>CM046891.1:9327196-9946826 GCA_025688845.1 Cucumis hystrix | reverse complement strand
GTGCATCCTTCGGGAGCACTAGACTGATATGTGCATCCTTCGGGAGCACTAGACTGATATGTGCATCCTTCGGGAGCACTAGACTGATATGTGCATCCTTCGGGAGCACTAGACTGTGACTGTGCGGGGTACACCATAGGATACTAATAATTTATTTTTCCCCGAACGGGACCAGTAGAGGGTCCCTTACTGAGTATATTAATACTCACCCTTTTTATGTTTAACTTTTCAGGCAAAGGTAACACGAGGGGCAGACCGACGAGGGACAAGAAGGACTCGTGAATGGCCATAGAAGATTGTCCTTTAAACTGCTTCCGCTGACGATTTTTTTTTATAAACGTTTTGTTGAACTGAATTTACAAATAGTTAAAGTTTTGTAAACAGTACTTTAGAATTTCATATTTTGAAATAGGGCCCGATTAAATGTTTTCTTCGATTTCATATGGTTTCAATTAAAGTTACTATGTCTTTCGTCAACAAACGGTTTTGTGTCAAATTGACGACTTAGACGGTCAGTCAGAAAAGTCTGGGTCGTCACAGTCCTTTAAATTCTCCTTCTCTTACTTTAAATATTCCCTTTGGAATAACCACCGCACTTGGACGAACGGATGCACATGCGTCATTCCATGCATTTTTCAAAGCTTATGTTTCACAAGTAACAAAACTACAAAAGTTAGCAAAAACAATTAATTAATTTATTAAGTTACCACTTTGATATATATTTTTATCGTGTGTTTATACCTCAGTGACATCGGCACCCGATACAATATTACCATACTTCCTCAAAGAAAAAATAACGTCAACATGAGATTGAGACTAAATAGTAAATGATAGCAAGGACATCAAGAATGTAGTAACCAATAAGTTCGAATACTTAATCACACCCATACCGTCTTTTTTTTCTCTCTCTTTTAAGTTTTTCTTTATGTTTGATGTTTAGAAATTTTGTATGAAATGATGATATTTTATTTTGCATTCAAGATTTATATATATCAATCAAAGAAGACAAGATGCAATGAGCTAAAAGAGGTTATGAGGGTTGTGAACTTGGTATGTGATATATTTGTTTAATCCACCCTCCCTCACTTCTACCTATGCACAAATTTGATAACTAAAATTTGTTTATTGTTCATAAGTCATTACATTAAATGAGTGTGGTGCAAAATTTCCTTCACCCACCAATATAAACAATCACATTTTTTTTATAAGAAACAAAAATATTACCAAACCAACGAAACAAGAACCGTCATGAAAGAAACGAAATTAACTTTTTTTTAGTACATGTTACTTAAAAATGTAAAACCCAAGCTTTATTTATAACAATATGGATTTTTTTTTATCATCACAGCGTTATATTGTTGTTGAGGATCATTTAGAGTATCTATGATTTTTATGGTTAGAAGTAAATAAATGTAAATAAAAAAAAATTGTATTATGAACTAATAGTTGGTTTTTTTTTTTTTTTTGGTAAAGATAAGGAAAATTATTGATTTTTTATTGCCATTATTGTATAATCCAATAGATTTTAAAGATCATTGTTTATTTCTATGTTTTTAGTGTCGTCGTGAACAAATTTATGTAGATCGTGTCATGGAATCAAGTTTGTAACGGAGATTTTGCATAGTTCATATATCCATATCAAATAAATCTCTTGTATGCAACTCTTCTTATTTACTACACTATGATATTAACATTAGCAAATATTGATTAATCAATGGTAAACTTTGCTATATTTACAATTTTGTTAAAAATAATTCTATATACTTTCTAATAAAATTGCTACCTATTATAATTTTATAATAGAAGATTATTTAAGGGCTGACTAAAAGAATAGCAAAATAAAATGTTTGCTTTGGATAAAGAAAAATTTTAAATTTAAATTGATAAAATAGCAAAATCGAAAAATATGAAGAAAACAAATTGTTGCAACAATGTCTTAAATGTCCCTGCTTAAGGGAAAAATTTGTATGTCTCAAATACAATTATTCAACAAATCACAAATACCAATAATTAACTCAAACTCTAAAAAAACAATGATTACATCTATCTCCTAATTTTTTTCTATGAACACAATCAAATCAATTAATACCTATAAAAATCCTATTTTTCCTAAAAAAGTAAAAAATCTTCACCATCAAAGTTTCATCCATTCAAACCTTCAAAGTCTTCGTACATTAGACCCAAAGCAAAAGATTTTCTTCCTGTCATAGCTTCTTCATCAAAACTCAGAATTTGCATGGCACCAAAATATAATTTTTAAAATAAAAAGTAATAAAAAATATGAATAAACGTAATTTGCAATGAAATTAAGGAATCTAATCTAAAATATAATTTCAAATTTTTATTAAAAAAATATATTATTTATTATTTAATAATTATTATTGATATTGTTAATAGATTGTTTAAAATATAAAACCCAACAATATTGTAGATATATTTAACATTATTATAAGTGCAATCTTTGTCCAACACAAAATATCAGATTTAGTTAGGATTTACTAAATTTGAAGTCTCTTTTACAAAATACACCATCTTTGCAAAATACATCTTGGAGCAATTTAAATACAATAAGGTGAAATCAGGTTGGGTTGGAAAACATTCTCAACCCAACCCATTTTTTTGGGTTGGCAATCTGAATTTAGTTTCTAAACCAACCCAAATATGGGTTGAGTTGTCGGGTTGTATAGTTAAATTTTTTTTTCTAAGGTTATAAAAGTTCAAAATTGTTACGTTTAATTTTCAAACATACATAAATCAAAATTTCATACAACAAATTCAAAGTTTATATACCTAATTTGTTTTTTTAAATTATATATATATATATTAATTCTGGTTGGGTTGGGTTGAATCGAATTTTTCAATCCTCCAACCACATACCCAACCCAACCTGAAAAAATATTTTTTTTTTAACCCAACTCAACCCTTGTAATATGAGTTAGATAGTCCGGTTTATTCGGGTTCAATCCATGTTCTTGCACCCCTAAAATACAATGTACTTGAAATATATGAATTATTCTATAAATAGGGTAGATTCAGATATTTTTGCTATTTTTCTTATCTTTTCCGCGTTTTGTCATTTTTCAATTTGCTATTTACAAATTTGCTATTTCTGATGTTATCTCTTGTTTTAGTCATGGTTAGAATAACATGTGTTTGGGATGTAAAATATTTTAGTTTGAAAATATAATAGTAAACACTACAACAAAAATAAAAAAGATGATAGAAATAAAATAGTTATTACTCTAGCAAATTAAGGGTTTTGAACTAGCTAACCGAAGACTTATAAATAGTATTTATTCTAGCAAGAAGTGGTTATTAAAACCTTACATAGTCCTTGTCCCAAATAACCATTTAAAAGTTGATATAATGTACTCATTAATTTTAAAGAAAATTGCTAAAGTCTATATGACCGTAGTTTCAATTACACCTTAAAATTTCTATAAGTTGTAATATGAACCATAACTAACTTCATAACATTGGTAAAAATCGGATCTCTAAATTAGAAAAATTGACCTCTTAAACTTATACAGTTGTTATAAATTTTAAAACGACTTACGTTTGAGAATCCAATTTTTCAAGCTAAGCATGTTTAATTTTATAATTTTTAGGAGGTGCACGACAACAAACTTTCACTTATATCAAACATTGATTAAACATACTTTCATATAAAGTTTTCTTTCATTCGAATGTGATCTCAATTCATTCGCACCTCCAACCTAAACTCTAGACATTATAAGTTTTTTCGTTCAACAATAGTTGAACCATTTCAAGACTTCAATATTGGAGATAAGTTAATCTTCAAAGTAAAAAAAAAAAAAAAAAAAGGTAAATAATTAAAAATATTAGCACAAGTAGTTTCATTAAAAATACAACCTATCATATTTTAGGATTAATTTGTGTAAATTGCCCTAATTTGAGATTTTGAGGGCACAAATATATTGATTTAAATTATTTTCCGCGTAAATATATATATTATCTACAAAACCCTAATATATAAGCCCATCATCTTCTCCCCTTGCGGAAACCTAGTTTTTCAGATAGCAGCTTCTTCGTCTGGGTAAGATTGTTTCACTTCCTCTCAAACTCTCCCCCTTCGATTTTATGGTTAGGGTTAGGGTTAGGGTTTACACTTCACTCATTGATATCTGTGTGTGTTCTTTTTCTATCCTGAACAGGTCGGAGTAGGGATTAGGTAGAGGACTCTGCAATGGCTCCAAAAGGTAGGCCTATCAACTTATACGTCTTAACAGTTAATAGATTACACTTTTATGCACGGAACATTCAAGTTATTTTCCGCGCTGTTTCATTTTTCATTACTTCTGTTTGTTCATTGAACAGTTGCGATTTGTTTCTTTAGAATCAGTTGTTGAAAATTAGTCGAGTTTAGAGAATTTCGGACATGAAGATGTTATTCAAATGAATCTACATCTGTATAATCTGTTTATAATTTTGTCCGCTGGCTCCTAACTTCTTGTAATGCGATCTAATGATTCGCTTGATTAGCTCAGGTGCTCTACTTTTTTCTTTTTTGGTCTGGTAAGCCCTATATTTCTAGATAGATTGTATAGGGTCCAGATTAGGAAAATGGTGATGATCTATTGTGAATATCTTTTTTTATAAACTGTGTTAGAACATAGAAGGCTCATAGAATTTGTAGAAGGTAGGTGTTTCACTCATCGTGGTATGTGTGTTTTGAGATTTATGGACAAAGATAAAAGGTAGGTGTTTCACTCATCGTGGTTTGTGAAATGGAACAATGTTTGTGACTTGCTGAAGTTGGTTTGATTCAATAATTTAGTATTACGATTGGGTGTTTTTCTGGGTCGTTCGTGTTTTCACCTTTTATCTTTGCCAACGCTCGGCTCTGATGTCTTTCCCATTCTGAAAAAGCACTGTTTAAAATGGCGTAACTTTTGAATGAAATACACTACATATGAATGGAAGAGTTTGGCATTATAATAATAATTAGTCTTTCGATATGTGGTTACATTAGACAGTGATTTTCTTTATTGTATGCATCTTGGAATGAATTCAAAACACTTGAACACACAATGTACTTGGATAATGTATTAGTTTTAAGTGAATAAACTAATTAAGCTTGATACTTCTCTTCCCCTCAGCTGACAGCACCAAGAAGGCTGACCCTAAGGCTCAAGCCTTGAAAACTGCCAAGGCAGTAAAATCGGGCCCAACATTTAAGAAGAAAGCCAAGAAAATCAGGACATCCGTCACATTTCACCGTCCAAAGACATTGAAGAAGGACAGAAATCCCAAGTATCCACGCATCAGTGTTACTCCACGAAATAAGTTGGACCAGTATCAGATTCTTAAATACCCTCTGACTACTGAGTCTGCAATGAAAAAGATTGAGGACAATAATACTTTGGTTTTCATTGTGGACATTCGTGCTGATAAGAAAAAGATCAAGGATGCTGTGAAAAAGATGTATGACATCCAGACCAAGAAAGTGAACACGTTGATCAGGTAATTTTAATTGAACATTTCTGTAGTTTCATTCAAGAATGTTGAGTTGTACTCGTCTTAGATGTGATCTCAATCTTACTCAATACTTTGTGGACATTTCTTGTCTAATCCATCTGAGTTCTAACAGTGTAAATGATTAGCCTAGTCTCATGTTATCGATTGGATCTTTCGAAGCACTTTGATTGCGATCATTAAACATTTATTTAAGTCACAGTGCCAAGTTATCTTTTAACTTAAACATTTCAATAATGATCAATAAAATGTTTATTTATGCCATGATTTTAACTGACAACGTACTTTATACCACAATTGCAGACCTGATGGAACCAAGAAGGCATACGTTAGGCTGACTCCCGATTATGATGCTTTGGATGTTGCAAACAAGATTGGAATCATCTAAGTTAATTAGCACTCGTTTTTTATTTGAGAAAACTGATTATCTTTCTGCAATGACAATTTTGATTTATGGAATGACCTCGATTTTCTCCAGCAAATTAGTAAGATGTTTTCTACTAAGCTATTGCAACGCATGTTGACTTACCCGTAGGATGTGTTCTTGAATGTTTTTTGTAGTTTGTATTTTTTTAGCTCAAATGACTTCACTCATTTCCATTCACGATACAATCTAGTGTCGGGTCTGGCCTCGCTTGGTTGCTACCAAGCCTGTCCTTCAAACCAAGAAAATTTCACCAATTTTTCATGGTCTCAGACTCTGAATTATAAATTTTGACTTCCATTTGAGATTTTGGTTTTCTTCCTTTAACCATGCAAGGATATGTTCTTGAACCATTGTCCATAGAAAGAATGGTATACTTTTTTAATTTGTCAATAAATATCATCTCTTCAAATAGAAGAATTAGACAAGTAACCAAGAATATGCATCCTTGTTTGGAGTACTATTTAGGATTAGAAGAGTGTTAGAATAGTTGAAGGTTACATAATCTAAATAGGATCTCAAAGAATGCTTGAATCGGGGTGAAAAAGAGGTTGACTTGAAAATTGTGGAAGTGAAATGAGTTTGATATTACAATTTAGGTATAAAAAAACGGTCCGACAAATGCTCTCTATCCCATTAGGGTCCGACAAACACTTCGGTGCCACTGCATTCTCTTACATAGTCATCCAAACACACAAGGGGTTTTGCTTGGGAAAGAGAATAATTGAAGAACAAAAGGTGTGGATAATTTACTGAAGTTTACTTCTAAAACAAGGTGAGTAATCAAAATTAGAATGACGATTGAATGAATAATGATAAATGTGTTCACAACAGGGGAACTCCATCAAACACTTGAAATTGTGAAGGAATCAACAACTGTGCGCAATTTATCTTTCATTTTCTCCCACCTCCTCTCATTTGCTCCGGTTGTTAAAGTGTAGAATTTTCCTGCCATAGAAAAACGACAGATATTACTGACAATAAAAATGTAAGAGAAAGAGGTTTGTTAGGAATCCAAGTAGATTCTACTTTGTGGATTTTAAATGTCATTTCATTATATGGTTTGACAGTAAAATAAGACGAAACCAGAACTGTTTTGAATTCAATTTGTTGGACAGGCCTAAAATACTGACATATAATGGAACAAGAAAAGCTCAAGAAGTTCCCCAGCAGCAGTAAAACAAGACTAGCAAAGTTTTCATACCATTGGCAACAGCAATCGTGCTAAGAGCATGGCGAGTGTAGTTTGGAGCTTGAGCTACAAACTCAAATGTGTAGTATGCTTTCCCATCAACGTCATGCTGTATCATCCAACAAACCAATGAGTGTATAGCCGAGGTGAAAGGGACCAGTTTTTATGTCTCGGCCATGGTGGGGGTCGAGGTAACAAATATGTTTTTCGCTGTAACTTTGAAGCTAAAAAAATTGTACAGCCACAGATGCACTAACAACTAGGGACACTTGATCATTGACAACCTAATGGAGTGGGTTCTATCATCAATATTTGTAGCCATGAATTTGGAATGAAGTGTTGAAACGACAGATTTCACTTCACTGATTGCACAAATGACCTGGTTTTAATTTTGGGTGTATTTTTCCATTTTAGATGATTGTTTTACAATATTGCTAAGGACATGTGCAGGAAAATATCCCGAATTCCAAATTTTTCCACCGTAGTGTTGAGAGATGCATGTGCATCAGATTTAATTTGTAAGTCCATTTGCAGCTACTATTTATTGCTCCTTACGATAAATACTAGTACGATAAAATCTCAGCGAAGAATAATAGACAAACCTCTGATGCTTCAATTAATTTTGTTTTTTGATTAGAAGGAGCTAGAACCTTCTTTATCAAAGTTTCTGCTACCTGAACCATGAGATACAGAAGTTAACTACAAAATTAAATTACCAACTTAATGCATTATTCTAACTGTTTAATGCTAACCTGTTGAGGAGGCCCAAAATCTCGAATATCTTCTTTGCTGGTTGGAATCAAATTCACACTGACACTTTCTAATGGTTCGATAACATCTTTGAATACCTTATCTTGACCATCAATGACTACTTCCTGCTCATTCCTCGACAGAAAAAAGACTTTAATCTTGTGCCGAGTATATAAATTTAAAGTGGATTAAGTGTGCAAAAGTAAAGGAGTGGAGAAAAAAACACTAAACAATTAGTGTACCTGCCACCCGAATGGATAGACAAATGAGTAACCGTCTTTCTTGTCTGAAACTGACAGAAACCCTTTCTTTGTTTCTGCAGCAACTGAGCAATATCAAGCGGGTACCCTTAGGATATCATCATCCTTCATTTTGGAAGAAAGAAATACAGTGCACGCTAGAGGTGCTAATTTCAGAATTGAACTTGAAAAGAAGCAACTAAATGAAAGAGAAACGTAAGTTGTGTGTAAGTAAGAAGAGAGACAAATCTTACATGACATGGAATTCGTGTCTGCAAGAGAAATCCAAGTTATAAAGGCACTGCCAGATAGCAGCTGGCGTCTCCCAAGTCTATCTGCCAAAAAAACAGAGCAACTATTGAACAATGAAATTCTTTGTTTCTAAATCCGATAAGAAAGAAGTGAGATCATTCACGGGAACAGGTCTAAAAGCAGTATAAAAAATGCTGGATTGTGATAAAAGTATACGAGCTATTAAATACCATTTGAGTTTGAAGAAATTGGTACCTTCAGCTGGAAAAGAAGGCAATTGATAATGTTGTTTACAAGTTTCTAGTGAAGGAACGGTACATGATAGCTAGGGAAAAAAGTCCATAATAGCTTGTCATGACTGAGGCTTCAGCTCGAGGTAATTTTCCTTGAATGGTAGAATTGTTTTTCTGTTGGAATGCCTTGAGTTTGATATATGACACTTTGAATGACCAAGTTTGCCCTCGAAACCTAAGTTGTAAGGCTATATTTACATTCTTTACAATTTGATCTCAGGTTTTAGAAAACTGCGCTATAAACTCTCTGACCTTAGATCTGTCATTTGCTTTGTTTCTGAATTATTCTCTCCAACAATAAATTGTCCTGCTAGTGAAGTAGCTAACACATTGTTAGTGAACTAAGTAAATTTCTATAGTTTACACTTTTTTTTGCTATTCTTATTTGTTTGTTTCATAACATTTTCCTTGCGTATGATAATCTAATATGGTATTAAAATCTCTAGACGAAATTCAACCCCTTGATTCACACAACAAAATCAATACGGCGCTTAAGTAATATCGTTTCTAGTGTAACAGGACTGAGTAATACCGTGGTACCTACAAATAAGGGCGACGCAATGTCTTTTAAGAAGATTTGTATCGTCCATATCTCATTTCGTTTCAATCTCCATTCTATTTACTACTTTACTATGTGGTTTCGTTCTAGTTTCTACTTCTTCAATGCAGCATCAGTAAGGGATGGATGTGAATCCTCTTTTCTAAAAGTTATAAAACCATCAACACTCTCAATTTACTAGCGCAAAGTCAAGTGGATACTCAAGACAATTACTGAATAGCATGCACATTCAATTAACTCACAAAATCAAGCAAAATGGCAGTGTAATGGGTACTCTAATTCAAGTGAAACCTGATTTTCCATGTCAACTCGGTAAAAACTGACCTTCAGAACTGCACGCATGGCCATTAATTGAAGATCCGTGTGCTTGCTCAGCCCTGACAAGAAATGAAACACCGGCTCTGCAGCAAACAAATCTGCCATGGAGTTTCTGCAAGGGGAAAAAAGAAAAACACGTGATTGTTAGTAAGAACAGGGAGAAGAGAGAAGAGAAAGATTGGAAAGAGTTTTGAAGGAATTGTGAACCTGAGGGAGAGAATTGATGAAGAGGGAGTTTTGGAGAGAAGCCATTGAAGAAGGTACCTTTGGTTGTGAAGCGGTATGTGCTTCTTCGTCGTTAATGTAAAGATTGCCTTATCTCTTTTGGTTTTCTAATACTTCGCGGGTTCCCTCAGCCACATTTCTTACGTCGGCCCCTCACTTCTTTTCTTCTTTAATTTCCCTCTTATTTATTCAATTTAAACTATACTCTTTTTTTTTTTTAAAAAAAAAAAAAAATATCAATTTATACTTTATTATGTTTCATTCAATTTTTTTTAAACTTAAAATAGTTCAATTAAATTCATAGTTTTCATAAACTTATCAATTTAGATTATTAGACAATTTTTTTTTTTTAAAAAAAATTATTCATGCAGTGTTCATAATCCTATAATCTATATGTGAAGAGATTTAGGATACAAGGTGTAGATATGATTGTGTATCGATACACCAATTTCTAAAAAAATTTAGATATTAAGTTGGAATGAAGGTAGATTAAGGAAGAGAGTTGCATTTTTATTTTATAAAAAATCAAGCAGTATTGAGAGATTAAAGCAGACCAATGAAGATTGAAGAATGAAGTTGAGGGTGAACGAGAGAGAAAAGAGAAGAAATTAAGATTTTTTTTTTTTTTTTTTTTTTTTTTTTTTTTTTTTGGTTTTGGATGGTTAGATCTAAGTACTTTAACATTAAAAAGAATTAGATACTTAAAAGGGATTTCTAAAATTTCAATTAAGAATCGGTTAAATTACGGTGTAGGTTAGTTTGTGTAAAAAATACCTTTAACTATCGAAAAGTTTTATAAATGCTCTTGAGCTTATTCTCATTTCAAATTTGCACCATTTTCTTACCCATCAAAGTTTTAAATTCATTTGACTATTAACTCAAAGTGATAGAACATGAAAACAATCGATCTCAATAATTATTGTTTAATTAACATATAATTAATTGTCAAATAAAAAAATTTATTGATTATTAACATAGAATGATAGTCTGACTTGGAATTTTCTTTATTTGACTAATTATTGTTTTAGTATGGTGTAGGAAAATTGTTGTTGATGGATATTTTAAAAAAATTATGAAAACAAAAAGTTAGAAAAATAAAGTTCAATTAGTAAATAAATATTTTATTATTTTTAAATAATAAAACATATATATTATTTATATAACTGTTACTTTGATGATTATTTTTGTAATTTGGAGACCATGTAATGAAAATATCAAGTTTCCTTTTTTTTTCTGATATCAAATCTATAGAAAGGTGAAATTATCGACAAAATATTGAAATATCCATGGAAAATTTAAACTAACATTTTTAACTTCAAATTCTAGTTTTTATTTCTAGCGGTGAAAAATTTGTTGTAAAACTAGAATAAGTGAGAGTACTTGTGAATTTTTTCTTTTTTTAGTTTAAGTTTATTTACTAAACATTTCAATACTAAAGTAATATTTTAAAACATTTTACCTAAAAAGAACTAACAATATATAAAATTTTGAACTATTTCCAGAAGTTTAAAACAATTTTAAAACTTTTGGAAATTTAATTTAATTTTTTTTATAATTTAGAAACTAAAATTTAATGAAAATTTATATCATGGGTTTTAGAAAGGGTCAATAATAATAAGTTAATGGAAGTTCCCACATCGGAGAGGCGCGAAAAAGAGAGTTGGGGAGGGGGTTATAAATAGAAGACTGGCCCTCCTGATAAAATTGCCTTAAACTAATGAGTAAGGAAAACAAAGTGGCCGGGGGGATCCGGCCGCAGCGCTACCTAATTTGATGCGCATGAATTTGTGGAGGGGTTAAAGGCTTGGCCGATTGTTGACGCTGCTTACTTTGCAGAACTCTTTCGTGCTAGCCTCCCATTTTACCCACCCCCCAATATCAGTTCCAAACCCTTCCTCTCTTCCTATCTCTATTACTTATTTTTTTTTTTATTATTATTATAGTGTTGTTCTTAGATGCATTCTAAGGTGGGTTACGGAATTTAATTCCTGATTTGTTGAAAGGAACCTACCTCTACCTTGTACCTGATTTTTGCCAAAAATTTCTAAATTGAGCTTCCCTAAGGGATCCGCAACTTAATTCTCAGGGGTGTGCGTTAGAACCATTCTTCTGGACGTTAACACTCACAATTAGGCAATTGCTCTCTCTGATCTCTCAATTAAAGAAACTTCTCGCCTTTCCAACCAACTTTAATTCCACTTTTAAGTCTTTGCTTTGTTCATTCCTAAATCGATACACTTTGATGATGCCTGCTGGGCCCTGCTGCTGCACAACTTTTAACTAACTCACCTACAGGTTCTATTATAAATTGGAAGTGAAGAAAACTCCATTCTTGCTAGTTTCTTATTTTTCTCCCATATTCTTCAATGCAATGGTAGTGTGGTCTAAGTTTGGAAGAAAATTAAGAAGGGAATTAAACATTGGAAGACAGTTTATCAGGCCGTGAATTTCTGGTGGTGTTACGAGTTCCTTGGAGCTGGGGGTCAAATTTGCAGGGTAAGTTGAATCTTGAACTTTTATTCTAATGGGCACATTTTATTCAGAAGAGAGAAATTTCATAATTCTGTTTTTATTCTTTAGAGGTTGTTGAACTAAAAAAGCAGAATTCAGTCAAAACGGTAATATATTGTTTCTGTGCATTATTGATTTGAAATAATAATATATTGTTTACATGAAAGAATTTGATAATTTAGACAAGTTTGGCAATAATTTTGCTTTTGTTTTTCTTTTTCAAAGTTTATAAATACTATTCTTTATATTTAACTAATAGTTTAAAAAACCTTTCAAAATTTAAAAAACCTTTCAAAATTTAAAAATAGAAAATGTAACATTTAAAAATAGAAAATGTAACATTTAAAACTTGTTTAAAACGAAACAAGTGCTAAAAATATTTACAAAATATCATATTCTATCTAGGATAATATTGTAAAATATCATATTCTATCTAGGATAATATTGTAAACTTCTATCGATCATTGTAAATTTCTATTTATGTCTCAATTATATTTTTGATATTTTACAAAGTATTTAGGTTTATTATGCTATATTTTAAAATATCTCTTTTAAAACTTTTTGTAATTTTACTAAGAATTCAAACAAAAAAACCAAAACAGGAATTAAAAAAAAAAACCAAAACAGAAAATAAAATGCCTACAAAAAGTGACCTCAGTTTTTATGGAAGAAGATTAGTTCTTGAAGTTGGTTATGTTACGAAGGAGAATGAATTTTAAGTTTACTTGATAGTTATAAAAAGCTTTGAAGGTAGATATTCTGCTCTCAGGATCTATGGTGTGATGAGTTAATGAGGTATAAAATTAATGTTTTTTAGTTTTGAAATTCCTGAATGGGTGGAAGTGAGGTGCACATGTGAGACCTGTGCGGAAATTAAGAATTGCTCTCGGATCATCTCGAGGCTGTGCCAGATCGAGATGAAGTTGAATCTCGAGAGCAGTCAAATGGAATCCCGAACAAGATTTAGAATAGAAGTATAATAAGGGCAAACTCGGTGCTTATTCGCCCGAGATCGAAAGAAAAGAGAAAAATGTAAAGAGATCTCGGGCGAATAAGCACCGAGTTTGCCCTTATTCGTCCGAGATCGGAAGAAAAGAGAAAAATGTAAAGAGATCTCGGGCCATGTCGAGGACAAGTTCGATTGATTGAGATTGAGGGTTAAAAGAAGAAATGTGAAGGATTTCAAGGCTATCTTAGTCTGTATTTCATCCAGACTTAGGGTGTTTGGTTTAGATTATGAAGTGTTTAATTTTGTAAAAAAAAAAAAAAAAACTAGGCGCAATGAAATATGCAGAAAATCAATGAAGAAGTCAATGCCCACAGAGTTCATATAGTATTCATGAAAAGGAATTTCATTCATGATCGAGGCTCAAAGAATTTGAGTCCCACGCTTTTTTGCTTTTCTTTCTAGTCCAAGGACCATTCGGTGACTTTCGCGGTCGCCCTCACTGAACAGACTTGAATCTGAACTACGATTCTGATCAAGTCTTACCAAAATCTTATTTTCTTTTCGTGCCATATGCGCTTAGACTTTCTCCCCCTTGTTTTTCCCGGTCCAATCTTTTTTTCTCGCTTTCGATCTCCCAAGCAAGTTCACCAATGTCCTGATCAGTCAAAGAAAGCCATATACATTCCTCCTTGGTTCCCCCCGACTCTTGGTAGTAGGGAGTCTTCGATCTGAGATATCGGTATTCAGTTTCTTTCTTACTTAATTCGTTCTCCACAAAATGGGAGATTGGAATAAGAGGAACTTTCTCACGGACAAGGGCATTTCTCTCTTCCCCGACACACTTGCTATATCCACTAAGGCTTCGTTATCGGTTGCATGCTATAGAGCTATGTCGTCGAGACTCTTTCTTTTTTCTCTCGCGTAAGCCCTGCCCTATTCTATATACTAAAATGTCAAAAGCTAGGATCAGCGCAAAGAGCATTCTTACTTGACCAAAACCCCTTTGGTTCTCACTGAATTTGAACTCGTAGACAGACAGAGAAATCGGAGAAGTTGCCAACGTCTTTTTGGGCATCACCTTCCCTCGACGACGTCCATCTCAATGTTCAAAACTCCATATAGCATAAGGAAGAAGAAAGCCTACGCTGCAAGTTGTTTACCAGGGACTACTCTGAGGAATTAGGGAATGCGGTGAGGGATTGAAGTATAGAGAAGTTCATGCGTCGCGCCCACTACGCGGTTGGGAAGGAAAGGTTTCAGATTGACTGGCTTCGTGAGAGGTTGAAGCTGTACCATCTCTATCTGCAGAAGTTGTAGCCCCATCTCTTTTAGCAAGTTTTATCTGCAGAAGGTGTTTGGTTTAGATTATAAAGTGTTTTATTTTGTCAAAAAAAAAAAAAAAAAAAAAAAAACTATAAAGTCTAACAAAATATTAAATGTTTAAATTTTAAACTCATTTTCAAAAAAGTGTTTAAAAGGAAATGTATTATTGGAAAATATTTTTTTCTTAATTCAGTCCAAACAGACCCTTAGACAGGAAAGGATTTAATTGGGAACTCGAGGTGATCACGGGCCAAATCCTATCGAGATCATTAAGAGTTAAGTGTTTGGTGGAGTTGAATTCTAGGTGTCATGGCATGAAAATATTTAGGGGGCGTTTGGGCGAGAAATTGAGTTATGAAAGGATTAGGGTTATGATAAAACTAGTGTTATGATAAGTTGTGTTTGTGGAAGAATTATGTGGGTAGTGTTATGATAGTTTTATGATAATATGCGTTTGAAAAAAAGATTATTATGTACGTAGTGATATGATATATATTTTTCTAAAAATTCATATTAAATCCAATATTTTATTTTATTTTCAAAATTTAACTTAGAAGTTTAAACAACATCGAATTATGAAAAAAAAAAAAAATCTAAAAATGAACGTTTAATTAAAAAGTGAATTTAATAAATACATTCACAATCAATCTTATTAAACAATTAAACTCTCATATCGATTAAATTTTTTAGTTTATTTCAAACACAACTTTAATAGTGAATTCTCAAAACTTATTTATTTTTAATTTTTGTAGGCAAGGTTTTTTTAGTTGACTAAATTGACAAAATAATTTTATATCTTTAATTAAGAGTGTTCATAGAACACAAATTGTTACTCAACATCTCTTTCATATTTTTTTTAGAATTTTTCCTTTCATCCCATTTGCTTAAGCTTCGACGAAGAAGGGATTTTTTCCACTCACAAATAATCCTTATGTTTCTCCCATTCTTACTAATTAAACATCATGTAACAAACATTAATTATAGGTTAAAACAAAGATTTCCTCCTCTTATATATCCATAAAGAAATTTAGTTATACATTTATCCATTATATTAAATAGACCAAAAATGATTTAAAATAGATAGACACCCAACCCAAATGTGAACTTACACAAAACCTATCAGGAGAGCAAATTCTTTTGATACCCATTTCTCACCAACTACAAAATTCAACACATTATGAATATTCAAAACCCAATAATCTCAACAAAATCCCATATCCAAAAACAGAGCCACAACATCTCTCTCTGTTTTTCAAAAGATGGCTTGTAATTCACAAAAAAAAAAAAAAAAGAAAGAAGAAGAAGCCAAGAAAATCCCATTTAACCCCAAATCCAAATACCACCAGGGCAATCCTAATACGAACCACTTTCTGAGCTGTCTTCGCTATTCTAATCGCTACCGCAGTTTATTTGGCACAAAACAGAGCATAAGTTTCAGATAATAGCTATGAAACTTGAACATAAACTTAAAAAAAGAGGAGGAAAGAGAGAACAATGAATCGTGATAGAGATAGGAAACGAAGAGGGAAAAGGAAAGAAGAAAACGCAGAGGAAAAAGGGAAAGAAGAAAACGCAGAGGAAAAAGGGAAAGAAGAAAACGCACAGAGGAAGGGGAAAGAGGAAACAAAGAGAGGAAGGGGAAAGTAAAAATGAAGAAGAGAGGAAGGGGAATTAGAGGAAGAAGACGATAAGGATTGAGGAAAAATTGAGGTATTACGCGGGTTACGACAGAGTGAGGGGAATGGTTATGGCAGAGTGGGGGAAGTGTGAAAGGGATTTGGGGGTATTATGGAAACCCTATCCATAAATTGGGTCCCAAATAAGAGTTAGAGTTATAATCCTAACCCAACAATGATAAACTGGGATCCAAACAATCACTTATTTTTTCAGAAAGCATGAGTTGGTGAGTTACTTAGAGCTCAAGGAATGACTAATCTATTTTGAGATTCGTTAAAATAAAAGGTTAAGATAAAAGGAAGGGATTATTTTTGGAGATTATAGAAAGAAGGAATTGATGGATTATGAAGGGTTATTTGAAAAAAGAATTGGGAAAAAGGGGTGATGTTGAAATTATTTAGGAAAATGGGGTGGAAAATTTGTCCTTATGAGACGCATTTTATCTTTTATTTATTTATTTATTTTTTTTTATTTTTTATTTTAAATTTCACCTTATTCTCTCTCACTCTCACAATCAATGCATCTTTATCTTTATTAGAATGCGTCTCTTGACTACTTTTTTTTTTCTTTTTTCATTTCATCGTATTCTCTCTCTCACAATTAATACTTCCAGATTTGTCTCATGCAGATTTTTTTTTCTTTTTCTTTTTTTATAGCTTTCATTATTACTTACTAAGTTTTATTTATTTTTTTAAAATAAATTAAATTTTTTTTTTCTTTTTTCTTTTTTAATTTTTCATTATTATTTAATCAATTCTTAGTTATTAACTTTTGTTTTTGTTTTATTTATTTTCGGTAAATAAATTCAGTTTTTTCTTTTTTTCTTTTTTAATTTTCTATTATTGTTTAATCCATTCTTAATTATTATTTTTTGTTTTAAATAATTTAGCTTTTTTTTTTTTTTTAAAAAAATTTCATTATTATTTAACAATTTCTTAATTGTTATTTTTTGTTTTATTTATTTTTTAAAAAATAAATTCAGCATTTTCTTTTCTTCTTCTTCTTCTTTTTTTTTTTTTAATCTTTCATTATTATTTAATCAATTCTTAATTATTATTTTTTGTTTTAAATAAATTCAGCCTTTTCGTTTTTTCTTTTCTAGTTTCTTTGAATTTTTTTCATTATTACTTAACAAATTCTTAATTGCTATTTTTTTTTTATAATTTTGTCAATAATTTAGGGTTAAAGGGAGAGAGAATATGGTGAAATTTAAAAAAAAAAAAGAAGAGACACATTCTAATAAGGACAAAGATGCATTAATTGTGAGAGGGAGAGAGAACAAAGTGAAATTAAAAAAAAAAAAGAAAAGACGCATTCTAGTAAGGACAAATTTTCCACCCCATTTTCTTAAATAGTTTCAACATCACCCCTTTTTCCCAATTCTTTTTTCAAATAACCCGATTATGAGACATGCACAGTAACAATTTTACTCTAGAAGCATCTAAACAATTTAGAAATTAATAATAACTACCATAATTAAACTAAATTAGGTTAAAGAAAATACGTACCTTCGTATCTTCACGTACCTCGAAATCTCCTTACGAACTCGAACTCGGGACCACTACTAAGGTTTACCTGCTATTCTCCAGACTTAGAACTGAGTTGTGGAGATCAATAAGTTAAAGAAAAAAGTGAGAGATGGAAAATGAAGGAAGAACTTAGGTTTGAGATTTGTTAGAGAAAAATCAATTTGGTATGATTTTTTTGTAAAATAAAATTTATCAAAATTGGTAAAAGTCTTTCAATATTTGAAATAAGCCATTTAAACAACCTAATTACATGCCAAATTTCAACACCTAACATTCTACTAACCATTAGTGGAATTTCGTGAGCTAGGTGTTTACATCGATATCTCATATAGTCACACACCTATCCCGTTAAGTGTTAGTGGGATTATCCAACAAAATGTTAGATTTATCTACTAACTTTAGTCAAAAGGACAATATAGTTATTTCACGTATATATAAGAACTCTCCTCCTCACTTCTACAATGGGCAACAACAATTCTTCATTTATTAATTTTTGTCCTTCATTTTTCCAAGTTATGTTCTTCAAAAACTTGTGTTCTTCCATATTCTTATTTTAAAAGTTTTATTCTCAAGCAAATTATCAAATTTTAGAAGAAGGCTTTTTTTTTGTTCGATGATCAATTATGTGCATACTTGATCGAGCCTTTTTTGTGGCTGTTTTATTCTGGAGAGGATGTGGTAATATCAGAATTGCTTGCACAAAGTAAGGGTAAAACTGCGAAATGTATTAAAAAGAGCGAACTCCATGACTTAGGCAACTAAGAAGTTTTTGTTTTGCAAATTCTAATTTTTGACAATTTAGTTGTCGTTTTCACCTGTTGAACGTCATTAACTAAACAAATGATGATGGTAAATTTTTTCTCAAGTTTTTTTTAGAGAAAAAGTTCTCTGTAAATAAATTCTCTTCCAAATAGATGACTCCCCATATTTTTTTCGAGATGCTGGTCTTTTTCAAAAGCATAACGATTTAGTAAATTTCATATCGTCTAAATACGAATCAAATGATAATTGAACTATCTACAAGAATTATTCTTAGTGGTAAAACTAGATTAAACTCATGGAGCACATGTTAATTTCCTTATGAAAGAATGTTTATAACTTGAGGTAACCGAAAGAGGGGATTTTGATGGTTTTAAATTTCAAAGAAAATAAATGGTAAAAGAAGTAAATTGGAGGAATTCAATATAAAAAAAGTCTAGCTTGGGTTTATCATATTATTCATGCTATTCAAGTCATTTGCTCACGGGGGGTTTTCATCACTAAATTTGACTTGATTGTTTTCACCTAACCAATTTAATTAGAAAAGCTAAGTTAAATCGTAGTAAGAATCAAACTAGTTTAATCCGAAAGGATGAAAAGCATACCAAATCGAATCAACCTAATTACATTAAGATTTAGGGCCCTTCCTAGTTAGAGAGTTTGTAAAATAATTCAAAAGGGTCCCTATGTGAAATTAAACTACCAAAAAGTTGATGTGGCAATGTCAATAAAATTAGGTGACTTCAATATATTTATTAATTTTTATATTGTATTTATATTGAGGAACATTTTTTTTTCCATTATCTCTTTCCTTCTCATACTTTCCCCTCATCTCTCCCTCTCCACCTGTTCTTCGCTATTTCAGTCGACAGCCAACTAAACTACTTTTATTAAGCCATTAGTCCCTACTTAATTAGACCATAAAACAGCTAATGAAACCTTACAATAATCACTGAACATAAACCCCCTGAAGAAATTCAATCCACCAATGAAGGAATTTCATACATAACATTGACATTTTGGTACGTAAAAGCAAGTGAAGAAGAAGAAGTAAGAGAGAATTAGAGTGAAATTAATAGAAATCTTGTTTGTGAAATTCTGTGTATTTGTTCATAATTTTTTATTCGTAAGAGACTTCGATGCAACATGGGGAGTGGGAAAACAAGCATATATATATATATATATATAAATTAAATGAATATTTTTAAGTTTTCCCAATTCATTAATGCACATATCACTTTTCAACTATGAGTCAATTTCACATAGGGGACTAAAGTGTCACTTTTTGAAATTCTAGGGACGAAATTTAAATCTCAAGACCAAAAAGTATATTTTACTGAATCATGCGTCTAGCTAATTATTCAATGATTCAATTTTAAGTTGACTAGAACTATGTTCAAATGAATTTTCTAGCAAGCTAATCTAACGCATTGCTTATTGCAATTATCATGCAACCAAAAAAATTACATAACAATTGAGCAAACATCATGAAGTGCCAAGCATCCACAATATGAACTATAATCATTTGATTCTGAAACAAATTAGACATGCACAATGAAAACCGTAACGAAATTCTACCATAATTGCACTTAATTAATGAGAAATCCCTAAACCGTAAATAATTTGAAAATAGGGTTTTTTTCTTAGGATACTTATATTTGAAGCTCCGATTGTTGTTCAAACTACCACTAAGGTTTACCTGCCATCCTCTGGACTCTGAATCGGGTTGTGGAACCCGTTGGATGAAAAAACTAGGACAGAGAAAGAGATTGGAAATGAGAAAAAATGGATTTGTGAGATTGGACTTTTAGGGCTTGAAAGTCTTTTTCTTTTTTGTTTTAAAATCCGCCGCCCAAAATCATTAAAAAACACCAAGAGTTTTTTCAACAAATAAAGAAGGCCCAAAATTATAGTGAAAACTCATGCAAAATTGCATGTATCAAATTCATTATGGCCGTATCTCACCATCTACTTTCTTTAGTGAACATTTTCTATTAATCAAATGACAACACCTAGCTTAATAGACTTAGTAGGATTATCCAACAAAATGTTGGATTTTTCCACTAACTTTGGTCAAAAGTCAAAGTTTGACTTTTTGAAACCAAAAGTCAACATGATGACTTTATATCAGTGGCGTATCCAAAAATCATTTGTAGGGGGCACTATTCACAATAGAAATAATTGTAATAGATGAGATTTGAACCCAAGACCTTGATGTTTTAAAAGGGGGCACATCCACTATACCAAAGGCAGAATATAATAAAAATGACGCATTATTTAACATATATTGTAATTTAATACTTCAAAATTAATATTAAAATACAAAAATCGAGAATGTGAGAGGGGCACGTGCCCCCGACCCCTTAATAGATCCGTCCATGGCTACCAACTTGCATCTTGACGTGATGTCCACCACCCTCATCTTTTTGTTTCTTGCTATTTCATTCATTGGATCTTTTGTCACGTGGGTAGTGTGCATATTTTCTTGGTTTCTAGGAGAGTTATTTTCCAACTTTGATTTCATTAACAAAATGATATTTAGTATGATATTGACTAAAAGGTATTATTGTCTTGTGTGTTTTGTAAATATGTTCTTTTTTAGGATGTTGACAATACTAGCTATTGAATTTGGTGGTAAAGAAATGAGGACAAGTGCATCGACAAAAAGCACACAAGGCTTCTAGTTTTTCTACTTTAATTACTTCTTGTACTATTACACCAATTCCTATGCATTCAAAATTTCCCTCTTGTTTCTTTTTTATTCCGTAAAATTTGTTTTTTGTTTTGTTTTATTCCCATCCTATGTTTCTTTTAAGTCTTGCAATTGCAATTGCAATTTTTAGTTCATTCCCATTAGGTTTCTTAGTGTGTTTATATATACATATACACATAAATACATATATTCAACCGAGTAGCTCTTTTAATACTAATTTTAACTATATACACATTTTTAAAGAATTATACATATAATAAAATTTATAAGTGATATTCGCTTACTAAACTTTTAAAGTTGGATATAAATTTTATTATATTGACCGATTTTTTTCATGGTCTTATTTCTAATATTTTTGGACATGATTGTTATATTTGAAATTTTTCTTTGTTTATATGTCTTTCCACCCTTATTATAAAAAAAGTAAAATAAAACCTGAGTACTATTTGGTCTACACTTTTTTTGTGCAACTCTTTTTAAATATGGAATGAGTAGATGTTGCACATAATCATTGTTCATTTTTTTAGTTACATGTTTTAATGTTGAGTTATACTAAAGTTGACATTATTTTAGTCCAACATGTGAGAATCAAATACTTTTAATATGACTTTTTTTGTCAAGAGTATATGCATGCCTCAACCAACTGGTTAATATATAGGTTGGCTCTGGATGACATTCTTAATTTGAGATTTGATCGAAACTATGTATAAGATTTTTGTATTGGTTCTAAACAATGAAAGTTCTACGATAACTAGTATATAAGAGGAAGAAGAAAAGTAGATTGACCAGAAAGGTATGTATTGTCAAAAAGATCCAAAATTTGTTGGTGGCCTCTTCAAAGTGCATTTGGTATTACCTAATTATAATAGGTAGTAATTTTAGAAATAATAATTAAGTGTATAGATATTTTAAAAAAACAAAATACAAATATAGCGAGATTCATCCGTGATAAACTTCTATCGCTAATAAACTCATATGATCTATCAGTGATTCACCAATATTTTCAACATGGTCTATGAGTGATAACTTTTATTATTAATAGATTTAGCTTTATATTTACAAATTTTTAAAAAATATTGTTATATATGCTAATATTTTAAATGTAATTGTTATATTTATAACTATCTTCTTAGTATAGACCATTATTTGAACCCTAAACCAAGTTTTAAATTTTAAATTCAATAGTCTTTTTTTTTTTTTGAGTGAAAAAGGGTATCTTTTGTATTTAACAAGGGGATAGGGCAAAAAGAATTAAGAATCTGAATATGAAGAAGTAGGGTAAATCAAATCATCATGTTTTGCATCAATACCCCCATACTCTTATGAGAAAGGACAACTTACCTTGCTAAAAAATCATAATATATATATTTTTGATATTTAATGGGCATTCTCGAAATTATTATTCTTGATTAGGAGACTTCACCACACATTTTAAGCTAAGATTTTTTCTCGTCTGGTTGATTTATCAAATAACGCCATTGCTTGTGGGGTCTATCACTTATGAAACATGTCTCTCTTTCTCTCTCCCTCGACAAAGGATTGTCATTCATATGATTCTCGTTTTCCTTAAATTTTAATTTTCATATTGTATTTTTTTCTACGATATAAAACAAAAGGATGAAAGACAAAGGGTGATAGTTTCGAGATTCACATGTTTCACTAAACTCGTAGGAGAATTACAAAAAAAAAAAAAAGGGTTAAATGAAAAGACCGAGAGACTTGTTTTATTTCTTAAGGTGATATTGTAGAGTAATTCTAGTTAAAATCAATTTTTTTTTCATTTTCAAAATCTTTTTGAAACATATTATAAATTTTTTTAATTAGAAATGATACTTCATTTTAAACAAAGCTATTCTCGAGTTATAAATCGAGCATCAAACTCAATGACAAACCTCAACCACACATGCACATTAATGGTCCCCTTTCCATTCTCGACATTAGAGATAACTTCACTAATTTAATCTATGAGCGATCTAGTCTATCTTTCTCTTTTTAATGAATGAGAGTTTGGTTTGGATCTTTTAACAATCCCTAAGGAGTGGTGTTCCAAACTTTTAGAAGCTCAATTAATCAACTTCAATTTTCCTTACTTATTAGTTCACTTGAAAGTGATCCACTTATAAGATTGAGAAATGAAAATTAATATTCAAAATGTTTATGAATCATTCAATGTCAATTTTAACATGTAGAAATTGCTTTTATAAATGTAAAATTAAAAATTAAATAAAATTTGATGAATTAAGAAGTCTTGAGCTAAAATTTTAAGTTTGTTTCGTAATCAATTATAATAAGTGACAGTTTTAAGAATAATAATTAAGTATATAACAACTTTTTAAAAAAAATTACAAATATAACAAAACCTATAAGTGATAGACTTTTATCCTTGATAGACTCTTATGTTCTATTAGTAATAGACCAATATTTGTAACATGGTCTATCAATGATAAACTTTTATAATTAATAGATTTTGTTATATGGTCTATCGGTGATAGACTTTGACAGATTTTGTTATATTTGCAAATTTTTTAAAATATTGCTATATATACTTAATTATTTTGAATATAGCTAATTGCTATATTTGCAACTATCCTTTTTAAATTAAGCTTATAAACACTATTTACACTTCCAAAGTTTTTACTTTGTTATCTAATTTTTTAACCCAATAGTTTAGAAATGTAACATCCCAGACCCAAGATTCGAAATTTCGATGACCCTCAACATGCTTAATTCCTAGGGTTGATCATCCAACTTCTTATGATTGAGCCACTTTAAATTCTTTTTTATTAACCAAACTTTTATATCCTTATGATCTCTCTCATTTAGATGTGATCTTAGTTCATTAATCATGTGTCCCCCTTTTAAATTTGGGACGTCATACAAGCTAAATTTTGAAAACTAAGAAAAGTAGCTTTTCAAAACTTATCTTTGAAATTTGGTTAAAAATTCATCTATTATATTTATGAAAGATCCAATTCAGGTAAAAAATGAAACAAAATATGTTTAGTATTAAAAAAAAAATGGTTACAAAATAGTGCTTTAACCATTTCCAACACATCAATTTTTTTAAGGCAAAAGTGATATTGACCATGCCCAAAATCACAAGTTTTCAGTATGAATGACTCACCCTCCACAAATGTATAAAATATTACTTTATGTCATAAGATATATTGTGATGGAGATGGTCATCGCTCTAAGGCTACATGGCCATCCCCTAATGTTATTCATTGTTGTATTTTTCTATTTTTCTCGTTGTTTGACAAATTTTAATTTCCTAAAAAGCATGAAGATCTTGATAGAGAATCATAATCATTGCTATAAGTTATAAAACGCAAGGGTGCATTATGACTTTCATATAGGTTTATGAGAGATGAATCATCAATCTTAAAATGACCATTTTTCATACAAAAACCGAAAGAAAGCAAAAGAAAATGGATGGTGGACGTGGGAAAGTGCTATTTAACGACTGTTGTCAAATGAATGCTAAATCTTGGAGAGAAAACGAGAGATCAATTCAAATTTCAAGGAGTGATTCAATGATAGATAGTTAGTTCTTTATTTTAACTCTTATGATGTGTTTGTGTTTGTTTTTCTAATCCACTCCGATAAATTTTAGGATCATCTTATCAGAGATTGAGTTGGAATTGAGCTCTGGATGACAATAAATCTCATTGCATTATTGCATGTGATATTATTTCTCTGATGGAGGTACAAAGTATATTCTTGAAAATGACCTTAATTAATTATCTTCATTTACACATTTTTTTATACATCCAATTCTCAACAATTACGTGATATAATATTGTTGTTTGATTATGAAAACTTGGGTTACTGAACAGTTGACAAAATATAATATTTATTTTGTTCAGTTTTCTTTCACATGTCGAGTAATATCTCTTTTTAGAAAAAATAAATGAAAGTACAAAATTAAAGATCCAGATAGAACTTAACAAGTAATTATGAAAAACTCTTGTCATGAAGAGCTAAACAGAATATATGAAAACAAAGTGAGAAATGGTATGTTTGAAGGTGATTTTGAGGCGTTTAATATCATTTTCTTTCTCTTTTCAAAATCACTTTTTTCTTAAAATGATTGTTTGACGTAAACTAAAATTGATTTTATAAATAATAGGCGATGAATGATTTTAAAAGGGTTAATTAATTTAGCTTTTGAGTAGAATATTGTTGGTTTCCAGTTTGTGATATCATTTTTAAAATTCTAAATATCTGAACTAAAGATGTCATTAAATGGTTGATAAAATAATTCTAGTTTTTAAATTTTATTTCAAATAATTATAGTCTATAAATTTTATTTCTACATCTATTGTAATTAAACACAATACCTTACTCAAAATATCAACTATGCACGTAAGAATTTTAAAATAAAATAAATAAAAAGAAAATTGTAGAGAGTAATTTTGAGAATATGATATAACAAATATAGTAGAATTTTGTTTTAAAATTTTGTAAATACGGCAAAATTTTCATTTATAAAAATACCCTCAATCTTAAATTTGTTATTAATTATTCATAAACTATCATTCAATAGCTTATTTCTCATTCACTTTTTTAATGCCCTACTCATTATTTATTTATTTATTCACTTTTTAAGATCCTAATTATTTATTTATTCTTATACGATAAAAATTATTTGTTCTTTATGTCTTAATCTTAGTTTTAAATCTTAATTTTAGAATATCAATACTACAATAATTGCAAATAAAATATAATGGTTGTTGATCAAAATAATTTAACTTTATTTGTTATTAAGTATATGAATGACATAACTCAGTGTACCATTATCAAGTATATCAACAATATATTGTTAAAGCATATCAGTAAAGTGAATCATTATCAAGTATGAATCAAGTTTACAAGTGTACATCAATAGTATATCAAGTAGTACGACTTCAAGCATATCAAGTGTATTTAATCAATCAAATGTAAAAGTGAAGAATACTAAGTGTATCTGTAGTGCATCGGGTGTATCACATATCATGTACATCAAACTTATAAGTGAAGCTTTTAATAAGTGTATCAAACTAATCGAGTGTATTAAGGCCTAAGGGGTATTAAGTGTATCAAGAAGAATCAAGTGTAACGAGAAGTACTATTATGTGTATCAAGATGTTTTATAGGTGTGTATCAAAAGGTATCGAGTGTATCAAAGAGTATTAGGTGCATCAAATGTATCTATCAAATGTATCAGGTGTATCAAGGGGTATTAGGTGTATTAGACGTGTATAAGGTGTATCAAATGTATATAATAGTAACAAGGACGTTTTTGACATTTTGTCTCTTGATGTGTGGGTTGGAATTTGTTTGTGCCATTTTCGGAAATAATAAAGTATGTGTGCATGAACTTAATTATTACAAATTATTTTGCCATTTTTCCAAGTGCCTTGGTACCTTTAAGGTGAATTGCAAAAAATAGCAAATTTGACAAAATATTTACAACAAATAGTAAAATTTCAGATTTTATATCAATAATATACATTTATAGACTTTCATCAGTGACATTGATAGACAACGACAAAAGTATATAAGCTTTTATCATGGATAGAATCCAAAATTTTGTTATAGCTAGTAAATATTTTAATTTATGTTGTTATTTTTTAAAATGTTTCTAACTTAAAATTAACATTTACCATCAAATATATAAAAACCACATTTATTTTAAGAATTTGATGGTTTAAAAAACAATTTTACAAAATCAATTATACCTAATTTTCCTTTTTCTAAAATCACTATTCCTAACTATCAATGCCAAATACACCCTAAACTTCTGTAGGATTCTTTTCATCCGACCAAACACTATTTTTCACGATCAATCTCCACAAACTCACACACATTTAATGATATTAATATTAAATTTACGTTCGTTCTATTAACATCGATTTGGCAGCATGTAATCGGCCTAACATGTCTTCCTCTTACGTCTTACTTCTGTAGAGGGGATAGAATGAAATGGGGAATCAACGATGTCTCCCCTTTCTCGACAATAATAAAATATAGAGCGCTGACTCATCAGCCATGCAAAACCTGGCAGCTAAAGAAGTACTGAAGAAATGTCAGCATATGGCAACAAAAAGAACGTAACCATCAGGGGGATAGGGTTAATAGGCTGACATGCAAGTCAGTTCATGCAATATGTAATATATTATGCAAAATGTTAAGTACGATCATGCAAAAGTACTTCTGCTTACCTCTCCCAACTGGAAACAGGTTTGTAATATTAGCAAATCATTTTCTTTCTACCTGCATTATAAAATCATCCTCATTTGTTTCCAAGTGCTTTCATGAGTAAAGATATCATTTTTTCCACAAACTAACTCTTAGTATTTTTTTTTAATATGCTTTGACTTCTCTCACATGTTTTATAAAAAATATTTTAGTTAGGAGGTTATCGTCCGAGAATATAGAATTTGTTCAAGTCAAACACACAAATTATAATTGAGTTATTGCAAAAGAAGGTGTAATTTGTTTATATATATATATAGTAGCTATTAAGTTTTTTAAGTATTAATTTCTTAATCATATTATCGGATTCTTAAGGTCTCATCTTTGAGCCACGTGCTATTACCCATGTAATTTTTTTCTTATTTTTTTTAAAGTGTAATGCTTTGGTTTACGGAGGTTCAAAACTTTGAATGTTTGGTTGAGAGCATATATCTTGTGCTACTTAAGTTATATGATGGTCTTCGTTCTTAGGCATCTAGAGCTACTTTGATAGAAGAGTGAAAAATCAACCAAAAATATTTTTTAAAGGCCTTATATATGTCTTTTTATCCATTATATTATGTGCAGATTTATACAGTAGATAAGTTTTGGATAACTAAAATTCTAAAGATTATATTCAATGGGATTTGAAAATAAATATAATGACCTTGACAAATGAGTGTGTGATGACTAGTCATTCTTACTTTCATTATGTTTATAATAGATATAGGATTGTTTTGGGATTTTAGAAAAATCTCAATTGCTTTTATTATTTGGCAAATAAAATTATTAATTAATCTAACAAAATCACTTAATAATTAGATGAAGCAATATAATTAGTTGGGGTAACGTTTTGAGTTTAGGAAGAAAACATGAATGAACGGATATCACATCGAATGAGAGGAACTTTGAGGAAAGACTTAAAAGTTACTACATATACCAACAAGGTGAACCGTGTTGATTGAATGACCTCGTGAAAATTTTCCTCTGATGCATGTGAGTGAGAACAAACCATACTAAAAGGACTCGTGTTGATTTGTTTAAAAAACTTTCACTCTAAGAAGGATGATGTTGTCAGGTCACAAGGAATGCATGGAAATGTCAATTTTTTCTATAGTTGGCTTTTCGAAAAGCAAAACTGATATCAATTATTTTAAAATTTAAAGTAGCCTAAAAAAAAAGAAGTGAGAGTTTGAGAAAAAGGTTCTAAATTTAACCATATTTTTGTAAATATATGTGTAATAGTGAAAAATTTGTGAAATTTAACATAAAAAACTTAGGACATGGCTTGCCCACACGTTTGGCCCTTTTATGTCCTTTTGTGGGTGTTCCAAAAAGTTTTATTCTTGATTCAAAGAGTTCACAATATGAAAGTTAAAAATTTTCTCTGTCTCGTCGATTTATATCAAACACGTCATTGCTTGTAGGGCATTTTAGCCGTGGTACCTTTTCTTTTCTTTTTTAATACTTTTCTTTTATAAATGCTTATCATTCTAACAATTCTAGCTTGTATACCTTAAATTTTATTTCATATTTTCGATAAGTCCTTCACACATTATTATATATTTGTTGTAGACATTTTGTACGATATAATAAAACAAAATGATAAAAGACAAAAGGTAATTATATATGTGTTTCAAGATTTACTTGTCCTACTCAACTTTAGAAGGGAATACAAAAAGGAAAAAAGATCTCAAACGAATAATAAGAAACTTGTCGTATTTGTTAAGGGGATATTAATTTGCAAGTAATTTTCAAATGACAAATAAATTTTATCATTTTCAAAATTACTACGAAACGTGTAATTACAATGAGAGTAGTTAAAATTAGTGCTAATAAGTAATGAAGTGTGTATTATAAATATATATTTTTTAAGAATTGTAAATATATAAAATATAATCTACGTTGATAAACTCCTACTACTGATATAATCTATCACTAATAAAACTAGTAACAAACCTACTTGGAAAAAAAAATGAAAGAGCACAAAGAGACTAGATCCAAACAAGACTAGTATCTTTCAGTCTCTTGTGCCATAATTGAGTCTGCTCTTATGTAGATAAGTTGCATTCCAAAAAAAAAATGGTAACAATTATCTATTTGTCAAATGCCCTTCATAAACATACTATTATATTTATCTGTAACAATACATTATTCTTTACATAAGTTCACAGTATATCCTTGATCACATAATTGACTTATACTAATCAAATTTGCAGTAAGCCCTTCAACATACCTGACATTTTCAAGTTTAGGAAGATTCACATTGATAATATTACCTTTTGCACTATCACCAAAAGTCACATGACCATACGAGCATTCTTTTAAGTCGGAGAAATATGAGTGATTATCTGTCACATGTCTTGAGCAACTACTATCAAAATACCACTCTTCTTTTGAAGTTTGTGTAGTTGTGAATGCAATATTACACAGTACGAGGCTCTTTTTAATTCTCCACTCCCTAGTTCTTACTTTAGAGCAGTTGCTTGTTGCAGTCTTCTGATATTTGTGGTTGACATAGTTTCTGGACAGAGTCTTGAGGTATATCATCTTGTGACAGAATACTAATAAACGCTCTAGTATATTCTCCATCCTCTTCACTCGCAACATATTCCTCATCAGACAAGGTGTGGCTCAATAGCTTTTTTTCTGTCTTCTTTAGATATGTAGGACATTCAGCCTGATAATGACCATGACCACCACACTCCCTGCATTTGAACGATCTGCTGTATCTGGTATTTGACTTATCAACCTCTTTCCTTCTATAGTTATTTTGATCTTTAATATAAGAGCCATAGTTGTTTGTATTTCTAAATTTCTTCATCACATTAGAGAATTGTTTAGTCAACATAGCAATTGACTCATTTATATGATCATTAGAGGATTTACCTTTCTCAATATTTTCTTCCTCATGAACTGATTGAAGGGCTAGGATAGAAAAATTGACAAACTACTCAACAAAACCGCTAAAATACTTTATTTATTTTGTCAAATGTTATATTTTACAATTTTTCATAATCTCTCCTCTCCCCTCTTACTCTTACTCCCTCCAAATTTTTAGAATGAATTCATTCACCCTTGTAACTATTTTCTCAAATTTAAAATTAAAATTACCACAAATATAACCATTTAAATTTTACTATTATCAATTATTTTAAAGCTAAAGTAGGCCCAAACGAAATGAAGTGAGTTTGTAAAAGGTTTTAAATTTAACCATATTTTTATGAATATGTAATGATAGAAAATTTGTGAGATTTAACCTAAAAACTTAGGACACGACTTTGCATACAGTTGGCCTTTTATATCATTTTGTGGCTGTTCACAAAAGTTTTATTCTTAGATTAAGAGAGTTAACGATATGTTAAGTTTGAAAAAAATTTCGTCTCGTCGATTTACATCAAATACGCCATTGCTTGTAGGTACATTTTCTTTTCTTTTTCAATACTTTTTTTTATCTATATAAATGCTTATCATTCTAATAATTCTCGTGTTACTCAAATTTTATTTGATATCTTCAATAAATCCTTCACATATATTATTGTATATTTGGTCTAGAAATTTTGTACATTGTAATAAAACAAAATGATAAAAGACAAAAGATAATATATGTGTTTTGAGATTTACTTGTCTTATTTGTTAAAGGGATATTTGCAAGTAATTTCCAAAATTATTATGAAACTAAGTGTAATGAGTAGCTAATTTTAGCGAGTGTATTATAAACAGTTTTAAAAAAGTGTAAATATATAAAATATAATATACGTTGATAAACTCCCACTACTAAGAGATTGAAACAAGACTTAATAAGTAATTATAAAAAAAATTTGTCTCGATGATATATAGAGTTCAAAAGAAGAGATATGAAAGTATAACAACAAACCAATTAAACTTTTCTAAGATATTCCTTAATTTTCAACTCGTTAAAACACCAAATATTGTTCTTCAATCTCCGCAATGAAACACACATTAGATGTATGATATATTTAATATTAAATTTATGTTCATCTATTGAGCACTTATCGACATACATACCCCTGACAAACTCCATGAGTAACAAGTTGTAAGTAAGAGGGGTTTACTGTGTATGCACAACGTACACAACTACAGTAGTCTAGAGATGTGACCAAAGTCTTCCTCTTACATTTCTTTTACAAAAATATAGAATGAAATGGACCAATCAACAATGTTTGATTTCTCGACAATATATAAAGTACAGAATGTTGACTCAGCCGTACAGAAACCTGCCCTAGGCAAAGAACTGGAGCATCAGATATATATGACAATACCAACATGCAAGTTATATGCAAAAAGGTTAAGTAGATATGCTAAGCACTTGGGAACTGGAAAGAAGTTTGTAATATTAGCAAAATTGGTTTTTGACGTTGAAATTAAAAACATTATTATTTGTTACATTATGATCTTTCAAGTGATAATATTTGAACTCAACCCAATTATCCAAATTTTAAAATTTAATTAAAACCATCAATTTTATTTCTGTGGAGCGAAAAAAAGTATTATACTTCATTAGGGGGATGACAACAAAAATATCAAGATTAATTGAAATCTTTTAAGAAGTAGGGTTAATCAAATTGCTCTACAATCATTTTTGGAATTTGAATATATACAAACTTAATGAATTCAATCCTTTTCGATGATACAATAAACATTCTTCTCACTTGTCTTCAACTCTTGGATTTTGTCTACATACTTATTCGAATCTTTTAATTAAACATGTTTTATTCTCGTTCACACGTTTTACGAAAATATGTTTACGAGGTCACTCGATAAAGGATTGTTTAAGCCAAACATTTTTAACTTAAGGTGCAACTAATTGTTTATATATATATAGGTAGTAGCGATATTGATTTTTTAAAAGTATTGTTTCTTAATATCATAGTAATTATCATATTCTTGTGAGAAGGTTTCATCTACGTCACAGGTCTTCCCTTTTTTTAGTACAACTATTTGGTTTTGAGAGGTAAAACTTTAAACGTTTTTGGTTGAGAATGTATAGTGTTAGTTAAGTTATGCTCATGTTGTCTCTTAGATATGTCGTATACTTTGATAGAAGGTGCAAAATCAACCAAATCTTATATCGGTGAAAACCATTAACATTAGGTGATTTATAGTAGACAATTTTTGGATAAACCACAAAGAGATCGAGAAGCCAAATATAATATAAAATTATTAAATAAAAAGTTCTAAAAATTCAATGGGACTTGAAAATAAATGAAAACTTAGTGTGTGATGAGTTGATATCATTCTTACCTTCATTTTGTTTATAATATACATTAGCCTCTCTGCTTGGGATTGGGTTTGTAATTGTAGGAAGTGATTTTAGAAAAATCTTAAACGTGCCCTCTATTGTTTGGTAAATAAAACTATCAATTAATCTAAGAAAATCACTTCTAAAATTATAATCCACGGGTGAAAGTTGATAGTATTAGATTTTACATTATTCTAACTTTTCTAAAAGCTTATTTTAGTTCATAGGATTCAATTTAGTATTAATTAATCTAATATTAAAGGTGATACATATGTTTCCAGATTCACTTATGTTGGTAAATTCCTTCACTTTTCTTAAATTCATGGGAGAAAGAGGGAGGGAGCCAGTATATTCATTCACTTGTATTAGTAAATTCATTCACTTGTCTTAAATTCTAATTGTTAGCTTTGGGTATTAGGCTCTAGTGTATCCTATATGTATGGTGTCCTTCGGAACCATCACGTTTCAACTAATATTGACAACTAATGGACTGTCAAGTGTACCTTGAGGTTCACTTTATGACTTATATATGTGCGTTCCTATAGGATCACAAGACTAATATGGCTCAAATTACTTCATAATGAGAAGTTAATATTTCACCTAACAGGACCAGTAGTGGGTCCTTTATTGGGTATCTTTATGCTCACCATTTTCTATGTTTAATTTTTTCAGACAAAGGTTTAAAAAAAGCAAATTATATAGCAAGAGACAAAAAGGATCCGTGATCGGCCATATGAGAACTGCTTGGTTTATGCTTCAGCTATTGTTTTAGAAAGTTAAGATAATTAGATCACTAATGACCTCATCTTGGTTATGAAAAATCCGAGTCGTTATTGTTTGTCCCCTAATGCGAGAAGGTGAAGTTCCTTGAAGCGATGGCTATTTGCTTTGGGCTTGAGACTCTGTCTGCCATAAGTGTATAAAATATATATTTTAGTGTAGTCTGATTGCTTCAAAGTTACTAATCTACTAAATGACGTTGTTGTGTGTGGACTCTTCTAAAGTCTTCTTTTATCTTGAGGAGGCTAAGATAGAGGTGAGATATTGGGTGTTGTCTCCTTTTCTCATATCTGTCATTGTTAGAATGTTCTAGTGTATTATTGTGTTGCGAATAAAGCATCGGAGGATTGAGAGTCTTCAATTCTTCTCTCCTTGTATTCATGAATGATTTTGGTTTGGCTATGTCCAATGATACTCTTTTGTAATTTGATTGATTTTGTTGTTTTTTGTTTTGTTCTTAGAAAAAGAAAAAAAAAAAATTGTATTGGTTCCAAAGAATGAAAATGCCATGATCATTATATAAGAAAAAAAATGCAGATTGAGCATGTTTATATATATTGCCAAAAATACAAATCCATAAATTGCATTTATTTATGATAGAGTGGACTCTTAGAACACATGTTTCAATGGTGGCTTCTTCAAATGTATTTAGTATTGGCCATTATTTGAAACCTAAACCCAATTTTTATAATTTAAATTCAATAATTTCATTTGAAAAAATTATTCTAAACAACCAAACTTCTAAAATATTTATAAATATAGAAAAATATTATGTGTATATGATAGATGAAGATAGACTACTATATATGTCTATCATGATATAAATAAATACAGACAGTAGTCTACCTTGGTCTATTACAATTGATCGTAAATAGACGACCGTGATATTTGCTATATTTTATAAATATTTTGGTTCATTTTATTAATTATATTTGAAAATAGTCCTTTTATTTTTGTGGAGTGAAAAAGGGTATTGTATTTCACCAGAGAATACATGATTGTTCAAGCCAAACACTCTTAACTTATGAGATTGAGTAATTGAAAAAAAATATGCAACTTGTTTGTATAGATAGTAGCTATTAATTCCAAGTATTGTTTCTCAATCATAATATTGTTGTATTCCTAAGGTTCATCTCTAAGCTTTGGAACATTGCACGAGCATTTTTATCCTCCATTTTTTAGTATAACCATTTGGGGTGCGGGGTTTAAAATTTTAAACACTTGGCTGATAATATATGTCTTATACTAATTAAATCGTGTTTTCGATAGTTATTAGACACCAAAGGGGTGCATAATCAACCAAAATTTTCAAAGTTTACCTATGTCAAACTATATATTGATTGTAGGAGAGAATTATTTTTGGATAACCACACAAATAAGGAAGCAAATGTAATGTAAGATTATTAAATCAAATTTCTAAAACTCGTAGGACTTTAAATAAATAAACTTAACCAATTTGTGTGATGACTTGATATCATTTTTTACTTTCGTTTTGAATGTCTTGAATATAATTTTGTGAAATTAACATCGTAAATTTAACCATTGTTGTGATGATAAAAATTTTGTGAAATTTTACAAGAAAAATTTAGGACATCGATTTATGATAGTTGGTCTTCTCTTTTATTTTATCGGCGTTCTCACAAGTATTTTTTATTAATAGAGTTCACAACATGCTAAGTTGAGATTTTTTCTCGTCTCGTCGTTTTGTATCAAATAGTACACCGTTATTTGTGAGGTCGATTTTTTCTCGTCTCGTCGTTTTGTATCAAATAGTACACCGTTATTTGTGGGGTCTATCAACTCAGTAAACCTTTCTCTTCTTTCTTTTTTAAATGTTTTGTCATCTTTGCGATTCTCTTTTTTCTTTATTTTTTATGTGTATATAGTTTCAATTGTTGATCTTCACACATATTATAAACTTTTTCTACAAATTTTGTACAATAAAACAAAACGATAAAAGACGAAAAGTGATACATGTATTTTGAGATATTTGTGGATAGTATTGAATTGTTAAAATTAATTCTTTTATTTTCAAAATCATTAGTAAACACGTATTTTTCTTTTAATTCATATTCCAGAAATGATATTGTATTAAACTGGCCCCTATATATTCTCGAGTATCAAACTCAATGATCAACCTCAACCCCATAGGCAATGCATATTAATGGTCCACTTTCCATGAGTGACCATGCTTGTTTGAAAAAATTTTTAATTAAATTTATCACATCATAGTTTTAGTCAATCTTCTCGAGTCCATTTTGGATATTTTAACAATCCCTTGTGTGAATCACTTGTCCAAACTTCTAAAAGTTGAATGAATCAAAATTGATCCTTTTCGTTTTCTACATAAACTCAAAATGTGTATATGAATGAATCTCACCTTTTAATCTATTTTAAAATAACTACAATTACTAAATTTTTCATAAAGTTTGTATGATACATCTTTTTTAATCATTCCTAATGGATTTTAGTAACATTGAAATTGTTTTTAAAAATGTAAAAATTTAAATTTAAATTACTTTTATAAATTAACAAGTCTAGGGCCTATTTGGTAGAAAATTCATACTTTACTTGATGTTTTCACCTTCACTTACTTCAAAAGATATGCGTTTGCAATTAGGATTCTATTTTTTAAGATTGTTTTCGAATCATGTGATCCAAACAGTGCAAATTATGAAAACAATGTTTTTATGTTTTGTATATTTTAAAATTCAAAATTATATTTCATACATATAAAAACATCTAAAAATACAATATCTCATTTTATAAACTCAATTCATTATTTTTCATAAATATGTACTATAAGTAATGTATTATAAATTATATAATATTAGAAAATAATAATTATATAAATATTTTAGGTTAAATTATAAATTTGGTAAAAAGATAGAATTCAGTCCCTATAGTTTATAATTAAAATTAGTTTGGTTTTATTAAACTATAAAAACTTAACGTTACTTCTTCCAAAACACAAAGAAAAAGCTTGTTATTTAATCAATTTTTTAAATATAAATTATATTCATAAATAAATAATTAATAGATTATATTCCACTAATCTAAGGGTAGATTCTGTTTGAATTGAATTAAAAAGTAAGAAACTCATTTTTGTTTAGTATGTTTTCTAAAAATTGTTTAAAATACAGTTAATTTGTTGATAAGGAAGACAAGTTTTATAACTTAAACGATGTTTAAAATTATAATGGAATTTGTTAATAAACCACAAAAGAAATATTTAAAAACATAAAATATAATTTTGTTTTGATTTTTAAAATTAGAATGTAATTTAATTTGTAAATAGTCTACCAAATACCGTTTGCTAATGAAAGCGGACCGCAAAAGAAAATGGATAGATCGACATGAAAAGATGGAGAGGTTCCGTTTGCGAATGTTGTCAAACAAAGTCTAAAACTTTCAGAGATTGGCCGATCGAATTCGTATTCTAATTCAAATTGCGATTCGAGAATCCCTACCAGTATGTATGGAATTATTTGTTTGTGCAAATTCCAACTGATCAATAGTTCTTAATTTCTTTAACTTTCATGATGTGTTTCTGATCCACTCCGATAAATTTTACGGTCATCTTATTGGGGTTTGAGTTGGAATCGAGCTCTCGATGACAATAAATCTTATTGCATTGCATGTGATCTTTTTTCTGCTGGAGGTACCGAATATATTCTTGAAAATGACCTAATTGTCTTTATTCCCACGTATTTTTTGTACATTCAAGTCTCATCAATTATGTAATATTGTTGTTTGATCATGAAAACTTGGATTGCAGTTGAATAGTCAGAGCTTTATATGATCTTGGAAATCCTTAATTACTTCCGCTTTCCGTACAATCAGTGTATTCTTATAGAAGAGCTTTTGTGCAGTGTTTTTTACTCGTCATATCTCTTTTTGTTTCCATTAGAAAAAATGAAAGAGTACACAAACATCCAAATAAGACTTAACGAATAATTACAAAAAACTTTTGTCTCTTGAGCTCAAAAGGAGATGACCAAATTATCCATTTTTCAACCCTCAACCCTATTGAATTTGAATCTCTAATTACGCAAATATAATATTAAATTTATTTTCACGCTTGAGCTACTTTGTCAATCAAGGATTCAACAACATATACTCTAAACAGACCACAAGATACAAACATTATCCTTGAAAGAATGGAGGAGGAACTCATCAATTATCCCCCAACAGATCTCTACAGCTAACAAGTTGTAAATCAAAAGCATGCATTTACAAAGAGATAGCACACCTATGTGCATACGCACATATAGAGGATGCGACCCGGATCTTCCTGATTTCTGCCTTTTAATAGAGGATACAATGAAATGGGCCAATCAATGATGTCCATCTTCTCGATAATAAAATATAGAGTCCTGACTCAGCCGTGCAAAACCTGCCAGTGAAACAACTGAAGGGTCAGCATTTGCCAAAAGGAACCATCAGGGGCTAGGTTAGTGGGCTAACATGCCATTAAATGAAATATCATGCAATGTTATGTACGATCATGCAAGTTCTGCTAAGTACTGGAACGGGCAAAAGCCTTGGAATGCCAAAAACAGAAGTTTCGTCAGTAGCATACTTAAAAGATCCAAAAGGTTCTGATTTCTAATCTTAGACAGTGGGTTCTTGACGTGGCTTTGATGTTCAAACATTATTTGCTACATATTTCTTTTCACGTGAGCCTTGGAGTGGAGTGGTGTTAATCTCTCAATTTAGTAATTTCTAGAGGAAGGATTTACGGTCCACCAGAGGTAACTGATCCCATTTGGATTTTCATCTCTGTTCTAAAAGTTGCCAAAATCTTGGTTATTGAAAGACTGAGATGAATATAATTTGAAGAAATGTTGGAAGAAATGGATTGTGGAGGTAAAAATGGCCATGCTGATATCATTGAAGAAAGGGGTAAATTTCTTCCTTCCATTTCCTTTTTGAAATAGGTCAATTTCTTCAAGATCATTGATGTTTTATTACTTCTGTTATTCATTTGTATCAAAATATCGTGCAGCTTTGGCGTTTGCCTTCTCTCATTTTATTTTCTTATATATTTATGACAGACTTATTGTTCACCTTCCAGCATGATGGCGTTGGTTCATGAAACATAGCAAAAAAGGACAAACTTCGTTGAACTCCAAAAGTTGATGGGGTCAGTCTGGCAAATTATGTGGTACCTATGATAATGAAGTTCTATTATCATGCACTATACTCTTAACCTTAGAAAATAATACTTCAGATTTCAATCTGTGGATCACCATTTTAATAAGTTAGATGATTCTCGAAAGATAGAAAACTCAAACTTGGTATGCTTAAGGAAAAATGAGAAATCGGGAACTAGGAGAGATGACAAGAATCAATTTCTTTATGTTCAAATGAATTTTCTAATTTTGAATGTATTAGATTGAGAACTGCATCTGTTTTTCTTTCCCCTCTTGACACCCTCGAAGATAATATTGTGCAGTTTGTTCCCTTTTTCATTAAACTGCTTCCATTTTGAAAACCTTACGTTTTATCATCCTGAATCTGTATCTTGACAGGCATTTGCAATTATGCTCAATCTGGTGGCAGTTAGTAAACATAAGTTCGTTTTGAATAACAGCAGTATTGACAATGTGGTAGAAGCAACAACCAATTAGAGCACGGAAACTCCAGAAAAATAACTATTTTTTATTCATTGGAAGGACTTGAAAATGGGCCTCCAATGTTAGTAAGTGGCGCTTTCTAAATAGTGATGAGGGAGAGAGTAGCCAAATGACTAGTTTGGCGACACTATTTGGAGGATTCCACCTTGTTGCTAGAGGTAATAAGTTTTGTCTGCATGGAGAATTCTTGAGTTGCTCCGGCCCCATTCACGTGGATTGGAGTCTCTGATGACGCATAGAGAGACAAAGATATTCTCATTCACAAATCTCTTCTAATCTCTTCCCAACCAATGATCACCCATCTCTCACGTGGGACTGCTGGACCCACCTACCTCGTCCCTGCACTTATTTAAACACTAGTTTGGCTAATTATTATAATGCTATAGCTGTAGCTCCCCATATGAGTTGATCACTTACAAGCATCAACTCTCTTGCTCTCTATATCAGATATCTCATTTTTCTTTGCTCAAGCAGTAGGATATCAGAAGTTTTCTGATTATAAAACATGGCAGATTCTTCTTCTTCATACATACACATGGTACTTGGAAATTTTCGGTTTGGTTATTTTCATTTTATGATTTAAATCCATTCCATTTGCATTAATATTCCTGGGAAAATTTTTGCTGTAGGTGCAGCACCTGATAGAGAAGTGTCTGATCTTCCACATGACAAAAGAAGAATGCATGGATGCCCTCTCTAAACATGCAGATATTAAACCTATCATCACGTCAACAGGTAAACTCTATCTTCAAGCAATAGATATAATCATGATGACAGCCGTGTACTTGAATAAACCATGTCTTTGACTTCGATGGGCATAAAATAACTATATTTGATACTGTTAAATGGGTTTTGACTTCAAAGACCACTCCTTTAGAAATCATGACACTCGGGAACTCAACTGTGAAAACCAAAAGCATCATGCTATTATTGATCATGCATGATCTCATTCAGTTGGAGTTTGGTACAAGGAATCACCAGGGTGACTAGATTAAAAAGAGTATATTTGTTATCTTAGGTGTAAAGTAGCCTTTTTTTCAGTCAAGTACATAGTTCAAATTTCTATAATGCTTTTAAAAACTTGAGTTGCAAGTTTCTGAAGATGTACTGGATGAAATGATGGCCAACCATTTCCTGATTCTCTTTATTTGTTCCTCCATCTCATCAAACATATATAAATGCTTGATATATTTATATTGTACGAATAACCTACATCTTTCAACATTAATATGCATGTCTGGTTTCTTTGTAATACAGTATGGAATGAATTAGAGAAGGAAAACAAGGAATTCTTTGAGGCATATGCACAATCTCATAACAACAGAGACAGAATGTCCGAGGAAGAGACAAGCCAAATGATCCAAAAGATGATATCGGATTCCGGCAAAGGGGACCCTAAAAACTAAGCCTGCCATGACAACGATCTTACCTCTGAGTTCTGGTTCGTACTTCAAAACTCTCATCATCACAATCAGACAAACTCACATTGAGATTTATGTTTGAGGTCCCCACGAATAATTTTCTATCACATACGGAAATGAGCATGGAGTCCATGGTCCCCAACCTATAGAAATATTCCCCCTAGTTGCTACAAAAATAGTTTTGTGCTCCCTTGACCAATCATATTGTGCCATGTCAATGTACATTTACTTGAAGATATCAATTGGAAAATAGTCATTGGATGTTGCTTTATCTACAAAGTTTAATGCTTCATTCTACATAGGGAGGGGTTTTTTTCTTTGTTTTTTGTTTTCTTGCTTTTGTCTTACTGGTGCGAGGGAAACCTCTTGCATTGAACAATAAATGAAGCAAATATTCATGTGGGGGACTACTTGGTCTATTCTTGTTTCAAATCGTGAACTTTTTTCTAGGTGAGTGAAGGCGATATTATATGGCTTTCTTTCAGTCACGGGTCCATATTAGTCAATAGATAGTAGATATACCCTGCCCCTTCTCTAGTTTGTTCCACTGGATAACGTGATACTTGCGGTGAATATTCCTGCTGGAAAACAATACTCTTGGGCTTTATGTGGGACAAGCCCATATCTACTTTGATACTCTTTAGAACCCCACACCACAAGATTCTGCCATATGGGCCATGTAGTTCTGTTTATGATTCTGATATAATTGACTCAACAGTCCTTTACCTATGGCTTCTTTTTTTTTTCTTTTTAATTTTCCAAATATAGTAGAATTAGGTGAATTGTCTTTTATGTGTGCCTAGATTACATTATATGATTTTGTTTGTTGAGTTCAATAACATAATTGTGGAAGTCAAGAATTCGATCTTAAAAATTTTGAGATGGTAATTAGTGTGATATTGATGAGGACCGGGGTTGTTTGGATTGGCAATAGGAAATATGATAAACACTTATGGGAATGATTTTGGAATCAGTTTCTCATGTTCACTATCTATACATAATACAAGTATATAAGGAATGGCAGTCTGTTTTGAAGTTGAGGAGGAATAACAAGTAGTCAGGCTCATGCATATATTTGATGCATCCCAAAACTCTTCGAGGCATATTTAGGTTATGAACTCAAATTTGTTGACACAGAGATTGATGTGGGATACATAATAGACTACGGTGATATGCCAAATCTGTAAAAGAAAAAAAAAAAAGATTAAGTTGTTGGTTGTACATTTGTTTTTCCTTCTTTTTGGTTTTTATTTTGAGCAATTAGGTTTAGGTTGGGACTATGTTGGATGAATGACCCAAAAATTGGGGAGAAAATGTCAAATGATCTTTTTTTCTTTTACAAAAACAATATCACGTAAAATGTGAGTGAAATTACCGAAGAAAAGTTTAGAAAAATGACATAATTTAACTATCGAATTTTACAAATGTCTTAAATTCTACGTAGGGATTTGACCTCGTCATTAATTTAAAATAAAAGATATATACAAAAAGTGATATATTCATTTACTATCACTATTTTGGGATATTAAAACTTAAACTATTTATATTATTAATTATTTAATTATTTAATTTATTATTAATTATTTAATTATTTAATTAAATTTATTTGTTTCCATTGATTAGTAATCATATTTAATTATGATATATATGGCATACAATTAGGAAAGTTTTATTTTGAATTTAATTAACAAATATATTATCTACAATATTTCAACTAAGCCCATTCTCCGTCTATTTTTTCTTCTTTATGTTAGATCTTGTATTTCTTTGTCGTTCATCTTCCTCATGTTTTCTGGTGAGTTCATATTTTTTTTTATCTTCTATATTATGCAACGTTATCATTCTATATAACGTTGCTTTTTTGTTATCGAAATGGGTATTTTGTTTCAAGAGTTACACAGTATGTGACGTTTTTTAGTATCAAACACACATGGGAATGTATTTTTGAAATGCTTATTACAATGGATTTTTAGTATTTTAATTGATTTTTTCCTACATTAGCGAAGATTAATTTTGTTCATTTTGAGAGGAATGTAGTTTTAATTTTAATGATTATATTACATCCAATTTGCAACATTTTGCATATATTTAAAGATCATTTCAGATTTTTTTTTTACCGTATATGAAGTTGGTTTCGATTAACTTGTTTGTTCATTATACACCGGAGTGTATTATACGTTAATTCTGTTCGTTATAATATGTTACACTGATATGTATATTATTATTTTTTCAGGTATGATCAACTTTGCAGTATATGTTAGTCCATTAACTGATGTCGTTTCAAGAGTTACACAATAATTTTCTAAACCAACTATGTATATTGTTCATAATTTTCATTGAATTGCAGTTGAATATATTGTATTCCTGTGATAGTATTATTTTTATATTTAAAGTTTTATTTCTAAATTAACACATTATATTTTTATATGATTCATTGAAGTTAATTTGAAACTACATATACAATACATGTTAGTATACGAAAAACTCGATATATACAGTGTGTGAAACGAATATTTTAGATGTTATATTGTTGGATTTGATTGATTATGTCTTCAGGATGTACCAGGTTTTATTTAGAACATTATTACAGTTATTTATTATACAATATAATGTATATATATGCGAAATAATTAAATATATATTTGTATATATGAGAAAGTACGTAAAAATATATATTTTATTACTATGTAACTTACTAAAAATCTATAACTGTTATAATTGTATTTGATATAAACATGATATATATTTAAAATTAATAACTAAATCAAATAATATATGAGATGTATATTTTCGTTTTTCAATATGTTTATCAACCCAAAAAATAAATTATGATATATTTTTTAAAAATCATAGAGTTTGTAGAATAAAAAAATAAAAAATAAAAAATACATACTTTTATACAAAACTCGAGCAACATGAAAACATAGTAATAAAAAAAAAGAAAATATATAAAAAAAAACACATAACAATGACAATAAAAAATGAAAATAAATAGAATTTCTATGGAAAAGAAAAATAAACTAAATATTTATAATTTTAAAAAATAAATATATAATATCTCAAATTAAATAAATCGAATCTCATCCAATTAATATCTCACATCAAATTAAAGAAACTATTTTCATTTATTTCATATTCGTGTCATTACGAATTTCTTCTATTTTTAAATAATATTAATCATAACGATGGATAGTGTTAGTCATTTGAACCTTCCTTTGATGTAAAATTTGAAGTTCAACGTGTCTTTCATGGAAAAAAAATAATAATTTTAAGCTTATTACCAAAATACACTTGCATGCACACAAAACAGCCTCGATCTACGCATGTCGCTCAAAATCGACATCATACTCTTGCTTGCTCTCGCTCTTGCTCTCGCTCAAATCGTTGTCAGTCTCGCTCAAAACATCAAAGTTTCACTGTCAAATTTGTGTCGCTCTCAGTATTCTCATTCTCCCAAAATCACTCATTGTCTCTCATATCTCACGGTCTCACTTGCTCTCTCCCTCTCTTTCTCACTCTTGATTGCTCTCTGCACTCAAGAAAAAAATGTGGTTGCAACCCTTACTTTAGCCTAACCATTTTCCATGAAATCAAATATTAGATACTTCATGAATCGCCCATATATCTACCCATATTTGTACCCAATTCCTCTCTCTTATAAAATTATTACTTGGGATCATCCACACCATCATTTATCCATTTTACTTAGAACCATATCTCCATGTCTGTAATAGTATCAGTTATCAGAAATGAGACTTTGCTTTCTATTAAATGATATCATCTTATTAAATAAAACAAATGTAGATTTTTTTTTTTTAAAAAAAAATTGTTTTTCTACTAATTTATTTGAAGATTGTTGGTTTCTCTTTCCAAAGAAGTTATGTATTTTTCTAAATTGAAAATATGAATGATTATTTTGTTTTTTTAAAATAAGATCTATTTTCCAATCTAGAAAATAAATTAAAATATTTATTTAAAAAAATAGCAAAATATTACAGTTTATCTATAAGTAATTTAGTAATCATCCATATCTCATTGTTTTAAACCACATCAATAAACTCTTTTATCATGATTGCATTGGTTTATAGTAAAGAGAAATATTTGATCAATCACAAATTGTCATTTATTTCTAAGTAAGCAATGAAAGCCTAAATAATTAAATTTAGGACTGATTAAAAGAATACGTAGGTTTTCATTATAATGAATCAAATTAATTGTTTTGGTCTAATTTTGAGCCCAAAAATTAGTTTTAATTTAGTCCAAATACTAATTAAGGCCCAAATCTAACTACACGTGCCCTAAAGTCAGATTCATAGTTAACCAAGCCCAAACACAAGAGAACTCTATTAAATAAATAAATAAAGTAGTTATCCTTCAAAATTTTAAATTCTAGAGGGTTGGAGAGAATTTAGAAGACTCAGGGTGTGTTTGGTTTAGATTATAAAATGTTTAATTTTGTTAAAAAACTATTTTAAGAAAAGTGGTAGTGTTTGGCAACTTAAAATAATGCATTTTAAAAAAAATTATTTATAAAATAATCTATTTTGGATAAATCTTTAAAAATCAAATTCACATATAAACACTTATAAAAAAGTTTAACCAAACATTAAATGTTTAAATTATAAACTCATTTCCAAAAAAAGTGTTTAAAAGGAAATGTATTATTGGAAAACATTTTTTTCTTAATTCAATCCAAACGGACTCTCAGGCCAAAGTTTCTTCTTCATTTCACATTCAATTCTTAGAAGGGATCACAAACCATGTCACATCACAATCAACTCAAGTTCAACTTCACAAAACAAGTCTCTCTACCTTGTGCAAACAAAAATCATTAGTGCAAACTCATTATGATTGCAATAGTGTTATTTAAAAATTGACCGTAAATGTGACCTTATTTAAATCTAGAGTTGAAAGAGTAGTAGATAGAAAATTTCCAAATATATTTGAACCAAAATAAAATATGTGTAAGTCTTTAAGGGGCCATTTGTTTCATTCACATGAAGTGAACATTTAGATTACTGTGTTTGTTTTTTGATATTTCTTTAGAAATGTTTTGTGATTTTGTTCGACAGTTATATAAACATCTAGTATAACTTAAATAATGTTTATTTATTGGTCTTCAAGAAAAAACAAATGTATACACAAAATCTATCTATAAATATAATCACACATAAATTAGAAGGATATCCTTGGAGAATGAATATATAAAATATATAAAATATAGTTACGTGCTTAAATAAATTTATAGACAAACTTAGTAAACCAAGAAAGTTATTAAATAAAATGTTATATATAATATTTAATTTTCCTCTACTAACAAATCATAATCAAACCCTAATATTTTTATGTTAAAATATTATAGAATTAGAATCAATAAATAAACACACACACACATATATATATATATATTATAATATGAATAAGACAAAATGTAGAGTGGTTTTAGGTGTTTTCCTAATAATAATATTTATAATAATTAAAACAATAAATAATTGATATTGTTATTTAAAGACTAAAAAAGAAGAAAATAAAAGAGGAAATTATAAGTTTATAGGTGAAAGGGTAATGCATGAACATGTGATGCGACAAATCATATCCGAATATTTAATTATAAGGTATCATTTTTATTATTTATTTCCACTACTCTTTTTCTATATGTCTACTCCATATAACACTTTTGGATTAGCTTAGCTACCTCACCCACCCATTGACCTAGTCAACTCAAAAACATTATTCTTTTTTTAGTTATGAAATTTATGAAAATATTTTATCGACTTCCTAGGTTTTTTATTTTGTTACATGGACTGCAAATATTTTGGTGTTTTGTTATGTTTATAAAAATTAACCAATAATTAACGTGTTATTGTCTAAAATGTAATCGAAAAGGTAGGTCTAATTTGGTTAGGTATGTTGTTGATGCTACCCATACAAATGTTGTTATTCTTATATTAGGAGAGTTATGAATGCACCATAGTTATTGTTATTGTAATGCTTTGATCAATTTATGAAGGGGTATATGGATGAATTGAGATCACGTCTCAATGAATAAATTTTGAGGATATAAATGTATATCATTAGAAAATAATCAATAGTTACTAATTATAGTAATCTATAATGTGAACCTTTCGTTTTAAAAAATTCTCAATTTAGACGTCAGTCTTGTCCTTATTTACATACTTTCCTTTGTGAAATTTTTTATGAGCATGTGAATGAGGAAAAAATATAATAGAGAGACTCGGTGTTGGTTTGTGTGGTGATTGAGGACAAACAAAGATGTACTCAAGTCGTGGAGGATGCTGAAAAGTGTTGGGTATTTAATTAGGTGTTGAATTCATATTTCAAATTCTAAAGCTGGGATGTTATAATTATTGTTACAGATGTTATCAATTGATATTGAGAGGAGAATGGTATCGACAATCCAAAGTAAACAACCACAATTATGATCGTATTACGTTTGTAAATGTCTAAATAAATGTGATCACAAGTTATCTAATTAAGTTTGTAGTTGAAATAATCCTAGCTATTACGATTGATCGATAGAATCTCATTATGATCACACCAATTTTGATTACAGATTGGAGAAACACAAGCTTAGATTACGGCTTGATGTCTTTAGTTTAACATAATTAAAAAAAAAAAAAGTTTTATTTCTAGAGTTCATAGTGAAATCATAATAAAAGAAAAATGGTTAAAATTGAAGATTTGCTCTCGTAAATTGTGAAAAATATAAACTTCCGTCGATATGATTCGATAAAATTCCATAATTAATCATTATACTTTGATACAAAGCTCATAAAATAGTCTGTAAATAATCCATATAGAATTATCTATACAAATTTTATCACATTGTAAAGATTAAATTATAGGAGAGTTGTTATGAATAGGAAAAAAAAAAAACCTATCTACAAAATATAGCAAAGTTTTTAAATTAGACATAAAGAGTTGATGAATTTTACTATATTTTATAAATAGTTTCAATATTTTGCTATGTTTCGACTAAATTTATCATTTAACCTTAAAAACTTAAGGATCATTTATTTTATGAGCTTTCTAAATTTTCAAAGAGTCTTGGACATCCAAACTCGTGAAGATTTTTTTTTAATATTTTAGGATGCTCGATAGCATCCGGAGAGTTTTGGAGCATGGATTTCCAAATTCTCGTCATCCCAATTTTTAAGTTTTTGTTCTTATTTATTTGATAGATATATTAACCTCCCTTTACATTATGTAATTAAACTAAATGGTCAACTATATATATCATCTTGTGTACCGAAATTATTGTTTAAAAAGAATATTCTAAAATTAAAATTGCATTAATATTTGTTATTTTAGTGATTATTGTTTCTTTTTATTATTCTTAAAGAAAAAAAAAAAAGGCAAACAAATATAAAATTGGAAAGAAAAAAAGTTGAGATGAACTGTGAACGACGATTGTGCAGTTGCTGACAAACGTAAATGCATAAGTTGGCGCGTAATTTTCTGAATCCGAATACGACAATCAGAAATTCAGAAAAAAGTACGTCGAATAAATACCCAAAATACATCAATTTCCTAACTTTCACACTGTTATTTCATATATCCCATCATTTTCTCCCCCATCTTCCTTTCTCCATCGCGCCTCTTTCCTTTCCCTTAACTTTCAGTATTGTTTAGCAACCAAAATCATTGAGTACCCATCTTCCAGATTTCCTCTACCGACCTCTCTTTATGGGTTTCTCTCTTTTTTCACTATAATTTATAAGCAAACTTTTTCAATTACTGTTTGACTTGAAATTCTTTCGATTCAGTTGCGTTTTGCTTTGCCCACTTGGTTGGTTTGTTCGCTTTCTTGTTCATATCAGCAAATTTAGGAAGTGGGTTTCGACTTGATCTAGTGGTGGCTCTTAAGAATTATCTGGAGGGTTCTTTAGTTTTCTCTTTTGTTGTTGGTTTTGTTGCAGATGATGGAAGTTTTGTGTCGTGGGTTATCAGGAAAGCCTAAGATCAGCTTTTTTATGAGAAGGGTTTTGAAGGAAGGTTTGAGTTTCCTTCTTTGTCTTATGTTTGTTTGATTTCTGGGTTTGCTTTCTCTGTTTTTTTTTTTTTTTTTGTTACTATTTAAATCAAATTCAATGATTACGTTTCTGGGTTTGCTTTTTTGTTTTTGTTGCTTTTGTTATTCAAGTGGGTTATGCTTTTTATGGCGTTTCAATGATTTTGTTTTATTGTTGTTGCTGGGAATTTGTAAGTTGTGTACTGGAATTGCTATTCTAACCATAAATCTGATATTATGACAGCATGTTGATGCATTCATCAATGAATTACTTTATGTTTGTTTTCCTTTTAATTCTTTTTTTTTTCTTTTACTCCAATGATTGCTGACCAGAAATAAGGTGTTAGAAATGATTTGTTTTCTTCACAGGTTGATTACTTGCTGTGTTATATTTATTTATCCGAATGGTCCATTTCTTATCATTTATGGAATTGGACGATGAATCTGCTGGTTTTTAGTTGGTTCTTCTTATCAGTTTTTTTCTCTTTTAGAACATATTTTTTGTTGGCTTTGGTGGAAAAACCGAATTGTTTTCAGTTATGGATAAAAAGGCCCTATGTGATTATGTAAGCATGGGAATGGGAGGCTACTGGATTTTGGTTTTTTGTTTTCTATAAAAGTTATATGTAGCTATTTGAGAAGTACTTCTTATAATACTCTCTTGTTCTTTTGATTATGCTGCAAATTTATTCTCTTTCACACACTTACATTTGTTTCCTTTGCTTTTAATTTTCTTTTATTCACTTCTAAAGCTTATTAAAATGTACTGTTACCGTATTCAGGAAGCAGAGAGATTGAGGAACCTAGAAATCACGGGAAGACAAAGTAAGCTTTTCAATATTCTGCTTTTGTAATTGATACGTTTATATAATTCACTTTGATAGTTAATAATCTTTAATAAGACACATGAACCTCTCTCTCTCTCTCTCTATCTTTTCCTCCTTTACCTGAAATATTCTTAATGGGTTTTTGCAGACAATAATTTTATTTTCAGTACTACTTGAGGTCGGTGGTTGTCGACCATAAAGTTTTGTTGGTAGAGTTTCTCCAGATGGAACCTAGACAGCATACAGCTAGTGTTCTTGAAGCATTGATGGGGTTTGATGAGAGTCAATCTCAGCACCCTGCTCCAAGACATTCTAAAGTTTTTTCAGATGATTATTTACAAAGGGTTGCATCCATTGGAATCTTGAAGAAGAAATACCCCACCAGATGTCATCCATTTAGGATGACAATTGAAGAGCCAACAGAACTTTTCAATTCTCTCAAAGTAGAAAATAACTTTAGCCGCTGCACCAAGTTATGGGAACGGGAGGAGGCAGATTCTACTTTATCAGCAGCATATATACCACTTACAAGACACATCATGAATGAAAAGCACTTTTCAACTGGTAAGGTGATACAAACTTCAAAGGGTTTTCAAGATTTACCAGAGGTTCTAGATTCTATGGATATCTCACCCAGACCTACAAGAGGAAAAAATTCTTTATTCCACCAGGCCAAAAGTGGACCGAGTGTTTCAAAAGCACATTATAATTTGACAGAAGGAAATAATGATGCAGGGACTAAATTTAAGGACAGGAAACAAGGACAGGCACACTTGTCAGAGGATATATGTCTTTTGAAGTCTTCAAGACCTTTTTTAGAGTGGAGCAATAAGCTAGGTTTTTCTTCCTCTCCACCAAATTCTTTGAAAGGCTCACATTTAGTTACTGATAAATGCAAAGGTTGTCATAATTCTCAAAATGGAAAGAATATTGCTAAAGAAAAAGAAAGGACTACGGTGTCACTGGAGTCCATCAAGCAACTATCTCAAATTTCAAGTATTCTGGATGGAAGTAGGAGAACAATGAGGCGTGAGTTTGTTAATTTGCAACTGAAGACCTCAAGATCAGAAACCATATATGACAATGTGTGTAGAAACAAAGCCAGTTTATCTAATTGGACGGCAGAATCCAAGCATTCCTGCTGCTTTTCAGTTGAGTCATACAAGGCCAGAGAATCCGGGGAGAAAGTCATAGAAGAACAAAGGAAAACAGAGAACTTGATGCCATCTACACGAGGTAGGAGAATGAATGAAATGCCGACAGTGCCTCATTATGCAACTTTGCCCAGCGATTTGAATTTCAAACCTGTTGAGTATGATTTCCAGAAGCATGTTTGTTCAGATAAGGAACATTTGCATTCTGGCAGTCCTTTGTGCTTGAGCTGGAAGGTTAAGAGACTAGATGAACTCGATAAAAAATTTCATAGATTGAGATTTGATTCTACTTCCACAGTGACCACTAGATCTAGAACAAGGAGCAGATACGAGGCCCTTCAGAATACATGGTTCTTAAAGCATGAAGGTCCTGGTACTTGGCTACAGTGCAATCCATTGAATAGAAGTTCCAATAAAAAGGATGCTGCAAAACCTACCTTGAAATTAAGCTCTAAGAAATTGAAAATTTTTCCTTGCCCTGATTCAGCAAGCCATCATGTTGACAACGATGGCTGTCTGGTTGGTGGTGATCTGAAGACCACAGTTGAGAAGAAAGACCCTTGTGATCAACATTCTTTAAACTGTCTACCACCAAGGAGCAAAATTGTTTTCTGCACACAAAACATTCCCGTCAGACAAGGAAATCAAGCTACCTCTATCCAACAGGTTCCATATCTTCCCTTATTAAGTTCAAAATATTATCGCAATAGTTAGCACTTTGGAGCATACTCTCTTCTAATTGCGTTCTGTATTCTATAATCCTATTGGCTGATTAACTTTGAATTTACTGAAATTGGTAAATTGATTTTACTTCTGTCTAGTAGGAGTGTATTTTTTTTTACTAAATTCTGCAACCTACAGTTGGACAAAGCTAAATGGTTTAGGCCTACCTTCCTAGTGAAGGTGGGTATAGATAATTATGACAAGAGAAATAAATACTTCAGTTGTTTTTCTCCCACCAGAAAGAAGAACCTTTTGGATGTCTCTCAAAGATGGTATCAATGCACAGCCACGTTTATAAGCTATGGATATATGTGCCTTAATTTCTTTTTGAGCATTCAGAAAGACTAAATTCCAGTAACTTCGGTGTCAGAAGAAATGCCCACTTGAGGAAGTGAGAATTGGAAATTCAACTGAACTAGTTAACTTTCGTGTGTAAAAGGTTTCACTTAGTATAAATTTGAAGGACTAATAATCTCGAATTTTTTAATAGACCAAGTCCTTTAGACAGCTATAAATAGATCATAGTTTTGGTCTGGTTCTGATTGCTTGGACTTTAGACATGGTAAAGTAGTGTACTCAAGCTGCCGTAAAGTATTCAAGATGGTCATCTGGGTGTATTTGACTTCTCTTTACATTACAAAGCACTATGATTCTTCTACTCTAACTAGATGGAACATTTCAGAACCTAGATTTACGTTATACCAATGAGTGTTCTACTTCATTCTATGCTTATTGGCAATTTGACTTCTTTCAAAGTCCACATGTAACAACTATACGTACACCTTTTTCCAATTGGAAGTGCTTCTTGCATTCCCGTTTGGCTTGTGAGGACTTGAATTCTTTCTGCCTTCTGTTATTTCAGATCACTTATGAAAAATTCTCTTGTAAAACAAGTTTTCTGAATAGTTGGTCATCTCATATTCACATTTCTCTGTTCAAAGGTATTCAGTTTTTTTTCCTGATATGTGATTTTTATCTGTCCATGTTTGTAGTTAGTACATCTTCTTTTGGTAGTGTATGTCCCTGTTTCTTGTAGTATCATTTTCCCATTGTACTCCAATACTTCTTTATCCTCGACAAGTTTCTATGTCCTTTGTGTTTTAACATTTGTTTAACTAAAAATAAATTTCAGGAAGGTCTTGCCTTTGATCACTACCCTAGCAAAGAGAGAGATTCTATTGTGAGTTTGGAGGATGCTTTTCAACCTAGCCCAGTTTCAGTCCTTGAACCACTTTTTAAAGAAGAAACTTTATTCAGTTCTGAATCCCCGGGCATTAATAGTAGAGGTGACCTATCTTATGGCTCTATTCTCACTTTCAAGTTCATGCCTTCTTAAAAACTCGCTCCATCCTCATCTAATACATTCTGGTTGTAGATTTAGTGATGCAACTTGAACTTCTGATGTCGGATTCCCTGGGAACTAACTCAGAAGGAAATGACTTGTTCGTATCAAGTGACGATGATAGTGGAGAAGGATCAATATGCAATTCAGACAAAATTGATGACATTATGAGCACATTCAAGTTCAAAGATAGTAGAACTTTTTCTTACCTTGTTGATGTATTGAGTGACGCAAGCTTACATTGTAAAAACCTGGAGACGGGTTCTGTTTCATGGCACAATCAAGAACATCACGTGATCAGCCCCGCAGTCTTTGAGATCTTAGAGAAGAAATTTGGGGAACAAATTTCTTGGAGGAGATCAGAAAGAAAGCTTCTCTTTGACAGAATAAATTCTGGGTTAGCAGAACTCTTTCAGTCATTTGTTGGTGTGCCCGAATGGGCAAAGCCTGTGTCGAGAAGATTTCGGCCATTGCTTAACCACGAAATGATCGAGGAAGAGCTATGGATCCTGCTGGATAGCCAAGAAAGAGAAGTGAACAAGGAATTAGTAGATAAGCAGTTTGGAAAGGAGATTGAATGGATAGACCTTGGAGATGAGATTAATTCTATCTGTAGAGAGCTAGAGAGATTGTTGGTCAATGAACTTGTTGCAGAGTTTGGTAGCATTGAATTATTTTGAGTGGTATGATTTATAGCAGTCATGGATAAAAGATTAGCATAGAAAAACATAGAGATTTGTTTCTTTCTTTTCTTTTCCTTTTTAAAAAAGAAAAAGAGAGTCATATATTTGTGTATAGGAAACAGTTTTGATCCAGTTGAAGTGTTTGAAGAATGTGTACTGTATTCTTTTATTCATGAGGGGAACCATAGGTTATTGTTGTCAAGTGTGACAGATTGATATTATTTTGATACATCAAAGACCCGAAGTCTATGATGCCAATTGTGGCAGATTGAGTTATATGTATTTGTGTATAAACCTTTGTGTTTCTTTCTCTTTTTTGTTTGTTAAGTAGAGAATTTGCTGCAATTCATTGTTGACATCAGTTTCTAAAAGTAGTGTTGTCTTATCATATATATTCTTGAGTGAAATTATGTCTGAATTCTTAGTTTGTTTGTGAGTTTCTATGTAAAGCTTATATATCAAACATTTAATATTCCTTCATCCTTTTACATAGTTTTTAATCCAGTTGAATTTATATTGAACATTGTTCACATCTTTTCATTGATTTTAATGGTTAGATTACATTTTTTTAATTTCAATATTTTAACCCTTTTTATCAAGTTGGTTACAATTGAAAATGACACATGCATGCACTAAATAAACTATGAATTTTGAATTAACATATTTATTCTTTTTAAACTAAATGACATGCTGACTAGTTGTTTTAAGAGTATTTAGTATAAGATGGGAAATTGAACTTCTCCTCCTAAGATGAAAAGCTATGCCAATTATCATTTAATGATTTTCCACTTCTTCTCTTAAGATGAAAAGCTATGTCAATTATCATTTAATGAATCTTGTTTTGGCAAAAGTATTAATAGTTAAGAACCAAGATGAGCATCGTTTAAAAGTTCGAGTGCTACAATAGATGTTTGATAGTATGTTAGGATCTCACCTAACAAGAATTATCTAAAAAACAACCGATGAACTCAAGAACAACTAAAGAAGAACCAAATATGAAAATATATTCTAGAATACAAAAAAGAAGTCTAGTCTTTCTCAGGTTCTCTTACAAGAAAATAGCTAATACGTCCCAGTAATAACCATATTCATTTCTTCTCTTGCATAATTGTCTAACATCACTTCAATAAAACCCAATAATATAGCAAAAGATATTTGAGAGACAATCAGGAAAAAGTAAGAGAAAAGAAATGAAGAGAAGAGATAGATGATAGTGGAGCCAAAATTATGGTGACCTTTTCCTTCTTCCGATTCTGAAAAGAGTAACAATTTGAAAGATGCTTTTAAGAATTTAACCATGATTAGCTAAAATCTTGAACTCACAGTCATATCACCCTAACATTGCCATTGTTTCATATTAATTTTCCTTTGTAGAAGAGGAAAGAGGGGTGATACAGTTGCACTTAAAATGGTTTTCTTTTTCTTAATGGTTTGTATTTATTTGCTATTAAATTAACTTTGTATTTCTTTTTTCATTTTTTTCAAAAATATAACAAACCCATCAAATATTTACATCCAACATTTCTAAGAACGGAAAAAATCCATGTCGGCGATGAAATATACAAAAAATGTCCAGTCAACACGATATTAATCGGCCACACGCACGTGCAAATAATTTTGTACTACAGTCGATGAAGAAAAATGTTTCAAAGATCGTGTGAAAACGATTGTAAAAAACTTCAAATCTAATTAAGTTAGAGCCAAAGTTTCACAAAAATCAATCAATTTTTAAGAAGTTTTTCAAAATTTCTATTTGGATAGTTTCATAAAATTGGGACCTTCATATTTTCATCAACATCGACCTTCAATCCATGACGTATTTTCACCGTCATATTTTGTTGGGGTTAAATTCAGCAACACATTTTTAACAAATACTAATATTCATCTAATTAACTCCAAATAAAAAAAGAAAAAAAGAAAGTTGTAGCCTAATTGGGCCGATATATTTGAGTGGGCTTTAAGTCCGCCGTTGCTTTCACTTTTGAGGCCTAAAAGGGCAAATTTGGGAAATAAAATAATATACTTATAAGAACATAACCTTCTTCTCGTGCGCCAAAACCCTAGTTTTCCCAGTATCACCTCTTCCATCTCTTTCTAGGGTTCCGCCGACTCGAACACAGCACGATACCAAATGGGTAAATTCTCAATCAAATCTTATCTTAATCCAGATCGGACATTTGAAATTTTTGTTATTCAATTTGCTGTTTCTGGTTTGTAGCGAGGATCAAGGTTCATGAGTTGAGGCAGAAATCGAAGGCAGATCTGTTGTTGCAGCTTAAGGATCTTAAGGCTGAGCTTTCTCTCCTTCGTGTTGCCAAAGTTACCGGCGGTGCTCCGAACAAGCTATCCAAAATGTGATTCTCTTTTCCTTTGAGTGTTTTTTAGTTCCGTAATGCATCTCATTGTTTTGTTTATCTTATTGTTCTATGCTTTTTTTTAAAAAAAAAATTGCAGCAAGGTAGTGAGATTGTCGATTGCTCAAGTATTGACAGTAATTTCTCAGAAGCAGAAGGCGGCGTTGAGGGAAGCTTACAAGAAGAAGAAGCTTTTACCTCTTGATCTGCGCCCAAAGAAGACCAGGGCCATTCGTAGAAGGCTCACCAAACACCAGGTAAATTTTTTATTCTTTATCCGTCGTTTAATTTCAGTCCAAATTGATTTTGTATGTTCCTCTTTTAACTTTTTAATTGAATTTTATTAGTATGTGTAATTGTTGCCAATGTGAGATTTTCTACGTTCCCCAGACAAAAAGAATGGCAGAACTACTTGTTATTAGTGGAAATGCTATCATTTTCAATATATGAATTGTGGATGGGTTTGTTAGTTTAAATCATTCGTATATATTGTTGAAGTTAGGAATGTTTCATAAGTCGTTTTTAATTTTTTTTGCTTTTTTGTGTCCACTATCCTTGCAATGGTTTTCACCCTTGAATAAACCTATGAGTTCTTAGTCAAGTATCAGAAACAAAATCTACTTTTTTGGGTTCTTGAAAGCAATTTGTAGGGAAACACCCATGGGATTTTTGCTTTTATGAGATTAATTTTTGGTTATCAAATTGGACCTTCATTTATTAGAATTGTGATTTCTGAAGTTCAAGTCTTCATTTAATATTGTACATAACCAACAAGAGCGATAGTTCGGCGCAAACTTGTACAACTCCGAGTTCTAAGATTTGATACTTTTGAGTATTGGTAGGTTTTGAGTTGATACTGACCTATATATTTATTAGAAACTTTACCCTCATTTCTTTTCTAATGATGCAATTATCATGCTTGAACGTATTGACGGCAGTCCATTTCTTTCTATTTAGTTTGTTTTTGAGGTTCCACCATTTCGTTGAATGATTCCATTTTCTGATGCAGGCGTCTTTGAAAACTGAGAGACAGAAGAAGAAAGAAATGTACTTTCCATTGAGGAAATATGCTATTAAGGTGTAGTGATAAGTAGTATATTGGGTAGTCCATTTTTATATGCAACGGCAAACCAGTTTTGTTGGCAAGTTTTGTCTCGTAATCTTATGTCGGATACTTTTGAGATGTTTCTCCCTAAACCAAGATGTTTCATTTTCATTGACAATTATATATTTTTGACAGTTGATAGCCCTTTTTTTCTTGTTTATTGACTTGTTCTTTTTCTGTCCAAAACGAACTTGTTCCTTTAGTACCTTTTTTGCTTGTTAGCATGCTTTTTTTTTTACCTTAGTCATCTCATTGTGTGTTTGGCATTGTTTGAACATATTGAATTCGTGTTGTTCATGAGGTTTTATTCATTGTGGAATGATGACTTCAAATCAATATGGAACTAAAGAAACTGTTAGTATGTGAAATCATTCATTTAATTGTTTTAAGATCTTTAATTATGTAGTTTCTTATGATTTTAGTGTTAAGAATTGTGGGAGAATAAATCATCCAAAAAAGTTCTGAAATTTGCTTAAATAAATAGGCACATTTTCAATCAAAATATTTACACAATATGTCACTATTTTAGATTCCATTGATAGGATCAATCATTGATAAACTTCATTCCGTGTTTATTATTTTTTTTTTTTTTTGTTAATTGTTTTGTAATAAATGAATCATAATTTTTAGGGAAATTTTAATTTATACCATTAACTTAGAGTTTGTATCAATTTAAGTCTTAGATTAATTATAGAACTAATTTAGACCTTAGCTTTGGAAGTTGTATTAACTTAAATTTCAAATTAATAATTGTATTTAACTTGTATAAATGTATTTATTTAAAGCCTCGTATTTATTTAAACCATTCATTATGTGTCTATATTAAAGCCTACAGATATAAGATTTTGGGGTTTAAATTGATATAAGTTTTAACATTCCAAATTTTCAAATAAAAATGGGTATTGAGTTGATAGAACTAATCCACCCTAAATTAGAATATAGTTTTCTTGAACAACCTTACAGTAAATTATATAGTAGGAAAATAAACAAAATATTAGTAAAATAAAGATTATATAAATAATAGACTGTTTAAGAAATGATAAATTTAGTTGTAAAAAAAAAACATTGAAAAGGTGTCCAAAATGAATGAAGGAATTAGGGTTAGCAGACATATCATCACTATTTTACCGCTTTATTTATTCCGCATTTGATTTAATTATTATTTTTGAAGATAAGCATTAGTGGGGGTCCTGTCCCACAAATCTTATCATATATTTTTAAATTTTTCAAGTGAAGTAATCATCAGAAAAGGTCAAACAGGGGTCGCCGACAAAATTGTTGGAACTACTGTGAAGACAATAGTGAAAATTAATAATTGCAAGCAATTATTAATTATTATTTTTCACTATAAATAGCAGTGGCATCCGACCCTCAATGGTATCAGAGCCTTAGTTGCTCATTTCACTTCTCTCTCTTCTTTCTCTCTAAACTCCCCTCTGAATCCGGAGGTGGAAGGATGTTGTTCTAAGTTCTTTTCTGGTAAGAAGTTTCTCTTATGATTTCATTTCGTAACTAATAAATATTAAGTTTAGGTATCTCTCCTCGTCTTAGTTTATTCAGTGGTTTGAAATATGAAAATTATAAGTGTTAGTTTTTCTGATCTTGATAAAGGAGTGGTAAACCTTCAAGATCTGGACAAACTCTTGAATATTCATACTAGAACCATGCGGATATTCAAGGTTTAGAGGGTTGATTGATCGAAAAACTTAATACGATTTGGTTAAGAAATCTGTTGTTATAAGAAGAAACTATTGCCTTAAAGGATCTGAGTTCATCATCTGGAAACTAATGGATTCTCTTTCCCCCCTTCTATGATCTCTAATTTTCTCTCCAAACTCTCTCTACACTCCCCAGCAATATTTGACACTACTTCTTCTTCTTCTTCTTCTTCAAAGAATCTTGGATCTTCAAGATCTAAAGATGAAATATCAAAGGCTATCTCTAGCCACAACTCAGCTGAAGCCCATCGGGCTCAAGTTGAAAACAGACTCAAGAATTGGTCTATCCCAAAGATCGATCCAAGCCAGGTATACAAGATAAATACCTTCAATTTCTCTCAGCAAGATGTAATCGTAATTACTGAAGAGAACGTTGCAATGAAAGACGAGTTCACTGCAATCAAGCTCCTACCTGAAGAAACCCTCTTCAAGGTCAAAAACAAATTCAAGTACCTTCACATCGGATGTGTTCAAGTTGCCTTAAAACCTCTCTTTCGAGAAGGCCTAGACGTTCTCGTCTACCTTGCTCTTAGAGATAAGAGCATCTCCGACTCACTCCCTCTCTCTTAGGGATTGTTCAATCAAACTTGGAGCAAGGACTAGTCTATTTCAACTGCAAACCTGCCCTTACTATCTCTCTCCAAGACCAAAACATCATGGATTCCTTAACCCTTGATGTTCACTCTCAAGGACTTGAACTAAAGGACGGTTCCCTTCTTTTCGCCGTCTCATACCGCATCTATTTCAAACTGATGCATACAAACCTTTCTCCTAAAGCCTTAGGAATTTCTCCCAAAGGCTACACCATGCTTATGAAAGTAAATCTGCAAAAATCTTCCATAACTGTCCCGAAGACTCTCCAGTGGGATGATCTAACTAAGAACCCCATCTGGAAGCTACATAGGGAAACATCCTCTGTTAGAAGAAACAGCACAGAGGCATCAATCACCGAATTTCCTAATGGAGATGTCGAAGTTCAATTCAACACGGAAGCTCCATATCCAAGGGTAAGCTAGATATTGAGCAGTCGTCCGAGTACATCTTCAATCAGATCTGAAAATTCGTTTTCAAAATCTCTTAGAAGATCAGGGTCAACTAGAGCAGCGGTGGATTTCTCTCAAACAATCCCCAATGTTCAGTACGAGAAGGAAGACAGATCTCTCTCTCCTACCCAATCTGACATGGAAAGGAGAACTGAACCAGTCTATAACCAAATCAATGTCATCAACCAAGATACTAACAATGACAAAAGATTTGAGGACTGCTACATCAAATATCTTCATATGTGGGTTAAAGCCAATCTGGAAACCCGAAAACCAATTCTGAAAGAACAGGAATTCATCACCAAGATGAAGCAAAACGAAAGAGCCAAGAATGAAGCTCTTGTCAAGAAACTTCGTGAAGATGGCCAGATTGCTATGATCAGAGGATCGACAGTATGGGTCACAGGAAGCGGCAAAGAGATAGCTTTTAATTATCCCCCGGAATAAGAAGCTATTTTTCCTCATCCTATTGTCCCTGCCATCAAGATGGTCTCTTCTCCCTACAAGACCATCGATGAAGATAAGGTTCAAAAGGTTGGAGTTCATGAAATCAAGAACATCCAACATCAACTCAATTACACCAACAAGGTCCTTTCTACAGTCTCTAAAGCAGTAGAAAGAATTGAAAACCCAGGGTTCTCTACCAAGAGCAAGCATCCTGAGATCCCTCAACCGGATCCTAATCAACCGATCTTTCAGCCTAACAGCTTTAATATCGGAAAACTCAAAGATGATAATTCAGACTACCTAGCTGAAATCAACAAGCGTCTTGCCGTAATTTTCATCAACAAAGAGCCGCAGAAGCCGATGGAAATTCATAAGGTCTCAACAAGCAGAGTTGAGAATCCAAAAGGAATCAATATGATTAAAAAGGATTCCTTGCCTCAAGCTTCTACTTCAAAGATTCTTCTAGTAGCTCAATGGGTGGATATGAAAAATCATTATCCACAACCATCGCCTCCCGATCTGGGATGGGATGATCTCCATAATGAGAAACACACTTATCATGGCATGTCCTTTGTTACTTGGAATATCGACGGATATTCTGAAGCTCAAATGATGAACACGTTTCAAGAAATGTTACTGGCTGCATCTGCCTTCAGGGCCAGAAAAACCATTCTTGAAACCGTCCAAATCCTCATTTCCGGTTTCACTGGAAATCTAAGGAGCTGGTGGCACAATCAACTTACTGAGCAAGATAGATACCGCATCTTAACTGCCAGTAGAACAGTTGTCATAACGAAAAATGTTTCCACTCCTGTCCAAGTCGAAGAGCCGGACATGGTCAACCAGTTGATCTACACAATGACAAAGCACTTCATTGGTAGTACTCAAATCCATTTCAATCTTGCGACGGAGTCCCTTCTCGGATTGCGATGTCACAAGATGAGCAGATACAAATGGTATAAAGATACGTTCATGGCGCAACTTTATACCCTAACAACATGCGGAGCCGACATCTGGAAGCAAAAGTTTGTCGAAGGACTTTCGTATTATATCTCTCAAAAGTTCTATCAAACGGTGGCAACTAATTCAGTTACCAAACAGATAGATTGGGCTGGGTTAACCTACGGAGACATCTCCGCCACGATTCAAGCCTTATGCATTAATCTCTGCACAGAGAATAATGCATACAACGAAGGTGATTAAAGATTCCGACTACCGAAAGAAACTAGGCACCTTCTGCAAGCAATATGGTCTTAGTCAAGGACCAAAGGAAGACAAGAAGAAAAAGAAAAAGTCTTCTTCCAAAAGACTCTTTAGCAGAAGCAAGGCTAACGATCCAGAATTTCCTAGAAGAAAGAGGAAATACTATCCCAGAAGAAAAGGCAAAAAACATTCTTCTTCAAAGGCCAAAGCAATAGTTTTCTACAAGTGCAACCGTAAAGGCCACTACTCCAACAATTGTCTTCTGAAGGATAAGATCAATGCACTGACTATGGATGAAGAGACCCGGCAATCTCTTCTATACGCCATCAGTTCAGACGATGATACATCTTCTCAAACTGATTCTTCCTCTGAAGAAGATTGTATCAACATTCTCAACGATGAAGGTTCCTCCAGCGAAGAAGCCTTCTATTCTCAAGACAGTTCAAGCGATGATGAAGGAGCAATTCCTTGCACAGGAAAATGTGCTAGAGAATGCTCAGGTCATATCAACGTCATTACAAAAGATCAGGAGACTCTTTTCGATCTTATAGAACAGATCCCTGATGAAGATTCAAAGCGAACCTGCCTTCTCAAGCTCAGGCAAAGTCTAGAAGAGCAGAATCCCTCAAAGGCAATTCAAAGTCCGATTATGTATTCTTTCCAGGATATATTAAATCGAATCAAAGGCGAAGCAAGAAAGCCCATTCAAATCGAAGACCTTCATCATGAAGTAAAAGGTCTTAAGAGGGAAGTTGCTGATAATAGGCAACGACTTTCTTATCTTGAACAATCTTTCCGGGCGTTTCAAGAAATTCAAATTACTAAAGAATTCCTAGGAACTTCTTCAAACAATCCCGAAAGACATTTTACGGGAAAAGCATTGCTGATCGAAGAACCCGGAGAAACCGGCAGTATCAACTATATCAGCAAAGTCCAGAATCAGAAATGGATGTAAAAAATAGTCTTCAAAATCAAAGACTTCCAACTCGAAGCTCTCGCACTTATCGATTCAGAAGCAGATCAAAATGTAATACAAGAAGGACTCATCCCTTCGAAGTATTTCAAAAAAACGAAGAAATCATTGAGTGGAGCCAGTGGAAATCCCCTCAATATCCAGTTCAAATTATCCAATGTGCACATTTGCAAAGGAGACGTGTGCCTAGTCAACACGTTCATTTTGGTTAAAAACCTTAATGAAGGAATCATTTTAGGAACTCCATTCCTAACCCAGTTATATCCATTTCATGTTACTGATAAGGGTACAATCTCAAAGAAGTTCGACAAAGAGATTACTTTTGAGTTTACTCATCCAGTAACTCCTAAGTATATTTCAAATATTGAAGAAGAAATTCATCAATTCATTAATCGCATCGCCAGGATGGAAAAGCAGATCGAATTCCTTCAAGACGAAGTCAAGACCTGCAAGGTGGCATCACAAATAACAAAGCCATCTGGTCAGCTCAAGATCCAAAGCTTCCAGAAGAAGCTTGAAAAGGAAATCTGTTCAAATCTCCCAAACGCATTTTGGGACCGGAAGAAGCATATGGTATCCTTGCCATATGTAGATGATTTCAAAGAGGCCCAAATACCTACAAAGGCTCGGCCCATTCAAATGAACAAAGATCTGGTCAAAATATGTTCAGACGAAATTACAGATCTTCTCCAAAAAGGCCTCATAAGCCCATCGAAAAGCCCATGGTCGTGTTCGGCTTTTTATGTCAATAACCAGGCCGAAAAAGAGCGTGGTGTCCTAAGGCTTGTCATCAATTACAAGCCCCTCAACAAAGTTCTCAAGTGGATTAGGTATCCAATTCCTAATCGCCAAGATTTGCTCAAGAGAATAACTCTTGCAAAAGTTTTCTCAAAGTTCGACATGAAGTCTGGATTTTGGCAAATTCAGATACATCCTTCAGACCGTTACAAGACGGCCTTCAATGTTCCGTTCGGACAATTTCAATGGAATGTCATGCCATTCGGATTGAAGAATGCTCCTTCCGAGTTCCAGAAAGTCATGAATGACATCTTCAACCAGTATCAAGACTTCACGATAGTCTACATCGACGACGTTTTGGTATTCTCAAACACTGTAGACCAGCATTTCAAGCATCTACATGTGTTCCTCAAAGTCATCAAATCCAACGGTCTTGTGGTCTCCCAACCAAAGATCAAGTTGTTTCAAACGAGGATAAGATTTCTTGGTTATGACATTAATCAGGGAATCATCAAGCCAATCCAACGGTCTCTGGAATTTGTGGACAAATTTCCAGATGTGCTACAAGACAAAACGCAGCTACAGCGTTTTTTGGGTTGCGTCAACTATATCGGCGATTTCATCAGGGATCTCCGCTCAATTTGTCTGCCACTATATGACAGACTAAGGAAGAATCCAAAGCCTTGGACAGACGAGCACACACGAGCTGTCCAATTAATCAAACAATTGGCCAAAAGCATTCCATGTTTATCCATAGTTGATGAACATGCCAAACTCATTATTGATACTGACGCCTCCGAAATAGGCTACGGCGGTATCCTCAAACAGGAACTTAACGGCAAAATCTCTGTTGTCCGTTATCATTCAGGAGTCTGGAATAGTGCTCAGAAGAACTATTCTACCATAAAAAAAGAAGTGCTTGCAATTGTACTTTGCATTCAAAAGTTCCAAGGAGATCTTATCAACAAGAATTTTCTTATCCGAACCGATTCAATGGCAAGCAAATTCATCTTCGAAAAAGATGTCAAGAATCTTATCTCGAAGCAGATCTTTGCCAGGTGGCAGGCAATCCTATCCTGTTTCGACTTCAAAATTGAGCTTATAAAAGGCAGTGAGAATTCACTAGCTGATTACCTATCAAGAGAACATCTCTTGAAGAAAACCCCTCCAGCTCTGAATCCTCTCCTCCAATCTCCCTATGGAACCTCCTCCTGGCCGCTAACGGCCAAAACCACCGAAGCCTCGGCCTCCCAATTCAAACAGTGAAGTCTCTTCACCTCAATCAGTAGCTTCCTCCTCAGGAACTACTCCCATTCCTAAGGGAAAACAACCCTTAGCTCAATCATTTGCACCATCTCCTATGAGTGCAGAACATTATGCCATGGACTTGCAGTTTCAGCAAGTATCTAGGCACCGTCAAGGTTCAGCTCAAAGAGCCCTGACCATTCAATCAGACCCTGAGACTCCTATCCCAGTGCCTTCTCCTAGACTGTTGCGTCCCACCGGACCAACAACCCCAACTAAGTGTGCCGCTTCTCCAGCTTCGGCACGATCTCCAATTCCGAAGAACCCCTCTTCGTTTTCTCAAGTTGTCAGGCCAAAACCTTTTCAGCCTAGACCTCCAATCCTAGGTTATTTCACCAAGACATCAATGGTGGACTTAACCATCGAAACAGAATTCGACGGACCTTCTGTCCAAGAAATCTGTAATCAAATATTTCCTCGAGGTTTTAATTTCCTACCTGAGGATCTTTCAAAAACCAGGACTTTCTATGAGTATATTTTAGTAGACTCCAAATCTGCTGAGATAACTCACGTTCCTGACAAAAATGATCCTTCGAAGATCATTTACTCAAATCTGAGAATATTTCGAGTTCTCACTCCTTCCCATTGGAAACAAGGGTTGTTTGTGGGAAACATTCAAACCGCCATCTTATAATTACCGTGACTATACCAGGGCATGGTATTTCGTTTTTTGGCTTCAAGCTTACAACCACTCTTGGTTTGTGACATTTTGTAAGCAAGCTTACAAGATGCACTTCCCAAATTGGTTTCAAACCTGGTGGAATTACTTTGGACTCTCTGAGGAGATTTTCCCAGTCGAGATCCAACATTCTTTTCATCTATTTCAATTAAGCATCTATCTGTCTCCCCTCTCAAAGACGTTTAGATTTGCTCTCTACTTCCAAATCCCATGGATCTTTTGCTGGAATTTCCAGATAGGTCCATCAGGAAACTTCAAATCGCTGAGCAAGGCGCTCAAAGTCAAGTGGTGGGAAAAGTACAACTACTCTCACCTCGATATCAATACGATGAAGGATTGGTTCAAAGCCAACGTTCATCTTCAAGATATGACGAAGCAAGAGGACGAAACCTTCCTCCTCACCACAAATGCAGTAATGTCAACCCTAGCGGGAACCAACACACAACAGGAGTTCAACACTGTTGTCAACAACGTCGTAGTCAACCTCTCCGATGACGAAGACGACTTGCAGGAAGAAGCAACTTCTCCTGCTTCAATCAACGATGTCGACAACTTCGATCCATACGAAGGATACGACATCAACGACCCATTTTTGGACACGCAACCTTATTAGTCCAAATTTGTGTCTCAAGCGTTTATCATAATTTTGTTCAAGTATTTTTAGTTTTTTTTTATAATTAATGTAAATTCCTGTAAATTAATTTGTTTAAATTATCTTGCATTTATTTTAATAAGATCATTGTATTCTGATCTTATTTTGCTTTATTAGTCTGCTAATTTCAAGATCTTCAAGAAGAATCATTTGAAAGAGAAGACTCCATGACGGAGATGGCAAACTTCCGATGAGGACTTACCACCCTCAGGCAGCGCAGGCAGCATCAAGGACTAACTCTGGTTGGGATTATTTCCAAGAGGATTCCTATATCTCACCGGGCAGAAATTATGTTTGTAGATTGGGGCCCAGTGGCAGCAAGGCGGGGAAGCCGAAGTAAGACCACAGATGAGGCCCATTTGTCTAAAAGCATGATATATGCCTGGACGATCGATATGAAGGAATCAGTAGTCCATGTCGATCTGAAGACGGCCGGGTGACGTCATTATCTTCTCAATCAACGCTTCCAATGAAGGAATTAGGGTTAGCAGACATATCATCACTATTTTACCGCTTTATTTATTCCGCATTTGATTTAATTATTATTTTTGAAGATAAGCATTAGTGGGGGTCCTGTCCCACAAATCTTATCATATATTTTTAAATTTTTCAAGTGAAGTAATCATCAGAAAAGGTCAAACAGGGGTCCTGTCCTGTCGGTCATTCTGACGATCCTGTATCAATTGTTGGAACTACTGTGAAGACAATAGTGAAAATTAATAAGTGCAAGCAATTATTAATTAATATTTTTCACTATAAATAGCAGTGGAATCCGACCCTCAATGGTATCAGAGCCTTAGTTGCTAATTTCACTTCTCTCTCTTCTTTCTCTCTCTATGGAGTAAACTTCAACAACCTTACAGTAAATTATATAGTAGGAAAATAAACAAAATATTAGTAAAATAAAGATTATATAAATAATAGACTGTTTAAGAAATGATAAATTTAGTTGTAAAAAAAACATTGAAAAGGTGTCCAAAATGAATGTGTTTATTAATTATATTTTGTTGATGTAAGGAGAAGAATAAAGGCAGATGCTACAATTGTGTTGTATGGTCAAAACCTAACCCAAATTCTGAATCCATGAAGTACTTTCCAAGTTGCTTCTTTCTATAAACAACTTTCATTTTTCTTTTTTGCCCTTTCCTAGAAAATATTAACAAAATAAATTTATTCAAACTTCATAAATTCCCACCATTACCTTAACAACAAAAATTTGTAAAATTAATAACCCAATATGGAACTTTATTTAGTTAATACTATCTTTTAACTTGCTTTTAAAATACAACAATAATTTTTTAAACTTATTTGTAAGACTATTGTTGTTAAACATAACCATATTAAATAACATACTTAGTCTTGGATATGGTTCAGGTTTTAGTTTAACTTTATAGTATATTGAGTCCTCTAAATAATTCTTTTATTATCGTTTTTAAACTCGTGACCATAATATAATTTTTTTTTATATTTTAAGTTTGTTGTTGTGATAAATAAATAAAATATCTTTTTCTTTTCTTTTTCCTCCTCCCTCCAAGCTATTCTTCATTCTATATCCACGGTGGCTGATAATTATTTAAGATAGTTACAAATATAATATAGTCTAACATTTAAAAAAAATTGTAAACATAGCAAAATCTATAGTCTATTAATTATAAAATTTTGTTACTGATGGACCATATTGCAAATAAGAGTTTATCAATTATAAAAATCTATCCTCAATAATTTTGTTATATTTGTATGAACAGTATATTTAATTATGATTCTTAAAATTGTCTTACTTATTATACAACTATTCAGTTTTCCAAAAAAAACAACAATAAAATGGATAAAATGTTGGAGAATTATTGCAAGTGAAAAATATTAAAAATATTTATAAATTATAATAAATTTCACATGTCTAATATACTAAAGTTTTGCTATATTTTGTAAATATTTTGATTTCTTTGGTATGCTTCTAAAATGTTTTTGCTTTTTCATAAATGTTTTGGCACTATTTCTTATTTGGTTTAATTTTATCCATTAAGGGTCAAACAAGTCGACTGTTGGTATAAAATATTTCAGTTCCTCAACTCAACACAAACACATATATATTTAATAACGAACAAATTTTCTAATCATTTAAAAACACAAAGATTAAAATACTCATAATAATGTCAATTTCGAGATTCAGGCTTTATAGTTTTATCTGTAAAATAGTAATTATATCAACAAACAAATTTTAGAAAATTTGCTTAGTTACATTATTTTTATCCATATAAATTTTTCTAAACAAACTGTTTTGGTTAATAAATAAGTTGATTTTAATATGAGATATAGATATTGTTATAGTAATTTACAAATATATTAACATATCAACCTATATTTTCATCTTTAATGTTGAGAGTTTATATAAGAAAGAAGAATACAAATTAGATGTAGGATATAATATAGATAGATTGAATATGAAATATAAAGTTATTATATATTTCGAAATCACATCAGAGAATGAACTGATACACATTCATGTTCAATTGATGAGGTTATAATATTTAATAAATTAGAAAAAACAGTGCACAATTTTTTGAAGATTAAGAAATAGAACACACCATATTAAAATTGATATCCATAGCAAAATAATTTATGCACTTTGATTTCGATTCTAATATTTATGCATAAACGGTTCGATTTCGATTCGATTTGACACATGGGAGTGATTCAATGCGGTTTTAGCTTCAAACCGAACTGAACTCACCCCTACTACATTGAACCGATTCAATATACTCTTCTATTTGTGTATCTATCTATGATGAATTGGTATAGAATATTATTTGTATCTATCGTGTTCTATTCCCAAAAAGATTGTAATATTTTTGTTGTATTTATAAATATTTTCAAAATTTTTATCATTTAAAATAAATTTTCTTTAACAATCGTAACACTAAATTGAAATGTCCATGAACGTTCTTTTCTTGTTTTCATGGTTATCTTAAATTTAGTCACTTAAAAGTTAATTTTTTTCAAAATGAAATATATGAATATGTTTTCAAAATTTAAACTAAGAATATTACAAGTAATGAAACTATAATAATAAAGGTTATAATTATGTAATGTTAAAAGGTTAAATTTAAAGGACTAAATTACTAAATGTTAAAATTAAAGGTTATAATTGAAGGAAAAAGTAGAGTGATTTTTGGAATTTGTAGGGAAAATTCCACCAACCGGCAACCGGTAAGCTTTTCTGCGGCAATGAGTAGTAATTAGTACGACGAAGAACAGTGGAGAGTTGAAGTGAAATGAAGTTTTATTATTTTTTTATTTAAAAAGAAAAAAAAGCTAAATTCTTCGACTTCATTTCCAAGCGCTTTCCTCTGGTTTTTGTCTGAATTCCTTTTTCTCTTACTTTATCTCAATTTCATCTCTCTCACTAACTTTGTTCCCACAATCTGAGCTCTCAAATCCCCCATTCAAACCTGTTGAGGACTTCAAATCTCTTGATTTCTGATGGGCAGTTCCTCAGCTCAAGGTGACTTTACTGTTTTCGGGGTTTTTTTTTTTTTTCTGATTTACTTTTTGTTTTTTTGGTCTTTGAAATCGGATTTTGTTTGTTTTCTGGATTTTGTAGTGGTAGTGGATGGCGCTGGTGATTTAGAGAAGGGGATTTTGAGTTTATCATCGAATCAAAACCCTCTGGCTGAGTTATCGCCATCGCCCTCGCCGTCGTCGACTGCAACGGCTCCGGCTCTTGTTCTATCCAATTCAGGGAAGCGGATGGACCAAGCCGGGAAGAAGAAGTACGTGAAACAAGTGACTGGACGGCACAACGATACTGAGCTTCATCTAGCCGCGCAACGGGGAGATCTAGCCGCCGTGAAGCAGATTCTTGATGATATTGATTCACAGATGGTGAGAAATCTCAGTGGTGCGGATTTTGATGCGGAAGTTGCTGAGGTTCAATCGTTAGTAGTGAACGAGGTCAACGAATTGGGAGAAACGGCTCTGTTTACCGCCGCAGAAAGAGGACATATAGAGGTTGTTAAGGAGCTATTGAAGTATTCGAATAAAGAAACACTTACGACGAAGAACAGGTCTGCTTTCGATCCGTTGCATATAGCTGCAAGTCAAGGACACCATGGTAATGATCTTGATTTCAACTTCATTTTGTAATGTTTTGCCCTAGGGTTGGATTCTCATCTTCTTCACTAGGAAATTAGGGGGGAAGTCGTGAATAATATATGTTAATTTGAATTGCAGCAATTGTTCAGGTGCTTCTTGAACATGAACCTTCCTTAAGCCAAACCTTTGGACCGTCGAATGCGACTCCACTCATTACTGCTGCAGCAAGGGGCCATACAGCCGTAGTTCAGGAATTGCTTAACAAAGATCGTAACCTGCTAGAGATTTGTAGATCTAATGGTAAAAATGCATTGCATTTTGCTGTGCGCCCTGGTCATACTGAAATTGTAAAACTATTACTTTGCAAAGATCCATATTTAGCTCGAAAAAATGACAAGAAGGGCCAAACTGCACTGCACATGGCTGTCAAAGGGCAGAGCCGTGATGTGGTGAAGTTACTCCTTGAAGCAGACCCTGCCATTGTAATGCTTCCTGATAAATTCGGTAACACCGCACTGCACGTTGCCACAAGGAAAAAGCGGGTTGAGGTAGTTTAACTGAATCACCTTTGTGGATACTGGCTTGTTTATCTTTATAGTTTTGATAACTTAGATATCTTTTCAATCTTTCAGTTTCATATTAAAGTATTTTAATGGAAGTTAGAATACTGTTATTGAAATGAAAGTTCTGAAATGAGATGTTTGGAAATAAGATTGTTCAAATGCAACATGTTTTGACTCTTTAATACTATTAGGTTTGGCATACAATAAGAAAGGAGGACCTAATGTTTGGTAGGTTGGAACATTGGCATTGAATGAAAAGCTTAGGCTCAGCTTCATTACCATTTGGTTTTCTAAAATTGTACTTGTTCTCTTATATTATCTTAACCATGGTCTTCATCTTAAAGCAAGAGTTGAATTATTAACCAAATTATATAAACAAAAACAATTTCTTTTAGAACCTGAGATAGATTTTGATAGAAAGTAGATAACTAAACAAAAGAACTCATACTGAAAGTGTACTTTAGAAGTTTAGTTCTAAAAAATTAAACAGTAAATGAAGTCTTAGAAAAGAGGAATTTTGGAATAAGATTGTTAGGAATGTGATTGTATTCATACTAATGGATCTCTAAATACTCATCCTTTGCTTAAACTTTGCAGATAGTGCAAGAGCTATTGCTTCTCCCAGATACCAATGTGAATGCATTATCCAGAGACCACAAAACTGCATTTGACATAGCTGAGGAGCTTCCTCTTTCAGAAGAATCATCAGAAATTAAGGACTGTCTTTCTCGTTATGGTGCTGTGAGAGCCAACGAACTGAACCAACCGCGAGACGAGTTGCGGAACACAGTGACTCAAATTAAGAAAGATGTTCATACCCAGCTTGAACAAACCAGAAAAACAAACAAAAATGTACATAACATCTCTAAAGAGCTCAGAAAGCTGCACAGGGAAGGAATCAACAATGCGACCAATTCGGTCACAGTGGTGGCCGTTCTTTTTGCCACAGTTGCTTTTGCAGCCATCTTCACAGTACCTGGTGGCGACACGGATCAAGGAACAGCTGTTGTCGTCGGCACCAGTTCTTTTAAAATCTTCTTCATCTTCAATGCAATCGCATTGTTTACGTCGTTGGCAGTGGTGGTGGTGCAAATTACATTAGTTAGAGGTGAGACAAAAGCAGAAAGACGAGTCGTGGAAATCATAAACAAACTCATGTGGCTGGCTTCTGTTTGTACTTCGGTCGCATTCATGGCATCATCGTACATCGTGGTTGGTCGGAAATACGAATGGGCTGCAGTTGTGATCACAGTGGTTGGGGGTGTGATTATGGCTGGCGTTCTTGGGACGATGACATATTATGTTGTGAAATCTAAGAGTAGAAGATCCGTAAGGAAGAAGGAAAAGAGTAATAGAAGAAGTGGGTCAAACTCATGGCATCACTCTGACTTTTCAAATTCAGAAGTTGATAGAATTTATGCTCTTTAGAATTAGATAAAGCCAACTGTTTGGTGTTTTGCTCAAACCCAGTTTGTAAGTATATGTATGGTTAAAGTTAATTTTCTGTTTCAACAAGATTGATAACTTATTGATACCAATTTACATGAAGGAAGCATGTAAATTTTATAGTTAGAGATGTGTGGATGAAATCGAATTGTTGGATTAGGTCTTATGTTGGTTTGGTTTTTGTCGATTCCAGAGATAAAAGTTGAAAACTTTTGGTTAAAGATAAAAATAGGTAACCATTTTGAAACAAACATTTTTGAGTTTAAAAGGTTCCTCAGTTAGTTTTTTCATTTGGTAAGGAAACAGAAAAATATTTTCACCATTGTAACATATGAAAGGGCAATAAATGAAACAAAACCACACCTTCTCTAACTTGTGTGTGTGAGATGCGGACGAGGGTCTCCATTTTCTACTTCCCCCTCTCCCCTTTCTTTAACTAACAATCTCCATTGTTACCACTCTACCTTCCTCTCCCCTCTCTCCCTCCTCTAACTCACCCATCTCCCCACCTCTCTTCTCCATCGTTACTTCTTTTCTATGAACACCATAATTCTTACAATATCACATCGATTGAAGGGCAAAAGCTCTTCTGGTTCTCTTTATTTATCTATCCTCAAATTGCTCTATTTCAATGGCAAAAGAAGAGGCAAAAAGGGACAATGCTAACGCGGGCACAGGCAAGGAATGGTGCGGAGAGAGGGAAGGTGAAGTTTGGGTGAGGATGAGAGTGAGATAGAGTGAAAGAGTGAAAGAGTGAAAGATGGGTTTTCCTTTATTGTTTATTACCTTTTTCTGGTACTTTGACAAACACAAAAACTAAGGATATTACAAAAAAAAAAAAGTTATTTTAAAAATACAGGGACTAAATTGCTAAAAATATAGGGACCAAAATGTCATTTTGGTCACCAATAATTGTTCTTAAAATTTTGACTTGGAAGTCAACTCCGGAAGAAAATCAACTTATTTTTAAAAAACTAGAAAACCCGATACTCAAAACGAACTTAGGTTGAAAATTAAGTTTATAAATATTTAAATAGATTATTATTGATTTATTAAAATAAATATTTTTTATTAATTTTTTAAAATTAGTATTAATTAAGTTACTCTATTTCAGTTAATAAACATAAATGATGCATGGAAATAGCTTATTCATATGCCTAAACTACAAAATTTTGTATCCACGAGTGCATGGTGCATGGTTATGTCATACTCATTCTCATTCATATTTCCTCAATCCGAATTCCTATTTCTTCAATCCAAACGGTTCATAAAGATCATAGGTTTGAGTACTCTCTCACAAATATTGTCAAGAAAAAGAATCCACCAAAAAAATATTCTAAAGAATTATTCACAATTTTTTATTAACTAAATTATTAAAAAAATGCCCCCCAACTTTGATGTTTCAAAAATGTTCTTAAACTTTCAAAAATTGTTCAAAAATATCCTTACCATTAATTTTGGATGGAAACTTTGTTACAAAAATACCCTTAAACTGTAAAAAAAATTCAAAAATATTTCCAATAATACAATTTTTACCTCAAATTTTTTAGCCCAAAATAAAAACTAAAATTTTAAGTTAAAAGTATACTTTTAAATTTTCACATTTTCATGGGGTGTTTACTTAGTTTAAAATAATAAATATTTATTTAATAATTTAAAATTATTTTTTGAATTTGTTGTTTGTATAATTTTTCATAATATCCATGGAAATCAAAATTGATGTAAAATTAAAACTTCCATACATAAATCAACATCAATAGTTTAAACATGGTTAAAAACATACCATTCCACAAAATCTTAAGAAGTTATAAAAAAAATCTCCTTACAACATACTAAAACAATAACTAGTCAAATAAAGAAAATCTTACATCAATAGATTTATTAGACTATCACTACATTTTTTTTATAATTAACTATATGTTAATTACAACAATAAGTAGTAAGGTTAGTTGTGTTCGTGATTTATTATTGTGTATTAATAGGCAAATAAATTAAAACTGTGGTTTGTAACATATTTTGTGATTAATTTCATTTTGTTTTTGTTATCCTAATAATTTTTTGAGATCTTTATGAAAAGCAAAAGCAAAAACAACAGAAAATCATATCATAGGTTTGACATTGGAACCTTAGAGATTGAATTCGTGAACCAGAAGTGGTCGTTCGTTACCACTGCGTCTTCTTCTTCTTTACATTGCGACCAGAAAAAAGGCATTCTTCAAATTATATATATGAATCCAATTTTATTTCTTTCACTTAGTAAACTCTCAGATGAAGTCTGATTTATAAACACCTTGACATTGTCACTCTTTGGGAGGCGCCTAAAGTTGTATAAAGATGGACTTCCAATACTCAATTGTGGTGTAGTTAGCTTATTTAAATGTATTCGGAGACAACTTTCTTCCTCCCATTCTACGATTGCTCTTTAACAAAATGGTGCAACCCAACACTGTTCGTCTCAGTAACCATCGTCTCGTGGACCAAATCTTGGTCGCAATGCTTAAAAACCGACCATTCGACACCCACATCCATTCTGCAGCTTCTACTTCCACCACACACCAGTTATGGAGTTCCGACTCCGTTTCCGACGTTCTAAGATCTGTCCCTCGGTTCTTTTTTCAATCAGCCCGATCTATTGGCACCCAAAAGGGTTTTCGGCATCGTACTCCTCTTAAGCAGAGGAAATTGAAAGAGGAGGCTTACAAGTTCCGTAACAACGTGCTTCTTCTCGGCCCTGCTGCTCACAGGGACCCTTTCAAGGTTAAGCTTGGATTGAATAAAGCGTTGGAGTTTTTCTATTGGGTCGAAACCCATTTTGGGTTTCAACACGACGAGATTACTTGCAGAGAGATGGCTTGCGTATTGGCTCGAGGGAATACATTGATGGGTCTTTGGGATTTTTTGAAGGAAATGTCCAGGCGGGGAAACTGTGGGCTTGTTACTACGGCGACCATCACTTGTTTGATAAAAGTCCTAGGAGAGGAAGGTCTGGTGAATGAAGCTCTGACTGCATTTTATAGGATGAAGCAGTTTCATTGTAAGCCTGATGTTTATGCTTATAATACTGTTATCAATGTTTTGTGTAGGATTGGGAATTTCAAGAAGGCTAGGTTTTTGTTGGAACAGATGGAGTTGCCTGGATTTAGATGCCCACCTGACATTTTCACATATACAATTCTAATTAGTTCTTATTGTAAATATAGCTTGCAAACTGGCTGCAGAAAGGCCATTCGAAGGAGGTTGTGGGAAGCCAATCACTTGTTTAGAATCATGTTGTTTAAGGGATTTTCACCAGATGTTGTGACCTACAATTCTTTGATTGATGGATGTTGTAAAACGTACCGAATCCAGCGCGCACTGGAACTGTTTGAGGATATGACCAAAAGGGGTTGCACTCCCAATCGGCTTACTTACAATTCTTTCATCAGATACTACAGTGCTGTGAACGAGATTGACCAAGCAATCAAAATGTTAAGAATGATGCAAAAGATGAACCATGGAATTGCCACATCCAGTTCTTATACTCCTATTATTCATGCTCTATGTGAAGGAGGGAAGGTAATTGAGGCCCGTGATTTCCTTCTTGAGTTGCTTGAGGAAGGCTCTGTTCCTAGAGAGTATACCTATCAGTTGGTATGTAATCTGCTGAACTCAGCAGGCAAAGCAAGTTTACTAGACGAAAACGTGCACGAAAGAATAAGACATGGAATAGAAAATAGGTATAGGGAAGTAAAGAAAGTAAAGCTAATTATGTCAAGGAAAGGATACTGATGCCTGTGATGATCGAAGACAGTAGCCGGACTTTTCACAGTGAGGTAAAGACGGGTGGATGAAAACATGTTTGACAATTTATTATCTCCTCATCCACTCTCAGCAGCCCATTGTGACAATTGTCTTGTGGTTTTAACTAAGGTAAGTCTCCTCCTCAAAGATAATATATGTTTGCAGGGGGGATTTTTTTTTTTTTTTTTTTTTTTTTTATCTTTGTTCATCATGCTTTTGTCTCTTTTGTATCATGAGAAAAAAAAAAGGTCTATAATTTTTGTGTCTATCTAGCTCCATTTATGGTCCGATCTTTTTCTCTTAACTCATGGTCGTTCTGCTGATGACTTCTTTTGTTTCTGTCCTTATTTGGTGCTATAGGCTCAAAGGAAATCATCATTGGTTACAAATGATTTTCAGGGGGTTGAATGTAAGGTATGTTATAAGTAGAATTTTCAATTAAAGAGATGTAATATGTGAATTGGCATTTTGGTTTATATATAGGTGCTCCTAAATTTGTGGGTGTGTAAAATGGTTGTAAACTATATGCTGTGAAGTATGGCCCCTTTTATAATTTTGAGTTCTAGGATATGTCCTGTTTCTCAGTTTCCCATCCACTTTTTTCTTCACAATAATAGATGCTATCTGGAAGTTTTTATTAGGTTCTAATTTTCGGTGTAAATATGCTTGGGTAGTTGTTCTTTTTGTAGGTTACTATCTTTTCCTGATTTGTTTGGATCCTTCCTTAAACTTTGTGTAAAGCAATTTTAGATCTTAGATGTAAAACAACTTTCCCTAATCTTAGATGTAACACAACTTTACATTTTTTAAAGCGATCTCTTCGTTGAAACACTTAAACAAAGTATAACAGTTGTAGTGTGAGGATTGAACCTCTGACCTTAAGGGATGGAGATCAACTCAATATCATAGAGCTAAACTCAATTTGACTAGTCATTGAAACGTTTAAAGATCGAATAAAGCACTGTTTTCAAGCATAAGTCATCCTAGGTTTTGTTTGTCAGAATCATATTCATCTAGATTTTCATTGTTCCCTATGAACTTTGGTATTTGGATTCACCTTCATTCTGTCAATTTGAAGTGGATTCCTCCATACTTCCTATCAGTTTCTCTAAATCCTAGGCTCTAATCCTATTAGGTTGGAGATATAGGTAAAAATTTTATGCAGAGGGAGTGGGGGAGATTTATAGGTTGGTTGTGTTAGATCTTTAATGGGGGATATGGATGTTTGGAGATTGGGAATTCATCTTTGAATAATGGAGCACCCTTTGCAAAGTGGTTGAGGTGGTTTCAGATGGCTAACTTAACGATTTTTAGCATAAGGTTGTAAGCAGGTGTATTGTTCATCCTCTATTGGTCGAGATACTATAGTAGATATTAATGACGCGACTCATGGCTTTGTCACATTTCTTCAGTTTTGTTAACTACGTTATTAAGGATGAGATTTGTATTTAGTTCTCGAGGGACGACCATATGGTCAACAATGCCTCCTTTTGTTCTCTTTCTCGTCTCTTTAGTTTGACAACTCTGGCCCCTTTTGTTCTCTTTCCCGTCTCTTTAGTTTGACAACTCTGGCCTTTGCAATGTTATTTATTTAGCCATTGTGTTTTTATTGTGGGTTGTCTTCTCTTAATTTTTTCCATTAGGAGTGATCCAATGTCAAGGGCTTAATAATTTGGGTCCTCTTTTAACCATTATCCCCAAGTTGAAAGATGGTCAATTTTAACTTTTTTTGTTGACAGGTGCATATGGGCCATTTATAGCTAAAGATAAAGCTCCTTTTTGGGTCTTACTCATCCTCTTTTTTGGAGCTATCATTGAGAAATTGGAGAGACGTCTTAACAGGGAGGTAGGCTCACTTTGATCCAACATCCAAGTCACGTTTAGCAACCTACCCACATACTTCCTTTCTCTTTTTAAAATATCATCCATGACGTGTGATCGGATAGATGAACTATATAGAAAATTCCTTTGGAGTGGGCACAATGACAAAATAAACATACACTCTATCAATTGACATCAAGCTCAACTTCCTATTTCCAAAGAGGGCCTTGGCTTGACCGACTTTGAGAAAAAGAAACAAAGGCATTGGCAAAATGGATTTAGAGATAACCGGCTCGAGACAGGTGCTCTGTGAAGGCGCCATATTGATGCTAAGTATGACTCACCCCACCATTCACAAAGCATATCCTTCAATCTTTATGAAGTTTAGTAGAATTACATTTGCTAAGATACTGGTTTGATTCATGATAACGTTGAGAATGTGATTGGAAATGGTGAGAAAACATCATTTTTGAATTAACTATGAAGTTGGAACCGAAAGAATGCAAATCATGCAAGCTGAAGCAAACATCAATTTTAAGGATTAGACATGTTTTAACCTTGAAATGAAAAATAGAGTTTTATGAACATACCTTGATGTAGTTCCAAATTGAAGCAATACTGTTGCTGTCTTTGATCACGAACACTTTGTGAACCAAGACTTAGAACGGTTGTGGAAACCAAATTTGTGATGAATTTGAAGGGAATTTGAAGTTTATGAGATTTTATGTTAAAAAGAGATTTTTAACATGAATCACTAAGATTTACACTAAGTCAGCCAATTCTTCCACATTTATATATAAACAGAAGATCAATGCATCTCAAACTTACCTCAAGGTTTGACAACAAAATTAACACTAATTACTAATTTTTAATGGGATTAAAGTGACTTTGTGTGGTTTTAACATGAAAATGAATTAAGTTATTCACTAAACTACCAAAAACCACTAATTTGATTTTTCATAAAAAAAAATTCAATTATTTTAATGGCTTTCCTAAATCCGCTGAAACTGAATTCTAAATTATTTTAATATAACACTAATTTAAATAAAATTAATTTTAAAAATATTTAGTTAAACATTTTAATCAAATATATTAATTCAATATCAACTATTTAATTAATAATTTTCACTAACATGGACTTCTTTTATAAAAAAAAACGAATTTGAATTGATTAGTATTTTTTTAATAATATAGTATATAATTAATTTTTACTGTCTAAACCAAACTTAGATGTTTCAAATTTGTTCATTTTGATATGCGCTAGCATGAGAATATGATATACTTATAGATTATGAACTCTAACAATTTAAGATTAACTAATTTAACTTTTTAATCCAGCTAATCCTATTGTTAACTACTAAGACACTCAACTGTGGTTTGGAATCTTTTGGTTGGCAAAACATGATATGAGAATGCAAATAAGATTCATAGCTTTGTTCATTGCTTCCGTCGATTAACCACAAGAGTAACTCTATCCCTTATCACTTGGCCTATCACACTCTGGCTCGAAAACCACCCACTATGGACAGATTCTATTTTGCTCGATGATTTGCTGGCTTCTTGATCTCTTTTGTTGTTTTTCTTTACTGTTATACTAAAAAAATCTCATAAGAAAACATTAACATTATTTTTTCATGCATAATCTCACATCTAAAAAGCCATTATAGTCAAATAAAAAAAATATACCGTTGGTAATTATTATTTTCAATTAAAAAAATTGTATAGCATTTTCTTATTCATTCAACATGACAGTCTAAGAATTATTACATATATTTTTCTTTTCTTTTTTGATCTTTTTAAAATCATGAACTATCATATCGTTAATTCTTATTAGTTATTCCTAAATTAATAGATAAAGTCAATTTTATTCCTAATGAAGAAACAATTTAAATCTAAACTAAATTTTCATAACTTTATATGTTATATAATCTATTTTTCTCCAAAAAAAAATTAATCTACATTTTCTAATTAATATTTTAGAATATACTTTAAAAGTTGAAGTAAAAGTTTTATAGAAAGATTGAAAACATATAATTTAATAACATACATTATTGTTCACCTTAGACAACACCAACCATGGTTTAATTCGTACCTAACAAAGATGAAGGTTCGCGGCTATCCTTTCTCCACGTGTTCCGCACGTGATCTCTTCTCCTCCCTATAACTACACTTTCAGCCCTGCCCCCAACCCATAATTTCCCACTTCACTACCTACTCACTCACTTCTCTTCATTTCGTGATATCTACACATTTCTCACCGAAGCTTTTTCGATGGCTCGTCTCGGTGGACTTCAGGTCGAGACCGTTAATTTTCCCCCGGAAATCAAGCCTCCGGCCTCCGCTAACACTCTTTTTCTCGGCGGTGCAGGTACCAATAAGAACCATTTCATTTCCTCTGCTGTGATCCGCGATAGAATGTGATTGTGGAAAATTTTGTACAGGAGTTAGGGCATTGGAGATCGGAGGAAATACTGTGAAATTTACTGCGATCGGTGTTTATTTGGAGGACAAAGCTGTGCCGTCGCTCGCCGGTAAGTGGAGTGGAAAGAGTGCGGCGGAGTTAATGGATTCCGTTGAGTTCTTCAGGGACGTTGTCACTGGTGAGTTGCTGATTTTGTTTCTTTTTTTCTTAAATCTGTGCTTGAAACTTGAAAGTTAAAAATGGCTGCCAGATTTCTGCCGTGCCGGCCGCCGGTGTTCCGGTGGTTTTGTTGAAGTGAATTTGTTAATTGGACTAATACAATATTAGCATATGAATCTTATTAATAGAAATCCTTAAAAATAACTTTTAAAACGAAATCTCAGATAAAAATATAAATCTTAAATTTAGGAATCTTATAGCAACCAAATTCAAATATCAATATAAAATTGTAACATTTTAAAATTAAAAGCTTCTTAAATGAAAAATGTTTATTTTTCACATGAATTTAAATCAAGTAATTTGTCTACAGTAAAAAGTTATTTAATAGCTATGCACTTTTTGAAGTAGTGCATTCTTAAACTTTTGGGAATTCGAAATTGAATGTTTAAAATCTTATTAAACAAAATTCAATTGAATTAACGTATTATTTAGACATAGTTTTAATCAATTGATAATATTAAATATCACCAAGCTCTCTATTTAGTCACTAAATTGACAAAATTGGAGGCTGGGGCATCTTTTGAAAACATATGAAAGTTTATTCTTCAAATCTTGAGTAGGACATGATAAGATAATTGACATGAACAACCTGATTGCAAATCTTTCTAAATCCAAAGAATGATGTTGAGAATTTTAATAACAAAATCTATTTCTGATTTGTGACTTATGTACACTGTAGTTATGAGGTGTAAAAATTGATTGAATATATTTGATTATATTTCAGGGGGTTTCGAGAAGTTTACAAATGTGACATTAATATTGCCACTTACGGGTGAACAATATGCTATGAAAGTGGCAGAGAATTGTGAAGCAGCTTGGAAATCCATGGGAATTTATAGTGATGAAGGAGCTGAAGCCATTCAAAAGTTCATCGATATCTTCAAAAATGAAAACTTCCCTCCTGGCTCCTCCATTCTTTTCACCCATTTGCCTCCTAATACCTTATCGGTTAGTACCATTTTCATTTCACTCACAATTTTAACTAAACCTAAAATATTCTACAAAAGAGTCGGTGCATTTCTTAACCTTTTTTAAAATATATTTTAATATTTTTTTATGCCACTTGGGAGAAGAGAACACAGAGATAGATGATTCTTTTATTTTAAAAAATGGTTTAAATACTATTTTTATCTTTCTACTTTTCATTTTTGCCTTTTGCTTTAAATTTGATTCTTTAAAATAAAATAAAAATGGAAATGGTAAGACTAAAATGATAGTTTTTTTATGATCCAAAATGAATATATTTAAGATCACTAAAATAAGCAAAAACTGAATGTGGATGGACCAAAATAAACATATTGAATGTATGGAAATTCTAAAGATCAAAAGTAGTATTTAAACCTTTTCTTAATTACCCATGAGCCATTTCACTTTAAATTTACGGAACTTATTCGTATAAGTTATTTTTTAATATGAAAAATAATATAACTCCTTAACCAATTTTGATAAAAATAAACTTTTGAAGAATTAAATCAACATTTATTAAAAGTTTATGAACCTAACAAATATTATTATAAATATAATTAATCTATTAACCTAAAAATTATTATTAAAAGTTTAGAAATCACGCATTTTTACCTTTCAATTTTTTTCAAAATAACTTATTATAATGTGTATATATATATATATATATATAATTATTAGTGAAATTTTTAAAAATGACAAAATGGACAAACGGTTAACAATTTATGTAACGAGTTTTTATTTTTTAGTTTTTATTTTCTTTCACTATAAGGTGTAAATAATTTTTTTTTTTATTATTCTTGAAAAAAGAAACCCCAATTTTTTAATAATACTAAGATATTAATGAAAAATATTGAAAAGAAATGTCCATCCAAAATTCTCAATAAATATATTTGCATGTTAATTGTGAACACTGTGGTACCTGAAAAGGGTTGTTGAAGTGTTTAAATACAACATATTTGATTTTACTAAAAAGAGAAATAATGTTTAGTTAAGATTTTTAATAGTGGCAAAAAAGTGTTCTTATCTATTTGAAATTACTTCTAAATTTTGTGATGTGAAATTTAGATTACTATTAAAGTCCTCACACCCAATCTTGAAAATATCATATCATTTATTTCTATCTTCAAACACACATTATTAAAATTTAAATAATTTCAACGGTATTAAATTTATATATTCTTTTATAGGTTTGATATTGATACGAGAGATGAATTGACATTTTCATTACATCATACAAAAAATAAACATCTAAATATTACTAATACAAATCTAATATGAATAATACACGTGTTTACTTATTTAAAATTAATAGAATATTTATATGGGTTATTGTCAAATATAACATATTGAATTAAAATATTTAAAAATTATAGTAAAATTTTACATTATATCAAATGATATCTTTACCAGTTTTGTTCTTTACAATAATTTTTAATATTTAATTTTTTTTTTTTTTTGTAAAATTGATATTTAAAACCTTGATTTTTATCCCATCTATGTATCAAAGTTGATTTTACATTAACAATATTTTAAAGAAATATAATACATATTTAAACAATATATAATAAACCTCCCTCCAAATATGTTATCATAATAAATATCAAACTTGGAGAACAAAAAAATGTCGTAAAAATGGAAGGATATAATAGAAAGAAGGTATTGGAAGCCATTTAAGAGTAATTTTTTTGGATGCAGATTAGCTTTTCAAAAGATGGGAGCATTGGTGAAAAAGAAGAAGAGATGGTGAAAAAAGTAGAGAACAAACTGCTTAGTGAATCTGTTTTGGAGTCCATTATTGGAAAAAATGGGGTTTCACCAGCTGCAAGGCTTAGTTTGGCTTCAAGATTATCCCATCTCTTCAATCTATCTCAACCCAACATTTCCAACCCTTTTCAAGATCCCGAATCCAAACCACAATAGGATCCACTTATCCACATAGGTGCATTCTAAGACTCACCCTTTTGGGTTGTTTTCTCGTTAAAGTGTTGCAATAACTAAATTCTAATTTAGTCATTACTTTTCTTCTTCATTATTATTCGAGTTCTAATACTACTTTAGTATTTGGCTTTTGGTTCTATAATTTTCAACTTTTCATTTTCATTATTGTACTGTACTCTTAGTTATTGTAGTTTATTTTAGTTTATTTTGGTCACGGTACTTTTAGCTTTGGTTTATTTTGAAATATTCATTTTTAGGAAGTTCTTATTTTAGTCTCTTTGTTTTCACCTTTCATATTTAAGGACTAAAATATTTAATTTTTTTTTTTAAATTTTAAGGATGGAATTGAACCAAGATTAAAAGTGAATCAAATTTAAAATAACTAAATCAAGTTAAAAGACAATTTGTTAGTATCAATTTTCACTTGAATTCACTTGAAAATCAATTCAAATTTATTTAAACAAGATTATTGTTGAGAAGAACATATGAAATGCAACTTGATATTTGCATTTCTCTCTAATTTGTATGTATCATTATTAGTTTGATATTTTGTGTTGTGTGTGTGTTCTTGTTGGTGTTTTGGGAGTTGAGCCAATCCTCTTCACCAATATACTAAACTAAAAAGTTATTGAAACCTAAACCAATACACCCATTGATCATAGAGTTATTCACCAACTCCATTTCAGCCACTCCCACATTTCCTTCACCCCTAATCTGTTTCATCTATATGTATATATAATCTCACATATATCACCCTCAAACCCATCTTTATCATTACCATACAAAAACAATATATTTGTTTCCCCTAATTCCTTCAACTTCCTCTCATGGAATTTCCCAAACTTCTCCCTTTCTCAACCAAACCTATGCTCTGCTTTCTTCTCCTCTGCTTCATGTGTTTATCTGCCAACTCAGCCAGACTTCTCGACGAGCAGCCACAAGTCCCGGTTGGTACTCCGGCAGCCTCGAGTGTCGTTGGGACGCCTTTCGGTAATTTCGGGACAGGACCTACTGCTACTACTACACCTTCAACAACTCTACCTAATTCACCTGGAAACAACTTGGGGCAAGGAGCTACTACACCTTCATCAACTCTACCTAGTTCAGGGGGAGTTGAAGATGATCATCATATATTAACCTTCTTCATGCACGATATCCTTGGCGGTACAAATCCCTCGGCTCGAGCCGTTACCGGGGCAGTTAACAATCCAGCTCTCAATGGCCAACTTCCATTTGCTAAACCCAATGGAGCAGTTTTATCAGTTGGAAATAATGTTCCTCAAAGTAATGGAAACAGTGGTCTAATCAACAACAACAACCTTCCCTTTCTAATAGGTCTTGGTGGAGCAGCATCCCCATTGTTGCAAAACAGCAATGGTGGTGGAAACAACTTCAACGGCCAGCTGGGCTTTCCATCCGTTAATGCAGGACAACTCCCGTCCGGAGTGTCGGTACAACAACTCCTCTTCGGCACGATGACGGTTATCGATGACGAGCTCACGGAAGGACACGAGTTGGGTTCTGGGCTGATAGGGAAAGCACAAGGGTTTTACGTGGTGAGTTCGGAAGATGGGAACAGTCAAACAATGGCATTCACTACGATGTTTGAGAGCGGCCATTACGTGGATAGCTTAAGCTTCTTTGGAGTTCATCGGACAGCGGTGTCGGAGTCTCATTTAGCAATCATGGGAGGGACAGGGAAATATGTAAATGCAAGAGGGTATGCAAATGTGAAGACTCTTCCAGGCATCAACCAACATGAAACTGATGGAATTGAGACTTTGCTTCAATTCACTGTTTACATCAGTTATTAAAACTGATGGGTTGTTTTTACTTTTTATCATTGAGTGAGAATATGTTTGAATTCTGTTTGTGAATTTATGGTTTGTATTGAAAGTTTATATATATATATATAAATATATGAATCAAACCAAGATTTGATACTCTTTTCTTTTTCCCTTGTTTGAAACCCAAAAATCTATTAAATATAGTTTTGTTTTTATTTCATATTTGAAATTCAAACCAAATTTTGGGGGAAATACAGAATTATTTAAAATTATACTTATTTCTCATACTTGAATTCTTACCTAAATTGTATCAACAACTTTTCAAATTTTTTTTACGTTCAATATTTAGTTTGGATTTGAAAACATGAATAAAAAAGTAAATAAGAAATAAAAAGAAGAATATATATTGGAGATTTAAGATTTTAATAACAATTATTTGAATGCATCGCAGCCCTTAATAAAATATGACGATAGATTAAAAGTTATAAGAAAGAAAGAAACACAATAATTAAACAAATTAGAAAGAGAATGAGAACGGAGAATGGTGAATTCATCTTCGCTTGTTCTTACTTCCAATGAGAAGCGAAAAGTAGAAGAGAATCCTAAACAAAAACCCCCAAGCAACCGTCACCAGCAAACAGTTCCATTTACTCAAATCCATCACTCCTTGTTGTTCCAAAATATCAGCTCCCGTCGTTAAGCATGTCGATCTCGTAATCCTCATCCCCAATGTCTTGCTCAGATTCTCCAGAAGCTTCAACTTCATCGCCCCCGGCACCATTCCCAGCGGTGTGTTGTCGAATATTTGAACTCCTCTCACAAAGCATTTCGTCGGATTCTCAAATTCGTTTTGCAATACTGCTTCGTATGGATATTTCACTAACGATAGGTAATGGAACCAGATCCAGTAGCCTGGAATTCGATCCCGTGTGATGAAGAACCCGCTGAACAGAAGGAAATATGCTAAAATTGCTACCACAATCGTGTATCCAAGCATTACGTGAGGTACTACTCCCGAAAGGAACGTTACGAATGAACTTCCTGCCCAGAATGCTGCCAAAATTATCAGGAAGTAGAATAAGAAGCCTGAAATTCCACCGTCCAGTCCGACGGCCCAAAATGTTGTTGCGGCGAAGGCTAAGGAGAGGAAGATTAGCGCCGGTAAGGCTACGAGAGAGTGGGAGAGAACATAGGAGGATCTTCGATATGCGTTGTAAGCTGTTTCTCTCATGAAAATGTATCGTTCTTGTAGAAATACTGGCAGAGCATCGGCGCAGGTGTAGAAGGTTGTGGACATGGCGAAAGCGAAGAACCCTAGGCGTTCTTGAACTCCTTTTGGTGAGTTATCGAGTTGCCAAAACATTGTAGCGAGGATGAATCCGGTGACGAGAACGGCGCCGAGTCGGATTCCGAAGAGCTCTGGCATTCGGCGGGAGTTTAGAATTGATCGTTTTGATAGAACCGCCATTTCTATCCAAAATGGATTTGCAAAGGTTGGAACCATGGAGTTAGGGCTTGCGTCGTTGTTTGTTGCGCCGGAAACTAATTTGCCTCTTGAAATACTTGCGCTTATTGCTTCTTTTAATGACATGTTCTGGTGATCCGACTCTGATTTTGGAATGTTCTTCATGCTCTGCCATGATTTGTGAAATTCAACCAAGCTTTTAGTCCCTCCTGGTGAGCCTTCGAGTTCTCGAATCCGATCGAGCGCGAACTCAGTCCGGTTCTCGTTTTCCGGTATCGGATGACCGAACTCTGAAAAATACAGAGGAAGATTCGCCGGAGAGCCACTGTAAACGGTTTGTCCTCGAGAGAGGAACAATAGACGATCTAACAATCCGAGAATCCGATAACTGGGCTGGTGTACAGACATAACGACGATGCTTCCGCTCTGAGCAATCCTCTGCAGAACTTTCACCACCATGAACGCACTAGTTGAATCCAGTCCTGATGTTGGCTCATCAAGGAAGAGAATGATCGGATCGTGAATAATGTCGATTCCAATCGAGACTCGTCGCCGCTCTCCGCCAGAGACCCCGCGGTGTCCTTCGTCCCCGATAACAGTCTTCGCCGCGTTCCGAAGCCCCAACTGATCAATCAACGCTTGAACTCTCAGTTTCTTCTTCGATTTGGATAGCGTTCGAGGCAGTCGAAACTCGGCAGAAAACATCAGAGTTTCTTCCACGGTGAGCATCGGGAAAAGCAGATCATCTTGCATTACATAAGCAGAGATGACCTTCAACAACCTGGATTCCAACACCTCACCGTTTAACGTCACCGTTCCTTTCAAGCTTCCTTTGGCAATTCTATTAGCCAGTGCATCAATCAGCGTCGATTTCCCAGAACCACTCGCTCCGAGAACGGCCATAATCTCGCCTTCTCGAGCCTCGCCGGAGATGTTGTTCAACAGAGTCTTTGTTTTAGTGAACAAGCTGTCGCCAACGACTGTGTCGTCGACCGGAGAACCCCCCAGTCTGTTCCCCCGATGGTGAAAAACCGATGAGAAACTGATCTTACGGCGAACCTTGACGCTGTATGTGAGATTGTTGAAGGAGAGCATAAAAGGCAAGGACCTCGGCTCCAAGGTCGCGCCGTTCATGTCCAACACTTGATGAACCTATTCAATCAAACAACATAATTAATTAAATAAAAATTACCCTAATCCACATATATATATTATTAATTAGAGAAGTAAAAAACATATAATTAGTAATCCATAATGTTAAGCTTCAAAGTACGTTAAGTAATTTCTCTTCAACAAATATATTATATATATAAGGCTTATTGAGGAACACACATACAGGAGTCTCATTTCCGTCGCCGCCGTTGGCCTCCCTACGGACGTCGCCGACTCGTTTCAAAAGTTGGCCAAGTGTAGGAGACAAACCAGCAAAGGAGCGTGGACGATCATGAAGCTCCATATCATTGAAAAACGCAACCGTATCTCTTGCAGGTGACATATTCTCCACCATAATCAACACCTTCCTTGATAATAATAATAATAATAATGTGATCTTATTCTTATGAAGAAGAAGAAAAAACTCTACACTCTCTGTATTTTAGCTGCACAATTTACTTGTGGTACCTAAATATTGGGGGGGATCCTCTCCCCTAGCAGAAAAAGGGGAGATAAAAGAAAAGGGAAAGAAGTTTTGTATGAAGTGAAGTTTTTTAAGAATGTTGGGGGGTTTTGTATAGCAACATAAATACGATAGAACTAAGATGTTTGAAATATAAAAGAAAGAGGAATTGTGGAGGGTTGGAGAGTGTGGTTACACAGTTAGGTTAGAGTTGGAACAGTTTGAAAAGGAAGAAGAGAAGAGAAGAGGAAAAAAAGGTGGCCTAAAACTCCTAACATTTGCAAAATTATGATCCATGAGAAACAAATGGGGTTGTGACATGTGTAATTATTTGTATTTTTGGGTTTCTTATTGTTCACACTTTATGCTTGCAAATTTAGGTTGGGTGTTGATCTACTCTTTCTCAAGTTTTAATTAATTAAAGGATTCAACACTTACACGGGCCGACCCCCCCCCTTTTTTCTCTCACACAATTCATTTCTATATTTTACTTTTCTTCTTTCTTTCTTGCAACTTTAGTATTATATTTATACTTTTAATCAATTTTCAATTTACTTCATAAACCCTATAAATTAAGTTATTTAAATGTTTGACTCTATCTCTTTTTTTTTTCTTTTTTCTTTTTTATAGGTCTCCAGTTTTTAAATTATAAATTTAGCAATTGAAGAAATTGAACAACCGAAAGTGTATATATATATATATGAAAATAAAAGGATAAATGAAATTAAAAAGGAATGGAAAAAGGGAAGAAGGATTAGAGAGCGGAGAAAAAGGAGATAACTTGGAAGTTAGAGCGTGGCAGGTAAGTTTAGCAAACTTGTTGAATTGAATATTTATCACTTCTATTCTTCAAACTTGTTCTTTATTCAAAACAACCATTTCTTTTATTTGTTTATATAAACCTAAAGTACATTTTATGTTCATAAAGTTTACATGCTTTTATTATAAAACAATTTAAAATATAATCTTGAGTATGACAATAAAACAAGTTTATTGGCCGTATTTAGTTATCTAAACCACTATGTGTTTACTATATATATATATATTACTTATATCCTAGAGATATGGTTAGATACTGTTACATTATTTTGATTCGTAATTGGTTCTAGCATTATTTCATATTTAAAAAAGGTTGACAGATAATATCGTATCATCTTGGAGTTTTAGAACAAGAAAACTTTCTAGTATTATCCTAGTATGAAAAAAGATCATTTTAATGATATGTCAAAAACGGAATGAAAATATCATGAGTTGCTTACCGTAGCTCTAGAAAGTTTTTTCTCAAACAAATATCATTAGAGTGTTGCTTTAAACTTTGTTAATCTTATTATAATGATCACCAATTGAACGCTATCAAGTAATTAATTAAGTGGCGTGCTCTACATAAGTAGAAACTAATTACTACTTGAGAGAAAACTCAAAGAGTATGCTATCGTACATTAATTATGAAAGGTAAAAAAAAAAAACATCTTTAATGATATGAGATATTTCTGACCACCCAAAAGCAAAATAACAAACGTTAAACCATTTTGAATAGAATTACTATAAAATGCTCCAGAAATCTCAACATCGATTTTCTTTTAAATACTCTAATTTTTCTTCAAAATTTCTTTTCATTCACTGAAATATCCCAACATGGTAAAAGCTTTCCATAAGTCAAACTTAACTTTCGTATATGTAAAAAAAAAAAAAAAAAAAAAAAGTTTAGTGATATTATATGTATTATGTAAGATGAAAGTTGTAAAGCATATAATAAATGAAAGGTATGGTTTGATTTATGGGAACGAGGAAAAAAAAAAAGGAAGTTAATTTAATGATACTTTTTAGAAAAGCAATTTAGCGTAGAAAGTATTTTGGTTGATGATGTAGTTGGGCTACCGCGAGACGAATGTGGTCGAAAATTGAACCAAGATTTTGCCTACACCAAAGCGTCGACGTTATCTTTCTCTTACATTCCACACCTTCTTTCCTAACGATTTCCGTTACCTTTCCCCATACTTTTTCATTCCTTTTTTCTTTTCTTCACTTAACCTTTTTTTCCTCTCTAAACACTATATATATATATACACAAATACAATTCTCTATACTTTTCTGTTATTTTTATTCTTCCCCTTTTCTTAACTCCTACTCTTACATATCATTCATTTTCTTCCAAAATTTTGGTTGATATGTTATTTCCTTTGGTCTTAGTATTTTCAGTTGACGTAGAGGAGAGTTACTCGTAATGCTATTTTGTTGGTGGTAGAGATAACCACATTTCTATGTCTTAGTTATTACTAAAAATGTATAGTTTAGCCACGGGTAGAGTTTAGAGGTTATCAATTTAGGACATTTGTTTAGTTAGCATTATTACTTTAAATCTATATAATAGATTGATTAACGGTAGAATCATTCATGCCAAATTGTCAAGAATAACATAACTAATTTTATTGACGGAGACTTATAATGGATATAAGATGAATGTTGTATTTCCTGAACCAAAACCCAATTACTCTAAGTGGAATTTTTCTCCGAACTCAAAGAAGACTAGGTGCTTATTTGTTTTGGACTATTGGATCATAGTGTAAGGTCTCTTTATTCAATGCAATTAGGGTCCTCAATAAGTCCTAATCAATCTAGGAATAGACCTCTATCATAGGGTCTTAATTAATTAGATCACACAATATAGGTAATATAATAAAATAAGGACTTCTAAACACTAATAACCTAAAATAATATATCTTATTGCACTAATAGTACGTGATTGGTATTTTTATATATATATATAAATAGCCTAATGTGCTAAGATTAAATATTAGGGTTTACATCATACATGCCGCTCCCATTTACGAGGGTTTTAAAAACGAAATAGAAAAAAGTGAAAATACACATCTGGATAAATAATTTGCCTAAACTTTTTCTTTTGTTTCTCAACTGTATGTGTAGTATTATATTATTGATTTATATGGTATTTGTTTGAAGGATCTTTTTTTTTAAAAAAAATGTATTTTTCATTTGTTCTTTAAAAAAAAAGTTATTTCTAACCAAATATGAGTTGAAATTGGAAACTAAATGTTAATAAAAAATAATCAAATTAAAATTAGTTGTAATCTCAATCTAAGATTGAAAATTGAAATATTTAATATATAATTATAATAAAAAATAATAAAAATATTTGTTAGTAAAGAAATAATCAAATTGAAATTGAAAAGATGAAATTCAATAAGGAAAACTGAAAATTGGGGATTAAGATATTTAGTGTGTATATATATATATATATATTTATATATATAAAGAAAAAAAGAATAAGAATAAATAAGTTGTTAATAAGTAAAAAAATAAAATTAAAATTGAAAATGTGAATTTAACAAGGAAGTTGAAATTGGAGATTGGGATATTTAATATATATATAATTGTTTGACCATGTAATTTAATTATATACATATATATATAAAAATTAAGTTGTTAATAAGAAAATAATTAAATTAAAATTGAAAATTTGATGTTAATTTAATAAAAAAAATAGTTTTAGGATTAAATTTTAGCTATTGGGATATTTAATATAAAGAAAAAATAAGATATAGATGACAACTCAACTTAGTTCGCGGACAACTTATCGGAGTCGGTGGTGGACTATCTTGTTTTTGCCAATATTTTTTCTTCTAAAAACCATATTTTTTACCTTATTTTTTACAATAACATTATTTTTTTAAAAAAATCAATGGATATAAATAGTAAAATATTGAAACTATTTATAAAATATAACAAAATAAATTAAATAAATTTTGTTACATTTTGTATATAATTTCAATATTTTGCTACTTTTTAAAATGGCAAAAAAAAAAAAAAAAAACTACCTACCTACCGTCCATAAGACAACTTATTAACCGTCCACAATACTTATTAAGGTAGATTTTTCTAGACAGTATAAATATTTTGTCTATTTTTCTATTTTTGACATTTCTTCTATATTTATTCTACATGTTTTCTTCGACAAGTCATTTTTCTTTTCTATAGTTTTAGTTTAGTTTTAAGTCCAATATGCAATGGTTTTTTTTCTTCGTATATACTGTGTATTTTCATTTTGCAATAATTTCATAGTATTTTTCAAATATATAATGTGGTAGATTCACCATAACCTTTTCTATAATTACATAATTTCTCATCATCTTTTTTCAATATATAATGTGTTTGGTAACGTAATCGCAACATATATTTTCAAATATGTATATTTGTAATATTTTTCATATGTAATTAGTATTTTTATAGTATATGTTGAAATATATTACGTGCTATATTCACGATAACTTTTTTTTTAGTTACATATTTGAATATATAGTGCATTATATTCGTAATCTTCTTCTTTGTCAATGGAAACGAAACTGTATCTTAAAAGAAAATACGAATGTCTAGCTGAAAAAACAAAAAGAAATATGCAAACTAAATATAACTAAAATCATATAAGAAATATATTTAACCAACAAAATCCTAAAATAAATGAACAATGTTCTGGGTATGCATGGTGGTGAGGAAAAGATCAGTATATGATCAACTGATTTATTAGAAGAAGATCCTTAGAGTTCTGAATATGAATCAGATGGTAAGCATGCAGTTGATAAATGATGTAGAAAAAGATTATGAAGATGGAGAGGTTACGTTCGAGAATCAGTATTAATGAGAAAGGCAGAAAACATGCAGTATATGTGATCAGACAAGAGAAGTAAAAAGAAAATTAATATAATCCTGGTAATTGTAGCAATGAACTTACTTGATTGTTCCTCTTTTGGTTTCTATAAAGCAGGGAAGATAAATAAGAAAGAACTCTTGATGTTAAGCAAGAAGACATATTCTTCATTCTGTTACTTTTGTAATCAATCTTCTGAACAAGAACATTTGAAAGAGCTAAATTGTTGAAGATAATAATACCACGATGATTCACGAAGGCATGTTTTGAACAAAGGCCAGCTTATAAGGCTGTAAAAGGCACATGTTCTGGGCAATTGTATCATTATGAGAATATATATATTTGTCGTATAGAGGACAGAAAGTTTCTTATGAGAAAGCCACAACCAGAATCGAAGAATTGATTATGACAGTTTCTGATCAGAGGGATTGTAGCTAGAGAATGTTAAAATAGTAGATTTTCATTTTGTGGAAGATGATGATCTAGCTTTGGCCAAATGTTAAAAGGCCCTTTAAATAATGAATATGTTTATGATGATTTTACTCATTTGGTAACACCAATCATGCTTCTACTTCATCTCCAATATAAAAACAAGATCGAGTTTGGTACGGTCGGTTTTAACACAAACTCATAGAGAACTAATATTTGACATGACACATGAATACAAAAAAAAAACTACATTTAAATTGTAATGAATGACAACTTGAATTTAGGAATTTGCAACCGTGTCACACATGACTTTTCACATTTTGCATATATAGCAAAAAAAACAAGTTCACAACCTAAGTGATTTACTCATTATATACTTGATACACACATGCACCTAATACACACTTCATGCACCTATACACATTTATATAGACATTAAAAGATGACAAAATATTAAAAAAATTAATTTAATTGCAATTAAGTCAAGATGCCTAATGCATTTGGCTAAATGAAGCAATGTGACATTTTTGTAAATAAGTTGATCTTTATCAACTTTAGAGTAAAAAATGTAAAACGCTTTCTTGTGGGGATGTTTGAGGACAATGAATGATCATTATTATACTTTTAGGTTATTATAGTTGAGTTATAATATATAGTTTGTGTTTAGGGTATATATTATTTTAGTTTAATAGTATGTGTACGTGGTTTATACTTTTAGAATAAATCTATGTTTTTCTTTTCTCAATCCTTTGACAAAAATGTACGAGTATGTATCAAATGTGTAAACCTAATTTTTTGAACTTATTTTACCAGACACGCAAGAAACCGTTTTTTTCCTTCATCTTGTGCATATATATACATTTGTGAACCAAGCATGTTTCTGTACTTTACTTTAATTGCTTTATGTATTGCTGATTTGTTTCCTATTTTCTAGAGATGTCTCCTACAGGAACGTTTTTCCCAAAATAAACAAATTTTTAGTGGTAGAAGAGGTGGAAGATTACAGGCATTGGCCTGCGATTGTGGAATGAACATTACCATCATGCTCCTGCTTTTTGATCTCTGTCACTAAAAAGTTCTCTCTCTCTTTTCTTTTCGAATGGAGAGGATGAGTAGGCCGATCCTAACATCATTTTTTAGGAGCCGGACAATGAAGCCTTCTTCTTCTTAGATAAAAATGTCTCTGATGCGACCAGCAAGAACCACTTTTTCTACTGTGATTTTTTCCATGGGTTCGGTCAGGTAATGTAAGCTACAAAGAGATGCTTTCCATCAATCAAAAGCAGATATCGCCGCCATGCTCCCTTGGTCCGCTTACCGAGGAATAGAAAGGGAAGAATTGGAGCCAGAGCTAGTTGGGATAAAGAGTCGTAAGAGCAATGGGGGGGTGAGAGAGAACATGCTCGTACGGTCTAAAGAAGGGTACGATCAACTCGATGGAAACTTTCACTCCTCTATATTTGAAATATGCCCTTCTAGGAGATTCGTTCTGCTGCTCAAACGGTTTCTTAATGAAGTCTTTATTGGTCTTATTCTTATTGTACGCCTTGTGAGCGTGTTTGGATCCACAAAGGCAATCACTCGAGTGTTCTCCTAACCCAGTCGCAAGGCTCGCTTTGACTTGTGGGTCATAGGGGGATTTATTTAATCAAGGGTTGGGGCACAAGAGTCCGAGTACTCTCCAGGTGAAAAAAACCCCGAGGGTGACTGCAATGAGCAGCTCACTCGTCGCCTAAACGACGAGCAAACATTCAAACGTGAGAGTAAGGGATCACCCAAGGAATGGGCGAGCTTCAAGGAGGGAGGTAAGAACCCTGCTTTCAGAGAAGCCCACTCCGCAGTCAAAATCTTTATCTGAATTGCAAGAATATATAACTGACTCAGCCATGCCTATATATAGGTTCATTCTCCAAATGGCGCGGGGCCAAGCTTGACGGTTCTTTAAGTAGATTGGGTGACAGATCAACCACAGCAGTACTCCGAGATATAAACCAGGGCAACAAATGTTGAGCATACGACGATGTCACCCCTAACTTTCATTTCGTGGAAGTCCTCGACAGAGGAAAGAAAGGGTTGTAGGTGATGGCACGTTCTACTTCTTAGAAATAGAGGTTTGAATAGAGAGACCGAAGAGTTATAAAATAACGAGACCAACGGGAGATGAGAGGGGTAAAGAAAATGAAGGAAGAAAAAGAAAAGCCTATCAAAGTCCTTTTACGAATTTGTATCTAATGCATGTTTTCGTCTTTTGCTTAGAATTGGCTGCTTCACATTAGATGGACTTACATTCTTATTACCCAAAATTCCCCAAAACAATGGAACTAATGTTAGAAAGAGTTCAAATCAGTTGCAAGGCATGTTTGATAGTTAATTAATTTATTATGCAACTCCACTTTTTATTTTGATTTTCATATATCAATATTAGCTTTGAAGGGTAAAAATATTTTGATTTTAGAAATGGTATGGAAATTATATTTAAAAGAATTGATTTTAATTCAAGTAAACACTTGAACCACTGCACATTTCTAGTTCTAGTGTTCATTCGTACATAACTCAAAATTAATGTAGAAATTCAGAAACAGAAAATGAAAATCAACCCAAAAAATTACTGAATTTATTAAACAAAGCTTCATTCTAACTTTTTATTTCTCCGGCGGCCAAACACTAACCTTCTCCTTCTCGTATTTGATATACACCGCAGCAACCGCCGCCACAAAATACACTTGAATCAGTATAATCGCCGGCGTGTGATAACTGATGACGCTTTTTCCGGTAGCCAATTCCACAAGAACCAACGCCGTTATTCCGAGTATCGCAATCCAACCATTGATCCTCTCGCTGTACGGACTGAATCCGAATTCCACTTTAAGTCCCCCGGAAACCGCCTCCTTCAGCTGCACTGGCGGTAGGTACACCGACGAGGCGGCACTGGTAGAACCTTGCTTGGACTTGCGAGCCTTCCGTATCTCTGCCTTCTTTCCTGTTCCGCTCCGGTATCGGATTCGGACTTTCGCGAGTCGGTCCTCGAAATCGTCGCCGTCAGATCCAGGTTGTTCTGAATCGCCGGCGGGAGATTCCGGATCTGCTGCCCTGGTTAGGAAGGTGAGATGCTTGGGCTTGGGAGGCTTTGAATTGGAAGGAAGCGTGAGAGAGTTAGGGAATTGTAGTGAGGAAGATGGAATGGCCGCCATGGAAGCAGAAATCTGAGCTCAGGATAAACTCGCTGTAACCGTTTGGGCCTTATATTTTTTTGGTTTTCTTTTTCTTTCGTTTTCTTTTAAATTACTTTTTTTTAATCAAATAATTTAGTGGTTTCTATTTGTAATTTGATTGTTTTTCCTCGCTCTTTTTTTTTAATTCCAAATTTTATAATTATTCCTCGAGCTTGTTAGGATAATGAGTTGACTCTGAGACATTTTCTATTTCTTATTTCAATTAATTGAGCACGTTATTTAAATCTTAACATTGAAAGTGTTCGAAGATAAAAACAAATTTTAGGTTGGCATGTAATCTTAGACATAAGGTACACTAAACGATATAGAATTGCATGGATTGGTCTAAGATTCAACTCGTCATTAAAACATAGGGTTGTTTAAGGTGTATTTTAGTTGGCTTTCTAAGTGTGTAAATAAGGGTATTGGTGCAAAACAATGTTTATAAACACTTAAAAAATCAACCCTTAAGTTCCAACTTGTACAACAAGATTGAATAGGAGTAGAATTCTGTTCATGTTAGATTGATGCTAACTTAATGTGGTCGTTGAGCTCATGGCTCATTTATTTTCAAAAGTCCTCACTAGTTTTGGATTGTTAGTATTGTTTAAGAAAATAATTGACTTGCATCTAGTCTCTTATGATGTGATATACTTGAAATACCGTCAAGTTTATTGCTTTTTTGACAATACCTTCTTGCATAAGACCACAATACATTACATTTTCGTCATTCATTTTTTAATAGATGCCGATGAGTTTTACCAACTTCATAAGTTGGTGTTTTTCAACCTCACCAACCTCAACAATATTGTTCACTATCCAAGTTTGTACGATTATTATATTGAAAAACTTCATCTTTCTCTCTTTCAATTTTTTGTTTATTTATGGAAAAACTTTATCTTTATAACTTTGTACCCAACACGGAAGATTCTAAACTCCAACTTATCATCTTCACTCCAACTTATCATCTTCAAAATTTATAATTCAATACACCATTTGGAAAGAGGCATGGCAAGAGAGAAGAATAAATAATTAAATGAAGTACACTAGCAAGTAACAAAACCTTTTAGTAAATAATTAAATGAATTTAAAAACTTTAGTTTTTTTTTTTTTTCGGTCAATGAAGAGGTAGCATTATTATCTCTTAACTTAATTAAAACACATAAAAGATCTACAACACTCATTTTATCTTCTTTTCTAGCAACCTCTTAAATCTTCATCTTTCTCATAGAAACTCCCTACAATATCAAAAATTCATCGCATAAGAAAAACTCTAACTTAGTTTGAAGTGTATGATAGGGCTTAGATCCCAATGATCGCAATTTAAACAACAAAGGATGTTTAGTGTTTTGGATTTCACCTTTTCTTTTTTATACATTATTTCTCTTGTTTTTAGTTATTATTATAGGGCTTAGATCCCAATGATAAGATTTAGGGTTTGTTAATAGTTGTTTAATTTTTTATACAATTTTTTTAATTAATTTTTCTTTAAAAAAAAAACACCCAACGACGGGAGTTTGATTTTTTAGAATTCTTAAGGTGAGAAAATCGATTTTTCAAAAGTCCACGATTAATCTCAATATGTTTTTGTTAAAATCTCAGTATGTTATTTTATATTTGCTTGATTTGTTATAATGCTTCTTTAGGCTTTGTTTTACTTATCTAATTTTCTTATTAAACATCATTTTGTGTTCTATTTAAAAGTTATAACTCTCTCTATTTAAAATTTTCAATGTTTTAAAATCAATAATGACTCTTTTTTTAATCATTTAGAAAACTTTTCTTTCAAGTTATAACTTTTTTTTTTTGTTTTTTTAAATGTGCAAAATTCAATCTATGATTTCATAAGGTTTCTTAATCTATAAAATTTTGGGATCCCATTTTCTAGAACTCTTGAGGTGGGGATCACATCAAGATTTGATCATAAGAAAAAATTATTTTAATTAATATTTTTTTAAAAAATCTTTTATTAGATAGCTATTCCTTCTACGCATTTTGAGAAATTGTGTACAATTTCTCACTTTCTTGACGTGAGATTTATTTTCTTCGATATAGTCCAATTGATGAAATGTTCCCTACTTATTTTATGAGATCATTGCTTGGAGTAATGAGGAGTAAAATAAGACATTGTTTTTTTAAAAGAAATTAAATAATAATTTCAATTCAATATTTGAAATTTGGCCACCATTTTCTAAACGGGTGTTGTGGAGTGCTAACATCTTCCTCACACACATATGACTCTCGAACTCAACTTTAATTTTCGCAGACAATTTTTTTTAATGATTTCATTTAAAAATTATTTACTTTAATTCGGTGTCGAATCACACCATAAAAAGAATTGGTGGTGACTCCTATTGAGTTTTAAATCTAACCATTTTGAGGACGTCAGCCGCTCCGCGTAGTCTTGGACACGTGGTGACATATGGTTCAAATCAATACACTTGTGAAAGTTAGGAGTTTAATTTGATATAACCATATGTTATGTTCTTGACAAAAAAAAAAAAAATATTTAGTTTCTTTTGAAAAGGGAAAATATCTTCTAAGGTTTTAGGAAATTTTGTTGTTCCCTTTGTTGATGTCTATTTATGTCACTAAGAATTATTTTCAAAAGATATTTTAAGTTCAAGAATTTTAATAGAAAAGATGTTTTAAGTGAAAATGTTTAGAAGATCTCTTTCTTTTTCCAAAGTTGATCTCTTCCTTCTTATAAAAAGGGAAGACCTAATTTGTTGTTAAAAGTATTGATTGAAGACTCTATCAAGCTAGTGTTTAGAAATGTAAGTCGTCACTTTGTTAGATATTGTATATCCTACAAAGATTGTTTAATACCTTGAAAACCAAGTAAAGGTATTTTGAATTGCAAAGAAACATATAAATTATGAGTTTGAAGGAGTTTAGTAAAGTGGGTGACATAATAGAGAAAATTGGGATTGAATATGAATAATGTTGTAAATAGAAGAAGGGCGAATGTGAGGTGGGGCATTTTGAAGTTTAATTCTGTCAGCGTTAAGTCAAACAATTAATTTAATTGGGTTAGGTGTCGAGTTGGTTTGAAAATTTCTATTAAATCTAACCTGAATTAATGATATTATATTATTATATTAAGTTTTATAGTATGATGTTCGGAGTGTTTTGGATTTTAGAAGTTTGGTTCATATTTAACTCTTTTTAAGTAATTTTAGATGTTTTAGAACTTTGTTTAGTATTATTGTATTAATGTTATACTTTATGAATGTTTTTTTATGTGTGGATTTATGAATATGGTGTTATAGTGATTTTGAAATTTAACAAATATTAGGAATGGAAAAAAACTAATAATCCAAATCGACCCTTAAATTGGGTTGGAAATGCTTTTCGGGTCACTTGGATTGCCAACATTCGGGTTGGTTCCAAAATATCCCTCAATCCAACCCATTTACACCTTTATTCCTAATTTAATCATTCATTTTTTAATTATTTTTATTGCTATTTGTTATATTTTCATTTTATATATCAAGTTTTTTTAAATTAATTATTCTTTTTTTAAATTTAGATGTGAAAAAGAAAAGTAATATGTTTGTGTAGAAGCAAATCAATTATAAATAAAAATAAAAATAAATTTTATTTTCACTTTTTATCTAGGGTTCTTTTTAATTAGATCACATATTTATAAATATAGTTTGAAGATAGAAACAATTATTTAAATTTCATTTTTTATTTTTTATTTTTAATTTATTCAACTTTTCTTATTTAAATTTCTTATAACTAAACTTAATTAAAAAGATAATGATATTAGTTATTTACCTAATAATATAGTGAATGGTTATTTTTTATTTTAACCCAACTCTATTTAAATTGAAAAATGTTTGTAGTTTGAAGTGTAGAGTTATATTTGAGTTTATATGTCTATGATTAGAAATTAGAATGATCTTTGGTGTAGTTTTTGTTAATTCTACAATAATGTTCGATATGTTCATATAATAACTATGTTTGTTTTGAAACATTTTTATTCAATAATATTATCTATAATTTTTTTAATCAAACATAGATTCTTTATAATTTTAAAATATGATCTATCATTTAACTTTGAATTTATTAAACAAAAACAATTATCTTACAACTTTGAATTCTATTTGTTGATTGGTGAAGTTGCACAAAGTTATTTGGAAATGTATATATATAATATGATGGCCAATTGATAGACCAAATTTACATGTTGTTCCAAAAGTATATAATACCCCATATTCTTCAACCTGTTTGTTTACATTTATAAATAAATAAAAAATTATAAAATGTACATCAATAGATGACCAAGTTCACTTGAAAGAAAGGAAAAATAGACTATATAGATATGCTCCAAAACATAATTCTAGTTCGAGTTTGTTTTGCATCTTCCTCCAAAATATGATAGATTTGCGCGACCACTTCCTTTTGTTTCTCTTTTTGTCATGATACAAACTTTTCTCTGAATCCCCATCGCTATTTCAAAAGTTGGAAAATGTTACATATACTTACATACCTTAGCTTCGAAGGAGATTTACAAAGAGCTCATATACTGTCCATAAAAAATACAATCAACCCAACATATACTTGAGTGAAAAGGACGAAAATGAAAGAAATCTGAATGACAATCCATCTATGGTAAAGTATAAAAACAAAGTTGTATGCAAACGGTTGGTGGTTGAAATATAGTTCAAACAAAAAAGTATATATATAATCGACCTCTGACATCCATGGAATGTATTCCATGATTTTAAAAAAAAAATTGTGTGGTTTAGTAGTAAAATTCAAAATAAAAAATTTAAAAGCTTCACCACCTACTCTTATACATTTAAATCACCAATACAATCTAAAAGCTTGAGTTGATGGATTAAGATAGGGGTATTAGTAAAAAACGATAATCCAACCAATCTGGATTACCCAACCCAAATTGTAAGGGTTGTGTTGGATTAGAAAATTGGAGAAAAAAAAGAGTTGAGACGATTGTCAGATTGTGCAAATAAGGGGTCAGGTTGACCCGGCCAACCCGATTAGGCATATAATATACATATAAACCTAAAACCTAAAAGTATACTGAAAATGTATACTTGCTTGAATATAACATATATATATATATATATATATATATATTTTTGCAGTTTGAATGAAAATTTGTTCAATTTGTATATTGAAAAACAATATGAAAATTTGTCTAAATTATGGAAATATGAAGAAGAAAAAATCAACCCACCAACCTAACCTGAATTTTTTGGGTTGGGTTAGGTTGACCCTTGGATACTGAATCGATAGGGTTTGGGTTGAGTTGTCCCTCGGATATTGAACAGTTCATTTTTCGCCAACTCGGATACTTTGGGTCGGTCTATAATACTCCTCCAACCCAATCCAATTGGCTTATTTACACCTCTAATTAAGACAAATTTAATATAATATCTAACAAAACAAAGTAAATATGATCCATGATGATTGTGTAGTACTTGCAAAAAACAATGTAGGTTAAATCAATAAAAAAAAAAGGGAGAAATCAAGGGGGCAAAAACAATATAAAATATAGTGAAAATGAAACACATATGCAGTACAGAAACTAATGAAATATAATATTAAAATAGAATAGAATAGAATAAAATAAAATAAAATATAAATAATGAAATAAATAAATAAAAAATTTAGAAAATAGAAAAATAGGAAAAAAATTAATAAATACAAAATCTCAAATTTCTCTACTATCTTCCATTGATTTGGAAACTCATCTAGTTCAAAAGACCTAAGTGTTATCACTATGCACTTGAGTTATGATAACTCAACTCTTATTTAGGAAAAGCGTTATCATAACCCTTGTTTTAGGGTTATCAATGTTATCACAACACCTCTTTACTCTCTCTCTTTGGTTCAATCTCTCTTCAACTCTCCATAACTCTAACTCCGCGTAGTTTTATTATTTAATTTATTTTTAAAATTTTACTCTTTTATTTATCAACTCTCATTTGTTTTTAATAATCTTAGAATACTACTTTTAAATTAATTTTAATTAAATATTAATTGTGATGAGTGTACGCACTTAGTCCTCGTATTTAACTTTTTTTATTTGTCTTTTCTTTATTATTTACCTTTTCAAATATTTTATTTTAAAACTAATATTTCTATATCTAAACTATTTATGATAAATTTAAGTTAAAATGAATTTCTAAAAAGAAAATGAATTTTATTAAATTTATAAAAGTCAAAACAAAATCAAATTAGAATATTTAATATTAAATTAAATAACTTTTTGAATCCTTAAATAACTTAAAAATGTATAACAAATGTTTTAAAAGTATTTAAACTTTAAATGTATAAGAATTTTCTTTAAAAAAATTCAATTTAATGGCAAGATTTGATTTAAGATTTATTTGAATTAAATTTTGAATCTATTTTTTTTACCAAATTATGCTCATACTTTTTCAAATGTACTTTTCTCTCTTTCTTCTTCCTTATTTTTATATCTTTTATTATAATTTATTTTTTTTTATCATTTTTGTTGCTGGATCGAACAACCATTCTCTAATTTAAAAAGAGGAAAAAAACATAATGTTTAGATAAGAAGAAAATGAGAATGTTTTATCTTTAAGAAAAACAATAATTTATTCAACTGTAATGGTTACTTAAAAAAAATAAAAATTTCATGTGATATTTAAAGAAATTAAGTCAAATTCTTTTAGGAAAAGTGGGACGGTAAATTAAATATACAAAATTTGTGTATTAGAGTTAGAATATGATTTTTTTAAAAAAATAATAATTTATTCAAACGTAAGAATGACATAAAAATGTGAAAAATGGACTCGTATTTAAAGAAATTGTTTTACGAAAATAGAACATTTCGATAAATTAAATATACGAAATGTTGTTAAAAAAGTTGAAAGAAACGCCACATTTAAGAAAATTATTGAAAATCGTTTTATAAACTTAGGACAATTTGAAAAATTAAATATACGAAATTTAGAATACGAATTAAAAAAAAGGTATAAAACATAAATTTCAAAACACTATCTACCTAACACTTATGCTAAACACATGCTATCATAACGTTTCCCCCAGACGGTTATGTTTGCCTTTGAAAATGTAGTTTTTATATCCGGACTCTATTCTCAATTATCGTAGGCTGTTATGTTGGGACCTCCAACTCCAAATTCTCTCTATATATATTGATTAAACAACGAAAGAAAAGAAACGCCCTAAGCTATTCTTCAGCGGAAAACTCTCCATCTCCCCCAAAGGTAATCTATCTCCCTTCTTCCTACAGATTCCGAATCTCTGTTTTCATTCTTCCATTCTTACTCTCTCCCCGTATCATCGGCAGTTCAACCACCTATTAGATCTGCGCTTCCTCACTCTACGCATCTCTGCCTTTAGGATCACCAATTTCTTTGAATCAGCTCAGTATGTTTCTTTCGAGGCAGACCCAAGTTTTGTTGAAGTTTCACTTCTTGGGTTGTACATCAGTTGTTCAAATACTGGAATCTCTTCTACCAATTTAACCCATTTCCATATCAAGTGATTTTGGTTGGTTACATCTGGAATATGTTTGCCTACTTATGCTTCTTTTATTTTCTTCCTTTTATTTTTATCATCGAGTTTGTCTTCTTTGTCCATTTTATGGGATGAATTGACCAGTTTTGCCCTGGATATCAGATTGTGTTGAGTCGCTCTTCGACTTAATAGCGTTATGCCCTAAAGTTCTCTGCTGGGGTTTGATATAGGGTTCATTGTCTCCACGCGTGGAACGTCTGGACTCTTGTGCTTAAAGTTTAAACATAAGAACTTCTAAAATGTTAGGATGGGCATGCAGGATTTAAGATTTGGATGCTGGTTTTATGATATTTTCGCCATGGAACCGTGCTGCATGGCTGATTTCTTTAGTTTTTGCTTGCAGATTAATTGGTTATTATGACCGTCTGTCGTCTGCTATCTTGCATATTAAATCTTTTTGAAGATTACTAATGTGTTAGTATCCGTACGGTGCAGAATTAGAGTTTGGTGTGATTAAACTGATAAAAGACCAAGAAATTGTGTTGAGCCTCTTAGGTTTTGGAATAATGACCATTGCAGAAAGTGAAGAGGTGCTTAATATTCTTCTTTGATGTTCTCTGGATTTTGAAGATCTTGCAAGTTTCTTCTTAAATGGTTATAATTATTGTCAGTAAATGTTTTATTGGCACTATGCAGGTTGGTTTTAAGCGCATTGGGCTGTCAGCTAGTGATTATGATGCAAATATTCCTATCAAGAAAAGGAGATTTCCGGGAGTGCAGTTAACTCCATCACCATCTAAAGATATATCTTCATTCCATTCAGATGGAAATTTATTGAAGGTTGAGCAGCCATCTCCACCTAAAGACGTATCTTCTTTTAATCACAATGAAAATTTAATAAAGAGTGAGGAGCCGATTCTATCTGTGACAACAGTTTCAAGTTCTAGTGCGGTTACAAGTTGTGCGTTGTCGAACAATAACCAGGACAGTGTTTCTGAAGAGAAGAAAGGAAAATCTGATACGGATTCATGCTGCGTGGATATAGTCCGGAGCAATATTGGAACAGCAGGAGTCAAGTTTCAAGAACCTAGTTTGGGAAGACATGCTTGTACTGATGGTTTTGTTGAATGTGAAGGTAAGTCATTGGTAACTGTAGAACATACCGATCATGCATCACCAGTGATCTGTGGGGGGTTGAAGTTGTTGTCAACTAGCCTTGACTCTGATCATTTTGCTGGTAACAAAGAGGGAGAAATTGATGTAAAAATGCCTGAAGAAAATTGCAGCCCTCCAATTTGTCAACTTGGAGGAGGAGCTGGAGTATTGGTAGGTTTGAAGGGACATATGGATCTGAAACTAGTTTCTGAAAAGAGTGATTTCAATTTCCTGAAGCAGAATTCTATAGAACCTGTGTTACTAGACTTCACTTTAAACAAGCAAGGAAGTAGCACCCAATGTGTCAAAGGTAACGTAGGGTTTGATTGTGATGGTTCTTTTTTGCAGTCAAACAGGGAAAAATGGGATCTAAATACTTCAATGGAATCATGGGAGGGTTGTACTAGTGGTGATGCTCCTGTAGTGCAGATATCGGCCACTCGGACAAATACAACTATTGAAACTTATGCTTGCTCATCTGAAATGGTTGAAAGTGACAGTCCATGCGGAAAACAAACCCTTTTAGATAGTGAAGATAAAGGCGACTCTACAAAAGAGCATCTTCATTTAAGTCTCGATTCATCTTATCTGAAGTCTGTGCTTGATGAAGACCCTTACATTTCTGAATATGAATCAGATGGCAACTGGGATATAGCTGAGACTGTTGATGATAATGATAATAATGTAGAAGAAGACTATGAAGATGGGGAGGTCCGGGAAACAATGCAGGAAACTGAAGTAGAGGTCCATGTATATGAGAAAAGAGAAATTGAGCCTTTGGATCATGCTGGTTGTAACGACGAAAAGATCAATTCTGTTGGATTGATGGATCATGAATTTTTTACTTTAGGCCCTCAGGAACAGGAAACAAAATTAGAAAATTTGGATTATAGAAGTGAAGATGAAGTTCAGACCACAACTAACAGTAATTCTTATGAGCAAGAAAATGAAGATCTTTGTGTGAAAGAATTGCATGCTGTAGAGAATGCTATAAGTGAGGATGTAAACATATCTGCGAAGGCCACAGAAAGAAGCCAATTATCTCAATATGATAAAAAGGGAAACTTTGAGGAAATGGGCACTGCTGACAAAATCCTAAATGAGGAACCGGTTCCTACATTTTCTCAGGATGAGGTGGAGAATGCTGTAGCAGTAGATGTAGTGCAGAATAGGGATCTAACTTTGCCTACTGTAAATGAGTCTGTAAATGGAGATGATGCAAAGGATATCAATGGAGGCACTAGAAATAGTCGGATAATTAATTTTAATCGAACATCTACTGATTCAACTCCGTGTAAGGCAAAATCTAGTTTTGCTAGGCCGGTTTTATCACATAAGGATAGAGAGTTTGTACCCAACATGGTAGTTGAAGGAGCAAATATGAAACCTCACGAAAGGTGATTATCAGTTGCTTGATTTCTTCTATTCATTTTTCTTTCTAAACTTGTTTTAACTGCTCTTATGTCTTTGTTTATCTTGTCTTTTTCTCTTTTTGCTAGAGATGACGTGTACAGTAATATTACCAAGAAAATTTCTATAGACAAACGCCAGGGTCCACCACCTTTGATGGGTTTTAGTCATAAACGAGGGAGAAATACTAATAGGTTGGACAACCGATCCGAGGAATGGGATTTTGGTCCCAACTTTTCTCCTGAAACATATAGTGAACAACAGATAGATTACCATGTTACTGGTCTTGATCAAAACCGATATAAGATTATACCTGATGGTCCATTTGGTGGCGCTAACCGTCGTGGTCGAGAATTGGTAGAGGATGAGGAACCTTTTTTTTTCCATGGGCGAGGAAGGAGGAAGTCACCTGGAAGAAGACATGGGCACAGTGTACGAGGTGGAAAAATGGTTAACAGAATGCCTAGAGATTTTAGTCCAGGTAGATGCATGGATGAAGGTGGCTCTTTTGATAGACAACATGGTGAAAAGTTCACTAGGAATTTTGCTGATGACACAGTGGATGAGATGTATCCACGACCTCAACCTCCATATGATGTAGACAGACCTTTTTTTCGAGAAAGAAGGAACTTCTCATTCCAAAGAAAAACTTTTCCCAAAATTGATTCTAAATCTCCAGTAAGATCCCGAGCTCGTTCTCCCAGCCAATGGTTCTCTTCGAAAAGATCTGATAGGTTTTGTGAACGTCCCAACATGACACATCGAAGATCTCCAAATTATATGACGGACAGGATGAGATCTCCTGATCAGCGTTCTATACGTGGATATATGCCAGGCCAAAGACAAGGATTCCGTTACCTTTCACCACCCGATGAATTGAGAGATGTGGGTCCTGCACCTGACCATGGCCATATGAGGCCTTTTATCCCTAACAGGAATCAAACTAAAAGATTACCACTTAGAAACAGAAGCTACGATGCTATAGATCCTCGAGGAAGGATCGAGAATGACGGACTTTTTTATGGTCCTGTACGTTTGGGTCAATTGACTGGGTACAATGGTGGCGAACCAGATGACGATGAAAGAAGATTTAATGAGAGACATGAACCTATTCATTCTTTTAAGCATGGATTTCGTGATTCTGATGGTGAGAGATACCGAAACAAGGGGGAGGATTGTTCTAGGCCTTTTAGGTTTTGTGCAGAGGATGACCCAAGAATTTCATGGAAGAGAAGGTAGTCAGGGAGAAAGACTGAGTTAAGGATCTCTACCAAGGGAGTGGAGAATGCTTTAGACTAGGCCATTCTGTTAGTTTAATTTTGAGGTTTTGTAGGTGATATTTTATGGTGCAAAGGGGGCCATTTTTTGTTCTCCTTTGTTTTATTTCATAATTGCAACTGTAAAAAAATTCCATTTCGATGCAGAAAGTATGCTTCTCAAGTGCTATTGTGACTTCAAACTGACTAAACCACTATGAAAATTTTGTTCTCTAAAATGTTTGAATCTTACTTATTATTCTGTTGGAGAAATTCAGTTGAGAAGGGAAGCAGATCAAGTGGGGTTGTTTCCCTTTCTAATCTCCACAAATGGTTTGCAATTCTTTTAACAAGTGTTATGAATTTGTTCTTTTAATACAAATGTATTCACTGATTTACTATTGAATTTGATAGCCATTTCTAGATCGTGGAAGCGCAAGGGGAGGATATCTCTAAGGTATTCTCTTCTTGGACCAAGTTACATTTCTACTCTTCTATGCCTTCTGTATCTCTTCCGTCTTTACTGTTCCACTTCAGTACTGGAGTTGGACCTTGGCCAGTTGGTCCTCGAAATCATCGTCCTCCAACCCAAGTTCTGAATCGGCGGTAGGAGATTTTGGATCTGCTCTTGTCACGAAGGTTAGAGGCTTCGGCTTCTGAGGCTTTGAATTGGAAGGAAATGTGAGCGAGTTGGGGAATTGCAGTGAGGAGATGGAATGGCCCCCCCCATGGAAGGCGACACATGAGCTTGAGGATAAACTCACCCCTCTGCTTGCTATAACCGTTTGGACCTTATATTGCTGCTTTTTCTTTTTGTATTTTTTTTGCTTTCTTTAAGTTAATGGGTTTCTTTCTTTTTTTTTTTTTTTTTATTTGAATAAAATAAATTAATGATTTCTATATGTTTTGTTTTGTTATATTTTTGTATATATATGTGTGTATATTACATAGGTCCTTATAATTTTGAAAATTGATTGTTTTTGTTTAACCTTTTTTAATCTCATTTTTTAATACCCTTGCAGGCCATGTTTACCAATCCATAATGGATGTATATATATATCGATAAAATCAACAACTTTCATTGAGAAAAAAATGAAAGAATACAGGGCATACGAAAACACAAGCCCACCCAAGCGACCCTCCTAAAGAAAGGGTTCCATCTAAGCAAAATATTATCTAGTGAGTAGTTATACAAAGGTTTTGAGTTCAAGCCCAAAGTGAAACCTGAAGCCTCACTAATAACCAAACCTACTAGGGTGGTTATCCAAACCTCTAAAAATCCTATTGCTTCTCCCCCCCCAAATGTCCCACAACACAGCATTTCTCGGAAAACACAACAAACAGTCTCTCTCTGGAAAGCAAATGGAGGACGAACTCCCTGATCATTGCCCGAATATCCCTCTGGTGATAATTAGAATGCAAAACTTCTGCATGAAACAAATCCACACAGACATCGCACACTGACATCCCCAAAGAAGGTGATCTAGGTTTTCCTCTACCTCCTGACAGAGAATCCAACAGAAAGGACCTATTAATGGGGCCATCTTCCAGTAAGCCTATCGAAAACGTTCATATGAGATATGACCAAGTAGAACCTGCCAGGTGATGAACGTAACTTTCTTTGGAATCTTAATCCTCCCGACTGCATCAAAGACTGAGTCACTAACAGGAAAGGGATCCAACAGCAACATAAAGAAAGAATATTAGTGTCATCGGTAATTGGATTTCATTGATAGATCAATTGTAATGAGTCACAACCACAAATGCATGTGGATGCTTTTGATTATGTTTACCTAGAATTATGAATATGTCACATTTACTATTGTCTTGCAGAACTGAGACGTTGACTCAATCTAGTGTTGCCAAGGTTCGTTTCAGATTCATTTTAGGTCCTTCGAGCTTTGTTTTGGGTTAAGCTAAGTAGATCTGAGACAATTGAGCTTTGTTTCAGGTTCGTCGATCTTCATGCTCCTTCCAACGCAGTTAAGCTCTGTTCCAGATCTAAGAGTTGTTCTCCTCACAATCATTTCTCTCAAATCAGTTCATGAACTCTGTGAATTGGAAGATCTCTAGTCATGGTGAGCGGCCTTTTTCTTTTGGAACTGGATTTGTTTGCACTGTACATTTTTTTTTCTCTCTGGATTGTGCAGATTGAATTTTTGCCCTATTTTCTATGGAAGCAGTTTGAATTGAGAATGAGCTGATCTTGCTTCTTAAGTGATTCAACTTTCATTTTGATTCCTACACTGAACTTTTAGTTTTGTCTCTTAAGAGTTATGGATAATTGCTCGAAATCAATTGGGTGGTTTCTCTATTTACTTTTAAGATTTTGTGTTTGTTATTGAAACTTGGGGACTAGGAACAAATTTTCCTTAAAAAAAAGAAGAAGTTGAAAACAGGGTAATAAATTTGAAAACTCAGGAATCTCGGAGTCAAACCTTCATTTTTCCCACTACTTATATTATGAAAATACTAGTCTGGTTTTATGCATTTTTTTTCTCAACGAGTAGTTTTTTCTACTTCTAGCTGGTTGGATGTTTATTCTGTTTTGGTGGGATGAAGGCAGAAGTCCTTGATTTGCTTCACTTTAATTTGTTAGTATCCTTATGTTGTAGAATTTGTAAGTGACATCACAGAGGTTAGTGAGAATTTGGTGTTGTTGGATTAAACTGATTAAAGACCAAGAAACTTTGTTGAGCCTCTGAGGTCTTGAAATAATGACCGTTTCAGAAAGTGACTTCTTTGATGTTTTCTGGATTTTGAAGGTCGTACAAGTTTCTTCTTATATGGTTATAGTTATTATCAGTCAATGTTCTTTTGGCACTATGTCGGTTGGTTTTAAGTGCGTTGGGTTGTTAGCTAGTGGTTATGATACAAATCCTCATATCAAGAAAAAAAGATTTCCGGTAGTGCAGTTTGCTCCATCTTCATCTAAATATATATCTTGATTCCAGTCAGACGGAAATTTATTGAAGGCTGAGCGGCCATCTCCACCTATAGAGATGTATCTTCTTTTAATCAGTGTAAATTTAATAAAGACATAGCAGTCGATTCTATCTGTGACAATTGTTTCAAGTTCTAGTGCAGGCACAAGTTCTGCATTGTCAAACAAGAACCAAAACAGTGTTTCTGACGAGAAGAAAGGAAAATCTGATACTGATTCATCATCTGTCCAGAGCGATATTGGAACAGCAGGAGTCAAGTTTCAAGAACCCAGTTTGGGAGGACATACTTGTATTAAGTCTTGCTTCATCTTATTGGAAGCCTATGCTTGAATAAGACCCTTATATTTCTGAATATGAATCAGATGGCAACTGGGATATAGCTGAGGCTGTTGATTGTAATGATAATAATGTAGAAGAAAACTATCCATGAAGATAGGGAGGTTCAGGAAACAACGCAGGAAACTGAAGTAGAGGTCCATGTATATGAGAAAAGAAAAATTGAGCCTTGGGATCATGCTGGTTGTAGTGACAAAAAGATCAATTCTGTTGGATCGGTGGATCATAATTTTTTTTGCTTTAGTGGTCCTCTGGAACAGGAAACTAAATAAGAAAACATGGATTATAGAAGTGAAAACGATGTTCGAACTTCAACTAAATAAGAAATCATGAAGAAATTGAAGATCTTTGAGTGAAAGAATTACATGCACTAGAGAATACTATTACAGTGAGAATGCGGCAGGAAAAAGCCAATTGGCTTGGTATGATAGAAAAGGACAGCTTCGAGGGCTAGGACACTACTGGTAAAATTGTTGATGGGGAATTGATTCCTATATTTCTCAGGGTGAGGTGGAGAATGCTGTAGCAGTAGATGTAGTGCAGAATAGAGAATAGGGATCTAACTTTGCCTACTGTAAAGGAGCCTGTAAATGGTGATGATGTGAACGATATCAATGAGGCACTAGAAATAGTCTTGATAATTAATCTTAATCAATCATCGGGTTATTCAACTCCTTGTAACACGAAATTTAGTCTTGTCAGATCAGTTATATCACTTAAGGAGCAAGTCAACTGGAAGAAGACATGGACCTAGTGTACAAGGTGGAAATAATGGTTTACGGAATGCCTAGAGCTTTTAATCCAGATAGATGCATGGATGAAGGAACTTCTCATTTCAAAGAAAAACTTTTCCCAGAATTGTTTCTAAATCACCATAAGATCCTGAGCTCGCTGGGTATTTAGAATTCATTTGGTGATTCTGATGGTGAGAGCTTTTGAAACAATGGGGAGGAATTCATTTGGTGATTCTGATGGTGAGAGCTTTTGAAACAATGGGGAGGATACTTCTAGGCCTTTTAGATTTTGTGCAGAGAATGACCCAAGAAGTACATGGAAGAGAAGGTAGCTTTCAGGGAGAGAGACTGAGTTAAGGATCTCTACCAAGGGAAAGGAGATTTGCTTTAAACAAGGCCAATCTGTTAGTCTAACTAGATGTTTTGTAGGTGACATTTTATGGTGCAAAGGTGGACATTTTGTTTGTTATTTTTTGTTTTATTTCACAATTGCAATTGTAAAAAGTTCTGTTTCTTTGCAGAAAAGTATGCTTCTCAAGTGCTATTGTTACTTCAAACTGACTGAACCACTACGGAATTTTTTTTCTCTAAAACATTAGGATCTTTGTTGTGATCTTGGCAGGCAAGTTCAATTGAGAAGGGAAGTATATCAAGTGGAATTGTTTCCTTTTTAATCTCCACAAATACTTTGCAACTTTTTTCAAAATTGTTATAAATGTTGTTCTTTTAATACAAATAATGTATCCACTGATGTACTATTGAATTTGATAGTTATTTCTAGAGCATGGAGAAACACAAAGAGCCCAAGGTATGCTATTCTTTGACCACATGGCGTTTCTTTTCTCGTCTATCTATGCTATATCTATAGTTTTCATTTGGTTGCATATATTCTGACTAAATAGTAGTACTAAAATGAATTTTGCTTGTATAATTTAATTTTGGTTACAATACCATTTGAACCTATTTTGGGCTTTTAAAGAGATTCATACAAGAGGAGACAAGAAGATAAATAGGAAATTATTAACTTTAGTTTAGGAAAATAACAAAACAAATATCAAATTATATAAATAGCAAAATAAAAAAATATATTAAAAACAAAAAATATAGAATGCTAAAAATAACTCCTATCCAATCTAAACCTAAATTTTAATTGAATGATATGAATCACCACACAAAAATTGAAAACCACCCAAATACACTAATCAAACCAAATATCAAGGCAATCAATTAATGAAATGCCAAAAATCAAATCAATCTAACGAACTCCTCCAATATTCTCTCTTTACTTTTTCACACGTGAAACCTTTCTGTTTCTCCCTAATTTCTGTTTTCAAGCTTGAACCAAGACAAAGAAGCCTCCGTTGAAGACAAATAACACAATTTGCAGGGGCTCATTGGAATCGATTGTTCGCCGCCCTCCAAACGAAAAAATCTCGGTTTGCATGAGTGTTAGTTGAAGAAGCTGTTCATTGAAGTGGTGGTACACCGTCCAAAAAACCTCCATTCAATCGTGGCTGTCATTGTTCGTTCAACTCCGCCTTGTCCAGTCTTTTGCCATCTTATAAACAACAGTTTGTTGTCAGGCGTTCGTTTGTTCGTCGGAATTGTGTTCCGTCACTGTAATTGTTTGATTGCCGTCTACAAAACAGCAGTCCACTGTTCGTTCTGCCATTCACCGTTTAGTTTGAGATTGAAGGTAAGATTTCTAAACTATTAGTATTTTGCCTAGTAGATACAACAGACCTTTGTTTGAACTATGTAAAAAAAAATGTATTTTTACATATTCATACATTCCAATCAAATTTGTCGTTGTCTCTTAACAAATACATAGGATTAAATCATAAGTTTTATAACTATAACTCAAAGCAGAAATACCAAATACTTTGTACTCTTAACTACGTACTAATTAAACATAAATGATATGCTATAATAAATGTTTGAAGTTAAAGACAGAATGTTAAATAATCTATATTGTAATAAACACGAGTTTGAATTTCAACATGAGAGCTTTTAAACAATTAGCTATTTAATATTGATTCTAGTTTACATGATACACATAATATTTACTATCTATTTAACATTGAATCTCAGGTATGATTTGGATTAGAAATATTAGACATATAGTATTTTGGTTAATTATTAGGACATATAGTATAGATACTATTTTATACATATGATTTTTTTAATTCTTTTTTCGTATTAATGTATTCCAATAAAATTTGTTGTCATTATGGTAACAAATAACTAGGGTTCAATTATAAGTTAAATACCTAGGATTCACAGTTAGAAATACCAAATATTATGTATCTTTTAACTACATACATACTAACAAAAAGTAAATGATATACTAAAACAAATCTCAAATACTTTTGTATTGTAATAAGGATGCCTCTTTTTTCTCTTGTGATATTGGTGTTTCTCTTCCTTGCTTTGTTGACTTCTTGTCTTTTTCTCTGTTTTTCATGCTTGATACCTATAATTTAGAAATATTAGTAGCTAGGCACTTGTGATAAAGAAAAAGTTTATTTTTTCTTTTTGTTCGTTATGGAATGTTACCTCCTTTTATTTGAGAGCTTTTCTTTTCTTGGTTCTCTCAACATTTGATGATTCCTCATTCGACAGTAATATCTCTTCATTGATTCTTGAAGTTTCGCCATCATTTTTCTTTGTTTGCTTGTCACCATCTTCATTTGTTTCTTCATTTATACTGTCTTCTTCCCCTCCATTACTTTCCTCATGTTTGTCTTCCTCTACATCCCTTGATTGCTTTCTTTTTTCTAGTGTCCTTTTTGCAATCTGCACATTCATTTAGTCAATTGAAAACTGATATTTTTTTAATGGAATTTGAAGATAAAGATGAATTATCATGCTTTTTGTCCTTGTTTTCTTTGGGGGATGATTGACTTTTTTTCTAACTTCATCTCGCTTTCTTTTTTTTGTATTTCTGTTGGTACCATATTTTGCTATCAATGATTCAACCATTGTGTCTTTTGTTTTCTGTTAGTGCAAATATTGTGAATGTTTTTGTTTTTAAAATCATTGTATATAGAAACTAAAAACAGTCATGATTTAATAAAGGTTTTTTTGGATGCGATGAAATTGAACGAACAATAACAGTCACGATTTAACAGAGGTTTTTTGGACAGTGTACGCCCACTTCAACGAACACTCCTGCAAACCGAGGGTTTTTTCGTTTGGACGGTGGTAGACGATCGATTCCGACGAGCTGCAAACTGTGTTATTTGTCTTCCATAGAGGCTCCTTTGCCATGGTTCAAGCTTGAAAACAAAGGTTAGAGAAACTCAAGGGTTTTATGCATGAAGAGGCAGAGAGAGAGATTGTGGGAGTTAATTAGATTGATTTGATATTTGGCAGGTCATTAATTGATTGCTTTGATATTGGATTTGATTATAGTGTATTTGGGAGGGCGGTTATTCATATCAGTCAATTGAAGGTTTGGGGTTTTATTTTGGCATTTTATATTTTTATTATGAATATTCTAAATTAAAGTTAAATAGTATTACGTGTCCATAACTAACTTCTTCTTTGTAACCATTATTTCTGGTAGAGAGTATTTGTAAACACACCACGGTTGAGTTTAATTGTTATTTTTTTTTTCTTTCTTATACTTCATTCTCTTGTTTTGCTTCATTGTTATTATTGTTCATTTTATTCTTTATTTTATAACAATTTTTCCTTTGTAAATGACCAAAATATTCAATTGAATCGCTAATGATTTGTTTTGATGGATGCTGATCCAACATTTTCATCCAACACTTCCTCCTCCCATGAATCATTCATTACCTTTTTTTTCCTTTGATTTTCATAAATGACCATTAGGATTAAATTCTTCTTCCATTTTATTCATTTCACGTCAAAGAAAGAAAATAAAAATTGGAGGAAGAATGGATGAAGGGGAAGGATCCATGAAGGTTTGAGGTCCTCTTTTTTAGCTATAAATCTTATTATCTTGAAGATGAGAGACTTAATTGAATTCATTTGTGAAATTGGTACACTTTTACTTGCTTTCATCTAAAAAAGTACTTCTGTTATTCATATCATTACTTCGTTTTTATTGCTAACTTGTAGTAATTATTGTTTTCCTATTCTTTTTGGTCAATAAAGTTTATACTTACTGTTTGAATAATTGGTTTCCACAACACTTTACTCACCCAAAATTTAATGAAATAATCTAACTAGTTCCTATCCTATGGTTGGTTGAAGTTTTGAATCGGTGTCCAATTTCCTTTTGAAAAGGAATGTTCTAGTTGTCCAAGTTTTCACATATATATTTATTTTCAGTAGTTCTTATGTACTTGTTAATTGAACTATAATTATGTGAGGGGAATCTCGAATACACGGAGAATGATGGAGGGAGTGAAGAATATTTTCTCATATTTCGGGGCCAAGGACATGGATACATTTCGGGGTCAAGAAAGAAATAAATACATTTCGGGGTCAAGAAAGAAATAAATGTGTATATATGTTGATAGTTGTAAATTTAACAATTAGATTTAAAATAATTAAGTATATAACAATATTTTAAAAAATTTATAAATATAGCAAAATTTGTCAAATTCTATCAATGATAGAAGTCTATCACCGGTAGATCATCTTGCAAATATCGGTTTATCAGCGATAGTTTTGTTATATTTGCAATTTTTTTAAAATGTTATATGTTTAATTATTATTCCTAAAATGATGTTATATACATCCCTTCACTCATTTTTTTATAAATTCTTATTTTTATTTTATTTTACAAGCTATGTTTGTTTTTTCTATGGTAAATGTATATGTTTTTTTTCAATAATTTTTATTATATACTATTGATTGATCCAACTCTCATCATTCATTTTTGGCTTTGCTTTTATGTTGAAATATATTTTTGTTGTTATAATATGTTAATTGTTAATACTCGATGATTTTAGAGAAAGAGTTGAAGATATACACGTAAGAGAGTAGAAAAAAAATGATATAATGTCATTTATTATAATCTAATTTTGTATTTTTAATAAATATTTCTAAGTAGTTGGAAAGAAACTAACGATTTTTCTTTCTTTTTTCTTTTTCACTTTTTGGGAGGATTCAAGCTTAAGGTAGATTTTATTGTTTCGATTTGAATTGTTCTATTATATTAAGTTTGTGAAGTCATTTTTATAAAATTTATTTCTAAATCAAATTTAGAATTATATTTTGTTGTGCATAATTAATGTGAATATGTGATCTTAGATCTTTTTTCAAGCGACATTCGTAGAAAATTGCTACAATGTATCAAGAATGAATAGTAAGTGGATGTTTTAAGATCTATTGTTATGGTTAAAGAGGTAATTTATCACACTTTATATATTGATGTTTACTTTGTTTAATTTCATTTTAAATTACTTTTACTATTAAAAAAGAATGTAGCTCATTTGTCATCAAAGTGTACTAGTATATACTCATAAAGTTTGTAATTTGAATCTCCCTACTGAATAATACTAAAAGTAACCCTTAGTGACATATTGTTTTGTTTAGTAATATTTAAATATAAAAAGTTAACAATATAATCTTTACACGTGGAGCGCACGTCAATATTTTCATTGTATATATATATATAATTAATTAATTAATTAATTCAGGTTGGATTGGGATAAACCAAAATTTTCAACCTCTAACTTGAGACTCAACCCACATTTTAAACTAACTCAATCTCATCCTTATAATATGGGTTGGTTAGTTTGAATTGTCGGATTATTGGTCCATTAATCTTTGTCCCGATTTTCGTGAAAAAATTTGTGTATGGAAAATGGGATAGGGGACGAAAATGGGGCAGTGGCATCCATGTCTAGGGGTGAATCTAGCAATACTAGATATGTAATCTCTCGTTCAAATCTTCGTAATCTCACTATATTATTAATAGTTATCACTTTGATAATGATAAGTTTATTTTAAAATATTTTATGTGTTGTAAATTGCCATTAATTATAATAAAAACTTATCATTGAATCTAATACACCTTACAAATTCATCATTTTATAAGATTTAATTAATCTATTGATTTACATAATTTACTTCTTTTTAATTAATAAACCATAAACTTTCAATTTTGTATAAAAATAATATTGATTAGATTTGATCTACAAAATATTGAGAAACATTGTGCTCTTGCTTTAATTCATTTTAGTTTCTATATTTTATTATGGTAATTGTACTCTCAACTTTAGTTTGTTTTTTTAAAAAATGAAGAAAAATGTTATCACGTGACAAATTATAATTGGATAAGATAAATTAAAAGAACGCAGGTAAAGATATATTTAGATTGGGACGAGCAATTAAACATAATGTTTAAATACAACAATGGAAAGGGGAATGGTAATTGGTATGTATGTAGCCATCATCATGAAGGGATGGCGTGAAAGGTTTTTTATTATTAATTATACAACCCTCTTTCTTCTTTTCTCTTTTAATAAACAAATTAAACTCTCCCAAAAGAGATCCAAAGATATATAGCTGTTTTTTTCTATAAAAAATAAGTAATTAAATGAATTTATTTATTTTCTATTTTCTCTACAATGTTGTACTTATAATTACTTGCCTTCTGGATCTGTCCTTTTAATTGTAAATAAATAAAACGTTATTTATTTGTTTATATATATATATATATAAACCAATCAATTTTAACCATTCGACACCATCTTTCTTAACTTTTAAAACTATTCATGCATTAATTCTCTGGACACTCAGAGTTGGTCACATAGATGGTTCTTAGAGGTAGCTATTGTCAAAATTAGACAAAAAAATGGTTCTTAGAGGGTGATCGTCAAAGTTGGTCATCAAAGTGATCACTATAGTTGGTTACATATGTTGTAGTTGGAGTCAGCTGCTAAAGAGAGACATCAAAGTCATCGTTAAGAGTTGTCTTCGCTGGAATTGGGAGTGAGAGTTGGTCACCAAAGTCACTAGAGGTGCGGTCGACACTAAAATTGTGCGTGAAGGTACTCTTTGTTAAAGTTAGTCAATGATGAGTGGAGTGATTGGAAACATTTAGAGAGGAAAGGAGAAATATATTTTACCACTAAATAGTTTCATTGTACGAAAACAATTTCAAGGGTTACAATAATCCTTAGTACGCACTATTTCTCACATGCTTCAACCTTGTAGTGGACTTTCTTTTAGTCCACTCAAGTTTCACTCCAAGTTGGAGGCTCAAATATCTCTTTGTAAATACAATCGTTTTGGTATTTGAACCTAAACTTTAAAATCAATCATTTTAGTCCATCCTTTTATTTTGCTATCTAACCATAGGTGAAGGTTTGAATATTTGAAACTCTGATACTGAAAGACATAATACATGTGAATTACTATTGAGTTGTATAAATTTTCGTTCATATTCGATATTTAATGGAATTCTTTTGATTAAGAACTTTCATAGATGTAATGATTTATCTTTGGTTGTAACAATTTATACTTTGTCAGTTTTGTAATAATTTAGTAATTTTAACATATAACAGTTTAGTCCATATCCTGGAAATTTTCATCAATCTTAACTGTCAATTTTGAACAAATAATAAACATTTTAATTAAATTTTAATAGTAATTTTCACGATAAGGATTAGGTTCTTACAACTATGATTAATTCTTAATATTCTTTTAAGAGAATTGAGCTAATTTACAACCAATATTTTAGAAATATTCTAAATTTGAGACAATTGTAACCATTTGATAACCATCTTTCTTCTATTAAATTTCTTTATGTTTTAGAATTAAAAATTAAAAAAAAAAAAAGTCAATCCAAATATAGTATTAATTTGAAAATAACACAATTTTCATATTAGCATTAAGTACAATAGATTTTATTAATATTTCTCCTTTTATGTAAAAGACCATACTTTATTTTCAATTTTTACTCAATTAAATTAAAACATTTATTAGGGTGAGTTGTTTTTAGGATGAAAACACTTTTTTGGATATCAAATATGTTTCATTTGATTTATTTTATTCTTAATTTTTCTTTTATATATTTGTATGACAATTTTTATTTTTACTATTCCAATTTTTTATTTGTGTTTGTTAATTCAAATGGATGGTAAATGAACAACTGATTGCATATCCGACGTCGTTGAAGCACATCCTATAAAAAAGTTGAAAGAAGTGAAGAAAAGAATGAAAGAAACTTATAAATTATTTACTTAAGTAAGAAGTTGAATTATTAGATAACTCGTTCGACTAAATTATTATTACAAATATATCATTTTTATATATGTGTGAAAAGAGAAAGAAAATAGAAGTTGGAATGAGAATGGAAAGGAGGGAGAGGAGAGGATTAATTGGTTGGACGTATAAATACCCCCCGCGCCTGCTGCTGCTGCTGCTGCGTCCGCTTTCCTTTGCTTTCCTTTGCTTTAATTTGTAATGTTTATCAAAAATTGAAATTCAATAAACCAAAACTTAACCGAAACTTTTGAATTATATTCTGATTTGACATAATTACCCTTTCCCCTCTATTTTCAAAACCCAATTACTTCTTTTTTTTTTCTTTTTCCTTTTACTTTCTCCTTCCGCTCCTTCCTCTCCCCGTCGACGCTCCACCTTCCACCCTCCCCCCCCTTTTCCGCTTCTACTCTTCTTCTCGCCCCTGCTTTTTCTCCTTTTTCCTTCGATTTTCTTCTTCTTCTTTTTTGTTTTTTTGTTTTTTTGTTTAAATTCTTAGCAGACTTTGTTCTTGGAAATCTCATTCCATTCTTCTCTTTGTAAGTCGCTGACTCTTGTTCTTATTTTTAAATTTGACTCAACTTACTCTTATTTGATTGTTGAGTTTTGTTATTGACTAAAGAGTAGTGGACTGGATTGATTGATAATGAGATGTTGGTACTTTATTTTTAGTTTGAGGAGAAGGAAAGAATCGGGTGTGGAATTTGGTTTCCGTTAATTGCGGTGAGATGATATCGGAAACTGAGGTTTTGTGGGGGGTGGGGAGTGGGGGGACAGGTTATCTAGATCTTTTCCTGTTCATTTGTTCTTTAGTATAAGACTTTACTTCTTCTCAATCCTGCTTGTTTTTTTTTCCTTTTGACCCAGCTCACTATGTCATTACCTTTTCTTTCTTCTCTGTGTGAAAATTAATAGGTGGATGGTGAGTATGAGATTTCTGGGTTTTCTCGTTTGTATTCATTGATTCTTGCAAATCTTGTTGGCAGCTCGATGGTGTTTGGCTAATTTATTATGTTTCTTTTTGGGTTTTCAGTCAATACACTATTGTTGTATTACACTGTAGAAACAGTACTTTCGGTTTGTGGATTTCTGGCATTTTTCAGCTTATTTTTTAACTTGTTATTAGCTTTTCTATGGATGTAACTAAATAAATAAATAACCAACTTAGTTCCTTTTTCTAATCATTTATCTCGTAATTTGTTTTCGTTGGGGTTACATCTGTTGGTACAGCTTTACTTCTCTCTCATAATTTATGTACTGCGTATGATGGATGCGTTGCTACTATGATTCTTCTCTTTGTATTCATCCATCAATAGTGAACTGTTTTTAATTTGTGGTAGGTTTGGTAGCGAAGAGCAGGGGACAAGGGCCGTAGAGTTCACCAGATAAAGTAAGTCCAGTATAGAGTTCACACAATGAAGAAATTGTTCTTTTTCAGATCTTCAGCACCTAGCAATGGCAGTTCTGAAGTTTCCCCATCAAAAACAGAAAAACAAGACATCACAGATCAGCCATTTGAAGGTCGGTTGGACAATGTAGCATGTAGTTACAAAAGCTTTTCTTCCAAATTATGAAAGAATGAACCTGATGTTGATGAACTGAATGCAGGTACTGGTCTAAGACGAAGTCGCTCACTGTCTTCAGCATCATTGCTTGATAGTGGGAAGCATAAGAGTCCTTCTGGGTCAAAGGATAAAAATAGATCTCCATATGGTAACTTCATTGACACTTTGGATCAGCAATGTGAACGTTCTAACCGGTAATGCTTAAACCAATTATCTTTCAAGAACAAGATGATAATTTGTTTCCTAGTGCTCTCCATAAAATTGGTGTTCCATTCAAGCCATTTAATCTTTCTTGATAAAATCTTCCATGCTTAAAACTGATTAATTTGGCCTGTGGTATTTCTAGCTGTCAAACACTACCATTAAGAAGACAGTGTAGAGAAAAAGAATTTGAGATGCCATATAATGATTATGGAGCTGTACCAGAGAGGCCTTGTTCTGCATCTGCTGCTTCATGCCGAAGTTATGGTGATTCTTCAGGAAATTCTTCCACTTCCTCTAGTAATGTCTCAAGCAAAATCTTGGATCGATATATTGATGATGGAGAGCAACAGGAAGAATCAAGGAAACCCCAAAAGAGTATTCCTCCTAGAAATCACCATGGACATGGCAGTGGGAGGCGCCCTCCGCGAGGCCGATGTACAGCACCCACTTCGCCAAAATATATTATTGATGAAAAGACAATGAATCATCCGTTTGAAGAATTTCCAAGTTCAAATTGTCACTTCTTTCCTGCAAAGCATGCTGAAAATGGATTTGGGCATGAATCTCCAAGGACCATAGCAAAGAATGTCATTGAGAGACTCTCCCAATCGCATGGAATTCCTAAAACAAATATAAAGGGATTTGACAATAGTATGCCACCAATCACTGCAGAATATATACATGATAGATCCTCAGATGAACATTATGGTTCCAATGTGAATCCGCAGAAATTCTATCCACTAAATGAACCTTTTCAAGCTATTAATAGAAATGAAATGGAGGGCTCTGGTTTAGATAGACATAACTTAATAAATCATAATGAAGTGTCAAACCTTGTTGAAACTGAAGAGGATATGGATGGGGAACTCAAGAGGAGAATCAAGGTGGCAAAGGAGAGAGTCATGCGGTTCAGAGAAGAATGCGACCGTGAAAGCTTTCTTCAACTGAGGACAGGAGTTTCAGGTTTGATTCAAATAATTAGACATGTTACTGAGGAGAAAATGAGCTTAGCACTTGAGGTTTTAAGTCTTCTACAGTCCCAAGTCACTGAAAGGGCTTCAGCAAAGGAAGAACTGCAACTGGCAAAGGAAATATTGGATTCTCAAACTAAAAGACTGGACAGAGAAAAATCTGAATTGCAGTCAGAACTGGAGAAAGAGCTTGACAGGAGGTCGAAGGACTGGTCAGTAAAGCTAGAAAAGTACCAGTTGGAAGAACAAAGGCTTCGTGAAAGAGTTCGAGAGCTAGCAGAACAGAATGTATTTCTTCAAAGGGAAGTTTCTCTTCTAAATGAGAGGGACGTGGAGAATAGAAGCATGATGTCAGATTCAGAGCAGAAAGTGAAGGACATGACTGTCATGGTGGATAAATTTCGGGATGAAAACCAAGTTTTGAAGCAGAATCTCTCCGACTTGCAGGATAAGTACAAAACTGCTAAAGAAGATAGAGAAACCTTTAAGAGAAACTTTGAGGAGAAGGATAAGGAATGCAAGGAGTTGTATAAAGCGACGACAAGGTTAACGAGGTCTTGCTGTGACCAGCAGAAAACAATCAGTGGATTGCAGGAAAGATTTAATCATGAATTAGGGGAGAACGCAGAAATTGAAAGGTTTGATAAGCATGTGGCGAAATTGCAGATGGAGCAAATAAGGTTAACTGAAGTAGAATTGGGATTGAGAAGGGAATTAGAATCTTGCAGGTTTGAAATTGATTCCCTGCGGCATGAGAATATAAACATATTGAATCGCTTAAAGCACAACGGGAGAGATGGTAGTGCTTTAACCATCAAGCTGGATGAAGAAATGTCAGCACGTGTCGATTGTCTACAACATCAAGGGCTAACATTGTTAAATGAAAGCTTCCAGTTATGTGCCGAATTATTTGAGTTCATAAAGGAGAAAGTTCATTGTCTTTCAGATAGTATGCAGGGGATGGAAGTGGTGAAGAACAACTTGGATGGCATATATTTTGTTGAATCTGAGATGAAGCTTCAAGGATTGAAGCGTGGAATTGAAAGCTTAAAACGGAGTCTGAAGATGGCATCGTCATTGTTGCATAAGAAATCCAACCTAGCAGCTTCAGAAGTCCATTCTCAGTATGTTGATGCAGATGAGTTAATGCAATTAAATTGTGAAGCTACAGAGGTATGCTACTGAATTTAATATCAAACATCCTTCATACCAATTTATTTTATTTGAAGTTTATCTAGATCTTTGAAGTTATAACCATCTAGATTTTGTTTTATGTTTTATGTTTTATGTTTTCACATCCATAGAGTTTAACAAATATATGTTTGCTAGACAACCTAGATATCTAGAAAAATGTGTTCGAAGTATGTGATCTTGGTGTGAATTCTGAAAAACATTTCTTTTTGTTTTTATTGTAACAAGATTTTTATTTTTAAATTTGAAAATGCAAAATTATATTAAATAAAGATAAAAACTTTTAGAAATACAAAACTCAATTCATTTTATAATAAATTAAATATGTATGATGTAATGTATTATAAATTTATAATATTTAATACAAATTTTATTAACATAAAACATATTCATAAATTAATGGGTATGGTTTAGTGTCAAGAATAGTTTTGTGATTTATGAATATAGTATCAAACACATCTTAAACCATTGTTTGAATTATAATTCAATCTCTGAATCTACTATCAAACACAATCTCCGAAAATATGAAATAAAACAATGTTTTCATTGAATCGGTATTATCAAATCTCCATCAAACTTACCCTTATTTATTTATTTGTTTGTTTGTTTTTTTCCTCTCTTGCAGGATGTTGTAAAATCTGAGCTCAAAGCAGAAAGATTACTAACGAGTCTATTGAGAGAGAAGCTTTACTCTAAAGAGCTGGAAATCGAGCAGCTCCAAGCTGAAATTGCAACAGCAGCTAGAGCAAACCACATTCTTAAATGTGAAGTACAAAGTGCACAAGACAACATATCCTGCATTACACACAAGCTTAAGGATCAAAAACTTCAGGTAATTCCTCCATTTTTCGTACTCAAACCTATAGCAAGTTAGACTCTTGGTTCCTGTAATGATTCCTCGATTTAATCCTCGACTTAATCGATACAGATTTTGAAAAGAGACGAGAATGTGAGCCGGCTACAAAATGACCTTGAAGAATCTACTACAGAATTAGCGATAATTAGAGGGACTGTGCCAAAGATTTCAAAGGAGAGAGATATTATGTGGGATCAAGTGAGACAATACAGTGAAGAGAATATGTTACTTAACTCAGAGGTTAATCTATTGAAAAAGAAGATTGAAACTCTCGAGGAAGACATACTTCTGAGGGAAGGTCATATTACAATCCTTAAAGACTCTCTGAGAAGCAAATCTTTCGACCTTCTCGGTAATATCGAAACTACAGACGAATTTCTGATACGATGATACCAAGAGAATCAGGCTTATAATCATTAGATGATCTCACTGTTCATAGTCATATTTTTTAAGGTGATATGCCTCTTGATTCTTTTCCAATTTTTTTTCTTGCACCTTTCTGATTTGAATCTTCTCCACCATTTTTCTTTGTCGCTTTGTTTTGGTGACATGAAGTGTAAACCTTTAAGATGGGAATCTTATGTGTTTTTGTTACCAGAAGAAAGGAGTTAGTGATGAAAATATATAGATTAGAGAATCATGGAGAAGATTCCGTATGTAATTATAACTATATTTATATTTGGTGTGTAAGATAAGATAAGAACCCTTCAAATGTTAATAGAAAAAAGATCACTGCCCCACTAATCACTGACAAACAATCAAATTGGGGAAAAAAATCATAGCAGCACCCACAATTACAATTACAATTACATTTGGGTACAAATGTTCTAGCAAGTCCATGTTTGGAAGTGATATTTATCTTCATACAAGTATATTGATCTGTTTGGTTTTAAGCTTTTAAAACAAGTGATTTTCAATTGGAAAAAAATTATGTTTGATTTCAAAAGTAATCTATTTGAGTAATTAATTAGAAAGGACAAAAAGTATTATTATTAAAGACAAGGGCAAGTTCGGCATCAATAAAGGAATAAACTGAGGGCAACTCTTTTGGGTGATTTCAACTTCCACCAAGAATCACATCTCAACCACCTATTGAAAAAAAATTTCTAAAATTAATTTCAACATCTGTCAAGCATCAATATTTGAAAGGATTGTGATTTTTATAACAAAGAATGTCATTGGCTATACCCAAAACACTTTCAAACATGCTTTAAGACACTCGTTGGCTATGCAAAAATCACTTTCGAACCCAACTTTCTTCATGTATCAATATCACATCTTTGTTAAGTAAAGTGCATCTTTAACTATGTTCTATCTCATTCTAGAAAGCTTTTATTCACGGGTGGGCTTAACTTCCATTTCCATGATAACAAAAAATTTCAAGTTTAAAGTAAAAGACCACACAAAAAAAGAAGGAAAAAAGAAACAATAGAAAGGGCAATGAAATTGAACTTTTGCCTCTTGTATATAGAAGACAAATTATTCAACCGTTGTGTATGGACTAAAAAATTTACACATCAATAACCCCTCGATATAAGTTCGAGACTTTCTCGACTAAATTACTCACTAAGATCAAAACAGACAGGTAAATAACCGATTTTCAATTAGTCCCCGACCAACTTCACATGCCAAGATGCATTGTTCACATCATTCAACAACTTCGATGTATACATTTACAGTGAACAAAATTTCAAAAGAAAAAAAGAACATAAAGAACAATTAAACTATCAAATGAAATATTAATTGCTAGCTATTGATTGAAACTTTAAAATGATCATCATCAATAAGGAGACATTGCCATGTAAGATATGCAGTAGAGTACAAACACTACTTGTATGATCTCGTGAACATTGACTAATAGCTCCTTTTTCATTCTCTTTTTCACTCAAATACATTGAAAACTACAGAGCAGGAATTTAGAGTTTGTAAGAAGAATTAAGAAGAAGTCGATAGTAACAGAGAGGGGAAAAAAAGGCTCAAACACAAAAACAAATTACATAATATTCAACATCAACACTACTGCCCTCGCTTTGATCATTGTGGATGGGTTAAGAAATACAATACACGATTTCAATGGTTACATATGTTCACCTCTGCTATCCTCCTCATTCATACCATCTCCCCCATGTCTGCAACCATGTTCACAATAATTTTGATTATAGAACAGAAAGGTAGAGAAGTTATTTGAAGTTTATCTGCATTATAACTTAAAAGCGAGACAGTAAATTAGGGAATGTTTGGCCCAAGGAGTTATAGTTGGGAGGAACTCTACTCCTTGTTTACTCCTCCAAAGGAATTTGTGGGCTCACGACTAAAAAAAGGTGAATTTTATGTTGTATTAACTCCTCCCACTATGAGCCTAACAAGCCTAACAACTTTACAACTTCACACCTTGCCCTCAAGGTCTACTAAAGGGTTAAGCTTCCCTACTTGTTTGGTCCAAGGACAACATTCCTTGGAGGGCTGAACTTGACTCCTTGTCTGGTCTAAGGACTTCTCGAGCCCTATGACTAAAAAACATTATAGCAACTCCTTCCACAATGGGCCCCATTGACTTCACAACTCCATTCCTGGCTCCAAATACCCCTGGAGGGTAGATGAGACTGAGACGGACAAAATTTTGAAGGAAAAATGCATGGTGGTTATAATGAGGACTTGAGTTGTTTGTTTAGAGATGTGATTTAATTTTCTTTTGCTCCCTTTTGTGTTGGTCAAGACCGAGGAACAATGTGTTCCTTGAAGTCAAAGGTGGGGTACTAGTGTCTTTCTTCTTATAAAATACTTTTTCAAAGGAGAAAACTCCTAGGTCGCTTTACCTTCTTTTGATTTGGTGCTAGGCTTAGACGCAATTCAATAATAACAGAACTAGCCAACTCCACTTCTTCTCTATTCTTTTGTGTATCCAGCTTTCTTCTTAGTACAGAGATGAAAGATTGTGCGGGTTTGAACTCTTGCTTCAGACGGGCCATCGAGATTTAGTTAAAAAAATTAACCTTTTTTAGGGTATCAAGTGTTTTGGGACTTCTTGGTAAGTGTTTTTCATATCTTCCCAAATTCTATATCAGATCTAATACAATATTAAAAAGAAATTCAAATCCAGTTATCTTTACCAAATATTTATCAACGGGGAGATTTTGTTAGTTGATCTTTTTGTAGAGAGAAAAATAAGAGGGGTTTTCAAGTTCAACAATCTGAATGGTAATGGAGAATAAGCTGAGCTAAGGATTGTGTTTTTCTTTTTCTGGAAATCAATTGTTGAAAAAATGAAGTCATCTAAAAGATTTAAAATTTAAGTAAGATTTTGGTATAATATTTGTTAAAGATAACCGAAATTGAAACAATTGCATAATACTAGAAAAACTTACTAAAGAATCTTGATATAATCTATACCAAGATGTACCAATAAGGCCCAAAACAATCAATAGGTTAGAGAAGTTAATTTTTTAACTAAACCTCGGTGGTCGATTTCGCCTGAGAAAAACTATTTAAATGAGTTTTCAAAAGAGACTAATTTTATTAGATGAAAACTTTGATGTGCTATTCTTTTGCAATTTCCCTGGGTCTTCTAGGTAAATCTTCTTTTTGGTTAAATTACAAATTTAGTCCCTGGAATCCTAGGTTTGTGTATAGTTGGTCCTAAACTCCTTGTAAATCCTTCAATTGCCATTCAAGGTTGTGCATTGTGTTTCAATCAAATACGCAGTGATATTTTAAATATTTTTGAAGAAAGGAAAAGAACCACAAAATGCACACAATTAAACAGTCATAGTTTTCTTCAGAAAGAGAAAGCACAATAGAAGGCAACTTTTCGAAATCAAAACATACCGCCAAGATGATGTTAGGTTTCTAGCTTTTCGATCCAGTTGCAGATTTTCCAGTGCAGCTGAGGTTCTCATTACATCTTCGGGAAGCTCATTGCCATCATATCTCCAACTGTATTCATCTTTTCGATAACCAGACATCGAAGACCCTACCCTCCTATCTGAAAGCCTAAATCATCACGTGAACAGAGAAGAGGAAGTAGATAAGCATATAAGAAGTAAATCCATGCCATGACTTACCAGATGCCTGTGGACCAGCACTGGGCCTGAAATAAATATACAACAAAATTAGGGATAACAAAAAGAAAAGTAGCAACAAGTAGGTAAGGTACATTCAGGTATATGTTTACCTTCCTAGTGGAGGTAAACCCCCTGCAACAGATGACGAAGGTCTCCTACTGTTTCGAGAATCGTGACTAGACATTGAATCAGATTCTGAAGTGGTTATTCTTCTTCCGGGACCCCTTGCTTGAGATAAATTCTGTTTTTTTTTTTAAGAAATGAACAAAAAGATCAAGAAATTGCCAGAAAAAAACAAATAAAAAACTAATAGAAATTTGAAGGTCACGGTTAAGGTACCAGAGGCAAAAAAAAAGATACAAAAATTTGTCTAACGTATTAATTGATTCTCTCCTTATTGACTTGTGATACCCAGTAGAAAGGGAAAGCAGACATGCAGTGTTTTTAAATGCCCAAGACTCACTAAGGCGCCCTCTGAAGCCTTAGTGAGGTGTGGCCTTTTTTTGTGAGGTGCACTACATATGAAAATACTACATTAAAAGAGAGGGTAGTTGGAGTGGAAATATGGAAAAGAATACTAAACACAAGAAATTTGGCACTTAGGCTTAGAAAACTTGATTCTTTTAGTTGATAAGGAAGGAAAACCCCTAACTATTACGATTTTTAAAAGTAAAAAGCCCCAAGGCTCAGGGCTTTTTAAGCCTTGGGGCTTCACAAAAGGTGCGCGCCGTGCCTTATTTTGTGAGCCTCTCCTTTCCAAGGCAAGGCACTAAACCTGTGCCTTGATCCTAGGCGCACCAAGAGGGCTTTTCAAAACACTGTATACACGTAACATTTTTTGCCGTAGAACAGTGAACAGTAGTGTGGTATTTGAGAAAGATAACATTACGAAAACCTGGGTATTTTGTAAGAAATCCCGTAAATTAATAAAGCTAGTGGCTATATTGATGAGGACAAACCATCATAAAACAAAAACAAAAACAGACAGTTAGATTAGTACATCCACAGTTTAAGAGTTGCAACACCATTTAAATCACAGTAGAAGTTACTCTGTCAAATAGAATAATTAATTTTTTAAGAAAATCGAGATCTTGCAACCTCACATCTGTCAACTGAAAACAAGTCAAATGGCAGTCTAAAAATAGATACTAAGGCAACCTAAAACAAAAAGGCCGACATACCTATTATACAATCAAAATAATAACAATTAACAATAACAATAAATGCTGATGTAATAGTAAGGAAATATGCACCATGAACAATTCAAATTTAACATAAATCAATCGTAACGTAAGTCTACCATGAGATCCAACCAACCTCAAACTTCAAGAATCCCTCTAGAACATCCAAGAGCAACGGTCCACTATCTCCATTTCTGTTAAGATCATATCCGTTTTTACTACTAAATTCCTTCAATTCAGATTTCCAAGAATCTTTTTGCTGCAAAATTACAAGACATTAGACGTCAGGTCATACAACTTTTTATATCCTTTTATTCTCTCTCTCTCTCCCTACATATATAAGGGTTTTGGGTCCTATCTTCTCTCTCTTTTTTTCTGAGAAGGTTGGGGGGTGTTGGAGAACTTGGTACACATAAAGGGACAATGTACTTGATTACCATATTGCACTCCGGGAGATAAACTTTCAGAGTGTGGTTTAGCTGAGCCCAATCTAAATATTCACATATTAGAGCAGTAAGCAGCCTCCCTGAAATCAAAATACCAAAATGTGGATGAATATATTACTTAAGTTGAATTGGCGCATAATATAAGAAACACAAATACAAATACGAGACATGAATATGACACGACATGGACTCGACAACTCGTCATTTTTTAAAAGTCTAGGACACAACACGACAAGGACATGTTTATCAAAATATGCATTTTGAAAAATATATATCATTTTCATACCAAAAGAAAATTCGAAAGTAAATGGGTCGACGCATTTGTATGTTTAAGAAACTTAGTTTTATGTATTTCACACCCAAAACTAATTATTATTGTCATATATGTGTCTTTTTAGTCTACTCAACAAGTGTTCTATGCCTATCTAACTACATTTGTTGTCCGGACAAGTGACTAAGAAGCACTAACACTCCTAAGATGGCCAAGTATCGGTGTCGGACACGCGACATGCCAGCTGGCGTGTCGATTTCTTTTTTTTTTTTTTTTTTAGACATGGCTCCAACACGGCTGGGAAAAAAACCCAAAGAAACGGCCCATTAGTCTGACCCAATGGCAATAATTATTAGGTTTGTTTTTTAAAATTTTCTCTTTAAGTGAAAAGCTTCACACACTCCACCTTCTCTTTTCCGATTCTCCCCACCAGGCCACCAACACTCTTTGCCCTAACCCTCTCGCCAATTGTCGGTCACATGAACTTGTCCAAGAAGAGTTAACATCATCTTTTTTTTTATTTTATGGTTCTAAACTTGTTATTTTGACGTCTTTAATTGGAATTATTGTTATGTAATATGTTTATAAGCATGACATATATTTAATTTCTTTTACTAAAAAATTGAATGTCCCCGACGTGTCATGTCTTGCTTTTTTGAAAAATGGCATGTCGTTGTGTCAGTGTTGGTATCTGTGCTTCCTAGGTGACCGATAAGTGTTCAATAAGTCTTGGAGTGTCCAAGTTTCCAACACGTGTCCAACACAGACACACTAGCCAAACTAAAGTGTCTGTGCTACTTAGATGATGATAATGATAATCGTACGGAATCGAACTTCCATTGGGGGAGGGGGGTATGGTACAATGGTAACCTAACCAAAAAGGATCAAGCCCCAAGAAGGACCCAACTCAAGAAAGGGGCTCCAACCAACTACAATGAGACCTAATTAGTAATTATGAAAAGACTTAAGAGAAAACTAAAACCTAACAAAGGAGATTTTAGTTGTCCAATGCTTTTTAAAACATAGAACAGAAGTGCATAACAAATATAAACTAAATTAGTTCAGCCTTCAGAGGAAAATTTTACTTCTTAAATTTTGTAACTTAAATTGTCTACAAGGCAACAGAAAGCACTTCAAGTAAGTACTTTTCATTTGATAATATTCAAGAGAAAAGAAAATTATTTATAATCGAACCTGATGGTGAAGCATGAAGCTGCTTTGCTCGATCATTGCAACTACCAAGTAATGCTGGTGGCAATCCATCATCTTTCTCAATAACACGATCCTCTTCTTCAATTGCCTCGAATACACTAGCTCTAAGTTCAGCCTGGTATATAACCAAAAGAAAAAGAAGTAAGAAAAGAAAGTGGAGAACAATGTTCTATGGAAAGGCCAATTGAGGAGGAAATCTCAGTGAGAATTGAAGAAAGAGCACAAAATTTAAAGGTGGCTGAACATTATCAAATATTCCTTCAAACGTAGCAAACACTAAAGACCCCTAACATCAGATCGATGCCAAAGATATCTTAAGAATAAGACGCTGGAAGATACAAAACAAAGATTCAGTCTCCTCCATCCTACGTCCTTGTAAATCTAAAAGTAGAAACCAAACCCTAGCTTTAACCAACCACATTTAGTGTCACCAACCAGCAGCACAAGAACCCCAAAAAATCGAAGAAATACAGTAGAGAGAATAAGAATGAGAGATCTGTAAAAGGCATAAGAAACAAAATTTGAAGGAAAAAGCAAGTTAAAATTCAAAATTTAAAAAAATAAATAATAAATAATAATAAATTACACGGATCTTAGCGAGGACGCCTTTCTTCTCGAGAGTCCGAGTGACAAGGGTCTTCAAATCCATCATTTCTCTGGTATAATCGTCCATGTTTGTGAAATCCTTCGGCCTGGGAGGAGAAGGAGCGTAAGAACATTCAACTATGGAGATGTGGGCATCAAATGGGGAAGAAGAGCAGAAGAAATGGGGGAAGATGAAAGCAAAGCCAAAACAAAAAAAAGGAGAGCGTCGAAAAAGAAAGAAATGAATGAATCTTGAAATCGTGATCGTCACTGTTTCGGAGCAGTGGGTGTGGGCTCCATTGAAGCCTGCAGTTTGCTTAACCTGGGCCGTTCCACTTTCCTAATTTGGGCCTCTCTGGGCCTCAGGCTCAATACTTCGAATCTAATTGGACTGTTCCTCTCAATACTTCGAATCGAATCTAATTCACCTTACCATAAATGATTTGATAAAATTTTATATGATTTAATTATAAGTTTTGCGAACACGAAGTTAGTTCACTAGGAAGTTTTTGAGAAAAAAAAAAAGATTTATGGTAGGACCTATAAGTCTAAACACTTATAAAAGAAAGAGTTTTTGCGAAAAAATGTTGGATAGTCTGCAAAAAAAAATTATTGCGTTAAGACCATCAAAAGTTATGTTAAGCGATTAAAGTTATTTGCTGAATGAAATTATGCAAGAAGAAATGTTTGACGAGAAAATGTCAAATCTGATTTGATAGGAGTTAACGTGTAAGATTAAAAATTTAAGCATGACCAAAGATAAATAATAATTTTATATGTGTAAAGTTTTAAGTAGAACGTGTAAGATTAAAAATTTAAGCATGATCAAATATAAGTAATAATTTTACACGTGTAAAGTTTTAAGTAGAAGTTGGCAATTGGACAAGGATTTGAGCATGACTAACCTAGTTTAAGGAATAGTATAAATAGAGGACTTGGTCATTAAGTAAGCACGAATATTTTTTTTAAAAAAAAGCTAAAGTGTTACTATTTTGATCTTGCAAAAAGAGGAAGAAAAACAAAGTGTTGCACGAGGGACTAGCATCGTCACGGACTATCATTAATAAAATAAAAAAATATTGTTATAATTTGTAAATATTTTAATTTATTTTGCTATTATTTAAAATACCAAAAAATATAGAACATTTCATATAATTGAAATACTAAAATAAGTGTAAAAAACAAAAAATAAAAGGTAATTTAAATGAGTCAAAACTAAAAACATAATAAAATTCATGATGATTCAGAGCCGGTTTGGAATGACTTACAAAAATATTTTTCTGCAAAATGCATTTCATTTAAACAATTTTTTCTAAAATCTCCTTAAAAGATTTTGCAATTTTTTTTTAAATGTTCTTAGGTAAAAATTTATTTGAATTGTAATAGAATAATATATATATATAATTTTTTTGTGGAGATTTTGATAGAAGTTCGACAATGATCATTGAGATGGTGGTTTGAGGTGGTCGGGGTAAAATTATAATCAGAGATTGGCGACAGTGGTCATTGGAGGTCAAACGATGACAATCACAAAAAAAATAGTTATTCCAGTTGGCCAATAACTGTTATAGAAAAACGATTGACAAAAGTTGACTAATAACGATGTTCGCATGAGACTTTTTGAGAAATTTGGTTAGTGGAGTTGAACTTGTATTGATGTTAATTTGATGCGATGTGGTTCGATCTGTAATATTTGATCATCCGATTCTCTCTCGGTTGAACGCTTGATTTGAGGAAGTGGAGCACGTGATGTTCTTGAAGTTTTGGAGTCTTGGAAGAAATAATGTATTTTAAAAGAAACTTCAATCTTCGAGGGTGATCGACAACTAGAGAGTCTTCTAGCTTAGGGGAGAATTATCTAGACCCTCAAGAGTAAAAATTCCAACCCTATAAATAGTTATAGGGTTGTTTGGTTGACTTTATGAGTTTGAGTCTGATTGGTCCATAGAGTAGACCCATTGACTCAACCACATGAATTTGGCTGACTATTGATAGAGATGGTTGTCAAAGGTTGGTTGGTGAGGATAGTTGAAGGTGTTGATCAGATTGTTTCATACAAACGAGGGAGATTAACCATTAAACACACAAAATTTATTTTTCTAAAAGTTGGTTTTATGTGTTTATTTTAAACCACATTATTTTATAAATTCATTTTCTTAGATGGTTGCAAAAAATATGATACTTTTTTCAAAATAACTTATATTTTAATTTAATAATTTGAAAATGCAATCGAAACCCACCTTTTTGAATCGACTGAATTTTGAATTGTATTCAACTCGACTTATACAAATAAAATTATTTTTCCAAAATGTTTTTAAATAATATTGCATTTGCAAATATTGTAGTTTGGGGTTGTGGTTGTGAAAATTGGAATTTGAAAAGTAGACTAATACAAAAGGGGTTATATATAATATATGTATATATATATATATATATATAAAACTACCAATAAATAAAATGGTTAGTAAATGAGATGTTAAAAATCAATTATAACTAAAATCTTCTTCTTCTTCCTTTTTTTTTGTTTAGTATAACTGTGCGAATCATCATTCTTAGCATAGAGTGGCAAATTACGCGGAACTTTCGGATGTCAGGAGAATGCTTTGATTTGAGATTCCGAAAGTCATTATTACAATTATTAATTAAAGAAAGCCCTAAGTTTGCGTGGAGCTCAGAGTTTAATCTTCAACGCAAATTCTCCATCTCCCGAAGGTAATCTCATTCCCTGCTTCCATCTCCCTCTTCCTACCCATTCTTCCAATCTACAAACTATCCTCGATTTCGGTCTCCTTTCATTCTTCCCTTCCTACTATCATCACCAATACAAACTACCTATTAGATCTGCGTTTCGGTACTCTTCGCATCTCTGCCTTTAGGATTACCGATTTCTTTCAATCAGCTCACTATGTTTCTTTCGAGGGCACACCCAAGTTTTATTCAAGTTTCAGTTGTTGGTTACGGATCAGTTGTTCAAATACTGGAATGTCTTTTACCAATTCAATCCGATTCCATATCAAGTGATTTTGGTTGGTTATATGTGGAATATGTTTGCCTAGATGGGGGGGTTATGCTTCTTTTGTTTTCTTCCTGTTAATTTTATCATCATTTTTGTCTTCTTTGTCCATTTTATGGGATGAATTGACAAGTTTTTGCGTGGATACCAGATTGTGTTTGGTTACTCTTGGATTTAATAACATTATGCCCAAAAGTTCTCTGTTGGAGTTTGATATAGGGTTCTTTGTGTTGGGTTTTTCCTGATCCAATCTTGACGCGTGGATCGTCTGAACTTTTGTGGTTAAAGTTTGAACATGAGAGCTTCTAATATGTTAGGATGGGCATGCAGGATTTAAGATTTGGATGCTGGTTTTATGATATTTTCGCGATGGAACTGTGCTGCATCGCTAATTTCTTTAGTTTTCGCTTGCAGATTACTTGGTTATTATGACAGACGTGTCGTCGGCTATCTTGCACATTGAATCTTTTTGAAGAATACTAATGTGTTAATATCCATACGCTGCAGATTTCGAAAGTTACTTCTCAGAAGTTAGTAAGAATTTGTGTTGGATTAAACTGATAAAAGATCAAGAAACTGTGTTGAGCCTCTGAGGTATTGGAATAATGACCCTTATTGAAAGTGAAGAGGTGCTTAATTCTTCTTTGATGTTTTCTGGATTTTGAAGATCATTGCAAGTTTCTTCTTTATATGGTTATAATTATTGTCAGTAAATGTCTCTTATCAACAAAAAAAAAAAATTTGTCCGTAAATGTTCTATTGGCACTATGCAGGTTGGTTTTAAACGCACTGGGTTGTCAGCTAGTGATTATGATGCAAGTCTTCCTATCAAGAAAAGGAGATTTCCGGTAGTGCAGTTTCCTCCATCTCCATCTAAAGATTTACCCTCATTCCATTCAGATGGAAATTTATTGAAGCCTGCGCAGCCATCTCCTCCTAAAGATCTTTCTTCTTCTAATTGCAATGACAGTTTAATAAAGACTGAGCAGCCATCTTCTCCTAAAGAACCATCTTCTTTTAATCACAATGAAAGTTTACTAAAGACGGAGCAGCCATCTCCTTCTAAAGATCTATCTTCTTTTAATTGCAATGAAAATTTAATAAAGACTGAGCAGCCGATTCTATCTATGTCAATAGTTTCAAGTTCTAGTGTTGTCACAAGTTCTGCATTGTTGAATAATGACCAGGACAATGTTTCTGAGGAGAAGAAAGGAAAATCTGACACTGATTCATGTTGTGAGGATATAGTCCAGAGCAATATTGGCACGGCAGGAGTCAAGTTTCAAGAACCCACTTTAGGAGGACATGATTATATTAATTGTTTTGATGAATATGAAGGTAAATCCTTGGTAACTGTAAAACACACCATTCGTACATCGACAGAGATCTATGGGGGGTCAAACCGATCGTCAACTAGCCTTTACTCTGAGCCTCTTGCTGGTAACAAAGAGGAAGAAATTGATGCAAAAATGCCTGAAGAAAATTGCAGCCCTCCAATTTGTGAAGTTGGAGGAGGAGCTGGAGTATCGGCAGGTTTGAACTGTCATATGGATCTGAAATTAATTCCTGAAAAGAGTGATTTGAATTTCCTGAAGCAGAATTCTGTGGAACCTGTTTTTCTGGACCTCTCTTTAAACAAGCATGGAAGTAGCACCCAATGTGTCAAAGATAACGTAGGGTCTGATTGTGATGGTCCTCTTTTGCAGTTGAACAGGGAAAAGTGGGATCTTAATACCTCAATGGAATCATGGGAGGGTTGTACTAGTGGTGATTCACCTGTAGTGCAGATGTCTGCCACTCAGACAAATACAACTATTGAAACTCATGCTTGCCCATCTGAAATGGTTGAAAGTGACAGTCCATGCGGAAGACAAACCCTTTTAGATAGTGAAGATAAAGTCAACTCTATTTATGCATGCATGCCATCAAAAGGGCATCTTGATTTAAGTCTTGATTCAGCTTATCTGAAGCCTGTGCAGCCTGTGCTTGAAGAAGACCCTTATATTTCTGAATATGAATCAGATGGAAACTGGGATATAGCTGAGGCTGTTGATGTTGATGATGATGATAATGATAATCATTTAGAAGAAGACTATGAAGATGGGGAGGTTCGGGAAACATTGCAGGAAACTGAAGTAGAAGTCCATGCATATGAGAAAAGAGAAATTGAGCCTTTGGATCATGCTGGTTGTGATGACAAAAAGATCAATTCCATTAGATTGCCGGATCATGAACTTCATGCTTTAGGCCCTCTTGAACAGGAAACTAAAGCAGAAAATCTGGATCATAGAAGCGAAGACGATGTTCAGACTACAACTAATAGTAAATCTTATGAGCAAGAAAATGAAGATCTTTGTGTGAAAGAATTACATGCCGTAGAGAATACTATTAGTGGGGATGTAAACAGACCTGTGAAGGTCACAGGAAGAGGCCAATTATTTCAGTTTGATAAAAAGCACAACTTTGAGGCACAGGACACTGCTGATGAAATCGTTGATGAGGAACTGATTCCTACATTTTCTCAGGGTGAGGTGGAGAATGCTGTAGCAGTAGATGTAGTGCAGAATAGGGATCAAACTTTGCCTACTGTAAAGGAGTCTGTAAACGAAGATGATGCAAAGGATATCAATGGAGGCACTAGATATAGTCGGATAATTAATTTTAATAGAGCATCTACTGATTCAACTCCTTGTAAGGATAAATCTAGTTTTGCCAGGTCGGTTTTATCACATAAGGAGAGAGAGTTTGTACCCAACATGGCAGTTGAAGGAGCAAATCTGCAACCTCAAGAAAGGTGATTATCATGTACTCGATTTCTTCTATTTGTTTTTCTTTTTAAACTTGTTTTAACTGCTCTTAGTTCTTTGTTTATCTTGACATTTTTTTGCTAGAGATGACGCTTACAGTAATATTACCAAGAAAATTTCTATAGACAAACGCGAGGGTCAGCCACCGTTGATGGGTTTTAGTCATAGAAGAGGGAGAAGTAGCAATAGGCTGGACCACCGATCCGAGGAATGGGATTTTGGTCCCAACTTTTCTCCCGAAACATACAGTGAACAACAGATAGATTACCATGTTCCTGGTCTTGATCAAAATCGATATAAGATTACACCAGATGGTCCATTTGGTGGTGCTAACCGACGTGGTAGAGAATTGCTAGAGGATGAGGAACCTTTTTTTTTTCATGGGCCGTCAAGGAGGAAGTCACTTGGAAGAAGACATGGTCCGAATGTAGGTGGTGGAAAAATGGTTTACAAAATACCTAGAGATTTTAGTCCAGGTAGATGCATGGATGAAGGTGGCTCTTTTGATCGACAACATGGTGAAAAGTTCTCTAGGAATTTTGCCGATGACACAGTGGATCTGATGTATCCACGACCTCAACCTCCATACGACATAGACAAACCTTTCTTCCGGGATAGAAGGAACTTCTCATTCCAAAGAAAATCTTTTCCTAGAATTGATTCTAAATCTCCAGTAAGAGCCCGGGCTCGCTCCCCCGGCCAATGGTTCTCTTCAAAAAGATCTGATAGATTTTGTGAACGTTCCAACATGACACATCGAAGGTCTCCAAATTATAGGTCGGAAAGGATGAGATCTCCTGATCAACGTCCTATACGTGGGCATATGCCACCGGGCAGAAGACAAGGATTCCATTTCCTTTCAGCATCTGATGAAATGAGGGATGTGGGTCCTGCACCTGACCATGGCCATATGAGGTCTATTATCCCTGATAGGAATCAGACTGAAAGATTACCACTTAGAAATAGAAGCTATGATGCTATAGATCCTCAAGGAAGGATTGAAAACGATGATTTTTTTTATGGTCCTCCTGTACGCTTGGGTCAATTGACTGGGTACAATGATGGCGAACCAGATGACGATGAAAGAAGATTCAATGAGAGAGATGAACCTCTTTATTCTTTTAAGCATCCATTTGGTGATTCTGATGGTGAGAGATTCCGAAACAACAGGGAGGATTGTTCTAGGCCTTTTAGATTTTGTCCAGGGAATGACCCAAGAATTTCATGGAAGAGAAGGTAGCTGTTGGGGAGAAAGATTGAGTTAAAGACCTCTACCAAGGGAGAGGAGATTGCTTTAGAGTGTTTTTGGCATACAATTTTTCTCCAGCCAAAATCACTTTTACACACAAATATGATGTTTGGCAACCTAATAAAAGTCATTTTAGAAAAATACGAAATCACTCAAAATTGATTTGGGAAGTATCAGCTGGCTAGTGATTGTGGAGGGTGATTAACCGGGAATCACCATTCTTATTTTATATAGTTTTTAGAATACCCAAAATACCCCTTCATTTAATAAGGATAACGAACTCTAATTTCAAACTCCATCCTCTCTAGTCCAGCTGCTTCAACTGCCTCTCAACCCGCTCCCGCCATCTCATCGTTCTGAACTATAGTCTCTTCAAAGATTTGTGAGGCATCAGTTAGCTGTCACCTCTCTCCCTCGTGGTTGCTCCTCAATCTTGCAGGTATTTATTTTGGAATAGTTTTGATTTTTCAATTTCGTTTTTTTTACTTTTCCAGTCTATATTGTGATTTACTTGTATATTGTTGTTGGAATCTTGAGTTATGTGTGTGTGTAAATGGCAAAAAATTTGATTTCAGACGCTCACTGATGTTTCATCCTCACAATTTATTTTGTCCTTCCTTAGGACTTGTGGGGTCTTTTTCCTTATTTTGTGTAATGTTTATCAGAGGGAGGGTGTTTTATTATTCTGTTTATTTCAATTCAAATCCTAACTCTGTTCCATGCTCTGCAAATTTGTTTTTTAAATGATCGCAATGGGGAACATTTTTAGTTTGAGTCTGTGGGAAGGCTATATTTTCTTAACTCTTCACAAACAGAGTGCTTTCTTCGTTTCTGGTTCACTCCTATTTCACAGATATGTTTTTTGCTTTCCTTCTATCTTGTGTTGTGTTTCTTGCTTGAATATTAAAATCGAAGTCTGATACTCATTTCATTTTATTTCATTAGGTTTAAAAGTTGAGCATCGTTGACAATTAAGTGAATATGCTTTCATTGTTAAAGAGGTTCAAACCTAAATGCCTTCCTCCAAATAGTATATAACTTGGAGATGGAGCGATTCAAAAGGATGTTGCTGATACAATTCGAATCCTGTTTCTGGAAACTATTTTTGAAACAATTTTCGTATCCCAAACAGTTCAAATTCTAACAACTTTTATTTTTTATTTTTTATTTTTTATTTTTATATATATGTTTTCCCTGTTTTTAGAATTTGAATTTTATATTTTAAAAAACAGAATTATACTATAATATGTATTATATAATGTATTATAAATCATATAATAATACAAATTAATAATTATATAAATTTTTACGTTAAATTACAAATTTAGTCGGTATGGTTTTAAAAAGATAGAATTTAGCCTATGGTTTAACTAGAATTTAGTCTTTTTGTTTGATATAAAATTATAGAAAATAGGCTCGTAGAAACTATTTATATGAAGGTTGTTAAATCATAAGAACTATATATGAAGTTTTAATCAAACTATAGACTAAACTCTAACTTTCTTTAAACAAAAGCAAATTAACCAATTTTTGAACATAAAGTTTATTGTCACTAAATTTTGATGGATAAGTAAGATTAGTTTTATGATTTATAATAGTTTTATGATTTATAAGTATAATATGAAACACATTTAAACATCTTAAAACTATAATGCAAAATTTGAATATGTCACCAAACACATACATGAAAACATAAAATACAACTTTGCGTTCATTGAATCTCTTATTTTCAAATCAAACATGCCCCTAAATGCTCAACTTCTAAACCTAACGAAAAAAAATGAAATGAGGATCATACCTCAATTTTTTTTTTTTTTTTTTTGTTGAATTCCAATAATCTTGATGTTATCCTTCTATGAACAAATTGTTTGGTTCCATAGAAATGATATAATAATTCAGATTGTAACTATATAGCCATTTCTTGTGTTTGTCCTATGTGATTCCCACTTCTGTTTTTGGTTTGATTATATTCTTTCCATTTCCGACCCTTGTAATTTAACATTGACAATAGTTCGTATTTTTTCATGTCAACTAAGTCATTTGTTTTCTTAAAGTTGCTTACCATCAAAGTTTTGTTTGAAAAGTGAATTTACATTATTTCTTTTTAGTATGTCTAGGGATATAACTCCTAGGGATGAAAAAGATGAGCATGGAAAAGCTATTTAGAAGGATAATACTTTTAATACATTAGTTTGACTTAAAAACACTCGAAAATGAAAATACTAATTCTCTTTTTATAAAAGTTGTAAAATACAAAATAAAAACCTTTTAAAAAACCAAATTTCATAGTGCTCCAACTCACAAATCCATCCCTTTATCCATTGGCAACATTGTAGAAACTTCACCTCTCTATTGCCATCTTATTTTATGAGGCCAATGACACCTCTCCATGTCTACTCATATCTTAGCTATTCAATTTTCATCCAAACAGTTGGATGCCTCCTGTAGTTGCAATGTCTATTCCAATCGCCTCGTTAACATATATTTAAAGACACAAATCGGATCTTATCCATGTTTTTTTTAAAAATTTAAATTTAAAATCCAATAAGATTTTTAGAGATTTAGTTAACAAAGTAGATTGATTGATCATAATGCTATTCTTTCGAGTTTTTCAATTTAATTAAAATAAAGTTTGAGGAAAAAAATCTTTGATCTAAAAGATTAACCCAACTAGTTTAAAGGAAAACCTCACTCCTACAATTGGATCAGAGGGGCTCTTTGCTATAAATCTTGTTAAGTCTTTGTTATGACATCCTCTCAAATGCTAAGTTCAAAAGTTTCTATTTGTTCTAATTTTTGTATTTAAAAACAAAGGGGTTTATACAGAAGCTTAAACATTAAATCCATCTTTCATAATGGTTTAAATTTGCAGATGTATTTGATATGTACAAAACTATGAATTTAAATTTTCTAAACAAAAAATAAACATGAGTATATTTGATAAATGCATGGGTAAGAAATTTTGTAACATGTCTGTTATTTTTCGTACAATATATGCGATGTATATTTATTTATTTATTATTTAAATATATTTTTAGTGTATTTGTTGTTAAGGGTGATTTTGAATTGAAGGTTATAATTAATATTTTATAATAATAAAGTCAGAAAAAAACATGATACGAGCTAAAAGAGACAACTAAAAATCGAAGTGAGCTTAGAAAAAGAGTTGACTTGGATCAGGTTCAAGTCGAGGCCAACCTTTGTCTAAACACTATATCAAATCCCCTGTAAATACATTCCATTATGGTTTCGTATGAGGTACCTTGAACTTCTGACTTCATTTTTAATTTATAATTCTCTTACTAACTTAGGCATCATAGTTCTTTTTCTTTGTTTTGCAGGTCCTCTCTTTCCCAAATTATAAATACAATTGTCAGTATCATGAGGAGGTGCATTCTTCCTTGGCTAAAATTTGACATCAATAGTTTGGCGTCATCTATGGGGAAGAAAGTGTTCTACCAATAATTTGCACACGTTACAAAATATAAGTAAAAGGGACGAGAATAAGAACATGGACGAAAGTGACTCAGATCAAGATCACCACCCATGGAGGGCAAGAAAACAATCATCGCCTGGATATGAGAAAAGATTGGAGGATTTAGAAAAGCAAGCAACTGGAATGAGTTATGATTTTGCTCGACTGCTTTAATTATAGACAAGTAGAACCCTTTAACAATGGTTCAGATGGAACCATTAGTATGTGATCCTACCAAAGGAAAAGCCTTTTTGCTCAAGGATGTGGGAGAAATGAAGTCTCATGTTCTAAAACTGAAGGAGATGATGACCTTAAATGAAAAATATTCAGGAAAACAAGCTAAGGTTGTTCGACCATCAAAACAACATGAAGCCACACATACAAAACTAGCAGAACCAATGGACTGAAATCAATTGTGCAAATAGAGCCAAGGTTAAGGCTATTAAGGCTGAAGCCAAGTTGACAAAGATGAGGACACAAAAAGTTCAAATTAAAACCAAGGAGTCCCTACTAGAGATTGAGGATCGACTAGAACCTCAAAACATAAGGAGACCATCAAGACAACATTCGAAGATTGATCTAGAAAAATAACAAGTCAAGACTAAGGCCAAGGTCAAGAGCCCTCCTTGGAAGGCATAGTTGATGAGGATTCAAGATAAGATAGAAAGCATCGTGAAGGCCAAAGAATCTGAAGAATTTGATCTTTGAGGCACTGATCAAGCAAGTGAACCCTCCATTTACTAAGGATATCATGGTAGCTAAGCATCCCCTGAAGTTCCAAGTCCCAACCAAAACATCCTATGATGGAAAGAAACACACAGTAAAGCATCTTGACACATAGATTTTGGATGAAACTTCACAGAGTACCTGATGTAATTTGATGTCGAGCCTTCTCTTCTACCTTAATAGGATCAATTAGAAATTGGTTCAGAAAACTGATGAAAGGATCAACTAGGGATTGGTTCTGAAACTAAAGAGAGGATCAATTGGTTATTTCAAAGAACTAGCTTGAACCTTTGTTACTCAGTTCTTAGGTAGGAGAGACCAACATAAGCCAAAAATGCATTTACTAACAATTAAGCCAAATGAAAGTCTATAAGAATATGTTGCACGACTTAATAGTGACACACTTCAAGTTGATGGATATATTGATGGGACAACACATATTGCTATAGGATATGGATTGCGGGATGAGAGACTCCTTTGATCGATCGGTAAAAGAGAACCTAACACTTATGTTGAATTCATAACTAGAGCCTAAAAGTATAGTATAAGAGTTGTAAAGGAATTGGTCAAGTCGAAAAATGAGGCACATGAAAGTGGAACCAGAGTAAGTCACCTACATGACTGAGACTACATTGAAGAGCAAAGTTCAAAGAGAAAAAGGTTGGAAGAGTGAGGCCTACCTCGGCCCTCAACCTCAGCTTATGTCACTTCATCGTGGACCAACACATGAATGCGAAAGATCTCAAAGGCATGGCTAACCTTGCAAGGCCGAGCCTAACCATAGGAAGGCCAAAACCGAGGCTGGTCAGGAGACACCTGCAGTCAAGGCAATCCACAAAACAGTCGAGGTTGAGGCTGACCACAAGATGACCATGACAGAGGATAATAACAACTATTTTTTTTCCAATTAGTTTTTGTTCAACAAAAAAAATGGTTGTAACAAGTCTCAAGAAATCGATTTTCACCTTTCTTGAGATGGTGCACAAATCTTAAAGGAGTTGATTTTCATCTTTCCGACAAGATCGCCACCTCACTTCTCAAGAAATTGATCTTCATCTTTCTCGAGATGCTACATAGATCTTAAGAAAATCTATTTTCATCTATTCAACAAGATTGACACCTTACCGCTCAAGAAGTTAGTTTTCATCTTTCTCGAGACGGTGCATAAATCTTAAGGGAATCAATTTTATTTTTTCTAATAAGATTGTCACCTCACCTTTCAAAAAATCGGTTTTCATCTTTCTCGAGATGGTGTACAAATCTTAAATATTAATCGATTAGGATAATAAAGCATTGTAGGAGAAAAGAAGTTATACTCTCAAATCAGGCAAAGTCTCAAAACTTGACATGAGAGGGACTAGGTTATGGGTGATATTTGACCAAACGATATAATTGACATTTTGAAATAACAAAATAGGCGGAAGCATGATATGAAAGTGGCATAATTATTTAGTTAAACAATAAATTTTCAAATAAAAGATACAATTTTAAATAATTAGGTACTCAAATTAGATACAATGAAAAAGAAATTTGGAATACAATAAAATAAATAAAAAAGAAAATTTGTTTTTATTTTCCATTCATTTATTTGTTTTGGAAATAACTTTTTGGCCACAGAGTCTTAATTTTTTTAAAAAAAAAAAAGATAAAAAGAAAAAAATAGTTACGGAATGGAATCTGCAAAAAATGAATTTCACACGTAAATATATTTTTAGAATCACTATTCCAATAATAATAGAGGCGGAGTGGAAAATTATGGAATTTCAATATTAATTAAATAAAAGCCCTAAGTTCGCGTGGAGCCGAAGTTTAATCTTCAACGGAAAGTTCTCCATCTCCCGAAGCTAATCTCATTCGTTGCTTCCATCTCCGTTCTTCCTACGGATTCCGAATCTATATAACAATCCTCCATTTGTGTTTCTCATGATTCTGCTTTGATTCTTCCCTTCTTTCTCTCTCTTCCCGTATCATCAGCAATTCAACCACCTATTAGATCTGCGTTTCGGTACTCTTCGCATCTCTGCCTTTAGGATTAACAATTTCTTTCAATCAGCTCACTCTGTTTCTTTTGAGGCACACCCAAGTTTTTCTGAGGTTTCAGTTGTTGGTTGTTGATCAGTTGTTCAAATACTGGAATGTCTTCTACCAATTCAATCCATTTCCATATCAACTGATTTTGGTTGCTTATATGTGGAATATGTTTGCCTACATGGGGGTTTATGCTTCTTTTATTTTCTTCCTTTTAATTTTATCATCAATTTTGTCTTCTTTGTCCATTTTATGGGATGAATTGGCAAGTTTTTTGCGTGGATATCAGATTGTGTTTAGTTCTTCTTGGACTTAATAACATTATGCCCAAAAGTTCTCTGCTGGAGTTTAATTTAGGGTTCATTTTGTTGGATTTCTCCTGATCCAATCTTGACACGTGGATCGTCTGAACTTTTGTGGTTTAAGTTTGAACATGAGAGCTTCTAATATATTAGGATAGGCATGCAGGATTTAAGATTTGGATGCTGGTTTTATGATATTTTCGCAATGGAACCGTGCTGCACCACTAATTTTTTTTAGTTTTCTCTTGCAGATTAATTGGTTATTACGACACGTCTGTCGTCTGCTATTTTGCATATTGAATCTTTCTGAAAATTACTAAAGCGTTAGTATCCATAGGCTGCAGAATTCGAAAGTTACTTCTCAGAAGTTAGTGAGAATTTGGTGTTGGATTGAACTGATATTTTTTTTTGAAAAGTAGACAACCGTTGGATTCAACTGATAAAAGACCGAGAAACTGTGTTGAGCCTCTGAGGTCTTGGAATAATGACACTTCTAGAAAGTGAAGAGGTTCTTAATACTCTTCTTTGATGTTTTCTGGATTTTGAAGATCATGCAAGTTTCTTCTTTATATGGTTATAATTATTGTCGGTAAATGTCTCTTATAAAAAAGAAAGAAATTATTGTCAGTAAATGTTCTATTGGCACTATGCAGGTTGGTTTTAAGCGCACTGGGTTGTCAGCTAGTGATTATGATGCAAGTCTTCCTATCAAGAAAAGGAAATTTCTGGTAGTGCAGTTTCCTCCATCTCCATCTAAAGATATACCTCCATTCCATTCGGGTGGAAATGGATTGAAGGCTGAGCAGCCACCTCCTCCTAAAAATCTATCTTCTTTTAATCACAATGAAAGTTTAGTAAAGACTGAGCAGCCATCTCCTCCTAATGATCTTTCTTCTTTTAATCGCAATGAAAATTTAATAAAGACTGAGCAGCCATCTCCTATTGAAGATCTATCTTCTTTTAATTGCATTGAAAATTTAAAAAAGACTGAGCAGCCGATTCTGTTTATGAAAATAGTTTCAAGTTCTAGTGTTGCCACAAGTTCTGCATTGTTGAATAATAACCAAGACAATGTTTCTGACGAGAAGAAAGGAAAATCTGATATTGATTCATGTTGTGCGGATATAGCTCGGAGTGATATTGGAACGGCAGGAGTCAAATTTCAAGAACCCACTTTGGGAGTACATGCTAATATTAATGGTTTTGCTGAATGTGAAGGTAAATCCGTGGTAACCGTAAAACGCACCATTCATACATCACCAGAAATCTACTGGGGGTCGAAGTTGTCGTCAACTAGCCTTGACTCTGATCCTCTTGCTGGTAACAAAGAGCAAAACGTTGATGTAAAAATGCCTGAAGAAAATTGCAGCCCTCCAATTTGTGAAGTTGGAGGAGCTGGAGTATTGATAGGTTTGAAGGGTCATATGGATCTGAAATTAGTTCCTGAAAAGAATGATTTGAATTTCCTGAAGCAGAATTCTGTTGAACCTGTGTTACTGGACTTCTCTTTAAACAACCAAGCAAGTAGCACCCAACGTGTCAAAGGTAACGTAGGGTCAGATTGTGATGATTCTCTTTTGCAGTTGAACAGGGAAAAATGGGATCTTAATACCTCAATGGAATCATGGGAGGGTTGTACTAATGGTGATTCACCTGTAGTGCAGATGTCTGCCACTCAGACAAATACAACTATTGAAACTTATGCTTGCTCATCTGAAATGGTTGAAAGTGACAGTCCATGCGGAAAACAAACCCTTTTAGATAGTGAAGATAAAGGCAACTCTATTTATGATTGCATGCCATCAAAAGAAAATCTTGATTTAAGTCTTGATTCATCTTATCTGAAGCCTGTGCAGCCTGTGCTTGAAGAAGACCCTTATATTTCAGAATATGAATCAGATGGAAACTGGGATATAGCTGAAGCTGTTGATGATAATGGTAATAATGTCGAAGAAGACTATAAAGATGGGGAGGCCCAGGAAACAATGCAGGAAACTGAAGTAGAGGTCCATGTACACGAGGAAAGAGAAATTGAGTCTTTGGATCATGCTGGTTGTAATGACAAAAAGATCAATTCCGTTGGATTGTCAGATCATGGTTTTTTTGCTTTAGGCTCTCTTGAACGGGTAACTAAACCAGGAAATCTGGATTGTAGAAGTGGAGACGATGTTAGGACTACAACTAAATGTAAATCTTATGAGCAAGAAAATGAAGATCATTGTGTGGAAGAATTGCATGCCGTAGAGAATACTATTAGTGGGGAAGTAAACAGACTTGTGAAGGCCACAGGAAGAGGCCAATTATTTCAGTATGATAGAAAGCACAACTTTGAGGCACAGGACACTGCTGATGAAATTGTTGATGAGGAACTGATTCGTACATTTTCTCAGGGTGAGGTGGAGAATGCTGTAGCAGTAGATGTAGTGCAGAATAGGGATCTAACTTTGCCTTCTGTAAAGGAGTCTGTAAACGGAGATGATGTCAATGGAGGCACTAGAAATAGTCGGATAATTAATTTTAATCCAACATCTACTGATTCAACTCCTTGTAAGACAAAATCTTGTTTTGCCAGGTCAGTTTTATCACATAAGGATAGAGAGTTTGTACCCAACATGGCAGTTGAAGGAGCAAATATGCAACCTCAAGAAAGGTGTTTTCAGTTAACTTGATTTCTTCTATTCATTTTATTTTTTAAAATTGTTTTAACTGCTGTTATGTCTTTGTTTATCTTGTCATTTTTTTCCAGAGATGACGCTTTCGGTAATATTAGCAAGAAAATTTCTGTGGACAAACGCCATGGTCAGTCACAGTTGATGGGTTTTAGTCATAGAAGAGGGAGAAGTACCAATAGGTTGGACAACCGATCCGAGGAATGGGATTTTGGTCCCAACTTTTCTCCGGAAACATACAGTGAACAACAGATAGATTACCATGTACCTGGTCTTGATCAAAATCGATATAAGATTACACCTGATGGTCCATTTGGTGGTGCTTACGGTCGTGGTAGAGAATTGCTAGAGGATGAGAAACCTTTTTATTTCCATGGGCCGTCAAGGAGGAAGTCACTTGGAAGAAGACATGGGCCCAATATAGGAGGAGGAAAAATGGTTAACAAAATGCCCAGAGATTTTAGTCCAGGTAGATGCATGGATGAAGGTGGCTCTTTTGATCGACAACATGGTGAAAAGTTCACTAGGAATTTTGCTGATGACACAGTGGATCTGATGTATCCACGACCTCAACCTCCATATGACGTAGACAAACCTTTCTTCCGGGAAAGAAGGAACTTCTCATTCCAAAGAAAATCTTTTCCCAGAATTAATTCTAAATCTCCAGTAAGATCCCGAGCTCGCTCTCCCAACCAATGGTTCTCTTCAAAAAGATCTGATAGGTTTTGTGAACGTTCCGACATGACACATCGAAGGTCTCCAAATTATAGGATGGAAAGGATGAGACCTCCTGATCAGCGTCCTATACGTGGGCATATGCCACCGGGCAGAAGACAAGGATTCCATTTCCTTTCACCGGCTGATGAATTGAGAGATGTGGGTCCTGCACCTGACCATTGTCATATGAGGTCTATTATGCCTGATAGGAATCAGCCTGAAAGATTGCCACTTAGAAATAGAAGTTATGATGCTATAGATCCTGAAGGAAGGATTGAAAATGACGAACATTTTTATGGTCCTGTACGTTTGGGTCAATTGACTGGGTACAATGATGGCGAGCCTGATGACGATGAAAGAAGATTTAATGAGAGACATGAACCTTATTCTTTTAAGCATCCATTTGGTGATTCTGATGGTGAGAGATTCCGAAGCAACAGGGAGGATTGTTCTAGGCCTTTTAGATTTTGTGCGGATAATGACCCAAGAATTTCATGGAAGAGAAGGTAGCTTTTAGGGAGAAAGACTGAGTTAAGGATCTCTACCAAGGGAGAGGAGATTGCTTTAGACTAGTCCATTCTGTTAGTTTAAGTTAGATATTTGTAGGTGATATTTTATGGTGCAAATGGGGCTCTCTCTCTCTCTCTCTCTCTCTCTCTCTCTCTCTCTCTCTCTTTTCATAATTGCAATTGTAAAAAATTCCATATCTATGCAGAAGAGTATGGTTCTCAAGTGCTATTGTGACTTCAAACTGACTAAACCCCTGAAAATTTTGTTCCTTGAATCATTAGGATCACTCGTATGATCCTGCCATGGATTTTCAGTTGAGATGGGAAGTGTATATCAAGTGGGGTTGTTTCCCTATAAGAACCACGGATACTTTACTTTGGCTAGCGTGTTCGAGTTTGATACGTGTCGAATACTTTGGACACTTCGACACTTGATGGATACCTATTGAACACTTGTTAGTGCAGTAAGTGCATCGGATTGGACATACATAGAATACTCGTTAATAGACTAAAAAGATACATATGACAATGATAATAACTTAGTGTAGAATACATCAAGCTAAGTTTTTTAAGCATATCAATGCATTTACTGTGAATTTTTTTTACTATAAAGATGGTATATATTTTTTAAAAACAACTTTTTTTAACAAACGTATCTTGTTGTGTCGTTTCCTAGATTTTAAAAAAATGGTGTGTCACCATGTTCATGTCTCGTATCTGTGTCCATGCTTCTTAGGTTTCCTTAATCTCCACTTTAATATAGATATATTCACCGATTTGCTATTGAATTTGACAGTTACAGTTATTTCTAGTGCATGAGGAAGCACAAGGAAATGTCTCTAAGGCATTATTTTATTAAACCAAGTTACAATTGGAAAATTGCCAAAAATGGGACACATTTTAGGGTGTTTGGGATTTTTTAGATTACTTTTTGTAAAAGAAGAGTTTTTAGGACAATTTTAATGTGAATTGTCATAAAAACCCTAATTTCATGCTTTTTATTATTTCCCTCCGCACTATTTTTTCCTTGGCAGATGGTATACACAAATGGCTTGAGCGTCGACTCTTGTTCCCCTCTCCATTCTTGCCCTCATTCTTCACCTTTTCACTTCTATGCGATGAGGGAGTTCGAACAACATAGCAAAACGACTTTTGTTTGGTTACTGAGCTTTTTAGTAGGTGTGAAAATTCTGTTTATTGATTTTTGCTCCATTGTTGTCTAGATCTAGATTTTGTGTAAAAATTTGTGAGAAAAAATTCTTTCCGTTCGATCATTCCATCGTTGTCTACATCTAGATTTTTTTTTGAAGAAATTTTATTTAAGAGTTAGATTGTCTCGTTGTGATGTTGACAAATTATGCACACTTATATTGGTTGCTTACAACAGTAAATTTGAATTTCAACGCCTTCCATCTTTCTGTCTTCTTTCATGTTCCAACTTCAGTACTGGACTTTGACCTTGACCGATCAGTCGGTCCTCGAAATCATAATTGTCATCCAAGTCGGCCGCGGGAGACTTGGGATGTGCTCTGGTTATGAATGTGAGAAGAGGCTTGGGTTTGTGCTTGGAATTGGGAAGCAAGTGCAGTGAGGAGATGGAATGGCCGAACTCGAGGATGTTTTAACCTCTTTGTGCTTCATGCAATTGTTTGGGCCTTATATTTTTTTGCTTTCATTATGGGGAATTCTCAGCCAAAGTGGGCTAAATATTTAGTGGTTTTTTTCTTGTTGTAAATAGTTTGTTTTTCAGGAACAATAGTAGGAATGGCATCAACATGTGGGAGGCGGTTGGAGCTTTGCCAAAATTTTGGGTTGATAATAAGTATTTTTCTTTTATCAAAGTGTCACATTTTATGTCATTTTAAGAATATTCTCATTTTTGTGTATGCGTTTAATGTATATCATGTTGATTGTATTCATGTATCATTTGTTTTTTTTGGAAGAGATCACATCATTTGTTTTAATTGAGTGTATTTTTGAACCACTAATTGAAATTCATGGATAAAGATCAAATTAGTGAAACATAGTGTATTTTTATTAGTTGGTTAAGAGATTCTAAAGAAAAGTTAAATTTGGGATATCAACACATTTTTTCACTATTTTCAAATTTTTAAATCTCGGTTAGATATCATATTTGTTTTGATTTTACTTAATTTTGAAAATATCTAGGTTAATAAATCTTTAATTTATTTAACTACGGGGTGTTTGCAAAAATAACAAATTTTTTTTATGATAATAAGGCTTATTTTCTAAATTGAAAAGTAACATATTTAAAAGCGGATAGTCTCTGATAGCCTTATCTAATAGGCCTATGATATATTTAATTATGTATATTTATCATATTTGCAATATGAAAAAAAAAAAAAGTACCATGTACTGCTTTTCTTTTTCTATTTTTTTTTTGTTGATGCAATTTTCCTAACTAATTTGGGTAATTGTCTAAGATCACCAGTCTTATTTGTTTTTTTTTTTTTGTTTTTTTTTTATATATATATTGATATACTTTTACGTTATATCTTAATTGGTTTGTTTATTACTTATACGATTTATTTAAATAATTTTGGCAATTATAGTATCATACAATCTTTTTTTATTTTTATTTTTATTTTTTATAATTTTAAGTTCGGATTAAACAATTGTTATTCGTTTATTATTAGTTAACATCTATAACTATTCAATTTTTAATTGGTGTAAGAATATATTTTTACGTTTTATTTTAGTCGTTTTTATTATTTTAAATTCAGATTTATTCCTTGTTGAATTAATAATATTTGTAGTTCATTCAACTACTTGGAATTTTCTATCTAATTACATAATATTTGGGAAATGGGGTGATTAATTGGTGGCTACAAAAGAGTCTGTGGTGGGTTTTCACAATAATCGCAATACTAATATACCAATAGACAACTTGTTGAATTTGATATACATTATTAGGATGTTTTGTTTATCTAATCAAATTGCATTAACTTTATTTTGTGCAAATATTCATTTGTGTACCAAAGTAGTTTGTTGAATATTTATATGTTAGTTGTATAAAATAAGTTGAAAACTATTAATTATATTTAGTTGTGATAATGCAAATTTCAAGTTAAAAGTTTTTTTTGGAGTCAATTGTAGGTTGCATATTAGGGGTCTAAATGACCTAGATTTTGATGTTTTTATTTTACCATACAAATTTTATTTTATTTTTGGCGATTTTAAAGATTTTATGCATTACTTTTTGTATCTTCCAACATAAAAACGCGTAATCTCTACTTTTGGTATGAACATGTTTTATGTTTTAGTTTTTTTTTATTTTTTTATTGTTTTTTTTTTATATTTTATTTTTAATTTCACAAACATCTTACAATGCCCAAAATATCTTTAAATTACCTAAAACACGCTCAAAATTTATTAGAAGTTAAAATTTTCAACTTTTGAGGTTGGAAAATGTGACTAAAAACTTGCTAAAACATGTTTAAATCACTATAAAATTTTAATTCAGTCAGTTGCGAGAATAATGCGAGATGCTTGTGAGATGGTTGTAAAATAAAAAAAAATTGTAACTAGATATTTGCTAAAACATGTTAAAAATCACTCTAATTTAGTTGCATAAAATTTAAGTACCAAAGAGACTTCTAAACATGAAAAAAAAAAAAAAAAAAAACTCACCCATATGACGTCTACGAATAAGATCACTTAGCTTACCACATAAACACGCCCACACACGCGTACATTTGCAAGCGAGGGTGAATAAGAAACAAAGTAACACATGAATGTCTTCAAAAGTCACCCAACATTGCAAGAGAGACTATTGTCACGTGGTTAGAATTCTCAACTAACCAACCTTGCGGCACTTGGCTTGACTATGTCGTCCTTCTTAGCCAAGTAAGCCTTCCCAAGAGGTTAGTGCACCAAGCACTATGAATAACCTCTATAATAACGCAGCGGAAAATGATTAGAGCACCTAAGGCACTTAGGATTACAAAGGGGTTGGCAAGAGAGTGAGTGAGAAGTTGAGAGAGCTCTTCTTGGAAGAGTACTTTACATTTAAGATTGCTTCCAAGGTTCCTTGTTTACAAATGAGGCCCTCCCTAAGTATTTATAGATGTTCCCCACCGACCTTGGGCCTTAGAAGGTCGGCCAAGAGAGTTTCTAGAGGTTACAAGGAAGTTTCCCCCTTTACAATAGAGCCTAGAACATTCTAGAAAGGACTAGACTTTTCATGACACTTCCTGACCGTCATCGTAGTCTTCTAGTTGTCCAGCACGTTCCAGAGTCTTCTCGGGCGTGTCTCGGCCATTCTGGCATATTCCAGTATTGTCTCGGGTGTTCTAGAAGCTTCTAGAGCTGTCTAGGCCGAGCATGGGCGGTGCAGCACGCACATGGGCGTGTCTGGGGCCTTCTGGAAGCTTCTGGGAGGTTCTCGAGCCGCCTGGACGCTGGGCGCGCGCGGCCGCTCGCGTGCGCTGGGCGGGGCGCACGCTGTCGCAAGCAGGGTGGCACGCGCGCATGGGGCGCACGCATGGTGCCGCGTGTCACAATCGTAGAGTTTCAACCTTGAGACGGACGATTGTGCGACACTTGTTCTAACTCGATGAACAAGTCAGTCGATCAAAATCAGAAAGTTGTGGGTAACTTCGACTTAGGTCGTAACCTTCCTTAGCGTTCTTGGAAAATTTATTTATAAAACGCGGGAAAGAAAGAAATGCATTGAAATAGACGTTACAATAAGCATTAAAGACTGTCAATTGCAAGGAAAAAGGGTGCTTGCAAAGAGTACAACTAATGCTTAGGCGGGGATTCAACTGGTATGCCTCCCCTATAGTACATTTTGAACATTTTCAGCTCTGGTAGGCTTGCATATGAAAATGTCGAAACGTCACACCCAAGCTTTATGACTTAAAATGAAATGCAAATGCCTAAACTAAGTATGGTGCTTAAAGATAAGATAAGTGGGAGCTAATCGGAGCATATAACCATAGGTAAACACACCTTGTAAAAATATGTCCGTGACACACTCCCCCACTTAAACAGTTGACGTCCCCGTCGACTGGCAAAGCTGGAATCCTTCGATCTTCTGCTTCCATGCTTCACGGTCTTGGTACGTCTTCCACATGCTTCTTCCACGAGGAGGCTCTTCCACTTCACCATGAACTTGTGTTTCCTCCCCGTGGGTCTTCTTCTTCTTTTCCTCGCTTCCTTAGCAAGGACTTCCGCTAGTTCCTCGTGTCTTCTCACGAGGTGATGATCTTGGTGTCTTCACCATTGAGTCAGTTCAGGTCGCCGTTTGACGTTGACCTGGTCTTCCACACGAAAACTCAAGGGGCGATGTTTCTTATGTGCCCACTTTTCCCGCCACTTCAAGGCTTCCTCTCGATCGGTCCAGACGATGTCTGACTTCTGCTTCCACCTCTGTGTAACGCTACGAATCTGAGGACCCTTTCTCATACAGGGAAAATCAACAAGGCGCGACAACACATGTCGTCCGCCACCAACACTATCTGTTGGACTTCTGTCAGTTGACGAATTATTCCCAGCTGTGACACAAGGTTGGGTTGCCTTCAACGACTGACCCCCACTCTTTTGCACTAACTTACCGGCCTTCGTCAAGCTCGCGCCATTTTGAGCGACAGAGTTTTTCTGCAGGAATTCCTTTGACACGTCCCGCATTGGGCCATCAACTTGACATGCCCGTGTACGAGCCAACATATGTGGAACCCCATGATTGCTTCTCTTACTAAGGGCCTCAATTGCCCGATTACTCGCTCCCTTCCTACGTTCTGACCCAAAATCAAGCTTGAGTACACCTCTCCGTCTCCTTGCTTGATTCGAAGTCAGATTCGGCTTATTGAAAGGGCTGGCAACATCGTTGTTCATCTCTCTAACAAAAGTTGATCTATGGGAATACTGTCTCCCATCCCTCAGACCGTGTACTACGGTAAGCGCTTCTTCTTCAAACATCATATAATTGATTTATGTGGCACTCTTCTTCTGACTCTCAAATGCGATGGGGTGTCCACTTTGCACTAGGGCACCACCCGACGCATGATTAGACGCCTTAACATAAGCTTCAACAGGTTGAGTCCTACTCACGGACCCAAAAGTTGGCCCTCTATTCAGGGCTTGCCTCAGGACACAGTTGTCGGCACACAATCGTCCATTCTCTTCCTTCCGTAAGATGACTTGATCTTCATACGGAGCTTTTGCAGGTCTAGTGAATCCTGCACTCGACAATCTCTGTGACTGTCTTTGGAGTCCAGTTGACTCTGACTGCGCCATACGACAATTATTCTTCGTAGGCAATTCTGACATGGGCAAACTATCACGTTTCCCATCACAACATTTCTCCACGACACACCTTGTGTCCTCCCAACACGGCCCTCCCTCAGTTGCATGGCCGAGATCATTCTCAATCCTTTGGGTTGCCGAAGGTCTGTCTACACAACGGTGGGGGTAGACCCCGTGATCACCAGACATCTAGCTGCAGGCATCATGATCACTTGATGTCCGAGAAGGAATTCCATTCCAAGGACTATATCAAAGTCATCCATGCCTACAACTACGAAATCAACGAAACCGCTCCATCCTCCCAACTGTATCACCGCTCGTTTCACTACTCCAACGGCGGGTAGAGCTGTAGAGTTCACGGCCTTCATTTTTCCCGTATCCTTCTTCCAATGAAGGTTTAATCGTCTGGCTTCGGCCACTGTTATGAAATTATGAGTTGCACCGGAGTCGACCATAGTGCTCCTTGCATGCTTTCGGTTGATCCAGGTGTCAACATATATTAGGCCCCCTTTCGTGCTTCCCCTTGTCTCCCCCGCTCTCTTCTGGAGGGACGACATGAGTCTTATGGCTCCCACTCTGACATTTTGAACTTCCTCCACTTGCCCATCTTCCTTCTCTGGTTGACTCAACTTGTCATCTGAGTCCGCAGCCAAAGAAGCCTGAAAGGCATAGAAGGCCGCTTTATTTGGACATTCCCTTGCCCGATGTGGCCCGTTACATATGTAGCAACTGATAGGACGATTACACGTGTTTGGACTATCACGTCTTTTCCAGGTGTCTCCCGTGTTGGATTGGAAGGGCTAGCGGTCTCTACAGGGACTTCTGTTTTCACTGGCAACCTTGGGAGAATTCGGTCAACTGTTTCTGTCTCTTCCAGGTGAAGAGCTTTGATGACGTCTCGCGTTCTGAGAGTCACCAGACAGATCAAACAAACGTTCAGCTATTGCATAGGCTGACGTGAGGTCTTGAACTTTCTGTTCATACAGCTTAGTCCTTGCCCACGACATCAGCCCTTTGACAAAACTGAAGATTTTGTCCTTCTCGGTCATATCGGATATGTCTAACATCAGCCCCGCGAATTGGTTTACATACTCCCAAATGGTTCCAGTGTGTTTTAATTCTCGTAATTTCCGACAAGCCAAAATTTCAACATTCTCGGGGAAAAATTGCGAGCGGAGTTCTTCCTTTAAGCTGTCCCAAGTGTCTATTGTGCAACGCCTTTCCTGAATGTCCACATACCGGGATCTCCACCACAACTTTGCATCTTCAGATAGACGCATGGTCGCCAATGTCACTTTGGCTTCTTCCATATTAGTGTTCGTGGCTTTGAAATACTGCTCAATGTCGAAGATAAAGTTTTCCAGTGCCTTTGCATTCCTTGCCCAACAGAAGGGCTTGGGTTCTGGGATCTTTATCTTGCCAACTATAGTTGCTCCTCCAGCTGGAGCTTGATTTTCCAACGCTCGCATTGTAAGGTTCACCTTCGTGTTCACCTCTGCGATTTCATTTCTAACGACATCCAGGGTGGCTCGAAAATCCTCTGTCATGCTGTTTATCATTTCCATTATGTCCTTCTGAGAGTTATCTAGCTCAATAACTCGTTCTTCCATATGGGCAGCAGCGCCCGACGAACTGTCCCCACGCTCGTAGGTGACATTTCCAGTTCTTCTGATTTGTGACTCTAATGTGTCAACTCTAGCCAACAAATCTTGTATGGGTAATCCGTCCAGGCGACCGGACACCGCATCAACAGCATCAGCTCTCTTGGAAACTTCCTCAAGTCACTTCTCAAGAAACCGGATGGAATCAGGAACTTCCATCAGGTGGAGCATCTGCTCTTCGATCTCCACCAATCGTTCATCATGGGTCTTACCCGTACGTTTCGCAGACGACATCTTGTGTCTCAACTGTCGCTCAGCCAACTTAGGCTCTGATACCACTTGTCACAATCGTAGCGTTTCAACCTTGAGACGGACGATTGTGCGGCACTTGTTCTAACTCAATGAACAAGTCAGCCGATCAAAATCCGAAAGTTGTGGGTAACGTCGACGTATGTCGTAACCTTCCTTAGCGTTCTTGGGAAATTTATTTATAAAACGCGGGAAAGAAAGAAATACATTGAAATAGACGTTACAAAAAGCATTAAAGACTGTCAATTGCAAGAAAAAATGGTTGCTTGCAAAGAGTACAACTAATGCTTGGGCGGGGATTCAACTGGTATGCCTCCCCTATAGTACATTTTGAACATTTTCAGCTCTGGTAGGCTTGCATATGAAAATGCCAAAACGTCACACCCAAGCTTTATGACTTAAAATGAAATGCAAATGCCTAAACTAAGTATAGTGCTTAAAGATAAGATAAGTGGGAGCTAATCAGAGCATATAACCATAGGTAAACACACCTTGGAAAAATATGTCAGTGACACCGCGCGCGCCATGCCATGTCTGGCATGGGCGGTCGTCTGGTGGGCATGGGCGCCTGTGTGCGCGCCTGGTGGGCTGGCCGCCGTGCCATGTGCAGCTGTCCATGCACATGGGCTGTCTGAGTGGCGTTGGTGCCTGACGCCTGTCTGGTGTTCGTGTCCATAGGGTGTGCGTCCGTACATGCACATAGGGCTGTCGTGGGCACGTGTCGTGACATGCATGCGGGGCTCATGGGCTGCCTTCCGGGGGCACATGCCAATGCCATGGGCATGTGTCGTGGGCACTTGTGGGCTGTCACATGGCCGTGTTGGGGTGTCGTTCAGGTGTGCTTGTTTCCTCCTTGGCTTTGCTTTGGGAGTCTTGTAGCACGTTTTTGCGCAAAAAGTGGGGTTGTTTCGCGGGACGTGACACTATGATTCCCTAGAGTTCTGCAAAATAACAAAAAAGGCAATCATGCATATATACAATCCTTCGCCCAAAAAATATTTCACATGTTGAATTTGAACTTGATGTCTAATTTGTGAAAGCTATCTCAAAATCTATAACTGAACAAAGAGAAAACAGAACTTAGTGTCTTCTACTATGAAAGATCTTTTAGGGTAGGGTGCCTCTCACCAATTTTAAGTCAAAGGTACAAACAATTTACAGGGAACATAGTTTTTCAGAAGAAAGATTAATAAAATGGGTTTCTCCAAAGTTTAGATCCTTCTTCAAAGCACCACATGCTGGATGCTAATGGTCTCATGATACACATAAAGTTTTGGTGTTCTTTGCCTGTACTTTCTTCAAGCAATACAACCACCTTCGTTTGCAAGATATGAATTCTATTCCACAGAATTACCAGTTCCTATTGAGGACAGTTTTGTTTTTAAATGTATTGCTTTCTGAGTGCTCCAAGCGGTCTTGAAACAATCTTGAGAACGGTTGAGATAGGAAACTTCATAAATATATCAATATGATTTCAACGCTTAACAAATACTTTATCCAAATCATCAAAAGGCCATCTAATATGGATACAATGTGATACAAATTAAGTGATTCTTTATTTTCTACTATTGATAAATCAATAACCTTGGGTGTACCAATTAAACACCAAGAGTCTTAACGTATTAAAAATTTTAGGTTTAAGATTCAATTAATGTTATACAATTACATGTCCAAGTTCTAATGTACGTCAAGATATATGTCAGACTTCTAATTAACAAGTTTCAAACTCACAAAATGTAAACATATAAGCTTCCACTAATGGTTTCTTCAACCCACTTCATTTATATTGCATGTTCATCAACATAATTTTAAGAAAAACCATAGAATAAAAGGTTGATCACATGCTTGATTTATCTAACTAATTAATAAGTAATATCTAATAAACATTTTGATCTAGAAGGTAGTTGGTTGTAACCACAAACCAGAAAGTCGCACCCTCACGAGGAAGCTTCAGATTCGTACACTTTGGACACTTTATGGAAATGCATGCCTCGTCAATCACTGTTCTCACCTACGTTCACCAGAAGAGAGATTTACACTGAGTTGCGAAGAAAAAGCCGCGAGAAGAGATTTACACTGTTCAACTGCCACAAGAAAGCATGCTTTGATGTCCCAACAAAAAGAATATAGAAAGGCAACGTACACCGTAGTAGAGGAGAATATTACACTGAAGTAGAGGAGAAGAAATAATGCGAGAAAGTTCAAATTTTCTTTATTAAGTTCAAATTTTCTTTATTGCGAGGACAACGAACAAAAATGAGTTTTTGTTGTCTTTACGTTGAAGAGAAGGGATGAGAAAATTAATTAAGGGCAATTTTAACATTTCACCCTCAATTTATCCTAAAACTCAATAATTTCAAATTCAATCCTAAAAATCATTTATTCTTTTATTTTTTGCTTATTCGTTGAGGTGTAAACAAAAAGTACAATGAATGTATATTCCGGTCATCTTCTTCAAATGATTTTTTCATTTTATTAAATTTGTTTCTTAAATCTGTCATCAACAGTATATGCTCTTTAATATATAAAATATTACAATAACAATGACACATATTTTGATTATTTTTTATCATGTATGGACAAAACTGCAGTATATTATGATTGTATTTTAAACGATTCTTTTAAGTGCATATTAGTTTCATTACTATTATATATCACTCTATATTATAATTATGTTATGTGATTTATTAGATATATACATATGCATATTTACATTGATACATAAAGCTGTGACATATATAGTTCTATTAGTTTTTGTCAGTGTATATTCTTTTCATTAATATTATTTACTACTGCATATTTTAAATATGCTATGTAATGTTACTAATATATACACCTGCATATTTACAATAATACGTAAGTATATTAAATATACGAAACAATTATAACAATTATGTTTTCAATTCACGAAGCATGGATTAGATAATATACTATATATAAAATATACGAAACAATTTTTTTAGTTCACTAATCACACAGTCTGAGACGACATTGTCTTGTACAACCGAAATTTTACTCGTCCGCTTAAGATAGAAGACCCTAATTTGTTCGCAGTCAAACTCTAGATACTAATTTTGTTCGAATCAGACCCATAACAATATAATGTGTTCAATCTACTGAATATACCCTATCATATTTCGTATACGAACATAAATCTTTACTTACCGGAAATATTTGTTGCAATAGGTTCCAAAGTTCTTTGCTTCAGTCGACCATCGCAAGTTGTCTTCTTCATCTCGTATATTTTCACACAATTTTTGATCGTCTGCTTCTTTCGTGAAGAAATGGGAATGAAGAACAGAAGTTATAGCCGAAATTTGAAAATACCAAAACGGTTCCCACGAAATCCTCTTTTCACGCTTTGATGGTCCACATTTCTTATTTATTAATTAAATTAATAATAAAGTTGGGTAAATTGGTCATTTGGACCCTAGTTTTGGTAAAATAGAAGCACATTTCTGAAAAATTTGAATAGTTTGGATCCATCTTGTAATATGCTATACCTATTTAGGCGGTGGCGGATCCAAAAAATTTATATAGAGGGCAACATACACTATATAATAAACACACTAAAAAAATGTAAAAAAAAATATCTCGACGTTTCACTGATGCTCCAATAACATTCACTGGCAATAAAGAAAGATCGACAATTTTCACATTATTTTTTGTAATGTAAATATTTTTTCATGGAATATTGTTGAGACTGAAAGTTTGGACTACCGACTTTGTTGCATTTTTTTTTCTAAATATTTGTTAGATAACAAATGAGAGCAAGAAAATAATGTATCTTAGATATGGTTTTTTCCTCTTTTTAAAAAATTATATTCCTTATAGGAAATAAAATTATATTCCTTTTAGGAAATCAAATTATATTCCTTCTAGAAAATCAAATTATATTCCTTTAGAAAATCATTGAAATTTAGGAAGAAAAATCAAATTAGATTTGAACCCATAACTTTATGGTTTTATAGGGGCACAACCAGAACTAAAATTTAACTAAATTAGAGCATTATTTAATATAATATATATTGTAATCTGATACTTCAAAATTAATATTAAAATACAAAAAACGAGAATATGAGGGGCACGTCCCCTTAATAAATCCGTCCATGTATTTAGGGGTTAGTAGTTAAAAACCCTTTGTATTTTTTCTCCTTTGGCCTTGATCTCCGTTCTTCCCTTTCTTCCCTTTCTTCCCTTTCTTTCCTTTCTTCAGCCATCTTGACCAATTTTACTTTGTTCTTGTTCGGCTAGTAATAATGGATAAAGAGTCATTAGTATTGTCGATTTCAAGACTTTCCTTTTACTTGAGGGAAAATTGGACAAAATAAAAAAGTTTTGAGATTTATTTTGGAATAATGTCCAAAACTGAAATCATTCAGATTTATGGCTAAGTATATACTCTCTCCTGCTCATGCTCTTCTCTTTCAATAACAATCCCAAAACACACTTAACAATATGTCTACATGCACTCTCTTAACTATATTTTCCCTTCTCAAATTTAGATCTCTCTCTCTTTTTTTTTCTAAAAAAAAACTGTCCCATATATTTAAGTTGTGAATTAATTTTTTTTAATTATCTAATCAATTAACAATTTCAACATATATTAGAATTTTAAAGATTTAAAACCATTTAAAAATCTAAACCTAAATATCCTCTTCATCTTCTATTTAAATGTAACAGAGAATTTTTAATTTTTATCTTCTTCTTCAATTCATGAGTATCCCCGCCAGTAGTCCTTTCCCATCTCACTAATCAACCACGTTGCGCCTCAACTTGTCAATCGAACTCCTCACCATGACGTCGCTAAACCAATATTGCGCTCGCTTCGTTAGTAGGGTATGTCTTTTGTTCTTCCTTCCCAACATATGTTTGCTTGGAATACATGAGTGACTCAATTTCAAATTCCTCACTAAGGTTTGCCTTCTTCTACCCTATGATCGTTACGTTCCATATGATCAGGACGAAGAAAACAATTCATCCCCAACAAATTTCAAAAGCGTTCCTAATCAAAAATCAAGAATTCTTGTCGAAATCTGTTTCATTTTCCAATCTCAAAAGCCTAGTTTCCTCTCCATGTCACAGTTTTCTTTTCACTTTCCAGATATTTAAATAGTAGGTAGCAGAAACCATCTCCAACATCTTCTATGTTACATTTTTCGTTTTTGTTTTCTTTCTCTCACACAAAGTGATTGGGTTTCTCTTGCCGGTTCTGCTCCTTTTCAACCAAAAAAATTCTTTCCCTCGTTCCCTACTATGATATTGGAAAGAATAATCTTCTTCTTAGGAGTTTAGAAAATTGTAGTACCCTTGTAAATGAAAACAAAAAATGTGTTACTTTGTCAATTTCACGTGTTAGGTGTTATCTAGAACGGTAATTTTTACCTCTTTTTAATGTGTGGATAGTCTGTTTTGTAGGGGAGGCTCGATGTAGATTGGTGGGAAATATCTGGAATGGGATGTTGACAAAAACTCTACAACAACTACAGTTTCTGAGTTCATAAACCCACTTTTGTTCGTGTGTTCATCAATGGCGCCCGTAGACCCACATTCTTACACTGATTCAACCCATGCTCAAATCCTTCACTATTCCCTCTCTCTCTTCTTGGATTTTCCTTCCACTCTCATTCATGCATCTGCTCTAATCACTCTTTCCACTTCCTACTATGGTTCAATCTCCCTCGATACTCGTTCTCTCATTATTCATTCCGTTATTGACCCCATATCCCATTACCCCATTCCATTCTCCCTTTCTCCGCCTGATCCCATTAAGGGATCTCTTCTCTCCATTACGCTCGTTGGTCAATCCGCTTTAATGGTCACTTATAGTACTACCGTTGAATCTTCGGCTCTACAATGGCTGTCTCCTCCACAGACTTTCAACAAAACCCATCCCTTTGTCTATACACAGTGCCATGCTATTCATGCTCGTTCCATTTTCCCTTCCCAAGACACTCCAGCGTTCCGTATCCGTTACTCTGCGCGATTGAATATTCCTCAGGAATTAACGGCGGTCATGGCAGCGCGCCATGTGGAACGACGGCCGCCGGTTGCTGGCGAGGCTAAGTTATTGGCTGGAGGGTTTGATTTGCTGTGGGCTGATGAAGGGAGGGTGGTGGAGGAATTTACGATGGAGCATCCGATTGCTCCTTATTTGTTCGCTTTTGCTGTCGGAGAGATTGCGTTCAGGGAAGTGGGACCGAGGACAAGAGTTTATGCAGAATCAGTGCCGTCAGTGCTCGATGCTGCAGCGAGAGAATTTGCGGGGACAGAAGATTTGATAAAGCAAGGAGAGAAATTATTTGGACTTTACGGTTGGGAGCGATTCGATCTGCTTGTGTTACCTCCGAGCTTTCCTTATGCTGGGATGGAAAATCCGAAGATGGTGTTCTTGACACCGACGGTGATAAAGGGAGATTCTACAGGGGCGCATGTGGTTGCTCATGAACTTGCTCATAGCTGGACTGGGAATCTGGTCACTATCAAAAACAACGAACATTTTTGGTTGAACGAGGTAATGCCCTTAATAATTTTTGTAACTACTGTTTATCCCTTATTCTCTAGGTTTTTGTTTATTGTGTTTGTAGGTTTGTCCTGTTGTACATGCTGTTTGTAGTGGTTTTTCTCTTCTGTATTCTTTCAATCTTCCTATGGAGAGCTTGGTTTTCATTTTAAAAAAAGTTTGAGCTATCTGATTTTTTTTTACACTCTCTTCTAGTGTGTTTTTGTGTGAGAAGGTGGGGGTGTGTAATAAGCCTTCTTAAGTTTAGATAAATGGATTGATTAGACGATGAAATTCTTCACTGTCTTGCATTTTTTAGCAATGAAGATTCAGGGTAATATAGTCAAGCTCTATTAGTTGATGTAAACTCAAAATTTGTTCTTGTGATGGTCGGAATGATTAGAAGATCCTAGTTTTGGCTGTTTATGATTATGGTAAAAGAATTCAACTTTCCCCATAAGGTTAAGACGACTCAATCATGATGTTTTGACTAGAAGAGACCTCTTTGTTCTTTCAAGTGCCTATATTTCTTTTACTTCTTCTAATGCTATTCTATTTTGTCACCGATGGCTGTAGGGTTTTACAACTTATGCAGAAAGGAGAATCATTGAGGTTGTGCAAGGGAATGATGCAGCTGCTCTCAATATGGGAATTGGTTGGAAGGGTTGGAAAGAGGATGTTGAAAAATTTAAGGATAATTTAGAATTCACAAAGCTAAAGACGAAGCAAGAAGGCGTGGATCCAGACGATGTGTATTCTCGAATACCTTATGAGAAGGGTTTTCAGTTCCTATGGCGTATCGAGCGCCAGGTATGTTAAATTCTTGTTACTTCAAACTATATCAATATATTTTTTTTGATATTGTTTGTTCTGAACATTCTTCAATGACTATTTAGGTGGGAAGGCCCGAATTTGATAAATTTCTGAGGGAATATATTTTTATCTATAGCTTTAAGACAATAGATACAGAGACCTTTCTTGATTTCTTGATAAGAGAGTTCCCTGGAATAGAGGAAAAAATAGATTTGGAACTCTGGATTGAAGGCACTGGTATCCCTCCAGATGCTCAGGAACCAGTTTCTTATTTGTACACGAAGATCCTATCGCTAGCCAATGACTTTAAGCTTGGTAAAATGCCCAAGGAAGAAGAAACTGCTGATTGGGGAGGCCGGGAATGGGAGCTGTACTTGGAGAATCTGCCAAGATCCATTGAAGTCTCACAGGTTCGGATTTTTTGGATTAATATGTTCTTTATACCTCTATCTCCAGACCTCTTTTTAGTGAAAGTTCAAACTTTAGACTTCTAAGAAAGTGATGCAGGTATCTTATTACCCAGCTATACTTGAGTTTAACCACTTACTGATTTCTATGGTTGATTTTGCCCTTGAATGAATTCCATTTATCTTAAGCATTTTGAACAGAAATTCATAGTATGTGATCAAGGTAGCCATTTGAAGATGATTGGCTTTGCATTTACTTATTTCAGTCTTCTCTTTCGTTAGTTTAGGTTCCTGAGTTATGAATGAGGAGTCTTTTCCATATTTTCTAGAAACCATAGATGTCTTTTGAATCCTTGATTTCCATCAACATTGTGTGAATGGTACTCTGTTCATGATTACTTAATCAGTCGTGTTCTCTTACGTTCTGTTTGAATTTATAGATTCAGGCGCTAGATGTGCGGTATAGATTCTCGGAATCAAAGAATTATGATATCAAAGTTGCATTTCTTCAACTAGCTATTTCTTCGAAGTACCGAGATTGCCATGCTGAGGTTGAGAAAACTTTGAAGGAAGTTGGGAGAATGAGGTACCTTCGCAGACTGTACGGTGCTCTTACACAAGGCCCTGGGATGGAAGAAGAGAAGATTTTAGCAAATAGGATATATTCTGAAGCTCGTGAGAGTTATCATCCGATCGCCCAAAGGGTCGTCGAGTTCATGTTTTCCAAGAACTTGTAAGTATTTGAACCTTATTTTCCCACCTACCACTAATGCTTGGAGAGCCTCTCTCTAGCATTATGGTCTATAAGCCCTTGCGGCCAAACTATTTCCATAGCTTGGGACACAAGTCACTGTTTTTCATGCGTTTCCTTTTCTTATAGGATGATATGTATTTAAACACCAATGCTTTTCCTTTTCTTATAGGATTGCATATCAATATTAATTTCTTAACCTTTATTAGATTAATGGTAGAAAATTGAATGAGTTAAGAATTTGAATATTGATATTATGCGTGTATTATGCAATTCATATGTCAACGGAACCGAATCATATAAGTGAGAGATCATTACTAGGTAGAAAAAAATCATTAAGAAATGTGTTATTGATGGAAAGATATAGTCCACTGCTTCTTCAACAGCATTAACAACCTGCAAGAACTGAGGTAGAAACTCAAGCGTGAGGTAGAATCAAACATTGATGTTCTATTTCACTACGTTTAATGGTTTTTGCTCATCAACTTTATACTTACAAGATCAACTGAAAACTTGACATGATTTTCTTTGCCCATGAAAACTCCTTTCCTTGAAATAGAAAATCGAGGTTTTCCTGCCTGAAATCATGAATCAATATTTCAGACTAAAATTTACTAGCTAATTCTTCGTCAATCTTTAGAACCTAGCTAACTTTAAAGTTTGCAACATGACCCCTCCCCCACCCCACAAGGCTACATATTTCAATCTTTACAAGTTAGCTAACACTTCTAACAAACAAAATTACTAACAAATTAAAAACTACATTCCAAATTCATTTTGAAGATTTTCAAACATGCCAAAATTTGAAACACATTGTAGTTTCCAAGTGTAGTTGCCAAATTCATTTTCAAACTCACAATAAGTTTAACAACATTTCACAACAACAATGTAAGCTCTCATTACTTTCTCCTTTTATTTACTTAGTATTTTCTAAGTTTGAAAAACAAGTTTAAAACCAATTTTCAATTTTTTAAGGTTGAATTGTTGTAATAAAAAAATTGGAACAAATTTAGTTTTTTTAATGTTAAGTTGGGACATTATGGTCATTTCTCACTTTTATTATCATTATTATCTTCTTCTTTCCTTTTAGTGGGTTTCAAAAAAGAAAAAAGAAAAAAAATTCTCCTCCTCCACTCTAGGGAACGCACAACCTCCTTCCCCCTCTCTCTAGAAAATTCTCAATGCCATTCATCTCTCTCGCACGCCGGTGCACTTCCGACGGTACACTCGCCCGCACCTCTCTTTCTCTCCTCCAGTCGACAACCCTCCTCTTATATAAGACTTGGTTACGAATTCAATGCAATGAAAAACACTTAAAACTTAAAATGTGTGCAAGATACTTTATTTTTAGAAAATTTAAGTGTAAGATTGATTTGATTGTCTTTGTCTTCAAGAAAACTCAAATTATTTCTTACTTGTAATCAAACATGTCAAATTTTGAAATTGATTAATGCTTAGATAAATCATCCTTGTTCTTGGCGATTTATGAACTTAATTCTATCTATTTTATGTTCACAATTAAATTCAACTAATTCATTGTTGCAATTTGTTTATAAAAAGTATGAAATATACTTTCATTTTCTTTGAGAGCAAGAATTAGGCATTAGTTGTTGATGCAAGAATAGATAATAAATGTTTGTTGTGATTATCTCTTTTCTTGAATCTTAATCAAAGCTCCGACAAGAATTAAGTAAGTTGATCTTGCAAGTACCTGACCAAGAATCTCCTTTTAAAGCAAAAGTTATTCAAAATTTGATGATAAGAATTGAATAACGTCTATTTTCCCTTATCTCGTTTTTCTCATAGACTTTAATTTCTACTTTCTTTTGTGTGAATTGAATTTACATTTCAAATTTTCTTAATTCTTGGTTACAATTTGATATTCTCTACATTTTCTTTTATGTTTTCCTTTTCCTAATAACAACTTTTCTTTCAAGCTTTGATTTCAAGAAATTTACTTTGAGACCATTCCTTTGGGTTTGACACCCCTACTTACTACCGAGCTACTGTAAAAAGTAAGAGTAAATGTTAAAAATACTTTTTTTGTCAAAGTAAATTTCGGTAAGCATCCCACCATTGGCAAGTTTAATTTTATTTTCGAACATATTATTGCTTGATTCTAACGACCTTACCGAGACATACTTTCACATGTATTATCTTTGTCTTGTCAGGTCTTCAGTGCCTATTTAAGTTTAGTGTTAATGTTGAACAACTCATGGTTTTTGGATGCTATGATTCGAAAGTTGAAGGTTGTTAGAGGATTGTTTATTGGGGTTAAGGCTACTTTGCTAAGTTCTTGGCAAGGTTTGAAGTGATTTTATTGAGTTTTCTTAGAGTCCATTGAGTTAAGCATTAAGTTAAAATTACCCATGCTACTCGGGTCCTAGAGTTGAATGTTAAAGGTTGAAAATTGGTTTTCCTTTAACTTTAGAGTTTCACTTGGGTGTTACTTCTATAAGGTTCGAGACATATAATGATTTAGGTGATCTTAGAAAATGCGTAAGGTTGTTTAGCAATATACAGAAATGACACTGCAAAAATCATTTGTTAAATCTAAACTCATATCTAAATAGATTTTACAAATGATTCTTGCAGTTTCATTTCTGTATATTGCTAATTTTTTAAATATTTTGCTAACTTTTAAATATTTGACAAATTTTGAATTATAATTGTTTTAAACATATTATCTTTACGCTTATAAATTTGAAATTATAAACGAGATAATAAATATTGTCTGGATTTAATTTAAGTTTTAAAATTTTAGATCTTTTGTATTTTTATTATCTGATTTAGTTTGAATTTTGAAAATTAAGATCTTTTGTAAATCGTACGCAAAAATAATCTCATATGTTAATACTATAAACACACAAAACAAAAGTTAGACAAATTTGATATAATCTTTTAAGGTTCCTTTTATTTGTTTTGTTTAGTTTTTATTTTTTTTTTCTTTTTTGCAATTTACTATTCTAATGTTTATATTAAATTGGACTAATTTTTACAGTAACGTTGTTGCAAATAACATTTGTATGAACTTAAATATCAATTATATATCTAAGGTTTGGCAAAAGTGGAACTCGAGATTAACCGATTTAAGCTAAGTGAGATATCTTTCTCTAACATATTGAATTATTATCAAGAAATTGGTAGTTCATTTTCAAAAATTAAAATTTTTAAAACCGATAATTAATTTTCTTTGATGGATAATTATGATGATGGTTACAATGCACTTTTAATATCGTTATAATTCATTTTTATGTTAATTTATTAATTATATAGTGTTTATATCACGCTAATATTTTAATTTTTACTCAATGTTGTTTAGTAATCTTCAACCATTACAAAAGAAAAAATAGATAATGAAGTAAAAAATTAATAAATATAGTCAATAATAATTTTAAAAAATAGAAAAAAGAACAATGATTATGAGTTTTTTTTTCTTTTGAAATATGATGATTACGTTTTAATAATTTTTCAAATTTTTTCACCTACAACGAGATCAAGAAAATGATGAACTAACAAAATTCGATATAGTTTTATTCAAACTTTTCAAAATTTTATGTTTGACATAATTATAAAAAAAAATTTACAAATACAATTAAAAGTTACCATTTCAAATAATATAAATAAATGATTCTCATTTGTTTTAAAAGTTATTAAAATTATAACTATAACATTAGAGTTATTAAATTGAATAATATATTATTAACTAACTATAAATTTATTTGCGGGTTTAGATTGAATCCTACAATTTTGAAATTTGAATCATTTAAAATTTTACTATTAAAAAAATAGCATCTAACATAAATTCAAGACTAAAAATAGATACGATTTTGAATTATTTAATACATATTCTCTAAATATATTATCTAACATCTTGAAGTATTGTGAAGGTCGATGAGATTTACAATTAAGTAAAAAGTAGAAGCTTTCTTCTTCTTTTTTTTCATTACTTCTTTGGAATACAACCAAGTAAAAATAATAATTAAATAAAAAAACATTTACTTATAATTTTTTCATCCGAAAAACATTTACTTATAAAAAATCATTTAACATATGTTCTTTAAATATATTATAGTTTTTTCATTATTTATTCAATTAAAAAATATTTTGTATTTTTTAACTATTTGTTTTAACTAAAGCTGTAAACTGCTTGTCATGTTTTCAAGTTTATTAGGTTAACAACCCGAATAATTAATCATTCTATTTTTCTTCATGCACGTTCAAACCTTTGTGATTTTATTATATGTAATTTTTGTGATTAATGTGATCATATAATTTTTTAGTGGTTCAATCTATTTTAATTTTAATTTTTGTAATTTATATAATTTTAGATTACGCTTTAGAGTTTAATTTATATTATTAGCATTAAGTATGATTGATAAATTTGTTTAATAAAAACAAACAAACAAATTTATATTATGCTAAGAGTTTAATTTATATTATTAGCATTTTATTAGCATTAACTATGATTGATAAATTTGTTTAATAAAAATAAACAAACAAATGTTGATCAAGTCTGCACATACATCAAATTTGTTTGGTCCGTAAATACTATATTAGCGCGTATACTCTCCTTGTTATTCGTCATGTCATAGTCAACATATAGAGATTTAAATACTATGTTCGATATTTGTCTATATTTATCTAGTTTTACGAGATTTTGTATATTTAAGATTTAATTATGTATATAGATTTATGGATTGTTTTTAAAATATAATTTAGTTAGAAAATATATTAAGGGTAAATTACAAGAGTTTTTTTTCTAAAAAAAGTAAAAAAAAAAAAACATAAACATAGGGAATAAAGCAATAAAGCGGATTTTTTCATATTTTTTCAATAAAATATTTTCGAATGATTGATGAAATTTCGAGGGAATAAAGCAAAATTCTTCATTTTATTTCTTTCTTTTAAATCCGCTTTTTTTTTCATTTTATTTTTTATTTCGTACTTTTAACCCCACTAATATTTTTCCTTTTTTCTTTTCTTTATTTCTTATTTCATTGATTATTGTAATCTTAGTATTAAAATACCATTTTTGTATTGTACTCTCACTTGTCTAAATTCAGTCTTCCTAATTTCAACCATTCTTAAATTTAACCTCTTAAAATTAATTTTATTTAATCAGATGAAATATGTAAATGTATTTCCAAATTTTATGTAAAAATATTATAAATAACAAAAAAAAAATTAAAACTCAGCGATAAAGTAACATTTGAGACTAATTTAAGATTAATTATAAGTATAGAGACTAACGTCGAACAATTGACAATATTAGTACCAAAAGCAAAGTTCATATTTACCTATCCATAATGATAATATGATTTTATTGATGGCATCATAATTACGATCTGAATCGCAAATATATAATCTCAATTTCATACAAATATTAAAAAACATAATTTCTAAAAAAAAAAAAAAAAAAAAAGAACTTACTTTAAACCAAATAAAAAATGTAGATGTGCTAACTAAAAAAATACTCACACATCATCTTTGATAAAGAGGGTAAGTTAAACAAAATGAGAACAAAAGAGAGGAGATGCGAATGGATTTAGGGTGTGTTTAATTTTTAAAATAACTCATTTTAAGATAAATTGAGGTGTTTGACATTGGTTTAAAATAATTTTTAGAAAAATGAGATTATGAAATAAATCATTTTAAAGAAAACATATGCAACCAAATTTTAGAATCAATGTTTATTTGTTGTTTAATGAGGAATCCCTTCCAAATATCTATTTTTCTTCATCTATTTTTTATATTCCTTTTTACTATCTATTTTTCACCCCGTCTTATTTTTATTTTGTTAATTCTCAAATACTTTGAATATTTTTTCAAGGTGTGTTCATATACATTTAAATATAGGGATTTGCAAATGTTTCTTTCTCAACCAAATCTACTTCGCCTTAACATTTGTGAAAGAAATCATGAGAATGACAATGAAGAACGTTTGGTTCGTGAAATAAAGATGAATTAAGAACATGATCGAATTGTACATCTTTATGTCTAATTGATATTATATTGTCTCAAAAAAAAATTTATCTTATTTATATTTTGTTGTTGAGAATCAAATTTTTTTTGTGGTTATGTATTTACATTTCAAGTTATTTGTGCTTTTAAAATTGAATTGTCCAATAAAATTAATACAAAAAAGATGAAATTAATGTCTTAAGTAACTAAAAAATTAATAATTTCAAAACAACATGCAATTAATTTTAAAATATATTTCTGAAAAAAATTCAAAATATGTGTATTTATTTATGAAATTAGTGCATAATGTTTAATAGTATTTTATTGTAATTTGACTTAGTATAAACATTTGTTAGTATAGGTCAAATCAAACACAATTTTACATATAAATTTGTATAAAGAGATCAAACCAAACATGCAAGTGTTTAGATTTTAAACTTAGGGTTTATAAAAAAGATTTTTTTAAAAAAATGTATTATTAAAAAAACATTTTTTTATAGGCAATCCAAACCGACCCTTAAACTCAACTATTTGGAGAAATTTAGATTTCAAATTCTAATTTAATTTTATAAAAAATAATTTAGATACATAAATTTCTTTTTCAAAAAATCCTTTATTTAAGTTGGGATTCATATTAGTCAGCAAAATGCAATTTTTTTATATAAAAAAATCTTTTATGTAAAATATTAGTTAGAGATAAAATATGATCTTAAAAAAAAATGTATTTTCTCATACATAGCTATAAATGAAGTATATATTATAGATTTATTTTTAAAAAAAATTAAAAAAAATATATTATATGTATATACACAAAATGTGATTTTTTTTGTTAAACAAAATCTCTTTATTTAACCTAAGTAGAAAATGAGTTAGAATTTAAGAAATAGATATTAGTAAATAAAATGTAAAATCACATATTTAAAATTTTTAAAAAAAATTAACAAATGATTATACAAATTTAGAATTTGATAATAATAAATATATTACCTAATAACCAAAACTAATTAATCTCAATTAAAATTTTAAAACATGCCAGAATTAGGAAAGGGAATCCTATGAGTTTTTGTCGTTATTTTCTTAATTTAAATTAAAAACCTACTTAAATTCTCTTAGTTATTTAGATGATTTGTTTAAAATATTGGCAATAAAATTATTAATTTCAAACCTTATTTTAAACAAAATGTTGATTTTTATTTGGATGAAAACATTTTAAATATTATCATTTGCTTTAAGCAAAATCCGTTTGAATTTTGATGTGTATTTCCAACAACGAAAAGGGTTAAGATTTTGTTTATTGTTTAGGATAAGAGAATAAAATGTAATTTCGAATGATTGATTAAATGAGGGAATAAAACAAAATTTTTCTTTCTTTATTTCTTTCTTAATGTCCACTACTCTTTTTTTTCTCATTTTATTTATTTATTTCGTACTTTTTAACTCCACTAATATTTTTCCTTTTTCCTTTTATTTATTTATTGTTTCTTTAATTGCACTAATGTTGTCTGTTGAAATATTATTTTGGTCCTCACACTAAAAAAAAAAAGGAGAAACTTCCCACGAGTATAAAAGGTCATAAGGAGATTGGGTATCGAGAGAATATTTCTCTTCCGACCGCATACATGTGGAAATAGACAATAATTTCTAACGTCGTATACTGGCGTCAGAAGTTAGATATCTAAAATTAAAAAAATGAGGGTAACTCTAGTCAAGTTAATAACCCGTCAAGAGTTGGGAGGTATCTCCCCCACACTTCATTATGCATCGAGAGTTCTCGTTAAAAACCCCAGATTCACAAAAAATTGGTAGATCTATGAAATCCTCTTTGTTATCAAACCCTCTCCCTCACGCCGCTGTCCCTCCCACCATCTCCAAGGTGTTGTTCAATGTCGACTCTTCTCAATGCCATCGTCCAACGACTCTGTGTAAACTTATTATATAATAAAACTCTAACATTGTATATAACAATAAGTGTCCAAGATCTTTGAACCAGCTAGAATTTTACAAATTAAATTTAGTTATAAAAATAACATACCTTAATCCATGAATAACCTTCTTGAAGAATATAGTTGTGTTTCACATTTCTTTAGTACTTAATTAGATTTATTGATGAGAGACAGTGAAAGAACCAATTCCTAAGTTCTATTTATAGACCCGACCCATTTTAATTAGGGTGTTATCTTTTTACCTAATGAGCCTAATAAAACAATAGGCCCAAAAGAGATAAAATAGTATACCGTGCATATGGGTCACGTCATTAATAATATTATATTTAAAATAAATCTAACACTCTACACTCCTACCGACGTTCGTTGCCACCATCCCATCCTCACTATTTCATGAATCTCTTCGTTTTTTTCATCGATAAAAATCTATACTCTCGTTTTACAATGGATTGTGATGATTTGAGATAAAAATCTTTGTATATCTTGAATTAAAAGTTTTTTTGGGTTGATTTAAGATGTTTAAGTTTGATTTTGCTAGAGTTAATATTTGGAGTTTCTGTGTGAGTTTGTGGTGAGGTGGGTATAAAATAGTAATGATTTGTGCTTGTTTTGAGTGCCTTCGAATTGTTTATAGGATTTATTGAAGTGGCTTCAATTGGTACGTCTGAAGTATAAGTGTGTCGTTCTTGTGTGTTTGTGGAGGGGTGGGTGAGAAATATTAATGACGTGAGCTTGTTTTGGTGTCTTAGAATTGTGTGTAGGATTATATGTTGAGTTTCGTTTAATTTTAATCTTTCTACTTTTTAATTGTTTAAATTTAATCTAATAATTTTAATGATCAAAGACAAATAAAATATGTGAATGTATTTCAAATTTTATAGTAAAAATGTTTTAAATAACCAAAATAATTTTTAAAAAACCAACAATAAAGCAACATTTAGAAAACTAAATTTAAGATTAATAAAAAATATTAAAGACTAAAATTTGAAGCATTTAAAATATAGGTACTAAAATTGAACAAAGTGAAATATATGAACTAAAATCATTGAAATGGAAAGTTAGTTGAATGCAAAATAAAATGTTTGCATTAAAAATATATTTGGTTGAATTAATATATATATATATATATATATATAAAAGAAGGAAAGAGAGTCTAAATAAATAAATAAGTCCTAAAGTGAGGTTTGGGGTTAGAATTGTTAAAATATTGTGTATAAATTAAAATGATAAGAGAAATCTAATATGAGAGATAATAGGTTTAAATTTCTCTCATATATATTTATGTAAAAATCTTAGTTTACGACATATAATTCAATTCAAATTTAGGAAGTGAAAATTTATTTCGAAAAAAGTTTTATGGATTTAACTTAATTTCTAAATGATATTTCACAAATATCCTAAAATTATACATTTCATATCTTATTCTATCTTTAACTTTTGGCTTAAGCAGATAATCATTTTTGGACCATCCTACTTCTCGTCACTTTCTAAAATTATCAATATTACCTTATGCATTAATGTTTTTAATAGACGCTTCTACCCCTAGTCAAATTTTAAATTTACAATACTACCCACCTACGTTTATTTGTTTTCATTCTTTGACTATCAAATTATTTATTATAAACGCTCAATATTAACACACACACATATATATAAACAAATTTACTATTAGTAAATTACTATTAAATAGAATATTTTATAAATACGTATTTAAGTAAAATTACTATTAAATAAATTTTTTTAGTAAAAATACTATAGTTACATTCTTTGATTTTCAAATAGTAGTGAATAATTTTTTTTAACATAGAAAATAAATTATTTCTATATAAAATGTTCGTTTGTAATTAACACGAGAAATAAATTACACTCGAGCAAAATATGTTTGGTTTTCCAAATGCCATAACTTCAAAATTATGAATTCATAAGTTGTTTGTAATTAACGTTGAAAATAAATATGTTATAGTATTTGATAGTCAATATAATGGGTTATTTTATTATTAATCTTCTCGAATTCCATAAAAAAAATCTATTGAAACAATCCAACTTAATCTTTGCTATAAATAGTCTCATGCATTGTTAATGGATTTATAAAAAAGTTTTTAAGGAAAAAGTGATTTTATTTATTTTGTTTCAGATGATGATTCAAGGTAAATCTCAATCTCTTAGTTATGACTTTTACCTTTAATTTTATTTCGAGAAATTGTATTTTGAATTTTTTTTAGATTATAAGTTAAGATTTATAATTATTTGTTTAAGTTTCAATTTAAACTACTCTTAGGCTCATAACAATACATTGATACAAAATCTCAAACATATTAGAAATATGCTCCTACATGTTTTGGGACTTTATTAAATTAATTAGAGTTTTCCAAATATAAGAGTTCTTTGAAGTACAGAGAGAAGCATCCAAGTCTCTAATTACAAATATTTTAAACAATAAATAATTATAATTTATCAACTGTTTTATTTCTTACCACTCAAGAATGATTTTTTCTAGCATGCATATAAATCAATATATTAAATATGTATGATTATCTTGAAGTAAGAGGTTCATGATAAATATACTTGATAATTTAAAATATTTGTCTTTTTACAAAATATACTTATATGAGATACTTGAAATCTTTGATAATTTTGTTATGTTTAGATTAAAAGAATAAAATGATTTTTTTTCTAAAAGTCGAAGGTTATGATTCTCATCTTCGAAATTGTTATACTAAGAAACTTATAATAATATTATCACACGTGCAAACACATATTTTCTAGTTTTATTAAAGCTTCAAAACTTTTACCATTTAAATATATTAAAATTTTAAATAAAAATATTACAAATTTTGAATTAACAATTAATACGGTATGTCTTGTAATTATTAATGTAGGAGGTTATGATTTAATTAATATTATTTCTTTGGCTTATATGATATTTATTCCTTCAATTTCGAAAATTCAATTACCATGGTTTAATGTTGGATTTTACAATTTACCCTTGCATTTTTATTATACTAGTTTTTTTTGCTATCTTTTAAAATATAAAATTAATAATACAAGTTAGAGTAATATTTGACTAATAATTATATTTTCATATTTTTATAAATTTTTTTACCTAATTTACATCTCTTCATTTTTTTACTTCTATTTAGAATTAATATTTTATTGTTAATTATAATTAATGACTATGTTTCCAGATTAATTTCTATAAAATAATAGATACAAACTTTTATTTTGTTAGTTAGTCTTTTTATTTCAAATTTAGTTAATCAAAATGTGATAATATTTAATTTATCTTTTTTTTAAATTAATATTATATCTCTAACTTATAGAATATTTTTAATTATATTATTCAAGATTATTAAAGAAGTAGAAGTTATAAAAAGAAGAAAAAGAGAGTTAAGTAATATATAGAAACATGATAGCAATAATTGTTGGAGTATTGATGTAGAAAATATCGATTAAATAGGTAATTTATTGTCTTTTACTATTTTAGAATTTGAATGTTTTTAACAAATATTCCTAAGTCGTCCATAGTATATATACGGAATATAAAGGTCATATAATATTTTTTAAATTAAAAATTTGAAAAGGTATATCTAAAATCATTGATTTGAATTCAGTTTCAACTCTTTTGGTTTTGTGCTTATGTCTAAATATTAAATTTTTATCATCTGAAATAATATTAATTTTTAAATTTAAAAACTCATTCTTAAAAAAAATGTTAAAAATTTAGAGTGCTATCTAAAAAAAACATAACAAAGAGATATACTAATTTAAGATAAAAGACATGTTGAAAAATAAGATCTTATGTCATTTTATTTTCTCAACTAGAAAAATAAAAGAAAATATAATAGAAAATAATATGGAAGAAAAAGTTTCATTCTACTCATCTATACAACTAAAAATTAACAAAAAGAAAAATAGTTTCAAAGAAATAAAAAAAATAAGAAATATTTACAAAGATGAAAGAAGATACTTGTTTTTGGTACTTCATACCGAAGAAATAAATCTTATCTTCTTGCATTTTCCTCTCATTCTAATTGATGATGTGATTTTCTAAATTCACTATTTATCTTATCTTCCCATATTTTTTGTCTCATTGCACTTCCCTTTCCACTTGACAATGATTTGTTGCTTCAAGGGGATACCATACATTTATATTGAATAAATTGATAGAAAATGGGGTTAGAGAATTTTAAAAAGGCTTCCTTGAATTGATTATCAGCATCTCTATAAAAATTCTTCCACTACCCTTTAACTTAATTAAGCTAATAAATATTTTTCAATCATATTAAAACGGTCAGAGAAATGGAGAGGAAGGATTACCACTATTCATGCATTGAATTTGAATGACAAAATTGCCATCAAAATAAATAGCAAGAATTATTATAAGAATCACATGGAAATGGACATGAAAATAAAAATTGTAAGACGATTGTCAAGGAAGAAATAAAATCTCATGGAAATGGAAATTTGCTTTTGAGATTTGTTTAGAAAATTTTCAAAAAACTATTTAACTCATGATTTTCATATTTGTGTCCATTGGCAAAGCCACGATTTTCTTTAAGGGGGACACATTTAGGTTGTAGTAACATAAATTTAGATGTATGAATGTAATACTCAAATTATATAGTATTGTTAAAACGAGCAAATCACAAAGGAATACGAACAATGGCAAATTCAGAAATTCATGTAAAGGGCACAACTTCATATAAAGTTAAAATTTTAGCTTGTTAATGTCTAAATTTATGCCGTTAGAGTTTGAGAGTATTTTAATATTTTATGAGATTTTTAGATATTAAATGAAAAGTTTATATATCTAAAAAAAACTTGAATGATATGTTAAAATAATGTTAAAGTAAATAAAAAAATTAATACGTAAAAATGATATTTAAATACTTTAATTTTCAACAACTAAAATTCAATAACCACAAACCTAAAGTTATAAAAATATTACACAAACATAAACTACTATCGGTTAAAATAAAATAATAACAACACTCGTTGGAGTTAAACCATGTTGGCTAGGATGAAATACATATTATATTCTTTTATATAAAACAGTATATATGTATCTAAAACTATAAAAAATAATGATAATAGTAATAAAAGGAGAAGAAGAATAACATTAGGCGTACGTTCTCTAGTTCGGGAGAAAAAACCATGATATGAATATGTTGTATATCTATCTTATTATCAAAAGAACGAAGGCATGGAATATATATATATATATATATATTATATATATATATATATATATATGTATGTATGTATATATATATGTATATATATATGTATGTATGTATGTATGTATGTATGTATGTATGTATGTATGTATGTATGTATGTATGTATGTATGTATGTATGTATGTATGTATGTATGTATGTATGTATGTATGTTATAATGGACTTGACAAAAAAAAAAAAAAAAAAAGGGAAATAAAGAAGGGTATAAAGATTACACAAATATCCTTAGTATAATTATTTTCAACACTCCCTCTAAAGTTTGGGCTAAGATGTCAATCAGACCTAACTTGTTAAAACATGAGTCCAAATTCTGCTTAATTAGTAACCATTTAGTAAGAACATCAACAATTTGTTGATTTGATGGAATGCACGGAATATAAATATTGTGTCATTGTCAAGTTTCTCCTCAATAAAGTGTGTCAATCTCAACATGTTAGTTTTGTCATGTTGAACGAAGTTATTAGTTATGTTGATAGCAACTTTGTTATCGCAAAATAGCTTCATACAGGTAACTCTCACCGTCCTGGTGAAGATTAGACAGAACCTTTTGTCACCAAATCTCTTCATAAATTTCCAAACTCATAGTTTGGTATTCAGGGTCCACACTAGTACTCCTAGCAAACAACCTCTTGTTTCTTGCTTCTCCAAGTTACAAGATTGCCTCACGCAAAGATACAATATCTTGAAGTAGACTTTTTGGCAGTCACTGATCATGCCCAATTTGAGTTGATATGGGCCTTAATGCACCTTTTGCTGGTCTTTTTTAACATCAAACCTTTTCCACGAGTTCTTCGTACGACTCATTGTACTAACTGCATAAGAGATATATGATCTAGGTATGTGATAGATAAATCAACTTTTCCACTAAGCCCTGACACTTTTTTTTTTATCAACATGAACATTGTCAACAAAAATTCCCAAGTTTTACATTGATCTCCGTAGGGATACAGATCGAACGACATCCAATCATACTCGTTTCCTTCAATAGGTCAAGTGTGTATTCCTTTGTGAAACTGAAATTCCTTCCTTTGATTGTGCAACCTCCATCACAAGGAAATACTTTAGATTCCCTAAGTCTTTAATCTTAAATTTGTCACCCTCTTCCACTTATGTCTTGACCTCTTATCTTTGCCAAGATTCAACTCCGATATCTTTCCCAATATGAAAAAAATATTGTTTAAAAAGACATCATAATGATAATCATTGATATGTGTAACTATTTTAAATTACATGTTTGAGAAACTTTAATCATGTTTTTTTTTTAACTACCAATTCGTGTTTGTCTATTCTTTACTGGAAGCATGTTTTATAATTCCAATTTTATTTTTAAACTTGTCACTCACTTAGGCATTAGCTCACGTTTTTAATGTTTTATTTTTCCTAGCGCCGTTAAGTTCCAAACACCCGTTGAACGTCTCGTCACTTATTGTGGACCCCTTAGCTGTTTATGTATATACTTTTTAGTGCATCATGAGAATAGTTTAGATGTGGTGACGATTACATTAAGAAGCACCTTTTGAGAAAATTTTCATTTAGTGTAATCTCTTGTAACTATTGTTAAGATTATATCTATACTCTTAAATGGGGCTCTGGATTATTTTGATAAGTGTGGTGAGATACATTAGGGAGAAATTGGCAAAAGTAACACACTTTTCATTTTCGTTTTCAAAAATAGTACAATTTTTTAAAAACTTGTAAAACAGTTTTTCTTGATCAATCTCGGATGAGATCGATACTGAGATTTTCCTAAAATATTAAAATTTTCCAACTTATCGATAGTTTTGAAATTTACCGTGCATCTCGGCAAACAATTAGACCATTCTACCATTTTTCAAATCTTTCCAAATCTTCCATCAAATCTTCTACTTTTGCCAATTTCCCAAATTATCATTTATTTTCTTTTCTTAATTCCTTTCCTTTCTTTCTTACAATTGAATTTGCAATAAGAAGAAGAATACAGTTTTCAAGCATAATCAATTTAATTATCTTATCATAACTTTGAACTGGAATGCCGAGAATTTGGAAAAGAAGAAAGAAGTAACCCGTTGATGAAAGGTTGAAGAATCAATTGGGGAGAAGCAAAAAAGAAAGGGAGTGAGGGCATTTGATGTGGCGGAGTAATGTGCAACGTTTTGGATTGAAAAATATAATAATTATAAAAGGAAAAATGGTAATTTACATTGAGAGATTGGCAAAAATTGCAAAATAATTTTTTTAAGGATTAAATAAGATTTGGGAAGAGTAGAATTCGGTCTAATTGTTTACTTAGATAACACCGAATTTTACTAGTTTTAAAGAAATTAATATGATATTGAAAACAAAAACAAAAAGTGTGCTACTTTTATCAATTTTTCTAAATTATGTGTTATCTTGAATTTGGATAGTATAGAAGTGCAACATTCTCTTCCTTTTAGGTGTGGATAGTAAAGATGTAAGAATAACTCAAATAATCCAATAACCTGAACTATCTAACTCATATTTTAAGGGTTGAATTGGGTTCAAAGAATTAACGTATATATATATATTTATTTATTTATTTTTATTTATATATTTATTTATTTTTTATTTTTATATATATTTATTTATTTATTTTTATTTATTATATGGTTAATTTTCATAAATATAACAAACCGATAAAATATTTACGACTCGTGTAACAAAATAAAAAAGCATCGATCATTTTTTAAATATTTCAGGTTTGACATTCCTATCGTCTTTCTTCTCCTCTTCTGCAATTTTTTTACTTTCCATCGTTTTTCTTCTTTTATTCTTCTGCCATTTTTCTTTTATATTTTTCTTTGAAATAATGATATTTTTTTCAATCAATCATAAATCTTGTATTATTTGGTTCAAGATTGTGTATCAAATATAAAAAATCGTTGGAGCTCAAAATACAATCGTTCAAATCTAAACTATTATGTAACAAAGAATAGTCAAATCTAAACGATCGTGTACAAAAATAATCTTGAAAAAAATCGTTTAGATTTGAGTAGCCAAATCTAAAACCCAAATCTAAACGATCTTGCAACAAGATCGTGTACCAAATATATTATACGTGCGCGAGTGCCAAATTAATCGTGTGCTGATAGGGACATTCTTGGTACTTTCCATTATGGGTATGTGGATTTTTTTTGTTTTCAAAATTATTCTATACTGTGTAAATATTTTGTCGCTTTGTTATATTTTTAAAAAAACCCATTTATATATTTATTTATTAATAAATTAAATATATATATATATATATTATAATAGTTATATTTAGAGACATTTTCAAATATAGTAAAATAAATTAAAATATTTACAAAGATAACCTTCTATCACTGTCTATTGTCTATCAATATCACTGATAGAAGGATATCGGTATCTATCAATGTCAATTATTAATAGAATCTAAAAATTTGCTGTGTTTTGTAAATACTTTGTCGAATTTGCTATTTTTTATAATACTCCTTATATTTATATTTATATTATATATTTATTATTATTATTAATTGAAGAAAATAAGGTAAAAGAAAAAGTTGGTTATGCTTTGGGATGGCAACCCGACAACCAAACCCAACCCATTTACACACCTATGGATAATCTGTTTTGTAGGGGGAGGCTCACTTGGTTTTGGAAAAATGTTTTTTAAAGGTCTGACTAGAAGAATAGCAAAATTGAAGATTTACTTTGGATAAATAGCAAATTTTAATTTAAATTGATAAAAAAAAAATTGTTGCAACAATGTCTTAAATGCTCCTAATCTAATGAAAAAAAACTAGCATCCCAAATATGATTATCCCACAAACCGATAATCTTCAAGATATATTTGTCGAGGGAAAGTTGGTGCAATATCCCACATTTAGTTAGGATTTACTAAAGTTGAAGGTTGTTTGTATAATACATTGTCTTTCTCAAATGGGCGATATCTTGTCTATCCATTAAAATAGGCTATACTTTGAATCTACAAATTATCTTATAATGAGGGCCAGAGTCTGGATTAATATTACTATACGAACTACACTATAATCAGAGTATATTCAACCTACAATAGAGTATAGTTGCAAAGTCAATATACCTAGGGCTGTAAAATATATGAAATACATTTCAATGAACATAAGCACAAATTTTTTCCATACAACCAAGCAAATCCAATAATAATAGAGAACACTCTCAAGAATTAACAATTTCTGAACAAAATTCAGTACTTATATTTCAAAATAATATAAAAATGCACATTTTCAAAATATTTTTAAAAAAGTAGATATAAATAACACACATTTTAAAATTTAAAATGCAAATAATATGAATAATGATATTTCAAACTAATATAAAAAGTACACATTCTTGAAATATTTTTCATAAATAACATATATTTTAAATTTTATATTTTTAAAACAACGAACTTATTAGGCATATAGATTTTAATATATATTTTTCATTTATTTTTCTAAAATATATATATAACTGTCACAAAAATATTTTTTTTTTTAATAAAAAGAACAAAAGATATTAATAAATGTAAGTTGGCCAAAATTTAAGAAATCTAATATAAAATATAAATTCAAATTGTTATTAAAAATATATATTAGGTATCACTTAGATATTGTCAATAAGTTTAAAATATAACAAACCCAAATCTTGTAAATATATTTGTAAGAATTTTTAACTCATATAGCCTAAATTGTTATATGATATTACATGAAGAACCTAATTTTCTAATAAATTTCACAAATGTCCTAAATGGGCCTCCATATTACACAAATGTATGGTGCAAATTACTTTAATACTCATTTTTATTATTTAATTGATTAACAAATATCTAAAAGGAAAAAAATCGTGGGATACGATTTTGGAAAGAAGTGGAAAACCATTTAATGTTTTCCTTCTACGAAAACGGTCATCTACTCCTTCCAACGTGAGTTACAGTTTTTACAGAGAACTTTTAGAGAGTTTGTAGGTGAAGAAGACATACAAAACTTCTCGGATAGAATCTGGGTAGAAATTTCAAGGTTAGTATTGTATATATTCAAAATATACGAAACATTAGGTATATTATGTATATTTTAGATATTCGATTAAATAGGCAATCAAACGAAAATGTAGTTTTGAATGTGAATCATTTTAGGGTTTATTGAGATTTCGGCGGTGAAAAAGAAAACTTTTGACGGTCGGTAAATACATAATTTTTTGACAGAATGTGGGTAGAAATTTGGGAGTTACTAATATATATTAGGTATATTTTAGATATTCGATTAAATAGTCAAAAAAATGAACATGTAGTTTTGAATGTGATACATTTTAGGGCTTAACGAAAAGGTACTATGAGTATATTTAACTTACATTGTCATTTAAATACGTAACAAATTAAAAACTTACTCTGTGTTGATTTACTATATGTCACTATATAGTATTATTGTATATAATATGGGGTATATATATACTAAATCACATAATATAACTATTATAGATTACAGATATATTAAAGTACATTTATAAAGAAATAAAATACATTTATAAAGGAAATATATGTAGTTTACTACTATTTTGATAGTATTTACTAATTTAAACATAAATTCTGTCCGAATTATGTATAAATTATTATTGTATATAATATGTGGTATATATATACTAAATAACATAACAGAACTATTATAGATTGCGGATATATTAAAATACATTTACAAAGGAATCAAATACATTTATTAAGAAAAACTATGTATGCATGATCATGTCGTCTACTACTGTTTTAGTAATATTTATTATATAAACATAGAATTTAAAAACAAAATCGGTAGGAATTATGTATAAAGTATTATTGTATATAATATAAGGTATATATAATAAATCACATAACATAACTATTATATATTACGGATATATTAAAGTACATTTATAAAGAAATCAAATACATTTATAAAGGATAACTATGTATTTGTCATCATGTATTTTACTACTGTTTTAGTAATATTTATTATATAAACATATAATTTAAACACAAATTCTGTTGGATGAAAATAAGGTAAAATTCGGACTTCTTACTGTACATAATTATATATGTCATATTGTATTTATGATGTGGTATATATGTGTAAGGTCATCTAGGTAAAGTACGAAATTTGAAAAAAAAAAAAAAACGAAAGTAATTGATTGTAATTTAAAGAAAGCGAAAATAATTGACAAAACCAACTAACCAGAAGTTGTCTATAAAACAAAATTTCGAACAAAACTGAAGAACTTGATGGAGGAAACGACAGAAATTGATTTATGAAGAAAACTCGTCGGTGCCAGACTTTTTTTCTCAATATCTTCACGGGTGATGCAAAAATGGTATAATGTTATGTTCAATCATTGATTTTTTACATATTAGAAAAGATTTGATTTTATATTGAATTAATAAAATATTTCTAATTAAATTTATACATTAATTACTAGGCCAAAAAAAAGAAAAATATCATTTAACTAATTAATTTAGTATAATATAAATAATATAATTCAAAAATTATATATAGTTAATAATTATTATAGGGTTATAATTGTCCTACAAATGAATGAAAACCTAATCAAATTCATATTAGATTTAGGTCTTGTGTTTAAATATTTTTACTAGTAATCTATTAAATCTATGAATTAGGGAAATATGATAGATTTGGATTTAATATAATTAAATAAATGGTCTCAGGCAGCTATTTTGCCATTTGAAGTTGCAATTTTGCTATTTCTAGACTTATCTTTTTAAATTGTCTTCAAACCTCGTTGTAGATTAGAGGAAAATATCGTAACGGGGTGTTCACAAAAACTCAGCAACAACTTCGCTTTCTGAATTCATAAACCCATTTTTGTTCTTCTTGTGTTCATCAATGGCGCCCGTAGACCCACATTCTTACACTGATTCAACCCATGCTCAAGTCCTTCACTATTCCCTCTCACTCTTCTTCGATTTTTCTTCCACTCTCGTTCATGCATCTGCTCTAATCACTCTTTCAACTTCCTACTATGGTTCAATCTCCCTCGATACTCGTTCTCTCATTATTCATTCCGTTATTGACCCCATATCCCATTACCCCATTCCATTCTCCCTTTCTCCGTCTGATCCCATCAAGGGATCTCTTCTCTCCATTACGCTCGGTGGTCAATCCTCTTTAATTGTCACTTATAGTACTACCGTTGAATCTTCGGCTCTTCAATGGCTGTCTCCTCCACAGACTTTCAACAAAACCCATCCCTTTGTCTATACACAGTGTCAGGCTATTCATGCTCGTTCCATTTTCCCTTCCCAAGACACTCCAGCGTTCCGTATCCGTTACTCTGCGCGATTGAATATTCCTCAGGAATTATCGGCGGTCATGGCTGCGCGCCATGTGGAACGACGGCCGCCGGTTGCTGGCGAGGCTAAATTTTTGCCTGGAGGGTTTGATTTGCTGTGGGCCGATGAAGGGAGGGTGGTGGAGGAATTTACGATGGAGCATCCGATTGCTCCGTATTTGTTCGCTTTTGCTGTCGGAGAGATTGCGTTCAGGGAAGTGGGGCCGAGGACTAGGGTTTATGCAGAATCGGTGCCGTCAGTGCTCGATGCTGCAGCCAGAGAATTTGCAGGGACAGAAGATTTGATAAAGCAAGGAGAGAACTTATTTGGACTTTACGGTTGGGAGCGATTCGATCTGCTTGTGTTACCTCCGAGCTTTCCTTATGGTGGGATGGAAAATCCGAAGATGGTGTTCTTGGCACCGACGGTGATAAAGGGGGATTCTACAGGGGCGCATGTGGTTGCTCATGAACTTGCTCATAGCTGGACTGGGAATCTGGTCACTAACAAAAACAACGAACATTTTTGGTTGAACGAGGTAATGTCCTTAGTGATTTTTGTAACTACTGTTTATCCCTTATTCTCTAGGTTTTTGTTACTCTGTTTGTAGGTTTGTCTATTTTTACATGCTGTTGTAGTGGTTTTTCTCTTCTGTATTCTTTCAATCTTCCTATGGAGAGCTTGGTTTTCATTTTAAAAAAAGTTTGAGCTATCTGATTTTTTTTTACACTCTCTTCTGGTTTGTTTTTTGTGTGAGAAGGTGGGGGTGTGTAATAAGCCTTCTTAAGTTTAGATAAAGGGATTAATTGGATGATGGAATTCTTCAGTCTTGCATTTTTTAACAATGAAGATTCAGGGTAATATAGTTGATGCAAACTCAAATTTGTTCTTGTGCTGGTTCTGGTCGGAATGATTAGAAGATCCTAGTTTTGGCTGTTTATGATTATGGTAAAAGAATACAACTCTCCCCATAAGGTTAAGACGACTCAATCATGATGTTTTGACTAGAAGAGAGACCTCTTTGTTCTTTCAAGTGCCTTTATTTCTTTTACTTCTAATGCTATTCTATTTTGTCACCGATGGCTGTAGGGTTTTACAACTTATGCAGAAAGGAGAATCATTGAGGCTGTGCAAGGGCAGGATGCAGCTGCTCTCAATATAGGAATTGGTTGGAAGGGTTGGAAAGAGGATGTTGAAAAATTTAAGGATAATTTAGAATTCACAAAGCTAAAGACAAAGCAAGAAGGCGTGGATCCAGACGATGTGTATTCTCAAATACCTTATGAGAAGGGTTTTCAGTTCCTATGGCGTATTGAACACCAAGTATGTTAAATTCTTGTTACTTCAAATTATATCAATTTTTTTTTCATGTTATTGTTTGTTCTGATCATTCTTCAATGACTATTTAGGTGGGAAGGCCCGAATTTGATAGATTTCTGAAGGAATATATTGTTACCTATAGCTTTAAGACAATAGATACAGAGACCTTTCTTGATTTCTTGCAAAGTGAGCTCCCTGGAATAGAGGAAGAAATAGATTTGGAACTCTGGATTGAAGGCACTGGTATTCCTCCAGATGCTCATGAGCCAGTTTCTTATTTGTACACGAAGATCCTATCGCTAGCCAATGACTTTAAGCTTGGTAAAATGCCCAAGGAAGAAGAAACTGCTGATTGGGGAGGCCAGGAATGGGAGCTGTACTTGGAGAATCTGCCGAAATCCATTGAAGTCTCACAGGTTCGGATTTTTCGGATTAATATGTTCTTTCTACCTCTATCTCCAGACCTCTTTTTAGTGAAAGTTCAAACTTTAGACTTCTAAGAAAGCAATACAGATATCTTATTACCCAGCTATACTTGAGTTTGTCCACTTTCTGATTTCAGTGGTTGATATTGCCCTTGAATGAAATCCATTTATCTTAAGCATTTTGAACAGATTCATAGTATGTGATCAAGGTAGCCATTTGAAGATGATTGGCTTTGCATTTACTTATTTCAGTCTTCTCTTTTTTTAGTTTAGGTTTCTGAGTTATGAATGAGGAGTCTTTTCTATATTTTCTAGAAACCATAGATGTCTTTTGAATCCTTGATCTCCATCAACATTGTGTGAATGGTACTCTGTGCATGATTACTTAATCAGTTATGTTGTACGTTCTGTTTGAATGTGTAGATTCAGGCGCTAGATGTGCGGTATAGATTCTCGGAATCAAAGAATTATGATATCAAAGTTGCATTTCTTCAACTAGCTATTTCTTCGAAGTACCGAGATTGCTATGCTGAGGTTGAGAAAACTTTGAAGGAAGTTGGGAGAATGAAGTACCTTCGCCCACTGTACGGTGCTCTTACACAAGGCCCTGGGATGGAAGAAGAGAAGATTTTGGCAAATAGGATATATTCTGAAGCTCGTGAGAGTTATCATCCGATCGCCCAAAGGGTCGTCGAGTCCATGTTTTCCAAGAACTTGTAAGTATTTGAACCTTACTTTCCCACCTACCTCTATTGCTTGGATAGTCTCCCTCTAGCATTGTGGTCTAAGCCCTTGTGGGCAAACTATTTCCATAGCTTGGAACACAAGTCACTGTTTCTCATGCTTTTCCTTTTCTTATAGGATGATATGCATTTGAACACCAATGCTTTTCCTTTTCTTATAGGATTGCATATCAATATTAATTTCTTAACCTTTATTAGATCAATGGTAGAAAATTGGATGAGTTCAAGAATTTGAATATTGAAATTATGCGTGAATTATGCGTGTATTATTTATGACACTTCATATGCTCTGCATATGTCAACAGAACGAATCAAAATGATAAGTGAGATCATTACTAGGTAGGGCAAAAATCATTAAGAAATGTGTTCTGATGCAAATATATAGTCCATTGCTTCTTCAACAGTATTAACGACCTGCAAGAACCGAGGTAGAAACTCAAGCGTGAGTGAGAATCAAACAATGGTGTTCTTAATTTCACTATTTTTTTAATGATTTTCACTCATCAACTTTCTACTTACAAGATCAGCTGGAAACTCGACGTGATTTTCTTTGTCCTTGAAAACTCCTGTCCTTGTTAAAATAGAAAACCAAGGTCTTCCTGCCTGAAATCATGAATAGATATTTTGGACAGTAATTTACAAATGACAGCTTAACTATTTGTAACGTTGATAAAATTACAAGCTTTAAAAAGACGCACCTCTCGTGCACCTTTGATGTCTACCGCTGGGTTGTCACCAATCATATAAAGTTTTTTAAAACCATTAACTTCAATATCTCCTTTGTTCAGAAAATGATCATCACAATAAGATAAGAGAATTTGTTTGAATACAGCCTCTACATTCTTAAATACAAGAGGATTTGGTTTCCCGTAGCATACGTATTCAAGAGGTATATGGTGTATTCTGTGAATCAAGATCAAACTGTTTTAATGAGTGCTTGAAATAGTAATAATTCTAACACAAAGGATTAGCTTCTCAATGGAAATCTTGTGCGAATGGCTGTTGAGAAGCCAGGAAAAGTAAATATAGAACAGATTGTGAGTGAATGAAAGAGAGAGAATACAGAGCACATAAGAAGGAACCAAAAGACAAAATGGGCCAATTTGTTGGCATCTTGTTACCTAGTTTTTACGCGGCAAATGGAAAAAAATATTGACACAAGAAAAGGAGAAGAAATTTACCTATTAAATATACTTTCTAGTGCAATTTTAAAGGCGCCTATCCCAAGCCGCTTAAAAGGAAATGCACCCTACGCGAAAATCCAACAGTCACATTCTCAGTTTTACTGGCAGGAGAATTGGAGAGAAAGGGAACATGGGGGAGATGCAAGTAAGATTCTAGGATAAACGTGGAACAATTCTACATACTATTAAGGGATGTCAGAAGAAAAGGGATGTCAGAAGAAAGAAGTTAGGAAGTCTGAAGTTTTGAACTTCTCTATTTGTTGGCGACTAAAAAAACATCAATTTATTCTTTAGCAACTCTTTGGAGTTTACAGCTTCACTCGTCTCAAATACTCCCTAACAATTTTGACTTGGTAATTTATGTATAACTCAATTAGCTAAGAGCTTCCAACTGTAAAGTTATTTTTATAATGATAGAAATTGTAGGTGTAAGCAAAAGTATCCTTACAAAACTAATGAGGCATTATTTAAATAAGCAATTCATTGCTAGAAAAGAAAACCATTGGATTTAACCTGATATTCAAGATCATCAGCAGCAAAATATAAAGGCACTTGATTGAGATTCCCATTCTGGTATCCTGGAAGCCCTCCAGATCTTAAAACATCACAAAGAACCTAATTTACTCATCAATGAGTTCAAAGCTTTTTGCAAGAATGGCTATTAATTATCAACAACAAGGGCTGAATGCAAAAAGGGAAAAGGAAACCTCAGCATCAAATTTACAAAGAAACAAATTGACTTTGATGATACAACATTTCTCAATTTCAACTATTATGGAAGTTAAAAACAAATTATTCTAGATTTTTTTTAAAAAAAATGTCTTTTTTGTCTCCATAATTTGTTAGTTTGTTTAATTTTTCTCTCTAAATTGAATTAATTTTAGTTTTGTACTTTCACTCAATATCAGTTTATTGTTTTTATTTATTTATTTTTGTTATCTCTAATATTTTTCTGTAAATTTTCAACATGTTCCCATGAAAATGATTGTCTAATCAATTTCAATAGAGTAATTTTGAGGGACTAAACTTATTTTTATTGAGAGTATGAAAACAAAAATTGGATGAAAAAACTTGGTATAAAAGAGAGACCAAAATGTTATCTCTACCCCAATACAACAACTCGATAACTCAAAAAATGAAAGGGAGAGAATAAGTACTTGAATATCTCTACCCCAATCAACAGGATCACTGACAACAAAAGCCGCCTTCACTCTTTCAGACATAACACTTTGCCTTCTCATCAACTCGTGGGGGTCGCAGTTCGAATTAAAAGCTTGCTTGGATGTCCAGTTCTTGTAATGGGATACAGGATCAATATTCTCAAAGAATGAAGCATACTCACCAATGGAGAAAACTTTTCTGTAAATGTATAGTAAAAATCATCATATGAAATTCAACAAACTTTTGAAAGGCATTGGACAAAAGTTGAACAAAGAAATATAGGTAAGAGCTTACTTGAAACCATACTCAGACATAACAAGATCTGGCTGCCCTTTTCCAGTTGCAATAATAAGTTCATTCTCAAAACTGAGGTAAAAGGGTAAAGTAAGAAGCATGCTACAATCCAAAAACCACCTTCAATTGGTCTTTCACTTCCGTTTTAGTGAGGAATATAGAAGCTTATATCCACTTCGATAAAGCATGGGTAGAGGATAGGAAGCTAAATATACATCCAAAGAAATTTTCTAGAATTTTTTTGAAGAATGCTTTTATTAATAGATGTATATCTGAATCTATCACGTCACCGATGGAAAGTAAAATTTTGTTTTGCTATTTGAATCAATTTCAAATGGAACCGTGAAGTCTAGTTTTATCCTTAATATGGTCTCTTTAACAAGTTAATGCTCTCATTGTTTCCTTTTTGATGTTCATCAATATTGAGAGGGAAAAGTACACCAAATTTCTATGAAGGTACCTACCTATTCAACAAACTTTTAAAACTTGAGTGGCCCTGTACAACCTGCATCAAAGATGTTGAAAAATGAGAGGGGTACAATATGTTAAATCACCTACGTTGATGGATGAAGATAAAATTAATATTATATCATCTTACACTCTTCACATGTAATTAGAAATAGGTAGAAGATACAACCAATAGAAATCAATATTGAGGTTTGAACATAACCTCCTTGACTACTTATTTTGATAGCATATTAAATCATCGATTGATCTAAAAGTTTAACCTAAACTGAAATTAAATTTGATATTATATATCACGGAAAACCTAACAAAATTAGTAAATCCCTAAGGGATCAAACATCTCGCAAAGGAGGATAATAATGTAAAAGAATAACAACCTGAGAAGGTAACACATTCACTCCTAAAAGTTCACTCAATTCAATGGCACGTCTTGATTCTGGAGTGCCACCTCCTACAGAGGAATAATATGAACATTATGAGACAATATTGAATATAATGAAGAAAGGGCAATTTAATATTGAATACAATGAAGAAAGGAAAAGGGAAACTCACCATTGGTCAAGAAAAGAAAAGGGACTTTTAAAGTACCTAAAGAATAGTGACATCAAATTGTATTAAGATACAGAGAAAATTTAGAGAACCATGCCCATAAAACAAGCAAAGCAATATAGATTAATCAAGTAGATGGAAAATCTTGCTGTTCCACTAGAGTTTAGCCATTCCAAAATCAACTTACAGGTATATTGGTTTAAAAAAGAAAACTTTTATCACTAAACTTTAATAAAACAACAATTTAAGTTCTGAATTTTTGTACAACAATTTAAGTTCTGAATTTTTGTCCAAATTTAACAATTTTAATTTTAAAACTACGTTGAGTAACAATTTAGTCATATACTTTAGAATATGTAAAGATTTAGTCGTTATTGTGATAAATATTATTATAATTTAATGAAATATATGTGTAAATCAATAAATTTATAGAAAATCATTTTTTTAATAAACTATAAAAACCAGGTTGTTACGTAATTGAAATCAACCACTAATTTTGAATATATTTTTTGTGATAGAGATCAAATTATTGCAAATATCAAAGTATAAGAATTCAATTGTTATTAATTAGAATGGAATGAATAAATTGTTTAAAGTATAGAGATTAAAGTGAAAGTTTAGTGATAAATGGTTAGTTATTAACATTTAAAAGCCAAATTATAAGAGATTTGAAATTAGAGACAAAACCATTGTAAAACAAAAGTTAGAGGACTTAAATTCGGAAAATTGTCCAAACTAATCTATTAAAGGTTTCGTGTTATTATAATAGCACTCTTTCTGGAAAGACGTTGAACTACTATTTTGATAATGGGAAACATTTAATATAGGTTAGTTTGGACATTGTTCCCTAAATACTTATTCGAACGAAAAATATTTTGAGGTGTGATTTACGTACTAAAAGGTGAAAGAGTGGCCATTGTTGTCTAGAACAGAAAAGAAACGAAGAAAAGGGAAGTGGCTCGCTCGATGAATTGAATTTGTTAGGTCGTTTGTGTAAATTGAAAATTAAATTTTGGTTACCAGAAAACGTAGAATCCACATACAATCTCCTCAAAGCTTTAGTAGAGCCTCCAATAGGATGTTGCCCCCGTAGAAGAACACCATCAATGTCAAATGCAATCCCAAAAGCAGGACTGAAAAACACCAAGAACAAAAAAATGCTAAAATTCATATATAACCTCATAATCAAAGAAAGAAAGAAGATAAGCTTAACAAATTCTCATTTTCAAAATAGATAAATTAAAATAATTCCCAAATTGGATAAGTCGTAATCTCTCAAACTGCTACATACATGAATCTTCTGTCGAAAACCTAGAAATTAATGAAGAAATTATGAGTAAGGATAATTGAGATAGAGGAAACGAACCGTGGTTGAAGAAGTCGACATTGAATCCGAGAAGTAGTAGTAGAAAGCAGGTGAAATTGGAATTGCATTTCCATTCAATATTTCAATCAACAAAACACCCCCTCCCCCTCCCACTCCAAAATTCTATGGCTTGCGCGCCACACAAAATCCCACTCCTCCCAATTATCTACCACTCACAATTTTGAAATATATACAAATTTGAAAACTAACTATTATTCAAATTTTGTATTTTGATTTTTTTAAAAAAACACTTCGGTGTGCATCCGTTGTCATTTCATCCCAATTTGTCCATATGGCAAAAAAATTTTCTTTTTAGAACATTTTAATATTTTTAGATCACTTTTTCAAATAGCAAAATAAATTAAAATATTTACAACCTATAACAAGAAAATTTATTCTAGACTTCTATCATTGTCTATTAATATCACTGATAGAAGCATATCAATGATTATCAATGTATATTAGTGATATAATCTAAAAAAATTTGCTATATGTTGTAGATATTTTATCAAATTTGCTATCTTTTTACCTAAATAGTGAGAACATATGGAAAAAAAAAAAGATAAGTGCATCTCAAACGTTTGAAAATAACATTTTTAATTTAAACTATTGATTTAGATGCATTTGTTTCATTCTCTAAACATTCAAATGTTCAATTTTCGTATTTGCATTTTAATAGAGCTTACTAATTGTCCATTTCTCTTCCTTTAAATTAAAATTAAAAATAAGGTGAATTGACACAACAAAAATTAAGATTGTTTTCAAATATAGGAAAATAAGTCAAAATATTTATAAATATAGTAAAATGGTATTCTGGGCACGGATATGATAGGTGGATAGATGTTTATCACCAATAGATAATAAAATTTTACTGAATTTATAAATATTTTCAACGACTGTGAAATTCAAAACAATTTCCCTAATTTATAATACATTACCAAATATATTTTAATTTTAGAAGAATGAATTGAGTTTAACATAAATTTTAAAATTGAAATTTGGGTACAATGAAAACATGAAAAAGCTATTTTCAAATTTTGGAGGGATTGAATCACAAAATTTATTTTTTCCTTAACATCAAATTTTAAAACAAATGCATTTTAGAGCTGGATCAATCTAAAGTGATGGCAAAATTTGGACCCTAAATTCAATATTCAAAGGTCAACCCAATCTAACCCAACCCAACCCAAAAAATTCGGGTTGGGCAGGATTGCGGTTAGGCGGGTTGGCTTTTTTTTTATTATATTGCTTTACAAATTTTTTATTTTGGAATTAGAATTACCCTTGATTTAATATTTTAATTTATGCTAACTACTTCTTTGTTTTCTTTTAGGCTAAATTCCAAAAGTGAGGGTTGGGAGCCTATATTTCTTCCCACTTATACCTTTTAGCTTTTCTTCTATGAAAATTTATATGTTTTTGTGTATCATACCCTTAGGCATAAGATTATTTATGGAGAGTTACGAAGGGAAAAAACAGGGAAATGAAAATTATTTATATGGGTACGTCGGGTACAATAAATTTTCCTTAGACCTTACCGAAAAGGCCTCGTACAGAAAAATATCCATTAATCTTACCAAAATTAGCTTTTCATGGTACAAAGACTTCATCTCTATTACATGGAATAGAGACTTCATAAAAGCATACACAAAATTTTTCAAAAAGGAGAATGGGATAACATACACTGCATATAAACAAATGACCTTCAAAGGCTTTGTCTCTTTGAACTATATTAAAACCCTAAAACCTAAATATTTTTTAGTATATATAAGACATGTTTCATTAATTATTTTTCAAGAATTGACCTAAATGTGGTGAGCATGTTGTTTTGGGGTTGACTTGAACTAACGTTTTTTCTTAGGCCTAAAATTGGACCATGGTGCTATTTTGGTAAGAGATCAAATTTTTAACCTCACAAGTTATATTGAACCAAGCCTACTATTATTATAGTTTTAATGTCTTAAATTTTCTATATATGACATTACAAACAACCAATTACAAAGTCGTCATCTCACTTGTTTAAATTAAACATATTAAAAAAAAAAATTGTATTCAATTTGTTTAATTATTTGTTGTTATTTACAATTATGACCCTAGGATTTAGAGAAGTGCACTATATAAACTTTTTTACTCTAATGGTTCAGTGTATTGTATTTTTTGAAATATTGACATAGCTAACACACGTGTTGATAGCTTAATTATTTTGGTCCAATTAAATATTATTTATTTGATCTAAAATTCAATTGAGCCCTTGAGATAGGTTAATGTAGCTCAAATATTAAATAAGGCCCAAATCCCTTATGGTTGGGCCCGGGGGTCAGCAAGGAGTTCCCTTCATTTATGGGTTCAAAAAATTTTAGTCCAGAGAAGACTTTCTAACTCCAGGAGCTGACCACCTTTGAAGATACAAGTATTTTCTGAAGACTCCAACTTCAAAAACATCAAATGTTCCGCTTCCATACATCAAACATAGTGTACACATTCAACCAAGAGAGAGCCAGATGATCAAGTATTAAAAATCGAACCACATAATATCAAATTAATATAAATACGGCATCAACACACGTTCAACTCCACAAAACACGTTTCTTCAAAAACCTTATATAAACATATATCTCTTTACGTTTATGTTAAGTTTTGAAAGTAATGACATATTATCCATCTTAATTTATTTAAATTCAAAGCCCCAACATTCTTATTTGATACATATAGTATAGACCCTATAGATCAGAGCCAAATCCCAAGTCCCTTTCACCAACGAAGTTTCCTCCAAACCTAAAGAAATTGCCTTTTTAAAAAAAAAAAAAAAAACATTCTTTGACTTTACGAATACTATATAATTTTATTAATGTTTTTTATAATTTAATTTAAGAGAATGTCATTTTGTGTTTTTTCTTTTAAAGAAAAAAAAAAATTCTTTGATTTCAATAACTTAGAGTATTATAAATGATGTGACGGTGAAAAAAAAGACAAAAGTCGTCAATTGACATCCACCATACCCTTTCATTTTTCTCCATTATTTTTTTATTTTCTTTTAAATATATACACAACAATTATACATTCACTTTCATAAAATATTATGTCTTACAAAAGTTTATTTATCATTCAAACTTTGCATGCTATGTCGATTGTTTCTTTAAATTTTCATTTTGTGTGTTCGAGTCCAGAAGTTAAGTTAATCGAAGGAATTTATACAAATAACGAGATGAAAAATACGAGTCAACGTAAATAACAAGCTAATAAACCTCTTCAGTTATGGATGAACCAAGTGGTGAATGAAATTCTTTTACTTATCCAACTTAGGGTCGAACACCCCGTAAAATAAATACACATACAACTTAATTCTGGACGAAAAAAAATCCAAAAGTAAATGAAAGAAAAAATAATATATAAAACATACATAGAAATATATTTCCTAATGATCTTGCTCAAATTGGATTTTGGAACAGAATGATCACAAATGCCAAACTTACGAAGAAGATGGAGAAATTATTTTTGTTTCTCTAAGCACTTTGTGAAGATATTTGCAAGTTACTTTTTAGTCGTAGGAACATGACATGTAATAATGGTGTTGTCTTGAACGTCTCATAAACGTAGTAACAATCTACCTCAATATGTTGTGTGTGTATAGAGAACAGGATTTTGAGTAATATATAAGGTTAAATGATTATCACAAAGTAAATTTACAACACGAGGATGACCCACCCCAAGATTTGAAGTACACTTTCCATTTAAGCTTAGACAAAATAAAAGCTAGAGTTATACCCAACCTTTGCTGATGAATCGAAACACTGTTTGCTTCCTAATTTTTCAAGAAATAGGATAACCATCAAGAAAAACAAACCAACCAATGAAAGAACATCAAGTCATGGTACAACTCTCCTAATTTGACTCACACCATCCTAATAGAGACAAATCACAATTTGGGCAAAGAAAAATCCATTTGATGTAGACAACTACTTGTTAACATATAACAAATCTTGATAAATTTTATAATTAGAATTTATGATCAATTTCTTTGAACTTAGAAGAAAAGTAGAAAAAGAGAGAATGATATGTAACATGCATTATATTAGAAGAAAAAAATGTTGAATATGATTAAGCTTTGTTGGTTAAAAGCGAAGTAGTAGCAATAATTTTATGTGTTCTTGTTTTCTTCATTTTATACGTACGCCAACCTTAAGGCTCACCCATCACTAAATGCAATTTAATGTTATCAACATTATTTTATTTATTACATATTTATTATATCTAGACGATGAGTACTTAGTCAGTCATATTTAAATTATAATCCTTTGATCAATTTTTTAAATTTGCTTAATCACATTTTTGTATTTTATATTTTGAAGAAAATTGTATTTTTCGTATTTTATTTTTCTGGAAAATTTACCCAAAATTTTATGAATATATGTGTTATTTGATCGCTGAATTTAAAAAATGTACTTTTTTTTAGTTCCCATGTGTATACGAATAGATCTATTTCGTTATTGAGTGTTCAAAATTTGCCTACTTCAAAAGGTTTTAGAAGTATTTTTTTTATTTGATTTTTAAAAAAATAGTTATATGATATTTTAAATTGGAGAAACATAGTTTTAGAAAAATTATGGTTTTTAGAAATTATTCTTATAATTTTAAATATATAATTATTTTTAAAATAATAATATATAGTTATTTGAGAGACCTTTTAAACCTATTTCTTAAAAGGTATATTTTGAAAACAATGATCAAATGAGTTTATTCTTATAAATTTAAAGACTAAAAATGTACAAATGAGTTTATTCTCATACATTTAAAGACTAAAAATATGTATTTTTAAAACTCATGGATTAAATAGACATATTTCATTTCTTTTTTCAAACTTTGGGAAAAAGATGGCAATTTCTCGGTCCATTAAGAAAATATAAGTTTTAAGTAAAAGTCAATTTCGTACAACATTTTGTTTGTTTATTTATTATTTATAATAATTATTATATGACGTCTATTGTCTATTTTATAGGGGACCATAAATAATTATTTTTCCTATTAATGCCTTTGAAATTTTAAAAATTTTAAAATTTTGAAAAAGTGAAATTTAAAAGGAATAAATTAAAATGTACTTTAAATTTGAACGAAAACAAAATAAGATAAGCAGTAAAAACATAAATCTTTCTCCTCCAAGTAAAAACATCATGCCTAAAATCGATAGACAAAATCAAAACCAACCCGAAACTACCAGGACAAAATAATCGTTTAAACAAATACAAAATGGAACACATGACTCGACGATGGTACATCTCCCAAAATCCAGAATAAGAAACATCCAACTAACATTACAAACCAAGACGTACATTTTCATCTTTCTTTTCCTTTGTCAACATTGAATATTGAAAAGTAATAAGAAGTAGAGTTTCTTTTTATCGTCCTGGTGTCAAACTATTATTCTGTAGGACCATTCCCTAAAGTATCATCACTGCACTAGAGTCTAACAGCCAAGTTCAGTTTGAGATGGATTGGTGTACCTGTCATATACTTCCAGAAACATGTAAACAGAAAGCTCCATTCATTCATACCATTATATCTCTGATAATTTCGAACCCTCCTCTACTCACACTATTACATCCCCTTTTCCTTCCCTCTCTCACTACTATCATCAAGATATAGCCATCCAATTTTTTATGTCCCAGCTGTAAAATGGCAAGAATTTTCAGCCTATGCTTTTTCTAAATTTGAAAACCATTTATGAGACATTTCATTTCAATAATGTGAACAAAGAAGATTGGGCACTGTTTTCTTTTGCAATCTGTTGCAATAAATAGAAATGCTTTTAATGACCTATACCAAAATTTGTTTCCAAACAAATGTAGGGAAACTAGATATGTTATATACATATTATAGGGTTAACTTTTTTGGCCTTCCCTAACAGATATAACTAAAGAAAAATTTAAAGCTAAGAATTTATGGCCTATCTTTGCTAAGAGCCTAAAGTAAAAGATGGAAGAGAAGCACTGGCAAAACAAAAAGATACAACATATTTGTAATTAAGCAGGAAAATATCACCAGATGACCTCAGCTTGTAATTGTATGCTCATCTTCGTTTTTGTCGTCCTGATCTCCCGATGTCTTTCCCTCAGTGTCAGAAAGAGGAGCTTGCAATTCATCCTCAGATACTAGAATCTGGTCGGATGTCTCGCCATTCAATTCATTTTCACTAAACAGATCTCTTTGAACAGGCACACTTCTTTGCTGTTGAGATGATATCACATTTGCAATGGCTTTGAAAGCAGCTGCAGCTTGATTGCTATCCACACCCGAGTCATCATCAACACAATAGTTAGGTTCTTCTGACTCGTCTTCAACTCGAGGTGGTGGAACAAAAAAGGGAAGTTTTCCCCTCTGCCAGTCATGGAGGACCATTTTTGCTGCAGTGGTTAAGTCAGGCTCACCACCCTGGAAAGAAAACCATCCCACTTGAAACAGTTAGTTTTCAAGTTTCATAAAAACCATTGCAATCAAGGCTGAACAAAATAGATAAACAATAATAACTTTCAAAACAAATGGCATACCCTTAGGAGCTTGCCGGACAATTTGCAAAGCTGAACTAAAAAGTCGTTGTCGTCCTCCCTAACATGGGAACAAATTTAAATTGATATTCAGCATTATTTAATTAGATGGCAGAAAATGAATAAGAAGCAAACGACTGAATGAAAAATTATTCTATTGGAGAACATAATAATTTTCTACAAGAGCCATGGACGCAAGCTTTAATCATCTATTATGTCATCAAATAACAGCATTACACTAACAGTTGCTGCACACTAGAAGGTTATAGCTGAATGAGCAGAGATTATAATACTAAAGAGATTTCATGAAAGGCTGCTGCAACTGCATCAAGTTTTCTATCAACCAAGAGGATGATACTTTTAAATTTTGTTTTCCTCCCACAACCTTTTAAGCTTTACACTCTTTTAGTCCCTAAACATTTAGGCTTATTTCATCTTTCCCTCTAAATTGTCAAATTTGCTATTTTCTATTCAGTCCCTACACTTGATGAAAATAATGGTTTTGATCCTCACTTAACGTGGACATGTAGTTGAGGTGGATATTAGATAAATAACAGTAAGAACCAAAATGGAATTTTACTTCTTTAAAAGTGACTAAAAATGCATTTTGGAAATTAAAAAATGATTGAAAATTAAATTTGAACCAAATAATAACGGTTGCAAAATCATGCAAAAAGGATAGTCATGCACCAATTTTTTATCTTGTACGCTCTTTCAAGGTGTTCCTTCTTCACACGCTTCAATACTTCTCCAATATGTTCCGATGCATCCTCCAAATTTGTAACTCGTACCTAGTGCAAAGTCCCAAATACCAAATTATACAGACAGACAGTAATATAAAATATTAACAAGTTGGCAAAAAGGTTAATAATTGTCATACCAGTTAATTGAAAATATCTGTATGGCTACTTAGAAACCGGAAGGCAATGCAAATGAAAATGAGAAAAAACATACCACGCCCTTAAGCACAATATCAGTTTCAGTGTCACTATTTTGATAAACGACTCCCGGGCAGTCAATCAAGAAAATCCTCTTTGTGAGAGTTATATACTGCCAAACTTTAGTTTCTCCTGGAATAGGTGCAACTTTGCATACCTAATAAAAGAAAGGCAAAGTTACATTTCATGTATATGTAAGTATAACATGTATGTATGCATGTATAATGGATTCACTATAGTATCACTTCAACAAGTAACAGAGATCGAGAGGTTGAAACAATCTTTTAAGTGAGAGTTAACAGACCCCTAAAAAGTTACCATGACTTCTATGACATACTTTCTTAGCAGTGAAAAAACTAATGGGAGTGCTTTGTTGGACGTTCAACTTACAAGCTACATGCAATATATTCAGATTTAAGTGTTTTTTTTTTTTGTACCATATGCTCGTAATCTCTTTTATCTTAAAAACCAAAAGTTTCCAGTTTTTAGAAAACCTTTAAAAATATATATTTTACACACAGATCAAGAACACTTTCTTGCACATGAGCACATCTGAACTCCAGATTGTTCCAAGCATTTCCATAGATATGAAAGAAAAGTCCAAGAAAAAATTTATAGATTCAGCCACCTTTCAACCTTCAATCTAATATTCGCATGCCTCTAGGTTTTCCAATTATTTTTAGACCAGTCAACAATTGGCTGCCCTGATAGTTGAAACTAGACTTCAACAAACTGGGTATCAGACTTGTTACCTTCTCCTCTGGGTTTGCCAATTATTTTTAGCCCAGTCAACAATTGGCTACCCTGCTACTTGACGCTAAGCTTAACAAAAAAACTAGGCCGAACTGTTACCTTCACCTCTAACATTTCCAATTTTTTTTAGATCAGGAAACAATGAGCTACCCTGCTACTTGAAACTAGGCTTAACAAACAAGCTGTGTGTCAGACTTGTTACCTTCACCCCCTTCCAACTATTATTTCCTAGAATTTTCCCTCCAACTCTACTGATAGATTCTGCATTTCTCGTAGCGTAATATCAAATCGGTGGCTTATCACACTTGTGATTCATTGGTACAGGAATATATCAAAAGATATTATTCAATAAGCAAGCCACATGCTCATAAACATTCAAATGAATAAGAATATTCCCTAGGAAACATGTTACACCTAACAAAAGTCCTCACAGTTACAGAAGATCCAGGTAATGAAATTTAGAACATCCAAATTTTTCCATAATTGTTTCGGAAGCTTAACAAGATAGAATCGTTTGTACTCTATTTTTTTAGTGCAAGTTTTTCATTCAAAATTCAATTTAGACAAACCACCAAATGAATGTTCTAAAAAAATAGACTAAATTTTTTTTTCACATTAACACAAAACATTTCAAAGTAGAATGAAAACTTACAGTCTTAGTCCGTAGAGTGTTAATTACAGATGACTTCCCAACATTGGGATACCCAACAAATCCCACAGAGATAGCTTGCTTGTCACTTTTTAAGCGGGCAAATTGCCTCAGCACGGATAGGAGAGAACCCTAGGAGAGCAAAATAGGGTTTTAAAAACAAAGTTAAAGATCATGCTTCTTCTATATTGCCAAAGACGTTACATCAAATGATTCTATTGTGGATTTTCTCATGACCAATATGCTCTAAACATAAAAAAAATGGCATTACGAATAGAGGGAGCATAAGAGAGCTTCAGATACTATGTTGCTTTATAGGAGAAAAAAACTGAATAAAATCCACTAAAATATCCTGATCTAGTCTAAGGACAAAAATGTACAGTCTAGGGATGTTAAATTTAAAGTATAAGAAACCGTCTCATATAATCATAAGTTAACGACCCTGTTAGAAAATCGGATGAACGAGGTTGAAGAAAAAGGCAACTGAAGCTCTTCAAAGTTGATTAAGAATGACTCACATTTTCCCATAAATAACCATTTTAGACTCTTAGCAAGAAATGAATCTTGACGAAATTGATAATATTATGCGGTCCTTAATTTAATTAAAAAAAATACCTTTCCAAAGGATTTGTTGATGCTTGCATGAAATGCTAGAGTTGGATATTCTTTAGATAACACTCTAAGCCATCCCTTTGTTGCCCAAGCAGGAATCAAATCACACTGAAGATGCCATTTATTAAAATGTCTCAGCCAGCCATAAAGAAGTTATCAAAAAATTCAGAACCAAGTAGATAACTTTAAAATCCAAATCAAAGATAAGGTAAAACCTTATTTAACAGAAGAACCACGTGTTTATGCTTGCAATGCTCTTTCAAATGTCTCTCTAAATGGTAACACCTTGTTCCTTGTGGATCTCTTGCATCTAGAACCTGGAACAATAACAAATAATCAGAAGAGAAGTCAAATGGAAATGCAAGAAATGATAGGGGGCTTTGTATTAAGCTGCAGGGTAACAGAACACAATTCTGACACGGAAAGGAAAACGATAAGAAGTTTAACATGTAAAATGTAATAATATGCAGCTGTGCAAACTATTTGAAAACGTTTCTTTCCAAACTAGAAATAAGGTAAACAACATTTAGGAATAATAGTTACAATAATTACAACGAACCTGGACAACAACATCTGAAGAATCGATTACTTTGTAGAGCTCACCCCATATACGTTTACTTTGACCCTTCTCAAACATAGTATGTCGAACTAGGTCTCTAAAACCATCTTCTTCACTTCCCTCTACAGTAGCTTTTTCAGCATACTTTTCCTCAAAGTCATCTAAAGAATAAAGAATGGGCAATATGAAAAACAGCACTTTTAACATTGTTGATGACAATAAAAAAAAATTGACTAAAAAAGAAATATATTAATTTTTTTATAATAAACAATCTCATTGATGAATGAAATAATCCAAGGACATACAAGAGAACACTACCAGGGGAAGTACAAGGTTCCAATTTTCAACAAGATAATTGAGACTATGATCTTCAAGTTTAAGATCTTTTTTTTTTTGGTGCAAAACTGCAAATGTTTACACTAAAAAAAGAGAAAAGAAATACATAAATTCAAAACAACATCATCTGAAATATCTCGTTAAATAAAAAGAATAGAATCACATAAAAAGAATAATCACTTTTATTTTCTACTTTTTTTACAAGATTCGAGGTACAGACTTCAATTTAATATAAGGAAAAGAAATAGCAAATGCTCGAAGGAAACAAACAGTTGAAGGAATACCACAGAAATTGACCACACTACTCCCTAGAAAACATTTGTTTACCCAAATTTTTCTGCAAATGCAAGAGATTGAGTCAAATATTTCATACCATGGGACTTGTCAGCCTTCTGAAGTAACGACTCATAGTCCGCAGCCAAAAGCTTTGGTCGCTTTCTCTTCCCCTTAGGCCCAAATGCATTCTGAAAAGGTTCTGTGTCGAGAAGATGGACTCTGGATTGCTTCAGAAATAAAAGTATCAGATTAGCATATCAAAGTTGAAAACTTTCGTCTTCCTAAGATACTACATAATTCTCTTATAACAAAATATCATAATGGATCGTCTTAGCATACGTAATGATGTCATAGAGCAGTCAAAGCGTCCTTCTACTATATGAATCAGTAAGTAAGATCAGGTGAAAATGTGAGAGATAACAACACTAACACACTCAATAGGCATTGGACAACTGTCCTTTTGTCAAGTCTTGAAAAAAAATATGCAATACAACAGCTAAGAACATTGGCAACAGCGGTGTGTTAAAATATGTGTAAATAAACCTTATCTAAAAAAGAAAGTTAACCTAAAAACACTTCAAATCAACAAAAAGGCCTTCTACCTTCTGATGGTCATTCAAGAGGGAAAGGGGCAGCTTCCTTTCCTTCAAAATCACATTATAGCTACTTGACATCCGTTTTTCAAGCTCTTCACGGAAAATTTCAAGCTCTTTCTGGTTTACAACTCGAGTATTCCCTATCAATTCAAGTAAATACAGATCATTATGCTTCTTCTCCATTAATCCGTTAATCAGCTTAAATGTAAACATGCAACTCCAAGTTGACGTTCACCATTTTTCCTACAATCTCAACCAAGAACAACAGGGAACCTTTTTCGCTTCTCTCAATCTGTGGGACAAGAAAACTAACGAAAAGAACCAAGCAATTGAAATAGAAAAGTAGGAAATGAAATATTGCAAGCATATAAAACACAAATCAATAACAACATACCAAACCAGCGGCGATCGGGTTGAATTCGTGTGTCAGGTAACTCATTCGACTGAAGGTCATTCTTCAACACCTTCCCTTTTCGATCACGTTTTGGCCTCGTATTATACATCTTGAGTCGTCGCACAGTGGCAGCAGTACGCCCATTCTTATTTTTCTCATTGCTTCGGTTAACATCCAGAGAATGCTTTGGTTTCCCAGACACATTTACCTTCTTTTCCTTCGGCTTCGCCATCTTGAATATAAATTTATGTTAGCTCATTGATATGAAATAAACTCCAAAAAAAAAAATCAACACGAATAACAATGAATTTGGATTGGTAGGCAAGTAACTTTAGGTTTAAGCATAAAAATACTAACCTCTTTTCAGAAAGTAAACATGTGTTTTTTTCTTGTTTCTTTTTATTCATTGTTTTTCCCCCTTGGTTTATGTTTGCATTTGGATAGAATAATTGAACATTTGTTAGAGAAAAATTTGTTTCTACTCCTTCTTTATGCTAAGTGAATAAACCAACAAAAACAAAATCAAAAATAGAAACCTGATTTGAAAAATAAGCGAGACTTCCGCAGCTGAGAAGAGGAATGAGTCAGTAGCCGCTAAGACAACGAAGGCGAGTGTGGAACTCCGAGCAAACTACAGGTCGAAACCTACCTAGGGTTTCAAAAAGGGGTTTAGAAGAAGATGACAAAGGATATTTACGAGGGACAGGAACCGGTTTGGTTTGAAATTAACTGAACCAACCATACCGATTCGATTCTTTGAATTAGTTAGTTATGTTTTTAATAATCATCTTTTAATATGAAAAAGCAAAAGATTTTAAGCTAAGGAATTTGTTGGGTATTCAACAACCCACGAATTCAACGACGGCGTAGGTGAACGGCAACTGGGTAGCGGCTATCGACAACAAACTTGAAAAAGAGACTGTGAGAGCTGGCCGATGTGTCAGCCGATGTGTCAACCGATGTGAGCGGACGGCATACATTTGACGGCGACCTGAAGGAAACTCAGTCCGACGGCGACCGGTTGCACGTCGGAGCAGGGAGGGCTGGACAAGACGACGGCATAGGTCGGTATATTGCACCTGGGTAAAGGTGTACATAAGTCGGGTTGGGCCAACCCAAAGTAATCAGGTTGGCAAAATTTGAACCCCTTCGGTTTACTATTAAAGTGTCAACCCAACCCAACCCAACCCAAAAAAAATCGGGTTGGGTCGGGTTGGGTTGACGGGTTAAGCTTTTTTTTCCTTTTTTTTAATCATATTGTTTTTCAAAATTTTATAACATAATTGAGAACCACACCAGATTCACAACATATTATAAACCAAGATCTAATTAAATTCTGAACTATTAAACACAGCCGATAAACTTGGCAACACAATTGAGAGTTTCACAACATATAAAAACCAAATTCACAAAATAGGCATCAAATTATTAAACACAAAACAAAGTTTCACAACATATAAAATCCAATTCACAATACATGCATCAAATTATTAAACATAAAACAAAGTTAACTATCAAAATATTTAACTTACCCTAGAATTAGATAAGGGTGTTAGACAAGGATGATTTTCATGGTGAGTTTTAAAGAAACCCAAATATGTGGTATATTGAATGTGGAAGGCTACAAAAGATTAAGAAACTTAGAATAGGACAAATTGAATTTATTCTAAAGACAATAAAATATAACAAAAGTAATTTAGGCTTGCCGACTGAAACTTAGATCTTAGATCTTGCGGTCGTGAAGGGAACAAAAGAAGCTAAACTGTTTGCCGGTCGGAACGAAGGACAAAATTGATATTGTGAAGGGAAACGAACGGATGGAAAATGTTGGGAACAAAGCTTGAGAGTGCGGCTTGCGAAGTGCTCGGAACCTGCAAAGGTCGAAACTCCGATGGGAAACAGACGGACAGAAAATGTTGGGAACAAAGCTTGAGAGTGCGGTATGCGAAGTGCAAACTTGCGAATGCGAAGGATGGAAGTTGGAACTGAAGGACGGATGAAATGTCGTGGTTAGGGGTGAAATTGGGTTATTTTCCGGTTATTTGGGTTGGCAACCCGAATAACCCAAATTTAGTTTCCAACCCAACCCAAACTTTAAAATATGGGTTGAGTTGGGTTGTACGGTTGTATAGGGTTTAGGGTTAATAGAATTATGTCACAAGCTCAATAGAATTATGCTAGTGTAAATATCTACTGTCTCGACAAATTCAAAATAGAATTAACCTTCAATATTTATACTACTGTCTCAACAAACTCAACATGATACAAACTATTAAAATAGAGCTATTGCAAAGGTGTATCATTGTGAATTTATTATTCAAAAAATAATTGGTAAAACTATATGATCCTGCACATCACAAAATTACTGCAGAACAAGTTTAATAAACAATTTTCTTTCTCTTGTGGTTTGTTCAATATGCAAGAAAATCACAAGAAATTACCTTGGCTTAAACCGTGCAAAATCAAAGAAATTCGAGAGGCAGTTGATGGCGGTTGAAGATAGAACTCAGACTAAGAGAGATCGAAGGGATTGAGATATGAGATGTGTCTCGGGTTTGGACGGAATAGATGTGTCTCGGGTCTGAGACGGAGGAGAAGACGGATGGGTTTCGCCAGACGCCGGAGAGCTCAAACGAAGGAGGAGACGCCGGAGAGCTCGGACGAAGGAGGAGACGCCGGAGAGCTCGGACGAAGGAGGAGACGCCGGAGAGCTCCGACGAAGGAGGAGAGGCAGAGGCGGCGCGAGGGAGAGGGAGAGCGAGAGGCAGAGAGGCGGGGAAGGGAGCAAAAGGGACGCGTAATCTAACTTATAAACCTAAGAAATGTTTTTTTTATTAAATAATATATTATTATTACTTTTATATATATTATATTAATTTGGGTTGAAACGAATTTCTCAACTCTCCAACCCGAAATCCAACTCAATTCGAAAAATTTAATTTTTTTTAACCCAACTCAACCCTTAATATTTTAATATAACCCAATCCAACTTTTATAATATGGGTTGGGTAGTCCGAGTTATTCGAGTTCAACCAGTATTCTTACACTCGAGAAGGAACAAGAAAGTTAGAAAAATTGATAGGAAGGTTAGTATAGATAAATTTGTAAATTAAGGAGCTTATGAACATCTAACAATATTCAAATATAATTTAGAATATTCATAATACTCCCTCTTTAGATGTTCATTTTACATTAAATATATGCCTTGTTAAACCTTATTAAGAAAAATTCATTGAAAAATTTGTAGCGAAGAAAAGAAAGCACATTGTTTATATATATATAAATTTAACACAATTAGCTCATTAAAAACCTTAGCTTGTTAGGAAAACCGAGTGGGATAAAACCATAGTAAAAAAAAATAGTGCAAACACATTTACTCCCTCTCATGAAAGCATCACTTGATAACTCTTAGGTTGTCACGTGTAAATATAGTGTGTTAACTTCATCTCAAATGTTGTTGTAGAATAGTACCTTCATTAATGAGTCTTTCAAGCCATCTTTAAAGAGATTTGTTGAATCGTGATGTTGTCATTTGATGCTTTATTTGTATTCAGTGGGATTTTAGTATGAATTAAAGTAAAAGTTATTGTATAATTTGCTTCATAGTCTGCCATAAAATAAAAAATTCTTCTTCACGTACTAAGTAACCTATTTAATTAAGATCTAATTTTTATTGGCTAGGTAAATAGCATTCACTACAACAATTATCAGTTACGATTGTGTCAAAACAACGTGATTATAGACTTTACATAGCTTTTTTGAAATGCAGTTACTGTGCCCGTGTTATTGAAAGTTCATTACTTTTCACAACGTTTTTCATTCGCTATAAAAAATTTATTTCCAATATTGCAATATTACTTATGTAAAAATTGTTCATATCGTGGGAAAAAATCACTATGAAAAGTCTTTTACAGCATTATGTGATAGCTTTGTACATATGTAAAAAGCTCTCACTGCATGTTTTCTATTGCGTTGTGAAAAAGTTGTAAAATTGTTTTCATAGCGTTTTAGAGACGCAGTCATAACCAACGACAAACATTATTGAAAGTCCTCGACTTTTATCATAGCTCTTTTTTACCGGCGTAAAATAAAGTTTGATATTCAATAGCGATAATTTAATGTTATGAAATCGTTTCATAGTGTTACAAAAAATGCTCTTTGTTGGAATGTCTTGAATTCGTTATGTAGCACTACGAATGCCCCCGAAAGCTCTTTAATTTTCGTAATTGGGCATATGTAATTATTAACAATTTGACTCTCAGATTTATAGAGGTGCATATATAAACTTTATAATATAGTGGCGTCGTTTCAAAATATTCTTTTTAATAATATTTATTCTCCCGCTGTTCATGGATTATGTAGCTAGTATATTGTTATTGAATTGAACAACATATATTTGCCTCTCAATTCTTACATTCGTCGTACTTAATTGTTGATTTTGTAGCACTCTTGACATTTTTGAAGTTTTTATATTAAAAAAAGAAAGAACGTTATAGAAATAGTGAGCACGTTATTGAAAGTCTTTAATCTTTTTAACAACGGACTGTAATAGAAAAAAAAATGTTACAAATACCTCATTTTCAATTGCATAATTAATGAATTTTTCTTTGGAATTAGTAGTAAAAAGACTACATAAGTCCTACGTTTAGTCCAAGGTTAAAACTGTTACAATGTTGTTTATAAAATCATATAGAGGAATGATTTAATATGATAGGGAATATGTCAAAAGGTTAGCATTCTCTCATATTTACGTAGAAATCTTAGTTACGAATTATATATAATTCATGTTTAGAGCATTGTGAAAATTAAAGTAGGTTAATTCTATAAATTTTTCCATGTATATTACAACCACATTAACGACTTCAATGTTCAAAACCATAATTGTAGATTTTGCAAAATGAAAACAAATTTTAAATCACACAATTAAACACGTAATTTAATTTGTAAATAGATCAAAAAAGAAAAACAGTTGTTCTTAGCTTGAGTCATTAAACAATCGAATGGTTCGAATTCCTCAGCCCAATGGCGACGGTGACGGTGATGGAGATGGGGACGGGGCAGCTTGAGGTGCGGAGGGAATGGAATCAATATTCTCAACCACTAGGTCCGGAACATGGTGTTGTTCTTTAATCCTGTAAAGCGGCTTTCCAATATCGAATGCTTGATACTCTGCAGCTGATGCGGTGATGACGTTCTTTGTGTTAGCGACGTTGAGGAGTTGCTCGTTGGTGGCGGCGACCATGGTGCTCAAAATCGAGCACAGAATTAAATGGATCAACAGCGCCGCTGGGATCGTCAAAAACTTGTTGAAGAGAATCGCCATGGCCGGTGAAAATGGCGTTGAGGGGGTGCGGTTAATTATGGTTTTGTTATTTAGTTCTTCTGCCAATTTAGGCTTTTATATACGAGACTTGGGGATGAGATTGATGGTGCAGAAATTTTTTATATTTTTGGTTTACAAAAGAGGGAAAAAGGATTTTCAACAATATATATTCCGTAGCTTTAGATACTACTATCTCCTTTACTTTATTTCGGTTTCTATACTTTTATCACAATATTCTTCTTCTTCTTTTTCTTTCTTTTTTTTTTTTTTAATTTTACTTTTGGTTCATTTTAGTCATTTTCATTTTTATTTTCATTTATCTTTTTTTAAAAAAAGTCAAAATAGTCTTTTCTAAAGTTGACAAGAATGAATCAGAATTGAGTGTAAAATGACCAAAATAAACAAATTTTTTTTGAAGTTAAAAGATCCAAACCAGCCGAGTTTTAAAGTATAAAGACAAAAATAAACCAATACTAAAAATAAACATACCAAAGTATTGTTTAAATTAAACCAATTACATATTTAGTTTGTATTTTAGATAACATTCCGTTTGGATTGAATTAAGAAAAAAATGTCTTTCAAGAAACTCATTTTTGTTTAAACTCATTTTCCTAAAAATTGTTTAAATTACACTTAAAAATTTATTTTGAGTGGCTTTCAAATATTTTTTTTTTTTTTTCAAAATAACTTATTTTTTAAATTAAACCGTTAAAAATGTAATCCAAACACACTAGGAGTTTCATTTCAAAATCAATTGCCATTAAGATGTGTAGTCTATGTATCTTATAAAATTTGTGAGGTACTTTGGTGAGATTCTCTGAATATGTCCTCGAGATGGTTCTCTTTGGATTCACCATTACTGGTTTGGATTCTAATTTTGTTTTGTTTATTTGTTTGTTTTGGGATTGAATGTCTACTCGAACTTCATGGGTGCTAATTATTGTTGGAACGGATGTCTTAAATCTTGCGGTATATAGTTTTATTAACACAAATTATTTGTTTAATATTAGAGGTATTTTATTTGATATTTAAAGTCTTAGACAACGTTAATTAAATTTAATAAACTAAGATCCAAGGTTATGTGATGTTACTTGAACAATATGGTAGTTAACATACAAGTGGTTCAAGTTCAAAGTTATAACCTAAAAGGTTTGCAATAAATGGTTACAAATTGGGTGTTTTATCCTAATAATATTGCGGGGAGACAACTCACTTTGTAATTGTTATTTATTTTAGATTAAATATGATTTAATAAATCATATATGGTTAGTTAATTAATTTGGTGGAGAATTATATAATTCTAAAGATTAGGTTTTCAAAGGGCTATATATAGGTCATTATACCCAATTTAAGAGAACACATTTTTTTAGAAAGAATTTTTGTAGAGAATCATTCTCCCTCCAGGTAATAAATTCTCCCACTCTAAAATAAATCTCCACATTCATTTTCATTTTCTAGTCACTCTTCAATCCCAAGAATTAGAGTCCACACATCTAATTCTTTAAAGAATCCAAGAGAATAACGGAAAAGATCACGTGATGTGTTCTTCAAATTTTATTGAAGAGCTGATATATCGTAACATGAAACATGATTGTTCAAGATTCAAAGAGAAAATCGTGAAAGTTTGAATCTTCAAACGTAAGTTTAACCTCTCTCTATCTCCAACTTCATTAGTAGCATGCTAAGGTTGTGCGTTCGTTTATCCTTACCAATGTGTGAATAGTATGCTAATTTTGTTAAAGAAAAATTATCTTCCATATTGCAAAATGATCACACACTTTGGTGAAAATTTGATTCCCTTCACTAATATCATATTAGATAACATGAATTTTCATCTCAAAACTAATTAGCAACGAAAAGAGTAACTTTAGGTATGTTATAGGACATTGTCAAAGTCGTTAGGTAGAATTCTTAACTACTTGAGCATTGAAAATTCATATATTTACTAAATACAAAATCAGAAGTTTAAAGGAAAATACCACAATTGTAAATTGTGGTGTCTTTGAAAATGAATGATCGAATCTTCAGTTTCAAGAAGTGCATTATTCTAATTTATGTTGAGCTATGTTTATTTTAACATCAAGTATTGTGTCGTCTTTTATTGATATACATTGGTCTATATTTAGCACAAAAAATGCCGACCCAAGTGATTTCTTTATTATCCAAACGTTAGAATGAGACTATTCCCAATAGAGTAGATCATTAAACTATGGCGAAAATTGGAAATACATTTGTAATCGATGTATTTGAGACCCACTTCTAATTTGTGAGTAATTTTCTTCTCAAAGTATTTATGAATATATTTCTTAAATGTGTTTATAGTAAAATTTTTATTATGATTTGTCTTACTGATTTGAAAGATAAGTTCAAATGAGAAAGTGTTTCAAAAGAGATTTTGATGAAAAGCTTATATGTCTTATAATGTTTAAAATTTGATTTGATGAATATGATATTGATTAAGAAATGATGTTCAAACTATTAGTTGCTTCTATTGAATGAGCTAATTGTTATGTGCATATATAGTTAAAGGCAACCATGTAGAAAAAGTCTGCATAGTGGAGTGAAACTGACCAATGTAGAAAAGAATTGCATTGTGTTAAACGACCTGAGCAACTAGGACGAATCTGTATATCTTCGGATGTTGCTGTTGCAGTAGTCTAAACGCGAAGTTACATGACCTAACGTAGATGATGATTGGAGATCCTTGGCGAAAGGAATGATTGTGGACTAATGTGTGTTTATGCAAGATGATGTTTTGTGTGAAATGTTATGTTTACAAGATCTGATATGTTTATGTTTAAAACGAATGTTATGGTTTTGCGAAATGATTTATGGAATGGTATTGCGAAAAGGATTTCATAAAACATCACTAAGTCTTTTAGACTTGCGTTTTAAAATTTTATCATCCAGGATTTGGCGTTAATGTTGAGTAAGAGGAGGGGAAGGAAAAGGCCTATCAGGCGAGAAGCTGTCGGTGTTTTAAATTATAGTTTAAGTTGTATTGTACGTCTACCATGTATGAAACGCATGTTGTTAATAAAGTTTACGTTTTGGTTATATTGACTGTGTTAAACTTTATTGCCTAAAGCATGTTATTTAAAGCATTTGACGTTTAAACAAGGTAAATGATTTAAGATGGGTGTCTTTAGCGTTTAATCGCTTCAAAGATGCTCAAGTCGCACCGCATCTCGCGAGAAAGCAAGAAGGTTTGCGGGATGGGATGTGACACTTACTTTTGACTTCCCTTGAGTCCTCTATTTCTTTTATACTAATTTTATTATGATACCACTATATATATCCCTAGATTTTTACGTGTGGAACACTAACCCTAAATTTATGGAGTTCCCAAAGAATTGATTTGCCTTATTATAGATCAATAATTTCTTATAAAGCTAGAACGGTTCTCAAAATTGTAAATGTGTTATTTGAGTACTATGTCTATTAATTAATTGATTAATATATTAATTTTTTTGCTAGGATATTTAAAGTGTTTTTTTTATTATTTTACAATATGATGTAGAAATCGAACTTGTAATCATGAAATCGTTACTCATTAATACTAGTTGTATATAATTGACTTATGCTCATGTTGAACATAAAAAAGAGTGACTTAAAACCTAATTGGAATGACTTAAGAAAAATACTTTTCAAAAATGCATTTTTATTTAAACATTTTTTTTCTTCTAAAAAATCCTTAAAATAAAAATACAAGCGTATTTGACAACTATTTTCAAAAGTGTTTTTAAGTAAACAATTATTTGATTTGTGATATACTAAAAGTGTTTTTATAATTTCAAATTGTAATAAAATAATTTTTCCATGGAGTTTTGGATAGGAGTTGTAACAATAATCTCAAGGATGGTGGTTGAAGGTGGTTGACGTTGGTCATTGTAAAATAATAACCGGAGGTTGTTGACAACGATCGTCGAAAGTTAGTCAACGACGGTTACTAAAAAATGGTTGCTAGTTGATTGGTAATGCTCACAAAAAAATGATTGACAAAAGTTGGCTGACAACATTCACCAAAAACTCTTAATGACAGTAAGGTAACAATGGTCACCAAGAAATGATCACAAAAAAAGGTCCACAAAAGTTTCCCGACAATGGTCATCGAACAACAGTCATCGAAACACAATCGTCAGTAGTTGGCCAACAATTGTTATCGAAAAATGGTCAATGAAAGTTGGTCGACATCAACCACCAAAAAATAGTCGACGAAAGTTAACCAACCACGATTGTGAAAAAGCACGCTATAGAGGTTCGTTGGTGGCAATGTTGAATAACAATATAAAAATGATGATAAGAGGTTGATGATATTAGTTGTCAGTGGTTGATTTTCAGTGGCCAGCAGGCAATAGTTGTTAAAAGTTGTTCGACAACAGTCACCAAAAAAATAGTGGTTGTCTATTAGTCAGCAGCAATTACAGGAAAAAGGTCGGTAAACAAAAATTGACCGTTAATAGTGGACAACAAATATGATAATTTAAGTATTTATCCTAAAACACAGTATTTTAGAAACTCATTTTTTCAAAATCCACTTTAGGTGGTTGCCAAACACGTGATTTTTTTTTTTTAAAACAAATTATTCTTTTAATTTAATAACTTGAAAATGCAATCAAAACACATCCTTAATCTTACTATTCATAAATAATATGGAGAAATGCTATTATTTACATTTAAACTCCATAAAGAGACCTTTAAACTCTTCCGTACAAGACAACCACAACTTTACATTTACTTTTATTGCTTCATCAAGTCTATCACAATAGACCACTAAAAAAACTACGAAGACTTCACATCTAGACTATATTAGAACTAACTTCATCAAGTTTGAGACAAGCCACTTAAAATTGAGCTATGAAGATTTTACAATTATTATTCTCTTTTGCTCTTGTCACGAGACAACTTGTTACTGGGGTGTTAAGAAGAATCGTGCAAGTAAGGGGTCGAATTGATCAGGCCCAATCCCATTATATATAAACCTAAAATCTAAAAGTAAACCTCATTTTGAATGCATATTGTAGACTTAGAATTTAAATGTATAACATATATATATATATTGCATTGATCTTGAATGACAATTTGTTCACATTGCATATTGAAAAACAATATGAAAATTTGTCTAAATTATGGAGAGATGAAAAAAAAAAAAAAACCCTGCCAACCATTGGATTGTGTTAACCTTTGCATATTGAGTTCATTTTTTTTACCAATCCAAATACTTTGGGTTGATCCATAATTTTTGTGCCTCCCTATTTGTTACTCGTTACCTTGATCAATGTCATGCTTAAATATGATAATTAAATAAAATTGTCAAACTCTCCTACCATATATAAAAATTTGATATCATCAAACTTAAAATATATTGGAAAGCCAACCTAGATTAAACTTTATTCAAATTAGTCCGAGAATGTTCAACCATTTAAGTTATATTGGTAGAGCAAATTACAAACTAAAATATATTCAATGGATTTAAAAATTTGAACTTGTATATATCAAGATTTTGAATGACAACGAGAAAATATTTGTCATCATCATCCAATTGATAATAATTTGTAAAATTTCTGTCACCGCAGTTGACAATCAGCATAAATTAGTCTACTAATTTACTCATCACAAAGTCGAAATTCATGTCTTCAAATTGATGACTTAACTAACCAACACATCATTTGGAAAATAAGACTAGAATGAAATCTATTTATTAGATCAATAAAATTATAATCACATTCTAGTTCGAAAATATTCAATCTAAAACTTAATTTTTTTTCTTTCAATTTGATACAAGTAGATTCTATATATATATATCATATGTTATATGTTAAAAACATGAATCTACCTTCACATCACATCGATTAATGAGGAAAAGGAAAAGAGAGAATGAGTAGCATAGAAAGAAATAGAAGGTACCCGCGTCCCAATTCTTAAACACCCAAAGATTCAAAATAACATTTCTTTTAACACTTCACATTTTCTTCCACTTCCACTTTCTTTTATCTCCCAAGTTTATAGCTATTTGTTTGTTTTCTCTTACGACCGCTAAAATTCTAGCTTCCATAAATGGTTTAGGCTACTTCTTAACACATTTTTCTTTCGCATCAACCAAATCAACTTCCATTTCTCAATTTTTACGAGACTCTTATAATAATTTTATTTTCAAACAGAAAATTACAATATCTTAAAAGTAAAATTCAACATGACTTCAGTGATAGATATACATCTATATAAGAAAAAAATGAAATCAAATAAAAACGTGAAGAAAGCAGAGAAAAAAACCCTTCCCAAGATATTTGTATTCAATAAAAAAAAGAAGAGTTTTACATCTATAACAGTCAATATATTAAAACTTTAACATTGTAATGCAACATGAACTAAAAATTATTTTAACCAATGATCATTCCCAACGTTACCCTTAATAAAAAAAATAGTATTTTTACTAGAGATGTAAGGACCAAACCGGTTCGGTTCGGTTCGATCAGACGTTTAAAACTGAACGAACCAACTAATCCAATAGGATTCGGTTCGGTTCACTAGATGCCTGACCCCAACATATCGATGGTTTTCTTCCACTCTCGAGAGTTGTCGCTGCACAGCGCACAGTGAGAAAACTTTTCAATAGGGCTTCTCTCTCTCAGCTTCCGATCGTCCGTCGCTCCCCTCCCGTCCGCCTGCGTTCGACGCTGCTGTCCTTCAGTCGCTCGCCTCCGTCGGCCGCTCCTTCTCCTTCGCAAAAGACCGCTGTTGCTCTTCTTTTTCTTCTTCCAATCCATTTCTCCCTTCTCCTCGAGTACTTTCTCTCTTCTCTTCTCCGGATTTCAGCGGATTTTGTGATGTGGGTCATGCTTGGATTTCAATTTTATTTTTGGGTTGGTTTGATTGTGTAATTTCTGAAGTGGTGTATGCTTGGAAAGTTGGCTTTGAAATATTATTGTTTCACCAAACATATCATCGGAACCTTGTTGCCTATAGATCAGGAACTCATCTTAACAAATTGGCTCCAAGCTGCCGTTCCAAGTTCAAACTCTAGATTGCTCACCCTCGTTCCTCTTTGTTCTTCAATAAGCACCCGTCTTCTATTGCCAGACTTGCAAAAAACAAAAGCTTTCCCATGAAACTCACAAGGTTTTTAGTTTTTCAAAATTAAGCCTTATAGGGCAGTTCTGTTTTCCTTATCGATTTTACTCAATGGATAGAAGTGTTGGGTTGGCTGACTAGTTGAGGGAAGAAAGCTACCGGAGTTTGTGGATTACGATCATTGTGTGATTAACGTTTATTGTCCGTCATTTTACCTTCCAATTCATGCTCTCCATTCTTGTCCAGCTCTTTCTAACATGTTCTTTCAATTGACCATGTGTTTAATATTTATTAGTAAGTCCTTTAAAAAAGTACCTGTTAATAAGAACCGAGCAGGTGACAGCTTTTTGTATTTTGTAACTTGTAAATGTGGTAGTTATCTTTATATCAATTAATTTATCGAAAGTACACACTACACAGGTCATGGACCATCATGAAGATGATGGTCGCCCAGGAGGTGAAAGTCAACCGAAGAGAGATGATGAGGTGAGGTTGATGTACAAGTCTAGTTAACTGTTCTCATTTAGTTCTATAATTTCTTTCTTTTTTCCATTTGTTTACAACTGCTTCATAAATTATTTGAGATTGCGGTATTTGTGGTTTGAAACTTCATCCTCATTCCCAACCTTGCTACCTGTGAACCATCATTAAGTGTATGTCTCATTCTTTGCATGTGCTTGCTTTTGCTAAAAGTCTAATTATATTTTCTATCATTTTCTTTTGGTGCGTCTCATAATGAATGTTTCTCATTTAGGCGACTGTTGTTGATTATATTTCTCATGTTGTAGGAAACTGTTGCTCGCCAGGAAGAAATTAAAAAGTCATTTGAGGCTAAAATGGCTCTACGACAAAGTAATCTGAATCCTGAGAGACCTGGTTAGTGAAATCTGAATTTTCTTTACCATTTTGAGGATCATGTAATTATTTGAGAGGTGGCAATTCGAAATTTTTCATGGCGAGTGAAATATTTGTTATTATTATTATTTTTTTTAAGAAACAAATTTCATTGATGTATGTAATTTAAAAAAAAGGGCAAGAAGCCCAATCCAATGGAATTATAGAAGACTTCTCCAATTGGTCAAAAGAGCAGTAAGATAGTAAGAATTGAACGTGTCCCTTTAGGCTTCAGTTTCGAAGCTTTTTTGTAACTATTTGCTAGGAAACATTTCCCTTGGTTAGATCCCTTCCTTTAGTGGGGTTTTTTTGTTGGGCTTGTATGATTTGTATGCTCTTGTATTCTTTTATTTTTCCTCAATGAAAGTTGTTGCTTTTATTAAAAAAAGATAGTAAGAATTGAAAAAGTTAGTACATTTGCACCAAGTCATAGCAAGGTAGACAGTATGATAAAAAAAGTGTCAAAATAGCTCCCTTTTTTATTGAAGAGGTGGTTGTTCCTCTCCTTCCATTATGCCCATAAGAACGCACGAATCATGTGTGACCACATAATCTTCTTGTGTGAGCTGAAAGGGTTTCCTTTGAGTCCGTATGTAAGATGGGTCACAATATCATTATGTTGTGGGGTAGACCAGCCAAAGGAGTCGAAGATTTCATTCCAAAAAAGCCCTGCAAAATGGCACTGGGTGAATAGGTGACTAGGTTTCTCATAATCAGCATGGCAAAGATGGCAACATTGGGGAGAGAGCTTTGTGTGGAAAGCGCCTCTGCATTTTATCGTTTGTGTTGATGACATTGTGGCTAATCTCCCGTAAGAAGAATTTGACTTCTTTTTGGGTAGAAATCAGTCCATATAGCATCATATGCGAGGGGTTTGTGGTCTCCCCCCCACCTCCCAGTCCCCAATTCAATGATAAAGATTTTGTTGTGAAAAGACCCTTATTGTCAGGCTTCCATATCCATTTGTCTTTATTAGGAATTGGCCGAACTCTTCAAGAAGGTTCATGATAGTCATCCACTCAAACTCATCATCTAGGCTTTTTCTGATGACATGGTTAGTCCATGTTGATCCACCCAACAATTGCTCACGGTGGATAGTTTGTTGGATGCCAAGTTGTGATCCAGGATAAAGGGTTGATAATGGGGCTGTGAGGATCCAGTGGTCGAGCCAAAAAGAAGTATTCTTGCCATTTCCGATTTTTATAGTCACTCTCTCTTTGATAATATTAAGGTGTAATATGGCCCTCCATGGGCCTTTAATATGCTCGGGGAAAGAGACAGTGGGCCAAGAGGAGTTTTTGTTTGCACCATAGTTTGCATTGATAACTTGTCTCCATTAGGCACCTTCTTCATGGAAGTACCACCAAATCCATTCTGCAAGAAGGGCCTCATTTTGACCAATGCCTTGTATGCTTAGGCTTCCATGAGAGAGAGGTTTGGTTAATTTATCCCATCTGACAAGATTGACCCCTTTACCGTTGGTACCCCCTTTCCACAAGAAGGAGGCCAATGTCAAGTTGAGATTGGGGATATCTTCTCTTCATTGAAGGGTACGCAATAATCTTATATTAAATTCTTTGAAGAATGAAGCGTACTAGGCATCACGACCTTAGTTGATAAGAAATAGCAGTCATGTCCAAAGTTCAAACAAGATTTCAGCCTCCATCATCTGATCTAGCTAGGAAAGTAGTTAAATGAAGAAAAATTAATTATTCAATTGTTAAGCCCTTCTGAAAATTCTGGTTTGTCTATCATTACTTTTGGATCATATATATCTCCAAAATAGTTATTAAGAAAAAGAGGAAAACAAGATCCTTCATGTGTTTTACCTTTGGAAAAAGGTGCACTTCATCTCATCACGAGTCTTGAACATTCATGGGTGATGCTCATTATTCTATATTCACCATAACCCACCCTATCGAAGATCCAACGAATGGACATACAGGGCTCTTTAGATAGCATGTTTCCAATTTATAATCTTTCATACTTTCTTTAGATAGTCTCGTATGATGTTTTTAACTGCAAATGATATGCCCTCCGAAATATCTATCCCCAAGTAGACCATTTGTTCACAAGAGGATCTAGATTGATTGTGGTTTCAACCGAGAGCTTTTCAATTCTTTATCCATAGTCAAGCAAGTCATTTTCTTAGATACCAAGATTAGTACAAGGTTAGGGGTATAAGGATAATTAAATATTTTAGGTAGTTACTACAAGTAGTGGTTATAAATAAGAAGTTGGTGAGTGAAGAAGGGGGAATTGTTGAGTAGATAGGTCTTGAGTAGTATTCTCAAGAGAGGGGTCCCAAGTACCATAAGCTTGGATCATATTGTAGTTCTTAGTAAATTCTCAATATATGAAATATACTGATTCTTGTTAGGAAGTATCCTAACACACACCTATCCAGAGCCTTTTTGCTTAACTCTCTAAATCAAGATTTCAAGAGAATTAGGTTGAGAGTCGGCTCATGGATGTTCTTTTGGAAACTTACTACTATTATCCAGTCTCCCAGTCTACCCTATACATGAATAAGGGCAAGATTTTTCTGAAATGTTGAATGATTTGTGACCTTTGCCATTGAATTTGATGGCATTTTGAATAAGAAGCAATTTCATTAATGAATTTTGTTGGTGATATATAATTAAATTTGCTTTCAACCACCCGCTTAAGCTTTTGCATGAATTGGTGGTTTAATATGGCAACAAAGCAGTGGTCTAGGGAGGTCCTGTGTTCAAGCCCTTGCATTGTCATTTCCCTTCCCAATTAAAATTGATTTCCACTTGTTGGGCCTTTCAAATATTTCAAGCCCACAAGTGAGGTAAAATTGATTGATTTCCACTTGTTGGGCCTTTCAAATATTTCAATCCCACAAGTGAGGGGGAGTGTTGGTGATATATAATTTAATTTGCCTTCAATCACCAGCTTAACCTTTTGGATGAATTGGTGGTTTAATAGAATTAAATCTCCAAAGAGTACAAAATGAGCCTGTAAATGAGATTACAAAAGATTTCTCAATCATTTTGGGCTCATCCTTGTTGATGGTTTGTATGGGTAATACTTAGGAAGATGTGGATGAAATGAATGAAAAGGGGTGGAGCTAAAATTTCTGTCTTCCTTGATGGAAGATGTAGGCGGTGAATAATTGTAGATAGACTTGAGGTAAGGGGTCCCTCTTTGACGATTTCTTTCTGTCATGGTTGGTCGAATGTGGAATTCTTGAGGGCGTCATCAAAGATCTACCTCTATTCTTTTTGATAAAGAAACAATTTCATTGATGAAATTAAATATTGGAGTGAACTCCACCTATAGGAAACTTACAAAAAAGATTCTCCATTAGAGATTAAATATGATAAATGGTGTAGCCTAAGTAGCCTCAAGGAGTAATCCTTCCAGAATCAAGATTGTGAATCTTTTATTCGAATGAATAATATGCTTTAGACAAGAGGGAAAGACTCCTATTTATAGAGTTTTATCACATGTGGGGGTAAAAGGGAATTAACCTAGAATATTAACTAATTACCCTAATAACCCATATTCATCTTCCATCAAAATAGGAAGGCTCTTTTAATACGAAAAGACTGTTCAAATTTTAATTTCTACCTTCTAGTGTAGTTTGAATGATTTAGGGTACTCTCTTTAGGGGTGACTCTTTGGAAGCTTTGGTTGGAGAGGACATCTGATTGTGGAGGAAAAGCTATGGACTGAATAGAACTTTTGGACTTTGGGGGATAACGTTTCTTCCCTCTTTGTACTTCCAGTTGTGTTTTTTCATCTCTCTCTGTACTTCTGTTTTTGATAACAGAAATAATTATATAGTGAGAATAAGTTGATCTTTCTACTTCGGAAGAGACTTTCTTTTGTGGAGCTTAGCTACCTCCTACCATCGTTTGAACAATCTATGGGAGACAATGCTCAGTTAATTCAATATTTTGTCAGGTGGAGGATGGTTTTCCTTGAGATACTTAAATTTGATGCAATTGTCTGACATAAATTTTTCCTGACAATCTGCATTTTCTTTTTAATTAATGATCGCTTGGAGGAAAGCAAACATAACATTTCTTTTTTAATTTCACCTAAGTACATATGTAAGTTACCTTTATGTGACACATATTTGTCACATTGTTGCCCACATACATCCAGTTTGTTAACGCTTGTTTTTACCTGCAGACTCTGGATTCCTTAGAACTTTGGATTCTAGTATTAAACGCAACACAACAGTTATTAAAAAATTAAAGCAGATAAATGAAGAACAACGAGAAGGGCTGATGGATGATTTGCGAAATGTAAATATGAGTAAATTTGTTAGCGAGGCCGTTTCTGCCATCTGTGATGCCAAGCTTAGAACTTCTGATATTCAGGCTGCCGTTCAGGTAACCTCCTTCAGTTCTGTTGCTTTCTAGTTCAATTTTGTTGTAGTTGGGTGGTGTGGCCAAAAGATTTGGCCTAAAGTGTTCTACTAATATCACTGTCAATTTTTCATAATTTCCCTTTCTCCAATCGGATTAATATATTTTCTTTATCTTACATTGCCATTTTACCTTTTAGCCATGTAATTGATTTTCAATTTAGGGTTTCATTTATTTGATGAGAAATGAGGATAGCAGCCAGGATTCTAGCTGTGCTATGGAGTATTAGTTTGGGGATGAACTAATGGGTGCTGAACCTAGTGATTCAAATCTTGGGAGGGAGTATGGTCCTAATGCTTCAGCACCCCCTTTTTTTTTGTTTTACAGACACTTTTTAGTTTTTTTTTTTGGTATTCTTTTTATATTTGGGTAGAAAAAGACTCACGGGACCAAATTAATCTTCGAAGACATAGATTTACGAGATTATTGGCATAGTTTGATACCATACTTCACATGTTGAACATAAAAAATAATAGAAGTTCAGGCACTAATCTATATTCTTATGTGTTTCCTTGTCCCCTCTCCTCCAAAAAAAAAAGATCTGTTCGCTCCTTCACCAAAGGTACAAGGACTTCTCACCATGCCTGATTCAAGGACTCTTGAAAGTTTTCTTTCCTGGAAAGTCTGGGGATGAGTTGGATGCTGATAGAAACTTGAAGGCCATGAAGAAGCGCAGCACTCTCAAACTTCTTATGGAACTTTTTTTTGTTGGAGTTGTAGAAGACAGTGCCATTTTCAATAATATTATCAAGGATCTTACAAGTATTGAACATTTGAGGGATCGAGATACTACCCTAACTAATTTGACTCTCCTTGCTAGCTTTGCTCGACAAGGAAGAATCCTTTTGGGTCTACCGCCTACTGCACAAGATCATGAGGAGGTAAACAACTTTTTCTCAATTTCTACACACCCACAGCAGTGTTCAGTGTTCACGCAACTTCTGTATTTGTTTCTTGTGATTTTTCCAACTATTCTAACTGAGTTGTGCTTCTCACGAGGATGTTGGTTACAACATACCATGTGATTGTCTTATTGGTTTTTTTATTCTTGCTTTCCATATGGTTTATGAAACTTGTCTTTTTCCCGATCATGCTTTACTCTAGATTCACTGGGTAGCATTCTGTTTCAGTTTTTTAAGAGCCTTAATATTACTGCCGACCAAAAGAAATTCTTCAGAAAGGCTTTTCATACATATTATGACGCTGCAGCAGAATTGCTTCAGTCTGAACATACTGTAAGAGATTCACTATCTTCTCTAGAGCCAGTTATTTGATTTATCATTTACTCTCTTATCCCCTTTTGTTTCCCTCTTTCTATTCAAAGTTTAGGTCATGTTTTGGTTGTTTATTATTAATTCATTAGGATGTGTTTATTATTTTTTAACTTAGCACACAAGAAAAAGGCAACTAAATGACGATTTTTTTCCTTCTTTCTTAGTGAAAGTTGTTTCTATTAAGAAAATGTTAACAAAATCACAATGCCTTCTTTTCCACGAATATTTTATACTTGCATAGTTTTATTACTAACTAATTTCCATCATGATGAATTTAAGAATATATTTTACATTTTTAATGATATATTTGCCTATCACATTTGTTTAAATGGCAGTCACTTCGCCAAATGGAGCAGGAAAATGCAAAGATCTTGAATGCAAAGGGAGAGCTTAATGATGAAAATGTCTCTTCTTATGAGAAGTTGCGAAAATCTTATGATCATTTATACAGAAACGTCTCATCGTAAGTTGCATTATAACACTCATGGTACTAGGAATCTAATAATCAATTGATGACTTGGTAGATGTTTCGAATGCTTATTCCTAAACGTTGTCCATGTCAAAATCTGACATTTGTGGCACAATTTGCTATTGAATTCTTCATTGTACCCTGCATTGAATTGAAACTTCTTATTTGTATTTTTTCTTTCTTTCATCTAATTGTAATTGTTTATTCTTAATGATTTGCTCCTTGTTTGATGAATACTGATTTATTCTTATAATATATTTCTTGGTATCCTTGTATTCTGCTGAAGCAGCTTCTTATTTAATATAATCTGGAAGAATTTCTAATGCAAATATGAGGAGTAGTTCTTTTTAGCCAAGTATTGCACACAATATTCAGAGCAGAGGTAGTCGAGATGCAATAGAGTAAGAGAAATTTCGATATGCAATAGAGAGAAATTTAAGTTCTCTTCTAATAAGAAGGCATAGATGGAGATAAAAATTGCTTGCTTAAATAAAAAGATGGGTAGTCAATTTCTTCATGTAAAGTAAATTAATGAAATGTGATGAAAATCTTATTTTTGGAGCCCACCACAAATTAAAATAGATTCAATGGACTATTTTTCATTTGCAAATTAATGGAATTCTAAATTACACAGCTTTGCAGAAGCACTTGATATGCAACCCCCAGTGATGCCAGAGGATGGCCACACGACCAGGGTTTCTGCAGGAGAAGATGTTTCATCGCCTGCTGCTGGAAAAGATTCTTCTGTAATTGAAGCCATATGGGATGATGAAGACACCCGTGCTTTCTATGAATGCCTACCAGATCTCAGGTTTGGGTTGGTCAGATTATATAGTTTGCTGAGATAGTTTGGGGAAAATTTGTCTTGCATCCATCGTAAAGTAGACTTCTATTGATTACCTAAAGATACTTTTGGATAAAAATTACTTTCAGGACATGCTCATGCATCTTGTGATTGTCAGTCTCATTCATGTTTACTTACAGGGTAGTCCATTGTGTCCATACAAGACCTATATTTGTTGTTTTATAAGAATATTAATTGGTTTATTGAATGAGCTTGTCACTTCCCAGGGCATTTGTTCCAGCGGTACTGTTGGGAGAAGCAGAGCCTAAAGCAAATGAGCAATCTGCAAAGCCGGCAGAAAATCTGGCTGTAATTTCTCTCACCTGCAATTTTTCCTTTAAAATTTCAAATTTTTTTCCACTGTTCTATAATATTCTCTGAACTCTTTCACTTTTCCCACGACTGCTACTCAACTCTTTCACTTATCAAAATTTTTCCTTCTCTCCTCTGTGTGTTGGATTGGCTCACATGATTCTTTTGGCTGTAATGTAAATCAATCAAACATTCGTTAGGTTGGATTGGCTCACATGATTCTTTTTGGCCATAATTTGAAATCAATCAAACATAAGTTAGGTTTTAAATGGTCTTTGCTTTAGGAGTACGTGGATTTATTTTCTTGGTTTTTAGATGTAATTTCAATTAGTATTCAAATAAACTAAGTTGATAATGTCAATAATTGTGGTCTGGCAATGTCTCTAGAACTTTGAACACAATAATTTGTATTGAGACGAAAAATATAAAAGTGTTCTTAGTTTTGCCTATTTTAATTATAACACAATCTAATATACATTTTGTATTTTTAGCCTTTCAATATATATATATGTATGTATGCATAATGTATTTATGTATGAATTCTGTGTGTTTTCTCGTAATACCTTTTTCCAGTAGTTCTGTATGGGTAAAAATAATTTTTTTTTGGAAAATAGTACTTGGTTATTCTTTTTAATGTTCCAATGGTTTATTGTGAATGATAGCTAAAATTTTTGTTTATTAACATATTAAAAATATTGTTTCCTGAAAAAGATAAATAAAATGAACTGTCAATGGAAAGTTTAAAAGTGTTTTTCTGAGAAGGATACGAGTCTCACTATTATTAATATTGAAAGTTAATGAGACAGCTCAAAGTGCACGAGGGATATAAAAAGAGCAATAGGGGATGGAGGATCAGCATGCGCACCCGAGCATCTCAACTAGGTTGACACCCCCTTAGCGCCCTCATCACTTCCAAAAAACGACAATACAAGATCAAACAAAAATCCACAAATACAAAGCCAAACAAAAAGATAAAATAATCTGTCCGCGGCAAAATCATAAATCATAGGCAGCAGGTTGAGAACAAAGAAGAATAAGAATAATAACCCTTGATTGATTGAGCAAAAACTGTTGAAGCAGAGGGTTGATACGAAAGTCCTGATGATCAAGAACTTCAAGGTGGGGCCAATTTAACACAATATCCTGCGAAATGTAATCCTGAAAATCTTTGGATAGAGAACACCATGAAGATGCATTCAAACGAGCAGAATCAAAACGTTTCATCCAAGTTGATGGTTTATCATGGAAAACTCTTTGGTTTCTTTCAAACCATATTTCAACTAAGAGGGCTTTTACTGCGTTTACCCACAATAAATCAGCTGTCTTCATCTTCAAGACTGGACCGGCTAGAACTTGAGTCACGCTGTTCTTAAAATCATGATCAACAGCCCAACAAATATTGAATGCTTGGAGAAGACGGTACCAGCATTTAGATGCAAAGATACAGTAAAATAAAAGGTGCTAAATATTTTCCATGTTACCAACACAAAGGGGGCAGGCATGAGGTGAGAGGACATGGGAGGGAAGCTTACTTTGAAGTATTGAAGCACAATTTAATTTTCCAAACAGCATAATCCATATGGAGATATTTACCCTTCTTGGACTATTAGATTGCCAAAGCTTTTTGTACAAAGAACTTTGCAAAGGAGAAGAAATCGAGAGATGCTTAACCAATGATTTTATCGAAAAGGAACCCGAGGTTACAAGGGATCAAAAGGGACCAAAATCTTCTATCCGGAAAGGAAGCTGGCTGTAAGGATGAAATATGAAATAACAAGGACTGAAAGTCTATTATTTCCTTATCATTAAGCAATTTTCTGAAATAAATGAACTAAGAGCGGGTAGAAGAGTCCTAATGATCTGAAACTGATCCATTTGGATTGAATGCAATCCTAACCAGTCTTGGAAATTTGAGTGATATTGTCCGTCCATGGGTGCTTCCAAAATAGAATTCTGCTGCCATCACCTAATTTGACGAGAGCCAATGAATCAATTTGCGCCATTGCCTTGATATGCTAATCCATGGACTCCTTAGACTCATAGTTTTTCTTCCACTTGAATGGCAATTGAAAGTACTGTTACCATGAATGCTTCTAATCACTTGACACCAAAGGGAATTTTGTTCTTTTGAGAAACGCCATCCCCACTTAGACAATAAGGCTAGATTCTTGTGCGTTCAACTTTCCCAACTGTTGCAAAAGTGAAATGGAGAGGGGCCCATTCAAAAGCACCAGATTCTAATAAGATGGGAAAATGATCTGAAGCGAGTCTTTCTTTTCGGGAAGCTCTGGTATCGGCAAAGGATTCATCCCAATCAGCAGTTACTAGGAATCTATTCAGCAGAGAACGTGAAACTGACTTTCCTTCTCTTGACCATGCGAATTTACAGTTGGATAACGGAATTTCTAGCAGCTTTGACTCTCTAATCAATTTATTAAATTTTCTCATTCCCCTTGTTAATCTTCCTACTAGAAATCTCTATGGTACTTTTCAAGTGATGTTGAAATCACCTCCCAAACACCAAGCTCCTGTACAGAGGTCTGAAAGAAAAGACAACTCCGGCCAAATTTGGTTTCTATCTTGATAATGTGTGGGTCCATAGATGTTTGAAATCCAACATATTTTTCTATTGATTGTGCTGCATTTTACTGAAAGAGAATAGTCTCGTTTCAGAACTTCAATAATCGACAGTTTAGATTCATCCCACATAATCAGCAAACCTCCTGATCTGCCATTAGCTTCAACAAAGACCCAGCCAATTCCTTTTGAACTTCATAGTGCCTTTAGAATACAACTGTCAATCTCTTCTCTTTTGGTCTCCTGAATCAATACTATTTCTGGATTAACTTTCTTCAAAAGATTTTTAATAGCCAATTGTTTCGATTGGCCCATGATTCCTCTAGTGTTCCATGATATAATCTTCATCTTTGCTACCTCTGCCTTATATCAATTCAATTTCACATGCTGCCAAGAATGGAACCAGCTCTTGAGGGGGAAAGATACTTGCTAACTTGCACAAAATTTCTTTCTCTGGGGAGAAAAACAATTTAATAAAATCTGGACCGAGAGAGTTACTGTCCTTCTCTGTCTCTGTCTGAATTATTTCTTCCTCAAATGGTTCAATTTTTGCATTACTTACACTGGTGACTGATTCAAGGGAAGTTTAAAAGTGTTAAAAGTTTTAATTATTGCTATACTATACTTTTCTATTTTGTTTAAATCTTATTTTCTATTTTATTTAACTGGATTATGATATTAAATAACATGTCATGAACATTATGTTTAAAATTTTAATAACAAAGAGAATTGGATATGTATGTAATTTGTGAATGGGGACTGGAGAAAAAGGTCTGGAATTTCTTAAGGATTTTCCCAAATTGGGAGCTTAGTATAAGAAATCTTTGGAAAATTTGGAAGGATTTTTATCCTAAGAAAATCAAAATTTTCCTAGAACAATCAAAATTTTCCTTTGGGAGCTTGCTTAGCCTTGGTGTTGTTCATACTGTTAGTCTTACATGCATCTTTCTCCTTGGTGTCTCGTGTGTCAACACATGCTGAATGTCCAACTCATTTATTTATGCATTGCCCTTAGGCATCTTGTTTCTTGCACATTATTTTGGAGTGATTCTGAAATCATTAAAATCTGAAATTGGAGTGACTTTAAGCATGACAAAGTGATTTTAACAATATCAAAATCACTCCAAGCACGTGCTTACTCATTATGGTTTATCTTGTTTAGTTTTCGATTGGCGTGCCTTATAGTAATTACCTTAGCTGCTGCTGGTGTTTCCCCCTAACTTCATCATATCAATGCGTTCTCCCTTTTAAATATGTATCGTAATGATTTGATCCTTTGCTGAGGGGGCCCTATTTATATGATTTGATCCTTTGCTGTCCTTATCAGTTTGTTCCATGGTGTCTAAGAATTTTAATGCCTTCTATAGGAATCTGAAGCAGAACAAGGTCAGCAAACTTCCCTAGAGGCCATTGAGGTTTCTACAGATTGTTTACTACAGGATGGCAAAATTAATGAGAAAGGTGAGAAAGGGAAGGACAGAGAAGAAAAAGATAAAGAAAAGAATAACGATACAGATAAGGAGAAGGGGAAAGAAAAAGATGGAGATAGAAAGATGGAAAATGAAAAAGAAAAACTTAAAAATATTGAAGGAACAAATTTGGATGCTTTGTTGCAGAGACTCCCTGGTTGTGTCAGCCGTGACCTTATTGATCAGCTGACTGTAATTACTTCTCTCTCTCAGATTAATTTTGATTTTTTTAGATGGGATGGAAGGCTGGATCTTTGTTAAGAATGCAATGTTAATATTTTTGTATACTTGCAGGTAGAGTTTTGTTATTTGAATTCCAAGGCTAACCGGAAGAAGCTTGTGAGGGCTTTGTTTAATGTGCCTAGGACATCATTGGAGTTGCTGCCTTACTACTCCCGCATGGTTGCGACATTGTCAACTTGTATGAAGGATGTATCTGTCATTCTTCTCCAGATGTTGGAGGAGGAGTTCAGCTTTTTATTGAACAAAAAGGTTTCACTTTCAGTTCATATAACTTTTTTTTTTAATAGAGTTGTCTACTTTTTAATTTTTTTTCCATTTTTATTTTAATCAAACAGGACCAAATGAACATTGAAACAAAGATTAGAAATATAAGGTTTATTGGAGAGCTTTGCAAGTTCAAAATAGCTTCTGCCGGCCTCGTTTTTAGCTGTTTGAAGGTATGAGTGGAGGACACACCTGTTGATGACACATCATGTTCTATTGTTCTATATATTTTGAAATCATATTTTTTTCATATGCGTGCCAAAACTTCCTCATATGTGGCCGGTTGTGTCAAATTTCTGTAGGGTCTATTGGGATTATTTATTTATTTTTAACTTATAAAGCTTCATGCTTTTAATTGACTGTTCCAATCATTTTGGGTTTTATTCAATCAGTTTGCATCATTTTCATTACCTGTATTTCTTTTGTTTGGGGGGTAAGAACCAATTTTATTGATCAGATGATATCACAAAAAAAGGGAAGGAAAATATAGCCCACAACTAAGGAAGATTACAGAGAGGTTCGCATAGAGAGTAATTACAAAGATCTTCACACAGAAAGTATTCAAATGTGATTGTTGGAAATAGTACAAAATTTGCGCAAGTGAGAGCTGATAAATAGTGTGTTGAAAATAAAGAAAGGCTTTCCTTTGTTGATGATGACTATTTTGTTTTTTCTTGTCATAAAAGCCAAAAGAAAGGTCTAACTGCAATTTGAACGAGCAATAAGCCTATGCTAGTTTATAAACCAGAAGTTGATGTTTCGCTGTGGTTGGAAAATTATGGTTAATTGATGAAGACATTTTCTCTTTTCGGCAGGCATGTTTAGATGATTTCACTCACCATAATATTGATGTTGCTTGTAATCTTCTTGAGACCTGTGGGCGTTTTCTTTATCGGTCTCCTGAAACTACAGTACGGATGGCCAACATGTTGGAGATATTGATGCGCTTGAAAAATGTAAAAAATTTGGATCCCCGACACAGCACCCTGGTAGAAAATGCGTACTATCTATGCAAGCCTCCAGAGAGATCTGCACGGGTGTCAAAAGTTCGTCCACCATTGCATCAGGTATGGGATTCATCTCAGCAGTGTTCCCTAAATTTTCCCTACCTACAGTTGGTTCATATGTTGTCTTAACTTGTATCCTGCAGTATATTAGAAAGTTACTCTTCTCAGATCTAGACAAGTCTGCCATTGAGAATGTGTTGAGGCAACTTCGGAAACTTCCATGGAGTGAATGTGAGCCATACCTTTTAAAATGTTTTATGAAAGTTCACAAAGGGAAGTACGGCCAGATTCACTTGATTGCTTCTCTAACGTCTGGTTTGAGTCGATATCATGATGAATTCTCAGTTGCTGTTGTCGATGAGGTCAGTTCACTGAAAACATTTTCAACTTAAAATGGGACTTGTCCGTCTACCTGATAAGATCATTACCTATCTAGTGTGCTTGCTTTGTTGACGCATTCCATATGTACATTTTCATGTTTATTAAGAGATGTTCAGTGTTTTTTTAAACTGTGAATAGATGCTTTCCTGTGATTAGAAACGAATTGTATTTTAGTAGTAGTAGTACTTGATTTAATTTTTTTCTGCAACTCAGAAGTACTTTGAATGTTGTAAAAACACAAAAAAACGTGAAAGTACTAAGAAAAAAACTAATATTGCTTTTGGTTAAAATGACTTTGGCTCATATGTTTTATTAATTATCATTAATTTCTCTGTATAGCTACACTTTCTACTTCTCAGTAGCCTTTCTATATTTGTGTTCTCTTACTGGTTCCTTAACACATTATTCTTTCACTAATATTTTTTTACATTTTCTTTTCTCTTTTATCCACTTTATCCTATTAATTGTCGATTTCATTAAAAAGAAAAGGCATAGCCTTTTCTTAACTACATAACTCAACCACAAAGTTTGATTAATAGCAATTTCTTAGTTTATCTACCTTTTAAAGAACTCCTGGGAGCATATTTTCTCCTTTTGCATAAGGAATAATTTAGCAGTTTTTCAGATTTGAAGTTTGGTTATTAGAAATCTGTTGCATGAAAGTTATTTTATACTACATGATGACTGTAGTTTGCATATTTTTTCAGGTTCTCTTTTTTATATCTGACTTATCTATTTTATTCATTTTGGCGATTGTTAATTATCTCAATGATTTCTAGGTATTGGAAGAAATTAGGCTTGGACTTGAAGTGAATGATTATGGGATGCAGCAAAAACGCATTGCTCATATGCGGTTTTTGGGGGAGCTGTACAACTATGAACTTGTAGATTCATCTGTGGTCTTTGATACCCTTTATTTGATTCTTGTCTTTGGTCATGGCACTTCAGAGGTACGAAATTGTTTTGTTGTTATTGATCATAATTTATTTATTTTTTCTTTCACCTTGATATGTTAGCAACTCCACAGGGTTTCCCTTAATATATTTATATATTATATATATAAGGAAACTGAGAACTATATTTTAATGCAGTAAAAAGAACAACCTACGAGCATGGGTAGAGAGAACCACTCCCCTAAGTAACTGTGTAGGAAAGTCTTCCCGTTCTTATTAATCATGTAGAGATTAAAATAAATTTTGTTTGATCTTGCTCCACCTAGAAGCATCATGTTGCACACTAAAACAAAAGAACTGAAAAAAAGCATCTGATCTTCAAATGTCCTAAGATTTCTTCTCTCCAAATGTTCTACGAAGCGCCAATGTTGCCCACCGCCCGATAATGTCTCTTTGATCGTTTATTAGTTAATACTAGGGTTGTATATATTTATAAAATTCTAAATTTCATTGAGAAATATAAATGATTAGTTGTACTATACCTCAACCCAAGTAGAAACCTTGGTTATAACGTGTAAGCAATCAATGGGGATTCCTTTTGCACTAGCCGCTATAATGGCACCAAGGATCTTAGTAATTTAATCAAGTTGGATGGATATGTGGAGGTATAGTTTCTGTCATTCTAAATTCTCTTTGTAGGATATGCAATCTGTTAATGTCCGATGAATGAAGTACACCAAATATATGTTCAATACTTGTGGAGGATGCCGAGTTTTGGTTTATGTAGTACAAGATTGTTTCTTTGTGCTTGGCCAAATGTTTTATTTTATTCAAGTCTAATGTAATTGATCTTTGTTGCTTTCAGCAAGATGTATTGGATCCACCTGAGGACACTTTCCGCATAAGGATGATTATCACCCTTCTTCAAACCTGTGGTCACTACTTTGATCGTGGATCTTCAAAGAGGAAACTTGATCGATTTTTTATACACTTCCAGAAATATATTCTCAGCAAAGGAGCTCTTCCGTTGGACATTGAATTTGACTTACAGGTCAGTTGTTTATCATGTTAGATTAGAAGACTTATTTTTTGAGAGAATTTGTATACACGAAGGAAATCTAAGCTTAAGCTTACACATTTAGAACTTACAAAAGAAAAAAAGAGTTCTGATGTATATTGCTCTGATTTTTTTTTTACTTTCTTCTACACTTGTATAGGTTTTTGTACAATGAGTGTATTACACACCTATTATGCCAATAAATGTACAAAATATTGCTCATTGTAATCATGTTCACATTTGCAAATATTCATGCAAGTTTTGGTCACTGGTGTCATTGAAGTTTTTGTGATCTCTGTCAATTTGGTGTATCTTTGAAAAGAGGAAAAAAGTAATGATTTTGCTGAATGCTCCGTAGCACGTCTTCATTTATTTTATTCCTCACTCTTGCACGTCAATTATATGGTGAAGTTTGCCTTTTCAGGATTTATTTGCGGAACTGCAGCCGAACATGACCAGATACTCATCCATTGAAGAGATAAATGCTGCTTTTGTAGAACTTGAGGAGCATGAACGTTCGGTCTCAAATGACAAGCCCAATACTGAGAAACACCTTGATGCGGAAAAGCCCAGTAGAGCAACTTCCAATATCACCTCAACTAATGGAAGGGACACAGTGAATGGCTCTAAGGAAAATGGTGGAGCTCATGAAGATGGTGCTGATAGCGACAGTGATACAGGAAGTGGCACTATTGAGGCAGAGGGACGTGATGATGAAGAGTCGGACTTGGAGAATAATCACGAAGATGGATGTGACACTGAGGATGACGAAGACGATGAAGAACCGGGTGGGCCTGCTTCTGATGAGGATGATGAGGTTCACGTTAGACAAAAAGTGCCTGAGGTGGACCCGAGAGAAGAAGCCAATTTCGAGCAAGAGCTCAGGGCTGTAATGCAGGCAAGATTTATTTTTGTGATCACTTGCCGTACTCTTATGCTTCTAAACTCGAGGCTTCATTTTGATTTGATTAGTGCAACAGGGCACTTAAATTTCTTGAAGTTTATTCTTTAGTTTAAACCACTTAATTGATTTGTGAGAGCACTTGAGGATGCATTGGTTACTACAGTATAGACATTGTATTATTTTAATATTTCCACAAACTTATTGATGAATATAAGTCATTGTGAATGCAGGAGAGTATGGATCAGCGCAGGCAAGAGCTTCGTGGCCGACCAACATCAAATATGATGATACCAATGAATTTGTTTGAGGGGTCGACGAGGGACCACCATGGAAGGGGGGCTGGTGGAGAGAGTGGAGATGAGGGATTGGATGACGATGCTGGTGGAAGCAAGGAGGTTCAAGTGAAAGTTCTTGTTAAGCGTGGAAACAAGCAGCAAACCAAGAAGATGTATATCCCCCGTGATTGCACACTTTTACAGAGCACTAAACAGAAAGAAGCAGCAGAGCTAGAAGAGAAGCAAGATATTAAGAGGTTAATCTTAGAGTACAACGACCGGGAAGAGGAAGAACTTAATGGACTAGGCTCCCAAACAATGAATTGGATGCAGACAGGGGGCAATAGAGTCCCTACGCGGGGAAACAATTGGGAAGCTTCGGGTGGGAGGAGTGGTGGGTCGCGTCATCCCCATCATCGGTACCCTGGTAGTGGCGTGCATTATAGTAGAAAGAAATGAGTTGACTGCAATCCATGAGGGAAGGATTTAATTCGTCACAACATTTTGTCAACTGTCGCTGACTTACATATAGATCCAGCGACTTAACGCCTACAAGTCGAGCTTTCTGCAATGCTTGAACATGAAGAAGATTAAGGAAACCGTGGATGATGAAAAATAAGAACTCTGGATTACCTATTTTTGAGCAAGTCAATTGACAAGGCCACAAAGAAATGAAGAAAGGAGGGTTTCGTGGGGTTCAGTTTGTACATGGTGTAGGGGTTGATTCCTATCTATTTTTAGGATCATTGTTTCTTGCAGCATGAAAAAAATGGTTTTGTTTGGAACTAGTTTATAAAAGAATAGCTGCAGAATTACTTGGCTTTGTACAGTTCTTGTGTTTGGCAGTCTGGGTATTTGGCTAGTTAGGTCCCAAGGCAAAACACAATCTTGGAAGGGAATTGTATTTTGGTTCAATACACAGGTTTTTCATGTGGTTCTACTATTATCATTATAAATACAAGTTATGTGAAAAATTACTACTTTCTGTCTTCTGACTTCTAGCTTTCAATTTTGTGAAAAATCAAATATCAAGTGTACAAAAATTTTGGAGCCTTAAATAATGCAAGCAAAATAGAAACAATGGAATAGTAGATTGTCATTTGAGATGTATGTTGTGTTGTTTCAATTGGAATTATGATGATTGTTTCAATGCTTAGAGGCCTTTTCACAACACCCAAGATACGCACAATTTTCCAATTTCATAGACTTTACTTATTCCTTAAGTACATAAACTTCATATTCAGAAAAGAAGAACGAAAAAAAAAAGAGAAAGTTCTAAGACTTTATGCACTATGGTTTGATACAGAGAGCATAGGATGATTACTTGTTTGTACAAAATGTAGTAATGAGAATAAAAGCGAGTTGAGTTGATCAGGGAGCAGGCTGCTAGTGCGACGAAGTGACGGAGATTGGCGGTGGAGAAGGTCTGAGAGAGAATCTGATTGGAGTTCTACAAACATATTGGGCTAGACGAAGTGACGGAGATGGCGGTGGGGAGGTGGTCTGGGAGAGGACCTGATTGGAGTTTTACGAACATATTTTCGAGCCCATACGTGTTTGCCATTGATGGAAAATTTAGCCTTGGTTCTTGCTTCGAGGACGAGGTCGATGGAGGACTCTGTTTTCACCACCAGCCGGGCGTACAGCGGTTGCTCCGGTGGGTGTGCCTCTTGCATGTGAATGCTCTCTATGAAATTCCCATATCTTCTGCTCAAATACCACAAATATATGTAATATTAGAAGCTTAAATTACATTTTAGTTCCTCTCCAAAAGAAAAATGGAAAAAAAAAAAAAAAAACATTTTAGGTGTCTTGATTTATTAAAAAAAGCATCTAAATATTAAAATTAAAAAATGATGCATATTCAGGAGCAAAAGTATTTCCATGAAAGGCAACTCTAACAACCATCTATATTCATGCACAAAAAAAAAAACAAAAGAAAATTGCATTAGTCAAACTTGGTAAAAAAAAGAAAAAACCCGAAGTTGCTCTTTATGCTATTTTCTTTAATAAAAAATTTATAGAAAGAAGGTATTTTGTGTTCCTTTATTTGCTCCACTCGGAGATTAACTTCCCTTCAAATTCGAATGATATAGAAAAAAGGTAGAATTTCGCGATTTGCCTCAATTTCTTCCCTTTTAAATTTAATATATAATTAATTCAATTACTAAACTTGATATTCCTTTTTTCAAAACCATAGATTTACTAAAGGAAATACACAAACTATAAAATTTAGAATTAAATAACAAGATTGTTTTTTTTTTCTTTTATAATTTGTGTTAGATTCTATTAAAAAGTTTTTAAATTTAATTGAATAAAAATAACACAAAATTTCATAAAAAAAGTTCCAATATCCGAGTTTTTTCCTCATAATAATTTAATATATATTTTTGTGAAAACTATATAATTTAAGATCTTAACAATATGTGTCATAAAGCAAATCTCTGACTCTTCGCTACAATCTAAAAATCTTTGACAAAATTTTCGACATGCAGAGGAATATGGAGAGATATATTGGAAAAAGAAACAAGAATTAATTAATTAATTAATTAATTAATTATTAATAAAATTTAAAAAAAAAAAAGAAAAAAAAAACCTGCCAAAATAGTCTCTAACTTCATCTTCAGAAATTGGGTATCCTTTCGAGAAAGTCAGAAAAATGGTCCTTTGATCCGCGGGAATCGCTTCCCCTTCTTCTTCCTTCCCACTTTTCAACTCCAAGCTACTCATTCCACTCCGAATCGCCGCCGTCGAACCCTCTCCCCTCAAGCCTAAAAACCCAAAACTGGGTACAAAAAAATTACTCACCGGAGGAGCCCCCTCAAAGACCCTTCCACGGCCGCCCCCTTCGCCTTGAACTGCCGGAATGGATACGGCGGCGGGGGCGGGGGCGCGTGATATCGCGCGCCGTGTATGAAGCGCTTGGAGAATATCAAGAAAGGCTCTATGGCAGATATCGTTACACATCTTGGCAACGCCACGGAGGATTTCGAGCCGGTTGTGGTGGACGAACCGGAGAGAAACCGGAGTTTTAGAAACGTGTTGAATGAGAGGAATATCTAGGTTCGAATCCGGTTCAAATGGAAATTTGTCTTTTTCTATACAAGCCAACGACATGACGGCTTCATCACAAAGTGCATCAACCAAGACGTCGGGCAGACCCAACATTTTATGAACCAAATTCGACTCTTCACCATATTTTTCAAGCCAAAGCCAAAATCCCATCACTCGAACCGACTCCTCCGGCTCCCGACCCAGGGAAAAAACCATTCGACTAAAAAGGCTTCGGTCGATCGTGTGAAACAGGTTGAATTCTTCTTGTGTTATAGTGTAATTAATATTAGTATCTTGCACAGACGAGGACGAAGAAGCCATATTCTAATTATTAAAATTAAAAAGAAAAAGAAGAAGAAGAAGAAGATCAAAAGAAAACTAACTTGGTTCTTTAAGAAGAGAAGAAGAAGGGATTAGTGGAAAGGGCGTTGGTATTTAACAGGGTTGAAGAGACACCATTGATGGAGTTTAGAATTTTGAATGAAACGATGCATTTAGAGGGTAGAGGGTTTCCATTGCTTGCTCTTGTTGTAGAAAACAAAGCCAAACTCCATCAACATATTTCCAAACTAAAACTTGCTGCTACTCTCAAGATTTGGCAACTAAAACTTGCCATATATAACGATAGAGATTATCCCTAGAGTCGTCACAATGTGACTGACAGAATTACTCGTTGCATGTAAGAGAGAGAAAACTTAATTAGGTGAAATGGTAAATTTCTTTCGTTTGGAAAATCAAATATTAGAATTTAATCCATATCTTTTGATAAAATTGTGTTTAGAATCTAAACCATAATGATTTGTTATAACTTTTAATAATAAAACAACTAAATTCTTTTTTTTTTTTTTTTTTCAAAAACATAAAACACCAAAATTTTAATTTTAAATTTTTTTTTTTTTTTTTTTTTTTATAACTAGTAAAGTTAAAGTCATATACTCACATAAATAAACGATTTCAAATCTCTTTATCTTAGATGTTGAAATTTACAAACCATAATAATATCAATACAATAATAATAATAATAATAATAATAATAATATGTAAAGAAAGAAAAGAAAAATATAAAAAGAAATGTATGTGAGTTTCCGGCTTTCTGAGTCTAATTATAAACTCATAAAGCTTTTAATATATACATAATTTAAAGTTTCAACTTCAATAATTAAGATTTGAGTCTAATTAAGGTTTTGTGTTCAATAGGTTATATGAAGAGTAAAATTTAAAAAGAGCCCCTAAAACTTTAAGATGTATATAGAATGTGACTTCGAAAACAATAACTGTTTTTTTACAATAATTTGTTTTCTTTAAACATTTTTTCATAAGAACTACTTGAAATTAATTGAAACATAATCATCATTAACTAATTACAAATATAATTACTTGATAGTTTTATTTCATTGGTTCTTTACATTTTATTTAAACATAAGTATGAGTTTATATGTTTATATATATAAACTAATTTATTCAACTAAAATAAAATTTATGTGTATATTAAATTATATATAATTAATTTATTTATTTATTAAATTGGAGTTGTTAAATTGAGAGACTATGATTTAAATTTTAATATAATTTTCTAAACTATAAATTTCAATTTCAAAAAATTAAGAAAAATTGTTATATAACAAAAAAAAAAAAAAAAACCAAGTTTCAATATTTTACCATTTTTTAAAAAAAATTCTTCAATTAATTAATTTTACTAACATATAAAATTAAAAAAAAATTAAGAAATGTATTAAAAGAAAAGTGTGAGTGGGCTTATATGTGGTTCGTGGTTTAAAGGGTGCATGACAATAGCTTATTTTCATGGCTAAAATTTCTCACTTTATACCGATTTCCATCTCAATTCCCTAAATCTAAGATTATTAATTACTTAAATATAATCCATTTGTATACCATTCGTATATGTTTAACCATTACATATAATATCATTTGATTTTTACATGGTTAGATTTTTGTGATGCAAGGTAAGACAAAATAAAATAACAACTTACTTTATTAAAAAAGAACAAAAAATTTATCACAAAAGAATGAGCTTTAGGAACACAAATATATGGTGTTTTCTTCGTTCTAAAATGTTTACCAAGATAAATCTTTAGTGTGAACAAAAAGAGTACGATACTCTTCACGTATAGACAACGACCATATGAAAGGAGATGAGTTGTAATGAGAACAAATGTGTCGAGCAAGTGTTGATGAATTTTTTTGAAAATATCATTATTACAAAATACTCATTTAACTGTGAGTTTGAAAAGGAGAAATGTTAAGTAAATAAGTTGCGTGTTGTCATCCAAAGTGAGATGGTTAGGAGATTAGATTTGCTAATCTCCACACGTAAGTTGCCATCCTAGGCGAGATGGCTAGAAGATTTGTTAAGTTCTCCACACATGTCACCATCCTAGACGAGATGAGAAGTAATAATGATATTATCTTTGTCTTTTAATACAAAATCTTTAAGAAAATTGCACAAAATGATAAAAACAGGTAATGACATCTAGTTTTTGCATATTACGAATATGACAAAATTAGTGATAAAAGACAACTATCAGACGATAATGGGTTATCGACTTTTAAATTTTTTACTTTTGCAATTTAAAAATTGTAGTAACATGTGTCCTGTTATTATAATTTTTTTTGCTATTTTTGCAAGGGTCCTAAATCTTATGATAGTGTCAAGTTATAAAAAAATCAAACATTTTAATTCCGTTTATGTATTTAATTCTCAATGTTTTCCTCCCTTAATTACAAACGTTTCCATAATTAAATTTTCCTATTTAATTATTAACATCTCTTTTAGTTTCATCCACTATAAAAACACTTTTCCTTCTTCATTTTGGTATATGAGAAAAATAGAGAAAAACTTATTTTTCAAACTATTTTCTATGGTTTTTCGAGCAACAAAAGTATCCATTTGAGTGTTGGTATTCCAATCAGTCTCAATGCAATTTTGATTGAAGAACATGGTAATTTTATCCCGGGGACTACGAGACTACATAAATCTGTTTGCACAAAAGAGCAGAGTCAGGAAACGTCTTAAAGAAGCGAGATCCATGATTCAACCTTTCTTTATTAACTAGTTTCTATTTTGTAGTAGGCGTTTTGATCAGATGAGTTGATCAATTAGACAAATTGATTAGTACGTGATAAGTCATTGGAGCTGATCCTTAGGCGTTTTGATCATTAGACAAGACGAGACATCAAGTGGTCAATTTAGGCATTCTGTCTAAACAATGCGAGATACTACTTATACCAGACGAAATACAAGGCAAATTAAGGCAAATTGTCTAGGCGTTAAGTCTAAACGTTACATATTTTCAGCACATTACTTTTTCTAGGCGAATTGTTCCAACAACAAGAGACGATGACTACAACAAAATTTACCACATGGGAGGAAAAAGAAAATAAAAGAAATAGAAAATTTACCCCAAAAAAATCAATTTGATTCAACCAATATATCCCGTGAAACTTATAGAAATTAAATAAATTTAAAATCCTAAAGTCCTAAAGTTTTATTAGTCTATCCATGTAGACTCTTCATTACAATTACTTTTAAGAAGCAGTGCACTAATTCTCAAACGCTTCTAGAATCTTTCAAAGGTTAGTTTTACAAAATTGATGTTTTAAGTATATTCAAGAACAATTTTCAAAGAACATTTTGTGTAATACTTCAAGTTTGATTAATTTATGAAAGATTAAGATTTAATTTATTTAATTATAAGTCCCACACACGATTTCTTTTCCACAAGAGGTTTTTGGGAAAACGTGTTTAGTGGAGTTTGTACTTTTGTTGATTTGATGTCATGTGATTCTGTCTCTATTATTTAATTATCTGATTCTCTAATTTAATTCATTCACTTAATGCATGGACGTTCTCGAATATCCATACATTAGGACTTGAACTTATGCATGTGGACGTTCTCAAAGTCGGATTGTTGGGGCCGTGTGGACGTTCTCGAAGTCGGATTGTTGGGGCCTTCGGGACCTAAGCTTCAAGGGGTAATTTAGCCTTTAGAGTTAGTCTTCTCACCCTTGGAAGAATTTTAGCTAAATTATTGCAAAAGTTTATGAATTTCAATGGAAAATAACTTCTTTATTTATAGAATTTCGAGATGGGGTTTTATGTGGATTTGGGATTGTTTAATCTATGAGTCTAGCCTTGGATTCAACTGTATCGATTTAGGATTTATATAGAATTTGAACTAAATAAAGTTTATTTTTAAGCTCAATTTATCTTTAAACCTATAAATAATAATATAAAATTAGACCAAATTAGTTTTATTCGATTCAATAATGGTCACAATGAAACAACGTAGCATCATCGAGATTTAGCCAATTTATGTTCTTCATTCCTATTTGGGACACAGGTCAACTTCCTAGTTGATAGATGAGGTCATTTATGATTGTTTGGTTTGAAATTTCTCATTCAACAATAATGAATTGATATACTTATAAAAATTTGAAGTTTAACTTAATATAATTATTAGTCCATTTAAATTCATTCCGTAAAAGGACTAGACGTTTTGAAATATAAAAAGCAAAAAATATACACCAACATAATTTTGAGAACTCTAAAGTATATATTTTCGAACAAATTAGAGATATATAACTAAATGAGTTTTAAAGCTTTAAATGATTTTCATTTTGAAACATAAACAACTAAATATATACACTAATCACATGATTTAAATCATGACCACAAGTGTGTTTTTGCAACAAATGATAGATATCCGACTAAATGAGCCTTAAAAGCAATGAATAATTTTCCTAAAAAGAAAAAGAAAACTTTGTATAATTGAAAATGGAACATTTTTAAAAATAGTAGAATATATTAAAATTATTTACAAAATATGGAACATTAATCCCTATCTCATTTTTTTTAAGTTTATTTTTTTCTATATTTTATAAATATTTTATTTTTTTTAACACAAATAAAATAATTCTTCTTTGAAAATATATTACTAAAAAAACAATAAAATTAGTTACAAGAGATTGAGAGAAAGCACACAAAAGTTTTATGTAATGTGTTTCCATATTTGTAATTATTAATTAGCATATATTACGCAATTAGTGAGTTTCCATATTTGTAATTATTAATAAGCATTAATACAATTCGATCATACTTCCAGGAAGGTTTGAAATTCTTTGCTCTTTGAAGGAAGAGTCACTCTGTCAATTGTTGCATTCCATCTCGTGGGAACAATGGGTGGCATCCTCCTCCACGAAATCTTGTGAGACTATAAACGTTGATGCACCTTAGCTATCCACCCCTCCTTCCATAGATATATAATATCAAATTCAAATGGAAAAAATTTCTGCTACATCTATCACGTCTTGTGACTTTCCCCCCTCCAAAATGTTGGTGATATCTGAAGGTATGAAATTAGTTGATTCTCTTCACTACAAGTAGATAATCACTAAATCAGACTGCAAGCGGTTAACATTTTCAATTAAAAGCAAAACGTGATAAGTGAGATCACAAATAATGTTGCTGATTTAATTATAAAAAATGCTAGAGATAATTATCTTGAAGGTAGTGGGAGGAAAAACTTTTTTTTTTTTTTTTTTTTTTTTAAATCTCGAAGGCTTGTGTAAAAGATTTATCAAATGTTGTTCGTGAGACTAAATAAATTTTGTTTAGAAAAAAGAAACAATTAATATATATTACGATAGTAAAGGTTTATTGCCATATTTTGGATGGTCCTCATAATTTTGACTTAATTATTCTTAAAATATATATTGTTTGAAATTTTACAATACAAAATCAGTTTGATTTTTAATAATAATTTGGGTTAGGTACATTTGTCATACGTTCTCAAAACTAAATATTTTTTTCTTTTTTGAAATTTTAATTTGGTTTCTATTTGGTCGTTGATGTTTCAAAAGCTACAAATATTTTAAAATTTGACTTTGATTTTTTTATTAATCCATGAAATTTGAAATAATTCCGATAGAATTTGAGTTTAAATTATATGTTTATATAGTAAATATCACTAAAACAGTAGTAAACGAAACATTCTCAATGTGTCTATAATATATGGTGAGAATTTCATACATACATACTATCACTTTATATATATATTTTAAATGATCAATATATACTTTAATATATCTGTAAGCTATGATAGTTTTGTTATGTGATTTAGTATATATATATCCCATCTTATTTACAACATTAATAAATAGTGACATATATTTCTAATATTTTTTGGTAGATAGTCAAAATTGCAGTTTATTTCGATGGTTTTTTTAACGAATCTAACAATTACATTAGATTTAGTGTGTTCGAAATAATAATTGGTGAATATGTGCTATAAAAAATTGTACAATATCCTTAGATCCAAGTTAGATAGTTTTATTGATATAAACAATATTGATATATACATTTGCCTAGGTCCTATAGAATGTCTTAAGAAGGATTTGGTTATAAGGAATGATAACGATGTTAAATGGGTTTACCATATAATAACATTGAAAGTTGAACAACATATTCCCTTATTGTCCATTATGTTGGCCTTCTAGTGATTTCTTTGGGTTAATCGTCCCCAAGTTCATTTCAAACTGAAATTCATTTAGATGGGGGTCGTTTATTTTTTAAAATATAGTATGTCTAAGATAGATTCCAACTTTGCACTAAAAATCCACTACATGTTTTCAACTAAATCTTTGTTGAAATAGTCCGTTTAAGTCATTGCTATTAGAGACAATTTTCAATACGTTACAGTGAAATCAAGTGTTGATTCGGTGCGTAATTGAAAATTGCAAATGGTCATTGCGTGCTTCATGTTGTTTTCATAGGGATAGGACATTATGGGTTCTTACTAGGTTTGAACATACATGCTCAGTAGATGTTGCACTAATAGATCATAGATAGACTATCTTTACGATTATCAAGGACTTGATAAAGAACAAAATAAATTTAGCTGGTTCTGAATTGTCCACTCCCAAAGATATAGTTCATTATGTTCGTGTTGAACATGCTTAAACATGTCTTACCAAAAAACATGACGTGCACCTGGGATTGCGTTGGATAAGATTAGAGGTTCTCCGAAGGAATCCTACAAGATGATAGCCAAATTTGCTTACATGTTGCAACTTAACAACCCATGTATATTGGTAATATACATCGTTGTATATGTATTTATTTTCATTAAAAATTTGTACCATTAATGTTCATATTTGTCATGTTCATATGTTTTGCTGTTGAATACCAACTTGATGTAGATGGTAGATTTCGATACTTCTACATGGCATTATCTGGTTCTATTTCTTGTTGTCAACATTTTCATCCAATCATATCTATTGATGAAACAAGCATGAAGAATAAGTACGGGGTACTCTTTTATTTGCTTCAAGTCCTGACGCCAATGATAAAATAAGTACGGGCTACTCTTTTATTTGTTTCAAGTCCTGACGCCAATGATAAAATATTACCCCATACCACTAGCTTTTTGTATGATCGATTCTGAAAACAATTCGTTTTGGACGTGGTTTTGCAATCAACTAAAGCGAATAATTGGTGGTAGAAATGACATTGTCATAGTATCCAACCAGCACAAAAGTATATGCAAAAAATCAAAATCTACCATCGTCCTACATTGCATATGCCTGATTCATTTACTTAGGAACTTGAAGTTGAAGTATAGATCAATAGTCGATATCATGTTTCATGCATGTGACAAGACTTATAATGTTGTTGACTTTGAACACCAAATACGTTTATTGGAATCTAATGCACCTGGTATACGTGAGGAGTTACAACCGATCTATTTTTCTAGGTGGTCTCGTGTCTACTCACCACTTAGTAAATATAATATATATATGATTTAACAAAAGTACTTACCTTCATTTTTATTGCTGCTTTTTCTATTTTTTTTCTACTTCTCTAAGTAAAGCTGTGCTATAGACCATGTCATCCAAGCACTCATTTTGTTCTTAATCATGAATATATACGCAATAGTATATATATAGATATACATACGTGTATGGAATAAAGAACTTTACATATACTTTAAATGATAACAACACAACTTTGCATTTTCATTTTCATTATTGTTCTTTTCATTTCTGTCCTTTTGTCCATCCTGATTCATATTTCTCATATTATCATCTTCTCCGTCGTCCAATCCAATATTTCTTTGACCGTTTCCTTCATCACGATCCTCATCCCTATTAGAATTTTTTTAATCCCTTCAACCTCCACAATCAATTTGTCCAGCTTATTGTTTAATTCTTCATTGTTTGCAATCACGATTTCCTGAAATCTTAAGAAATACTCAGGATTATGAGAGTTAATACTCTCACTTTCTTTAGAGCATTTTCCTTTTTCGAAATGTCATTTTTCACTCTCATGGAACATACTTCCTTCCATGAAATCTTTCTCAGGAAACAAACGCTTGAATTTTGTAGGAATTTAAAATGTATATGTAGTCAGTATATTTTGGTATATTGGATATACATATAGTTAATTTAAATTGAGAACAAGATACATAGTCTTAATACAAGATCATTGTCAAATACCCTTTCAGCCAAGTCTTTCCACTCTGGGTGGCTGTCAACAACCCAGTTTACAATGCACAAATTCCTATCATCTACTCTTTTAGCACAGAAGCTTGAAGGTCCAAGTGGTATACATTCATACACCCAAACCAAAAGGGAATAAGCAAATCCAACAATTCCAACTGCTAGGGTTGAAGGGTTTTTTATGGACTTTTTTTGATTGAATCTATTATAACATGATACCCTATTCTACCCATGGGTAAGCGTCAAATTGGCTTTTATCATCCGCCAATTTTATGTGCTCAATATCTAACCAGTTGTTAATTGCAATTTTATGTGCTCAATATCTACCCAGTTGTTAATTGTTTTTCTAGTAGAAAATTTTCTAGGAAATGATATTTGTCATCTTCACTTTGTCTTCATTTTAAGTTTTTTTAGTCATAAAAATGTGTCAACCTTGAGCTCAGGATGCTATCTTCATTTTTGAAGTATTTTCCTAAGAATTTTCCCTTTAGTTTGTCCATATTAACATGTGGTAATGGTCCACAATTTAATCTGGTTATTGCTTTGTATTCCTTTATACCAAACTTAGCTATATAACCTTCAAAATTGAGCCAAAGTTCATCTTTCTCTGTAAAGGTACATTGTCGTCTTATAATATAATATAGCAACTGGCTTTGAAATTTGGTTATTTGGTTATTTTTAAATCAAAGAAAGAACCAAAGAGTGAAGTCCTAAACATGTCTAACTATTTCCTATTCAGTTTTCTTTTAATGTTCGTAATCACATCTAAACGAGCATATATACTAAGTTTATATGATCTAGACCATTTGTTCATTTTCAGGATTAATGGTGCAACCTGCAAACATTCATAATAATACATACTTATTGCCTTATCATAATAACATGTTAAAATCCTCATTTGCAGTATATATGCTATATGACCAGAAATAACTCGTTCAAATCATCATTTGCAGCCCTATTTTCCGCACTTTTCTTTTCCAACTTTGCTTTCAGTGTACATTATAAATGTTCAATACAATTTAGTAATTAAAAATATAAGTCAGTGTATGTTTAAGTATATATATATATAACATATTTTTTTTGGTTATGTTTTTTCAACCTCCTCTACACTTCTCTTCAACCTTTTTTGCACTTTTGTTTTCTTTGCAGTATTTGATTCCTTTTTATTACTTTTTTTTTTTACTTCTTTGACTTTTTCTTCAACAAATAACTCTCTTGATGAGGTTGATTTATTTTTCTTTTCCCTTTTTCATTTCTCTATACAACCTCCTTTTAATAATTGGTACATTTGTCCAATATAAATTTTAAATATACCTATAATTACTAAAAACTAATAATTAAAGTAATATTGTTGCCAATAAAATATACCTCATCTGATTCAGAACTTTCTTCAGAATGTACTTCAGTTGTCTTTGATCCTTTCGATTTCTACAAATAAAGTGCGTTTTTAATATACCAATCATATAATACCTTTATTAATATACCTCATATCATAGCAGAATGATATGAATTTATAACAGATACACTACATTGTTTTTATATCAACAAATTAACTGACCTCTTTTGCTTCTGCAGACATTGTATTCCCTTTATTTCCAGCACTTTGTTTCTTTTCATAGCTAAGTTCTCATCGTACAGAACTATTTGAGTGTCATTTGGTCCCGTTAAATCATAGTCATTCTCACCTGGAAATACGGATTGTATAGGTTTGTATTCCCTTGGCTCTTCTTCATAAGTCTCTTCAGAACTGGTTATCTTTTCATCCTATGATATGCAGGAATACAATATAATTATTAAATATATACCTATGGAACAAGTAGCTTATGAACCATCGATACAGTAACACCTTACAACAGATAATATTAAATATAGCTCTCCATCATCAATAATGTTTGGATCATGTTCGTTTGATTTAATCTTCCTACTTCTCGACCCAAGACATCTTTTACTTCTTCTAACCATTTAACATATGTAAACCACAGTGCATGTTAAATCAACACAGAGTAAGTTTTCATTACATATGTAAAACACAATGTAAGTTAAATCAACACAGAGTAAGTTTTCGTTACGCCCTAGAATGTATCAGAAGGCAAGAATTTTTGTTACTTTGAAACTCAAGAAACCCTAGAATGTATCACATTCAAAATCTTCATTATCTTTTGTTTGTCTATTTAGTTCACCAATTAATCGAATATCTAAAATATACTCAATGTACCTAATGTTCATATGTTTTGAAATATACAATACTAACCTCGAAATTTAGACCCAGATTCTGTCGGAATATTACTGTCTTTGTCGGCCGTCGAACTTCTTCTTCACCGTCGAAATCTCTCAAATTTCTCACTACAAACGGTGGCTTCTATGAATATAATGGAAGAAGTAGACCACGGTATTTGAATAAGGAAAGTTTGAAGGGTTTTTGACTTCTTTCCAAAACTGTAACGCACGTTCTTTTCCATTTATATATTTTTTTAAAATTAATTAAATAATAGAAATCAGTATTAAAGTAATTTGTGCCATACTTTTAAGTAATATATATAGACCTAGTTAGGATATATGTGAAATTGATTAGAAATTAGGGCTCTTCATGAAATATCATATAGCAATTTAGGTCATATTAGTTAAAGACCCTAATTATATATATTGTTTGGGTTGGGTTGAACTGGATTTTTCAACCCAACCCGAGACCCAACCCAATTTGAAAAAACCAAAATTTCCAATCCAACCCAACCCACATTTTAAACTAACCCATATAATATGGATTGGATAGTCTAAGTTCTCGGGTTATTTGGGTTGGACTTACACTCCTACATACAAATGTAATTTAAAAAAAAAATAAACTCACTATTATTATCCGAGGTTTTTGAAAAAATAAAACAAATCATAAAATATTTATACTCTATAGAACAATTGTAAAAAAAGGAAAAAGCTTACATGCTCACAATGTGAAATACAAAAAATACATCTCGGTCAACATAGGTGCAAGTAATCTTCTTCTAAACGATATGTATTACAGTCTAAACTATGGTTTCAATCGTGTAGTTCATTTTAATCGATGAGAAAAAAATGCTTCTAATTTACACGATCAGATAAAACTCTAAATGATGACAAGAAAGTTTTAAATGACTGCAAAGAAGAAGTGAAAACAAGGGCATATATAGAATCTAACCGAGATTCATGAGCTTTTATACGGGCCATAAATATTTTGAAATTTTGTTATTATTATTATTATTATTTTGTTTTATATTGCTATATTTGAAAATTTATTAATAAAATAATATTTGTCATTTTAAGGATTGAGCAATTTAGCTATTTTATTTTTTTTATAGAAAAATCTCAGCAATAATTGAGTTATTTGTTTTAAAAAATAACCAAGGAAAATTTTCTCTTGAAAACTCAATTCTCGCAATTTTTTTGGGGGAAAGATCCTAAAAATTTTGATAGGACGAAAATGAACGGGGTAGCGGGACGGGACGGGACAGGACGGGACAGGACGAGGAAGTCATCTAGTTTCAACCCGCTTGATGAACATCTCCAGATGTAGTAGAATCTTCGAACTTCAAGTTCGAGAAGAAAAAATCATGCTAGTTACAATCGAGCTTAGCTAATTTTAGCCTATACTAACCAAACTTTGATGATACGAATATGAAAATAGTTCAAATGTTGAAAACCAATGATTAAAATTAATTCAAACGACTAAAATATTTTATTTTTAAATCTCAAGAATATAGAAAGTAAATTAAATATAACAAATATTAGTTTTGGAAACGGACTTAATTGAAACAAATTCTCATTAGTCGAATAAAAGTAACTTATGAAAATTATAGGATTTGAAAATTAGGAACCAATGGGTGAGTTTCTAAAATCAAAGATTAAACTTCCATCAATTTGACAACAAAGAAGGACTAGAATTTATGTTTGGATAGAAGACAAAAAATGACTTCGGTTTGAACACTCCACAAGCCAGACTTACCTCAATGCTAAAACATGCAACTCTAGATTAAGAATTACAAAGGTTGGTGATGAATCTCCATCATCTAACATTACAATTTCAATATGAAAAAAAATTGTTCTGTAAAATCTAATGGTCAGACTTTAAATAGCTCCAATCAAAACAACACATAATTAAAAGACAAAATTACATCTACGGTAGAAGAATAAAATTGGAAAATATTAAAATTACATTAAAGTTATTAAATAAAATTTAGATAATAATTTGATTTTTGGTTGGTTTATATCATCCTCTTCCTCTTTCAAAGGATCATCTCGAATTCAAGCTTTGAAATCATATATTGTTAGCCTCATAAATTTTCAAACTCACATTTCTTGATTCTCTCATCACTATTTGCTCACTTTTATTCTTCATATATTTCTATTGTTTTTGTGTCAGTTCACGCATTTTGTCTTCCAACTCACACACAACAAGTTTTTTCGCTTTTGGAAGCAGTGATACATAGGATTAGATGATGATACTTTGGACTCTAGAGGATTAGAAATGTCAGCACAAAGTATGTCAGTTTCAAGTTCAGTACCATACTTTCTCTACCGAGTACCATTAACACATGTTTCACTAGTCATAAATGATTCAACAACGGTCTCAAGATTATAGTAAGTGAGTCTTTGCAATTTAACGACTTAGGACTTACTAGGCAAAACATCACGGTCATGCATTTACACAATATTATTAAGTTTCTCTTTACTAGTGGTTGAATTGAAATTCAGTTTAGATTTAGTGTACCTTGAAGATTTCTTTTGGAGTAGTTTTTCTATTTTGAGGGTGACGTGCACCATCTTTTCCAAATTCTCACAAGGTCGAATTTCTTTACAATCGACAAGCATCTCAACAATCTCCACATTAAGTCCATTGTAGAATTGATCTATGGTAGTTTCCTCTTCCTCAAATATGTTAACCTTCTCAAGTAGTAACAACAACTCCTCATTGTGAGTGTTCACACTTTTGCTCCTTTGCTTCAAAGCTTGCAATTTATGGAAACCCTTGGGAACAAGACGTTTTCTCATCAAAAGCTTGATTTCTTTCCATAAGAGTATTGCAAAATCTTCACTTCTCTTCATTTTTAAAGATGAGAGATTCCACCATGTTATAATCTTCAAACCTAGAAATTAAACAATAAGTTTTACCTTTTCTTTTATTGTAATGATGGTATTCAAATATGGCCTCAATTTCATCCCTTCCACAAAAGATATTCATATGGATCATTTGAATACTTCCAAATGATAATGGAAGTAACTTTTGATCAACATGAGAACTATTCCTTGGAGCTCTTTTTTTTTTTTTGTATATACATGACTCAACTATTTATAACTTATGAAAATCAGCTGCTTAATTGACGTACCTGCTTGACCTCTTGAGGCGCCTACTTGATTTTCTTAATCTCATAGTTTTCCCACCGTTCGCTCCAATTTTCTTTACTGTTTTTTTTTCAAATCACAAGTTTTTTGGTTCTTCGTCAGAATCCAATTCAAACTTTTTTTCTTGCAGTCTCTTATTTAATAATTCTAATGCCTCCACAATAATCGACTTTTTTTTTTCAATTTCACCTTCAATCTTGTGTTGTAACACGTTTTCGATCTAAGTGAACTTTTAATATAAAATTCTAAAATCCTCAAATCAATTTGAGTACAATTTAAAGAGAATGATTAAAATTAGACTATTTTGTGATCGACCTACCTGGATGCTCTAGCGAAAAAGGTTGTTAGATCAATCTCTATCATCAATACATAAGGAAATTTCATTTGATGCAAAATCAGTGTGTGTAGAAAACTGTTATGTACAATTCAATGGTCTTTAAATAGCCCTCAAGAAAAAGCTAATGCACATAGTAAAGAGACTAAATTACCTCTGCTCGGATATGCTCTAGAAAGAATAAATTTGAAAAATATTAAAATTATGTCAAAATTATTAAATAAAATCTAAATAATAATTTAAATGTTTCTTCATTCATATTATTACTTTAATCTAAAAACTCTTTAAAAGATATAGAGACATTCATATACACAAATTTAGTTCCTAAGAGTGTGTTTGACCCAAGTGTTTTGGAAATCGGTAAATTCCATCGACGACTAAAGAAGTTTGTGGGCCGAATATTAAAAAAACTTCAATTTTATACTTTATCAATTGTTCTTGTATTGTGAGCTTCAATAGTTCACAACTCTTTAGATTTTGTAACACCCTATTTTTTATGGTTTTACCTCTTATCCCAAAAACCTCTAAATGTTTAGAAGTTGTTTAATTGGTTTCAAAATTGTTAATTGTATTCGATTGATTAGATTTTAGACATAATTTTAAACTACGTCTAGTAATATTTAAAAAAATCACAAATTTACTAAAGACAAAGTTGAAAGTTTAAGATTTTTTTAAAAAAAATCAAATTTATACATGACATATATGTCAATTAATTATATATGATTTAATATTAATTAAATTTTATTTTGGTCCTATATTTTAGAATGTTTTTCTCCTCCATATTTTTTTTGTAATATGTTTGTTATTAAAAAGGTAGAAAAACATAATAATAAAATAAAAGAAGAAATTACTAAACATATTATAAAAATACGGAGGTGCATAATAAAAAAAATTAGAAATAATAAATTATTAAAAATCATTAAGTTAAAAATAATTAAGTAAATAATAGTAAATATGAATTTTTGAATTTTTTTTAAAAAAATCATTAAGTATATAATAGATTAATAAATCATTAAAATTAAAAACTATAATAATAAAGAAAGAGAATAAAAAGCGGTGAATTGATGTTTAAAATAATTATATAAAAAAAAATCCATCAAATGACAAAAAAATAAAACTAACAATTCATACCTAAATTGCTTTAAACCCACCATTTTTCTCAATTTAAATTCAAAACCATCATACTTTTCCAAATAACTTTTTGATATCCATAATACATTAGTGTTGTATGATACACTTGTTATACTGGATACACTGCTGTTACACACCTAGTATATTGATTTTACAGGAAAAAAAAAGAAATGGAGTTCTTCCTCTAAGCAATAAACCCTCTCTCAACATCACTTTTTCACACGAGGACTCCTCTAGTAAACCATCTTCCAACCCCCACTCCGATCGCCCTACTAATTAACTTCGTCGATCGATTGCCACTCGTTCAGTCATCGGTCGTCGGCGGTTATTCACCACTTCTCTCTCCGTCTCTCCTTTCTTCCAACATCTCTATTACATCAACTAGCAATTGCTCCACACCATCTGCTTGCTGTCGTCCACCACTCTATCTCCTTGCCATTTATGTCTGCAGATCACTGTACATCTTTTCTCTCTCTTTATCAATTGATTCTTTAAGAAAAAACTCAAATGAAAAACAAAATTTGAAGTCATTTTCATATTTATAAAAGGTCAAATATTGATGACATACCTACGAAATAGTACATGCAAAATGCTATGGAATGGATTGCAAGTTTCTAAAATTTTTCATTCAACACTTACCAAGTGGGAATGAGGACAACATGTAGGACCACTACCTCAAATAAAGCTAATAGTGGAAAAGCCGATAGTTCTATCTCCCAATAAATCTTATTCTATAACACATATGAGTGCATGTTGAGTTCTAATGTGACAAATTAGGTTAGACGACACTATCTATAATCAACAAAATACTGACATAAAAAATAGACAGAACATTTTTCTTAATTTAATTTATCATGTTTCTTAAATTTAATACCACTCCGGATAAGAGTATATAATCTTTTTTTCTTTTTGTATTATTTCACAAAATACTTGAGTTGGTAACTACTATATGAGAAAGTTAACGCTAATAAAGAAGAGAGATATAAATTAACATATATAAGGAGGTGAGAAAGGTGATTATAATAGGAATAATGGGTAATAAACTTTTTAAAGTTGTTGGTGCGCCCAAATTAAACGATGGAGTGAGTTTTTTTACACACTGTATTGGTTGTTAAATGATCCCAAGTAATTTTATAAGAAAAACATAAAAGTGAATGAAATTAAGGACGACATTCAAAATTAGCATGGGGTAGATGAAGATGTTGTAAATTAAATATTTAAGATTGATTATTTTGAAGGTTTTTTTTATCTTCTTCCATAATCACAAGTGAGTGTTGTTGATATCAGTGAGAAGCTACTCTAGCTTGGCCTTTACCCCAAGAGCTAAAATTGAGTTTCCCATCAAAGGAAAATTTTAGAGAATTTTTTATAAATATAACAAAATATCAAAATATTTAAATATTTAAGTTTTGTCATTTCTTTTCATCTCTTGTGCAATTTTTCTTTTTCTTTCCATCATATTCTTTTTTCTCCTTTTTAAAAAAATTTTCTTTTATTTTTTTAAACTGTGATTCAAGCGTTCAAAAATGAAATGAAACTTGCTAAAGTAGGATGCTTACCCAAATTCACCTTGACAAAATAGTATTTTTAAATTTACCCTTACTTTTTAGTGATAAGTAGGGGTGTCGTACCCAAGAGAATGGTCACAAAAAATAAATTGTTTGAAAGAAAAAATTGTTAGTAGAAAAAGAAAAGCATAAAAGAAAATGTAGAGAAATCAATTTGTAACAAGAATTAAGGAAATTTGAAATGCAAAATTCAATACACAAAAAGGTAAAAATTAAATTAGAAGAGAAAAACGAGACGAGAGACAATTAAGATTATTCAATTCTTATCATCGAATTAGAAATATGAATGACTTTTGCTCTAAAAGAGGTTTATGGTTGAGGTTCTTGCAAGACCAACTCGCTTGATTCTTGTAAGAGCATTGATTAAGATTAAAAAAAAAAAAAAACCACACAAATTATGAATTTAATTTCATCCCAATTAATTTAATTAAATCATTTTTATTTAAACTAAAATCTAAAAAAAATCGTTTACATTTACCTTTCCGAAATTTTTATAATATTTTAACTCTTTGTTATTTTTAAAAGTTCCCTAAAACAAATGTTTAGCATAAAGTGAATTAGAAAAATATTAGAGAGGCTCCTTACTGATGAGAAGTTCTTAAGAATGGGCAGAAGGAATTATAAAGATTGGAACCATATCTTTCATTTCTAAGATTGAAAATGGAGTAAAATAATTATCTTTAATTTGGTGAGCTATATTATTGTATTCTAATTAAGTTTCTATGGGTTAGAGAGAGAAGTGTTGAAATTTGGAGATTCAATTATGAATAATGTTAAGAAAGGATTACAAAACAAAACTAATCACAAAGGAAACACTCAAATAGCCCATAAATGTGGAACGACACAATATGATCTTTTGAATAATAATAATATTATTAATCATTAGATTATAAAAGTTCAATTATCAAACTTTTCAAATATTACATTGTAGCCCTAAAATTTATTTCTTTGACAAAATTAAATTCTTAGATAGAAACTACGCCAAAACAAACAAAGATCACTAACAACCTTTTGTTTGGGTTCAAGAAAGTTATTCGAAAGGATCCTAAATCTTGTGGTTTGAATTTTAAATTATTTATTTTGTTCGAAATCAAAAGATTTGAAATGAATGTATTTAAAATTTTATGTTTGGTAATAGTAGTTGGAAAGAAAAAGAAAATTAAGAATTTACTAACATGGGCTTTTATCTATGAATAGTGAAAATTAGAAAATGATGAGATTAGTAATATCATTTACTTTTAAATTCTATGAAATGTTCGTCCAAAATTCAACCATTTTTACTAGAAAAGTTTTTTTAAAGTAAAAATTACTATCATTTGAAAAATTTTAAAACTACATAATTTGAAAAATAATTTTAGATTTTTAAATCATTCTCTTTCATGCGATAGTAAACAACGAAACTCATCTAAAATCTATTATGAATTAAATTTTTCAAAAATCATCAAGTTTCAAATCAAGTATAAAGAAACAGTGAAACGACAAAAATTCGTAAACGTTACGAGAACAAAAAGTAGAATTTTTTGAATCATAATAATTGGTGTTAAATTATCAGAATTCAAACGGTCAAACTTTTCAATTAGTAATTACAAAAATTAACATTCTTTTTTTCTTTTTCTTTTTTTGTTTAAGAAAATTGAATTCTTAAAATTTAAAACTAATTATTATTATTATTTTGAAGCCGTTTCATTTCTATTGTAATCATTTTCCTAACATTCATAGTTTGCCAAATTTCAAAAAGTTCTCTCTCTATCCTCAGATTCGCTTGTCAAAAAATGATTCATAATGAATGAAAAGCTCCAATCCCTCGTTATGGCCTCCAAGAACGGATTTCGAATATCTCAACCCTCAGGTTCTTTGCTTTTCGATTGTCTGTTCATAGTTTCTATCTGCTCCTATTCTTTTATCTTGGTGTTTTAACTTTCAAGCAAGTCCTGCCACTATTCGAGCATCGGAAATCTATAATTCCACTTTTTCTTTTTTACGTTCTCATCCGGAATTAAGCCACACTGTAATTTCTTTTCTATGTTTTGTCACTTTGATGAATAGTGGACTCTTTTTGCCTGTATCCCTTTTTTCTGTTATTTTTGTTCTCAGAAGTTACGATAAATACATGTGGATACTCGGATTCTTTGTCGTATTTTGGAATTTCATCTTCTCTTAATTCTTGTGTTCAAATTGTCATTGAATTTTGATTGCTATACATTTTACTTGGATGGCAGAGATGCTGGAATCTTGAATTAGTTTCTTTCTTTCTTCCTTATCGATTTTGATGAGCTTTACTAGCTTCCTCAATCATGCGTCTGTGAACGTTTTTTCTGTGATGTTGACATTCTTCATGTTAGGGGAAAGATTGTTTGGAATCTTATTATGAATGCATGAAATTTCGAACATATTTCTTGAATTTCATCTTCTCTTTTGTCTAAATTGTTATAGAATTTCCAATTTGTTACATCGTAACTGGATTAGATGCTTGAATCTTGAAATATCTTTTAATTGCTTAAGATAAAATGTCAAGATGTCCTACAAGCTTCTCAATACTGCTTCCGTGAAATTTCTTGTGTGCATCAACTCCAATATACCATGATTATTGAACTTTTTTTATTTTAGTACATCATACTTGGGTAACATAGATGCTTCTCAAAATATTGCTTCCATGAAAGATATTTTTATTGATTAGATGCGGCTTACAAGCTCTTCAGTTGGAACACTTGGCTTCCTTATGTCAGGGTATGATCGTTAAGTGCCAATAGAAGAGTGCTATGATCTAATTGTTTCTTTGTTATTGTTTTCTTTTTCATGAGAAGAGTTTCTTTGTGATAGTTGGTTTTAATGATAACTAATGAAAGAAAGCTCATCCTCTATACAGGCACAAGTAAAATCCATCTATGCTCTGTATTGATCCTTGACTACTTTTTGCATTCTTTGCTGTTTTCTCACTGAATCGTATTTGACAGAAAACTCAAATATCCGGAAGAAGGTTGATGTTCTTAATGGGCATGAAAATAGAGATTCTTATTCCAAGTGCAATTTGCGCATGAGTCTTGCCTGGGATAGCGCCTTTTTTACGAGCCCAGGTACAGCCTATAAAATTTACATTTCAGCCTACATTTCTATGTAAGCTACAATTCATTTTATTACATTTGTTGACACTGACAGGAGTACTGGAACCCGAGGAATTATTTACGGCCTTGAATTCAAGGAATAATGATGATGTGGTTAACATACTGGGGAACGAGGAACACCTTCTATTATCGTCTCAATCACTAGAACCAGACACTAATAACAAAGCTGAAAATTACAACTACCGTAAGAGCTTAGCTTGGGATAATGGATTTTTCACTAGCGAAGGTATGCTTAAAACTGTCCTGCTAAAGTTATCTTGCCTGACCAATAATATGTGGCTTTCGTATTTTTAAAAATGGATGACTTAAACTGTACGATCAAATGTTTTTCTATATTTCAGGAGTTTTGAACCCCCTAGAGTTGGCCATTGTTAACAACGGTTTAAAGAAGCCTGAAAGCCATCTAGTTTCCGTTATTGAGGATGAAGTTTGGAGGTCTGTGGAGTCCAACAATGCCTGTGATAGTGAAGGTTCCTCGTTAAGTAGACTTGAGATGGATCTTTTTGAAGACATCAGAGCATCTATCCCCAAACCAATTTCTTCAAGGTTTGAACCGGGAAGACCAGGTAATGGGATCTGTAACTTAACATTTGACAGGATTTGTTAAAAGGTAGAAGCAAGCTAGAATATCATGAACCGTGTCCGTAGAACAAATAAGATTCAAGAAGAGTTTATGCAACTGTCACATTCATCTGTTCTGAAGTCGTCCATGTAGTTCCACAAGTGTAGCATTTCTTAATCATTAGTAGAACTGTGAGGCAGTTTAAACTTTAAATTATATGTAACTGTCATTATATTCATCTGGTTTTTTTATTTCCCATCATTACAGCTTCAGCCGAACCGAGGGATTCTCAAACTATGGTAACCTCTTTCTTGCCTCCAAAATTATTATTCATAAATCCATTTTTGTTCCCAAAGTAATATTTTCCACGTATATTTCAGATGAAGGCCATGCCAACTTGCAGAAAGCAGAGTATTAATAAGGGATCAAAGAAGATTATTAAAGAGATACCAAAATCCCCAAGAATGCAGGTACAGTTCGGTTTCTGTTTGGTTTGGTTTGGGTGATTGGATGATTGGTGTAGTTCTTCAGTTAAAGCCTCCATCTCATTTCCACTCATAAGAGCAAGGAATGAAAATAAAAAGAGCAGGCTTTAAGTTAGCATTTTCCTTGATTACTGCAGTATGCATCTGTTTTCCTTGCACGAATGAAATATTGTTAAGAAATCGACTCTCAAAGATAAACAAAAAAAAAAAAAAAAACGTGAGTAATAGAAAATCCACATAGAGATTTATGTAGTTCACTAACAACGTTATAGCTACACTCATGAGCATAGAGGAAGGAAGTTATATATTAGATGGAACACCATATTACAAATCAAAAGATGCCTCTAGAGTTAGAGAGTTCAAATCGTCTATTTTTCTAAACTCTAGAGCCAAAATTGTATATAATATAAAAAGAATAAATACAAATACAACTTAGAGTTTTAGGAAACCTCGTACTTGATCTTTTGGAACATCAGATTACATATTCAAGCCTGTATTTTGAATGCTTTAGAATTTGGCTTTTAAACTAGGTTCGTTTCTCTTTATGGTTATACTGACAAGTGCTCTCTCTTTAGTTGAAACATATGGGTGAAAGTAGGGAACATTACTCATCTTCATCCCTCAAACCATTCAAGACCTCAAAGCAGATTTCAAAAAATTCAACTAAGATTGCTTCATCGGATGAAAAGCATGTCAAACTTGGATGCAGGTCTGCAGTTTCGGTTTCAGGTATGCATGAACTCAATCCACGTTAAACTCTCGTGTATAATAATTCCGGTTTCTCCGCTGAAACGAAATTCATAATAACGTACCTATGGCTTTCTTACTTTACAGCAGAAAGTTTGGGGAAGTTGAAGAAACCATGTTTAAGGCAGTCGTTAAATTCTATCCATAACTCAACTCAGTCACTTAGATCACCTCTATCACACAGTACAACATCGAATGCCAGTCGCCGCCCTCCGTCTGAGATAACCATTCGAAAATCACCCCCAACTTTTAGAAGAAGAGTTAACTCCCGAGGTTCGAATATACTTGTCGCCGGTGCATCATCAACGACTCCATTGATGAAGACGAAGGCAAGCAAGCCAGAAGTGGGAAGTTATTGCCAGGCCACCACACCACCATCCTCATGGTATGGATCACCATCACCAGCAAGCTCAATTGATGAATGGCAATTAGAGTTGTCATCAACCTCTGCAACTAAAAGAATTAATAGAAGCAAGCGTAGTCCATATTCCAGTCTTGGAAGTTCTCTAAAAGAGAACAAGAATCAAGAATCGACAGTAAATCGACGACAACAAAAAGGCCATAAAGAAGATGGCAATGCTGATACATCAAGTATATTGAGAGAAGTAAAACCGTCAGGCCTGAGAATGCCATCGCCAAAACTCGGCTTTTTTGACGCGGTTAATTCCATTCTATAAGTCTCCTATGTTTTTTATGCTTTGGAATCCCGAATCTGCTTTTATGTAATTTACTGTTTAGCTAACATACTTGTTGACATTGAGTTTTTTCCTATGAACAGGAAAATATGTTGGAGTTGGCTACTGATGCTGATGCCAAGCGGGATGTTGGTGCACATCATACTCGACATACTAAGCTTCATTCTCCTATAACTCGATCAAGTACCGATATTCGGAATCGTAAAAATGGAGCAACACCTGTGTCTATCTCAACCACAAAAGGTAAAAGAAGTCCAAGAGTGAAGACATATAACAAGATAGTCCAGTGTAATCAATCTACGAAGATCGTCTCAAAGTACAATGTGTCAGATGACAAGGAAAATGAGTTTAGTTCAGTTGATCATCAAATTGAGGGCTTAGCAAACCAGGTAAACTCCATTGCTCTAAACTGTGATGGAGTTCTTCGTCCAAGTAATAGACAGAATTAGAATGTTTAATAGTCATTTTGATTGACAAAGCTAAAATCAAACGACTAAAAAACATTTTTTTTTTAAATTTTTGCAATAATAATCTAAATTCAATTTTTGACGGGAGAAAATAAATTCTAAGATTAATCGGCTAAATTAATTTTAAATTATCAATGGCGTGTTTTGAAGTACTTTTTTACAATAGAAGTGATTTTAAAGCTTTTAAATCACTCCCAGTCCATGTAACGTTGATATTGTTCACATTGAGCCCCCAGTATTCTATCTTTTGAAAGTCGTTTCTTGATCACAACCATGTAAAGCTAAAGCTTTATTAGAGAGCCTTCCTTTTAAGGAAGGGTTGTTGAATATGGTTTGAATACGATTTCATTCCCAAATTAACAATTATATCAGTGGTGTCGTTGAAAATTAAAGATTTAAGAGTATATATCAAAATTTGAATTTAAAGAAACAAAGTGTCATTGGTCTTAGGGTTCTAGGATCTTGGCTTTTCTTTCTTCTCTTTAAATAGAGCAAGAAGTGAAACTCCAGAAACCTTAACAACCTTGAACCTAACACCAGGAATATCTCCCACAGCATGACCCTTACGTCCAAACCCCGCAATCAATACCTCGTCCTGTTAACACAAAACAATAACAAATTTAAACCTATAATTTCAGTACAAATTTACCTATCTCATTCGCTATAATATTTACAACTCTTAGGATACTATAATAGGTAAATTGACATTAATGGAACTCGTTCCCTCTAAGTTAGGATAGGACCCTTTTTTTTACCACTGTTTGACCACCAACACATGAGTTAGTAAGAATCAGAAAATAGTTTTCTAGTTTTTAAGATTGGGCATAGATTTCATTTCTAGGAAAAAAACTAATGTAGGCGGCCATCAAGAAAAATAACATAAACATTACTAATAATTCACTGCATAAGCAAATTAGGTGAACTTACATTTTCCTCAATGTAATTGAGACAGCCATCATTAGGTACAAAAGCAGCAATCTTCTTCCCATTTTTAATCAATTGAACACGAGCACATTTTCTAATAGCGGAGTTGGGCTGCTTGGCTTCAATTCCACTGTATTAGCAAATTCAACTTTATTAAAAGACAAGTAAACATGAGTAATTCATCTACAATAGCATAAGAATCAATCAGTAGCTTTACATCTTCTCAAGCACAATCCCTTTTGCATGAGATGACCCTGCAAAGGGCTTTTTCCACTCGTTACCAAGATGAGATTTCTTATATGCCTTGTCTGCCCACCTCTGCCTTCTACGGTGAGATTTCAACTTTCGACCAGCTCCCATTCCACGAGTCTTCCTGCACGACATGCAAACAAAGAAAATACAATCATCACTAATATTACATGATTAGAAAAAATTGGCTGTGCACATATGAAACAAAACTCAGTCATTACCATAGCAGGGAGTTGAACATGTATACACAAGAGAGAAGACATTTGGAGAAAATCAGTTTTGCTAAGAATGTATATTCCAATTATTTGGATGGGGCTGAAGACTCTAGGCATTTGTGAAGAATAATGTACATCTACTCTACATATTAAGACTGGGAGCATGCATATGAAATTCAATGAGGGTGAGAAACCAATCTCTGTTCATGTCTCCTCCTACGAAACTACATATCAAAATTATTAAACAGTAATATCCCCTATCCAAGCTCAGTATATGATTTGGGAAGGTATTTCCACTCATAGTATCCAAGTATACTCCTTAACAAAATAGATGATCCGAGAAAGAGAGACTAAAGACCCAGCATAAGCGAAGCACGGAATCTACATACTGATATTGAGTATGAGAAATCTAAGCTCAACAGCTCTCCCAAGAAATAAGGTATAGAAGTTGTAATCGAACACATCAAAAAGATGGCATAAGAGTTTTGAACGTATCGAACCATGTTTTAAACCAAGACATTTCAAATAAATGCTTCGATAATCCATTTTGTTCTGGAGTAAAAAAAAAAATAAAAAGAAAAAGGAAAGTACTCCTCGATGCATCGTTTCTCCAGGTTAGAAATTTTCAGTTTAACATCCTAACAAATAGCCAGATTAAAATCGAAGATCCGAGTGAAATAAGGGTTGTTCAAGGTAGCTCCACTTGCATTTGTTTGTTCATAAAAGTTGAACATAAGAATATGAACAACTTGTTGGAGAGGACATAATTGGATGAAGATGAAGAAGATACAAAGGACATGGAAGAAAGATGATGCAGAGAAGAGAGAAATGCGTACCCCATGATTGCGGATAAGGAAGATGCAGTGAACTTCTTCAAGAAACGCCCAAATTCGAAAGCAGTGTGTGAAGACTGACTGGCGGTAACTCAAACCCTAATCGCTTTGCAATTGCGGGATTTTATATACAATATATAAAATATAAATCTTTTCTATGTATTATTTTCCTCATGACCCTTTGATTTTTTTTCAACAAATATTAGCATAAAACCAAGTTAGTCCACAAGTTTTGGAATTATTTTGTTTTTATAAGATTTTAATAGTCACATTTTAGTTTCTTAGGTTAGTAAAATGATTCCAAATGGTCACTAAACTAACACAAAAATGATTGAATTGTTAAGTGCTTACATGAATCTTTCACATCTCTCTAAAATATTTGGAGCCATTGGATCATACACATATATCAAGGACAAATTAAAGTCATTGGATTTGCTTGATGGTCAAGCATCGTTTGACTATAAATAGGTGCGGACCCATGGTTACGAAACCATCCCAAAATCTCCAACAAGTTGAGTGAAGTATAAAATAGAGAGAGCTTCTTCTTAGAGAGTTTTGTATTCCTCAATAAGAAAGAAAGTTTGTAACTCCTATTTTATTAATTCTTCTATCCTTACCCGTGGTTTTTACCCTAAATTGTTTAGGGGTTTTCCACCTAAAATTCTTGTGTTCTATCCTCTCCCTTCTTCTTCTTCATTATTATTGTACCCAATCTCCTTTAGTTGCAATTTTACTGTATTCTATTACAGTCCAGATTTCACAACAAATAGTTTTGAGGTTGCATCAACTACTGCACGAGATGAGAGAATCAACAGTTTGTTTCTTGCTTTGCCAGGAGATGAGAGAATCACCCAATTAGAAGCAGTAGCCAGTGATAGATCTTCTATTAGTAGGATTGCTTGCTCAATCAGCATTAGAGTATCCAAAGAAAGTTAGAGATGATTGTGAGGAGAACTGTAGACCATGAACTAGAGTGACTTTAACATAACATAAAAGATGAAGTATAGTAGTGAAGTGTATAGTACGAGGTGGGACCACAAACTGACTAACAATATGAATTGCATAAGCAATATCAAGATAGGTCACAGTCAAGTAAGTCAGGTTGCCATCAAGTTGCCGATACAAGGTGGGAACATCGAGAGAAACAACATCAAAAGGAGTTAGTCGCACATTTGTGTTAGGTTTTGTCTTAAAACTCATAGATAATAAATGTAATATGTTGATCGTTTTTAATAAAGTGTATCATCATAATTTCAATAAAGCTTGTTGATTATACTATTAGTGTTGTCTTAATAACCTAAATTTAATATACTAACATCCTAAGTTGTTTGATTAGTCTTGAACTGTATGTAGAGACATACAAGGATCAATGTTCATGATATACTTAAATGGTCTACAGTATAGGGTTAAGATTGGCCACCTTGTCTTAGTAACATTATGGATACGACTTACTTTGTATTTGATACAAACGCAATGATCCAACGTGTTCGTGTAGGTGACACGTATACAGGGTGAGTGCTAGTTTTCTGACTTAATATGCACATTCATTTTGGAGACAAGACCGAGTGGGGAGATGAAAACATAATCATAAAAGATGGAATTCACTCATTCTTGAGTTTTGAGTAAGTAGATGAGTGTTCCTTTAAATGGTGTCTTCGAGACTTAAACAAAAGGTTTTACCCTCTCTATGGCACGAGAGAGGTTTCTGTTTATTGGTTGGACCTTTAACGGATTGTTTATTAAAGGAGCAATGATATTTAAGAACTAGAAGTAATCTAAGGGTACGTAAAACGATAATTTGACCCAGCTAGCGTTATGGACACTTATGAAGGATTAACTTACTGTTATTGGTCTATATCAGTGGACACAAAAATGTATTTACAGTAGAAAAAGTTCAACTATGAGTCTTTAGTGGAGTGTACATAGTTAACGTATATTGATTAATGTGGTTAATGAGTTTAGACAATTAATCTCATATCGTTGTAGTTTCTGATATGTAGGTTCATTAGGTTACCTTCCTAGCTCGTAAAGGCTAATGGGGGTTAATAATACATACCGAATGTAATTTGAAGTGTTCAAATTTACTTTGTAAATTATTATATTGCATGGTTATACTATAAAATTTATATTAAAATTGATATTATAAATATAATTTTTTGATATGATTCAAAATTAATTTATGAGAGAATAAAATATTTGAATAGGTTCAAATGTTAATTTAATGTGAATTAGATTCATATTAAAACTATAGGTTAAAATTTAATGTGTATATGATACACATTAAAACTATAGATTATAAGAAAAATTAATATAAGAGGATGATTCAAATTTGGATTAAATGAAATATTTTATATTTAATTTAACAATTAATTAATTAGAGAATTAATTAAAGTTTAGTATAATTTTATTTAATTAAATTAGTTAAATTAATGGGTTTTTTCAAAAATAGAAAAAATTGACAAACTATTTACACTCCATAGAACAAAACTACTAAAAGAAAAAAATTGTTACACTTGATTTTTTTATGAAGTGTAAATATTTTGTCAAATGTTCTATTTTTTACAATTTTCCTTAAATTAAAATTATAAGTTATGTGAGAGATATTCATTTTAATATGATTTAAATGAAATATTATTTATTTATTTAAATAAATAACTCTCTTAGGTGGGAGTTATTTAGGGAACGTAGGAACCTTTCTCACGTATCCAATCTTGTGAAAATAAAAACCAAAACAAACTGATTAAGTCCGTTTGATAATCATTTCATGTTTGATTTTTTGTCTTTAAAAAATTAAACCTATTTCCTCTCCTATTTTTTCAATGGTTTGCATCTTTTATCGAAACTCCATAAACAATAACGAGTTTTCAAAAAAATATTTCTTCTCAAAAATTGACTTTAAGTTTTAAAATATTGGCAAAAAATAGATGACAAAACAGAAAAAATTGAGTTTTAAAAACAAAAAATCAAATAGTTACCGAAAAAAATCTAAATTGTTCCTCATCCAATTTCAAGGATGACAAGCAATCACGCACTTTTCAACAAAAATAGTTGCAAACTTGAATAGTCATGGTTATGCTTCATAACCATTTGAACTTTGGTTTTTGAAAATTATCTATTTTCTCTCAAAAAAGAAAAAAAGAAAAAAAAATTACTTGAATAAATTAAATTTTTAAAAACCAAGAACCAAAAAATCAAAATCCAAATGGTTACACACACATGACCTGCTTGACAAATAGCAAAACGAGACATCGTAAAATAATATGCAGGAATCACAATTCCCATCCTATTATAGTCATGTTCAAGCAATGGTTGACCATCAGATTCACTAATCTACAATATTGAATTTTTTTAATAATGTAATATTAAAAAATAATGTCAAAATTAGAGATAGACGAAAAAGAAATGCAAAAAATAGTGTTGCAAAATTGTGTACCCGGTCCACGACTAAAGTAAATCGTGGATTGAGTACACGACTACAGGCCTAAATCATGGACCTCATCCACTACGTGGTACTGTAGTCGTGTACAGGGTACATGACTCTGGTCACATGTGTATCCTTTATGGTAGTCAATGCTGCAGTTGACTACCACATTGTTTTGAATGGAGGGTATCGTGGATCGGGTCGACAACTTCAGTATCGAAGTCAGTACTCGATGCACGACCTCGTCACTTTAATGCCCTAGCCGTCGGACATTCTGCCTTCCACTTCAATTTCCATCCATCTCCAATTTTTATCCCAGTTTGCCTTCCATTTTCGATTTCCATCTGAAGCTGCCTTCCATCTTTAATCTCTCGTCCATCCGAATCTGCCTTCCACCATCTTCATTCAGCCTTCCATCTTCATTCAACCTCCCTCACAAAAAAATCAACAAGCCTCATGTTCTACCTTTCATCTTCATTCACTGTCCATAAAGTATATTTATTTTTTTCCTTGTTTAGTTTCATTGTTATTGTTGGGATTTATGTCCTAAAACTTGTAGATTGTAAATATAATCTATTAACCGTTATTAATAAAGTGATATTATTGTAATTTCAATAAATGTTATTGATTACATTATTAGTTTTGTCTTAATAACCCAAATCCAATAAACTAACATCTTAAACTGTTTGATAAGTCTTGAATAGTATGTACAGACATACAGGAATCAATGTTCAAGATCAGCTTAAAGGATCTATAGTATAAGGATAATGTTAGGTGCCTTATTCTTGTAACACTATGGATACGACTCACCTTGTATTTGATACAAACACGATGATCCAACGCGTTCATGCATGTAGGTGACATACGAGTGAGAGTATTACAATGAGTTTGCATAAGACTGAACCACGAAATAGTAACTACTGGATCACTTCGTTAACTAGATAGGTTTCTATTTCATTAGGATGACCAAGGTAACTTAGTCTTAATCCTGAGTATATTATGAACTCCTGTTCGCGAGAGATTATTCTTTGATTTGTATGGTGTGAGTGGTCAGATTGCCGACTCAATATGCTTATCATTTTGGGGACAAGATCGAGTGAGGAGCTAGGAACATAATTACACAAGATGGATCACTCATTCCCTACTTTAGGGTAAGTGAATGAGTGTTCCCTTAAATGGTATTTCTGGGACTTGAATAAAGGGTCCTACCCTCTCTATGGCATGAGAGGGGTTTCTATTTATTGGTTGGACCATAAACATGTTGTTCATTATAGGAGAACTGGTATTTAAGGACTAGAGGTAACCTAAGGGTAAAATGGTAATTTGACCAAACTGCTGTTACGAACACTTATGAAGGACTAACTTACTGTTATTGATCTATATGTGTGGACACAGAAATATATCTACAATGAAAAGAGTTCAGCTGTGAGTCTTTAGTGGAGTGTACATTCAGGTAACGAATATTGATTAATGTGGTTAATGAGTTTAGCCAATTAATCTCATATCGTTGGAGCTTCTGATCTGTAGGTCCATTAGCTTGGCCTGGTGTGAAGTAGATTGGCTCAGATGAAAAGGGTCACGACTTGCTTGGATTGAAACGCGGCTCGCGAAGAACGTTTGGGATGCAGCGAAGAACGTTTGGGATGCACGACTTGTGAAGGAAATGACTTGGATCTACAACCAAGAAGTCGGAGAGTTAAGGAAGACCCATCATTGAGGAGGCTTCGATGGAACGACGGTTGGGGGCATGCGACACGGCTTCGTCTGACTACACGATAGCCGAACAAAGATGGGTCGACGAAGAAGAAGAATAAACAGAGAAGTGGGGTATGCGGTGGGCCAAGGTTTGTCCAAGGAGGAAGATTGGAGAAGATAAGTGCACACTATCCAAGAAGTTCTATTTAATAATAATTATACTATTACTATTATTTTTCTTCCCTCTTCCTATTCCTTTATCAAAATAGTAACTCAAATTAGCTTCTTCTCTCTCCTCATTAAATAACTCATTCAAATCAATTCTTTTATTTTCTCCAAAAATACAATAATAAATAATTATATTATTTCCAATAATATAATTGTGTACCTTCCATACTCCAACTAATTATATATCTATACATAATTAGCTAAAGTCATTAAACCTTACCAAATTAAATTATCAAACTTTATTACTTAAGTTAAATCTTTCACCATACCAAACATCCAAAAATTCAACAATTAATTAAATGTTTTTCCACTAAATATTTAATTAATCATAATTTCCACAAAAATAAATGGTCTTCAACAACTATCTAAAATAACACCTAATAATTCCAACAAAAATTAAATAATTTCAAGATAAATAAAATTAAAATTACCTTAATTTTTTGGGTGTTACATGCAAATAGTGGAAAGATGGTTGTAACTAGGAGGTTACGTGAAGTAGGCGTAAGAGCCACAAAATGTTTGAAATTACTAAGCTTAAAGGACAACACTCATTTCTTATTCACTCTTAACGCAAGATCACTCACAACTCGATTCTAATTTCATAAGTGTTAAAATTCAAAACATGGTTAGAGTTTATCCTAGTGTTACTATGTCATTGCTCCAAGAAATAATAATAAAATAAGTATGATTACAATGTCAAGGACAAATGAGAATGGCAAGCAAAGAGAAAAACACTTATCGTTGTTTTTGGTGATCGGGAAAAATCATATAACGAGCTTCCATACTGATTGAGTGATGTTGTACATTACAATCCTGAAATCCGAGTTGATTGATATTTTCTTTCATTTGTTGTACCAAGTTAGAAGAGTTTTCTGGTCATTTGGTCTTGCAATAGAAGGGTTCAAATATTGTAGGCCATTAATTCAACTAGATGGAACCCATTTGTATGGAAAGTGTAAAGGCAAAATGTTAACTGTCTTATCTATTGATGCAAATGATCATACATTTCCTCTTGCATTTGCTATTGTGGAAGAGGAAAATGCCTCCAGTTGGTCATGGTTTCTTCATGCACTACGTTAATACGTTACTGATCAAGATTATATTTTCTACCAATAACAATGAAGAGGTAGGTTGGAGTGAACCTCGAGCATGCCATCGGTATTGTCTTCGCATGTTGATAGTAACCTGAGTACGAAATACAAATCAAAGCAACTAAAAGATTTGGTGTTTAAGGTAGGTAATCAAAACCAAAGGCGCAAGTTTATAAAGTGCATGAAATAACTGAAATAATTGAATTCGAAGTGTCTTGATTAGTTTGAAGATATTGATCTGAAAAAATGGACCCAGTCACACGATAATAGGTATCGATATGGGTGGATGACAAGTAATGCAACAGAATGCATGGATGGTGTATTTAAAGGAGCTTGAATGTTACCCATAACTTCTTTGATTAGATTGACATTTTATTGCACAATTCTATATTTTGAATTTCGAAGAGATGAGATAAATGAATCACTCGATCGGAGAGATGTTTATAAAGAATATGTGGAAGCTTAAGATATGGGAAAAATGAGATTCTGCATATTCAGTGACATTTAAGGGTTTAAACGAGTTGAGTTGGATTGGGTTAGGGGACATTCTCAATTCAACCCATATTTTTTGGTTGGTTGGGTTGACAAACTGAATAACTCGAATTGGATTACCAACCCGACCCTTAAAATATGGATTGGGTTGTTGGATTGTATCGGTTTTTTTAAACAATAGTTTTCAAATTTAAACAATCTTGTAGATCATGATACATGATCTTGGTGATCTTGGGCCTTAGTTGCTCCGAGATGGTCTGGAATGAAATAATTTTGTCTTTATTTATTCAATCTTGGACAACATAGCCCCAAGATGAAATACTTCTTCCTTTAGTTATTGGATCTTGGGCCTTAGTGGCATCGAGATGGATCGGGATGAAAAAATTCTACATTTATTTCATTAGTTCTCAACATACATTGCCCTAAGATGCTCCGGGATGAAAGACTTCTTCGTTTAGTTATTGAATCTCGAGCCTTAGTGGCACCAAGATGGTTCAGGATGAAAGAATTTTGCCTTTATTTTATTCGATCTCGGACATACCACTTAGATGTCTCGGGATGAAAAACTTTTGCCTTTATATATATTATTAATTCAGGTTGCGTTGGGTTGAATCAAAATTTTCAATCCTTAACCCGAGACCCAACCCACCTCGAAGAAGATCAAAATTTTCAACCCAACCCAACCCACATTTTAAGCTAAACCAACCCAACCGATATGGGTTGAATAGTCCAGGTTGTCGGGTTATTTAGATTATTTGGATTACTCTTACACCCCCTGGGACATCCATTGATAGAGAAACCCAAACGTTTGAGGTTCACACGAGAATGTGCATGATTTCTCCATACAAAGGCCAACACACATAGGTAGTAAGTTTGATGGAAGGGACATGTTCTTGCAACATGTGGCAATCATTTAAGATTACACCCCTTGGGACATGTTCTTGCAACATGTGGCAATCATTTAAGATTCCATGCGCACATGTAATTACACTTTGTAATTACATGCACTTGACGTATATACCTTATATTGATGAATGCTACTTATTGTCCAACTTCAATGTTGTTATGACGGTCGATTCCATCCAATACAATATCCAGATTATTGACCAAAGTTATCATTCTTCGCCCAAATGCAGACTTACTTAGAGAACCCATTTTCCCTAAAACTACTAAGATCCATAATGAAATGGATTGAAAAGAGTTAAGTCAATTAGTTAGATGCGCAATCTGTAAGGCAGGAGGACATAACAGACGTACTTGTTCTTTACGTGCTTTTTCTTCAAGACACTGATATGTTATATTTTAGGGTTTTTGTAACTTTTATTGGACTACTTTTATGTAATTGTTTGATTTTATGACTTGATGTATATTTTAGGGTTTGATCTATGTTATTAATTAAATATGTTTTAGAAAATTTGCACAATGGAACTTGACCTTGTTGATCCTACCCAGCTATATCAACAACTGTCCCATCACTCACATTGGTTTTGAGATACTTCCTCCACGTTGGTTTTGAGTTGTTGGAGGAGAGAGGAAGTATTCCAACACACGATCCCTTTTGATCAGTGTATTGTGTTGTACTTAGAGGCTGCTGAATTTCTTGGGGTTTTCCCTATAAAATTCATGCGGTTTGGTTGACACTTAATTACTACTTTGGTGGAGCGTTGGAGACTGGAGACCCACATATTTCATATGCCTTGTGGAAAGTGCACAATCACATTGCGACCCAATTGGGTTACTGGTGGACAAATAGCTTATTGTAGAATTGTTAACCTAAAAGCAAGTATGTGAAGATTTCTTAGCAGTTCTACCACATGACATGAAAAGTCAAAGGTTGAGTCTTCCATGGTTGGCCGAAGAGTTCATAGAATTTTCATCAGATGCTGATGTTGTGAGTGTCCAGAGATAAGCTCGTGCATACATAATGCAACTCATATATTGAAGGCTTTTTATTTGCCAACAAGTCAAATACCCTGGTACATTGCACATTTCTTCTGCTTTTAAGCGATTTTGACTAGGTTGGTACGTACTCTTGAGGCGCTGCATTCCTGCATGACTTTATAGAGATTTGTATTGAGCTAGTAATGCACAATCCTTAGAAATAGTTGGGAATGATACTACAAATAGGGGCATATGACAGATTTTCCATTGTAGCTTCATAAGTTGCATTATAGGCTCCAATTGCTCGACCATTGAGTTTCAAGTATTATTTTATTTATATATTATTTTTTAATAAAACTCGCATTCTCTATAACTTATTATTAATTTTTTCACACATTAGATAACGTGGTGTTCTACCTACATCGAAAAAATTAACAATATGTTGCTAACCTATCAACAGATATTTGATCGACTGATACACACTCGGGTAGTAAAGTATTATACAAATGTTATATACTTACTTTTTGTTGTCTACTTATATTTATTTTTTTAACAAATTAATTGGACACCATACAAATTCGATATTATGACATTGCTTCTTGATCGATGTCATAATGTTGAAGTGGTATGGACTTACATGGGCCCTATGATATGCTTCCATATCGTTGAGTTACATGCACCAAATCGTGTGTTGTGATAGTTCAGTATGCTTCAAACCCAACCATCATTGTGCTATACAAATCTTGCACTGCACCAAATTGATTTAAGAGACAAACACGATCTAGATTGGCGTAGGATCCATGCGGAGTATATCACAATGTGGCATTCGCGAAATGATCTTTGTGTATGAGAAGAAGCAACACACGAGCCCACTATATCAAATGACTATTTTTCTTGGTACATATCAATTACAAGACAATTTATCACCCTGATAACGCTTATTATTATTACATGGTAAGAATTTTAATATGATTTGTTTTATAATTTTATAATATGCACATTATCTAATTATATTATTTGTAATCGTTTAGAATAATTTTATCCAAGACGTACATGACTTGTTGGAACAAAATTTACAAGATTTGAGTTTAATGTCTGATTAAACCTTGAAAAATATAGAACATATTATTCAGTAGACCATACGACTCAATGTTGATGACACAGATCGAAGACGCATTCAACGTAGACGACGACAAATAATGCTTAGTTTGTAAATCAAATTTTTTATTCATATAAATTTCAATTTTAAATGTAGAATTATACGAAAATGCATTTTTATTTGCACCAACCATAGTCATATACCATTTTTTTAACTTAAAAATTTTATAGAAAATCTCATAACACTCTTTTAATTCACTGTTTCCACGTTCCCAAACACATCCTTCAACTATGCATTAAGTTAAGTTGTCAGTATGATTTCAAAATTTAGATCATAAGAATCCTTCTAGTTAATTACTTTAAAATGCAATAAAAAGTAAGTAATGCAAGTCAATTAGGTGAAGAACGAATTTTAAATGTTTGTGTTAAAAAGAAAATATGTAAAGGAATTTTTAATTCCAGTAAACATCAAAACTGAAGTTAGATGTAAATGAGCCTAATAATCAAAATAATTTTGGCAGCATTAGATAAGAGCACGATTAATGAAGTTTTTTAGAAATTAAACGGCCCCATGTCAACATTTGAAAGAAGTTGTGTACCGGATACACGTTTGAAAGAAGTCGTGTACCGGATACACGATTTCTATCCCATTTCTGATACTTCTTTACACACTGCCTTTTTTTTTTTTTTTTTTTGTCATTATTTCACAAAAATACCTGATTTATGAAAATACATAGCGATATGGATACTCGTTGCCTTTCAAAATTATTTAAGAAAGTTGGACAATAACATTACAAAGCCAAATATCATCTTCTCACAAGAATTTGACGAATAAGTATATACATAAAAGAAGTAGAAGGAAAACCATGAAGTGACAAATAAGTAGATAATATTTTAAAGTTCATGGAAATTGTGAACATGCTTTAAATTACTCTTGCCAGAATTTTTTGAACCATATAATAAAAAGGTTAACAATTAGATACTTTTAAGTGGGAAAAAAAGTTCAGTTAGTATTTCGTACTCTCTAATGGGGGGAGATGAACCATCTAATAAATATATGACTCAGATAATGGGATGATTATCCAACTTCTTGCCTTTTCAAACCATTTCTTTAGTGATTTGTTGTCGGTTTCTGTCAAAGAATGAAATAAACTTTATTCAATTTAGATTCTAAGTTATATATACAAAATAATTTTGCATGAATTAAAACCCTAAGGGACCTGATTCTTTATCTTCCTCAGGATCAGTAGTGAAACTCTCTTCAATCTTTACTGAGAAAACCACCACCCTTCATCCCCAACCAATTTCTCAATTTCCCAATAAAAAATCTGCATATAAAAAGAGTGAAAATAAAACAAATCAATGAAAAACTACCTCAATTGAAATGCTTTTATTTATTCTATGTAATCAAGTATTTCAGATCTATTGTAATTTCTGAAATCCTGTTTTGCATGAATATAAAAAGTTCATTAATAAATTTGGCGATAACTTACATGATCCGAACTTGTGAGAGTATTGGGCTCCATATGAATCAACAAGAGTAAGCTTTATCAAGCTTCAGAGAGTTTGCAAAAGAGAGAATGGGCTGGTTTTCTGGGTCACTTTTATTTTACTCGGCTTCATGAGGAAGACAGTGAGGATGCTTAAAACTTTTCTAGTCACAGCAAGATAGCCTCATCCATGTAGATTTTCCTCAAGATCCTTGGAACAATTTTGAGCCGATTTCAGAAATCCACTCTCTTGATAACACTTACATAATATCACGTCAACCGCTGAATTCGGGATAACACCAAATTTTAACATGTCTGCATGTAGCATCATCAGGATCTGTTTAACTTGGAAGAGCCCTTGTAACATGACTACATAAATCACTTCATCTGGTTGCAAACCGTAACGTCTCATGTCTGAAAACAACTTCACTGCCTTAAAAAATTGCCCATCCTGACACAATCCATGGATTAAAGCGGTATAAGCGACATGATTTGTGAGTGAAGGCTTGCTTCCTCCTGCATCAACATTGCACCTGGGGGTCTGAAATTCAATCTTTTCCGTTAAAAGTTTGAGTGCATCTGAAATTCTGCCATCTTTACAAAGTCCATCTAATAAGCAACTGATAGTGTAACAATTTGGGGTAATGCCATTATCCAACATATCACTATAGAGTTTAAGAGCCTCTTTCATGCTACCATATTTGCAATGCCCATCTATCATTGCTGTATAAGTAACCACATCAGGAGAAAGGCTTTTGATAACCATTTCTGAATATATGCCCATAGCAGCTTGCAAGTTCCTTATCTTGCAATACCCATCAATCAGTGTTGAGAAAGTGATCACATTCGGTTCGACACCATTTTCAGTCATTTGGGAGCAGATTTCCAGTGCCTTGTCCATTTTGCCTTCTTTGCAGCACCCATCAATTAATGAGTTATATGTAACAGAGTTTGCTAGAATTCCCTCTTTCGTCATTTTCTCAAATATGTTATCTGCTTCTTCAGTTCGACTCACCGAACAGAGACCTCTAATAAGTATACTGTATGTAAACACATCGGGCGAAACTTTAAATCTTTCCAGCTCCAAAAAGAAAGCCATTGCTTCAGAAACATCTCCTACCTTACAGTAAGCATCGATCAAAGAATTATAGACAGCTATGTTAGGAGTAACACTAAATTTTATCATATGCACAAAAAGATTTCGAGCAGCCTTCATCTCTCCAAATTTGCAGAGTCCATCAATTAAAATGCCAAATGTTACAACATCTGGCACCAAACCTTCACCCAGCATATCTTGATACAATCTAAGAGCTTGTTTTGCATTGGCCAACTTGCAGTACCCATCCATCAAAGTGTTATAAGTATACACGTTCGGATACACCCCAACTTCCCTCATTGCTCTATGCATACTCTCTGCTTCCTCCATTTTGTTGTCTGAGCAAAGCCCACGAATAAGAATGGTGTACACGATAACTGTTGGCACAATTCCTTTCACTCTCATTTCATCAAATATTTCTTGTGCCCTTAAAAGATCTCCCTGACGGCAGCAACCATCAATTAGGGTGCCAAAAGTGATAACGCTAGGAGACAACCCATTGGAAATCATTTCTTCATAAATCCTCCATAACAATTCAAACCTCCCAGTCTTAACCAAAACATCTAAAAGTACATTACAAGCCTGTATCGTGAGTGCCGCCCCAACTTTGTGGTACATCGACAAAGCTTCTTCTACAAGCTCCATCTTACATAAGACAATGATTAACTCGCCATAAACATTGGGAGTAAATTTTGAGGATTTTAAGTGACTCAACTCACTGAATGCTAACTGACATGCATGGTAAGGCTTGTGAGATTTTACGAGGTTTTGTACGAGATCTTTTAGCAAATATCTGGCATGGGAAAGTAGCTTGGATCCAACTAAGACATGAATGATTGCTGAGTAAAGCTGAATATTCTTCTCTGGTGCCGCATTGAAGAATTCAAGTGCTTTCCTAGGGCTTCTACAGTTAAGTACGGTGGTAATTAGACTGTCAGGTGTTAAAGATGACAGAGAAACAACTTGAAGCATGGTTCCATTAAGTCCAATGCGAACAAGAACACTTTTCAATGGGAACTGGGTCATCAACATCCTCACATTTCTTTTGCAAACTGTCCATTGCATATCACAAATGGGTGTTTATCTACAGCCACCCATCATCAAGGTAAGTGTCACATTTGTTGCCAATTATGTGTAAAAGCAAACTAAAATCAAATACAATAAAATGTGGAGGCATTAGTATAAACTTGAAGTAAAAAATATACAAGTTTCAAGGACAACAAGGAAATAAATTGAATGGCAATCACCAACAAAATAAGATAAGACAATAGATAGTTTATAGAGAGTTGAATTCCGAAGTTCATTGCCAAATATATAAGGAAATACTGCAATAAAATTGTCTCATCTCAGTTACAGGCTCAATTATGTTTATTTCAAGTAGCTTAATTGTAGTGTTCCTAAAATTCAAACATTTAACTAGGGAACATTACCAACACTTAACCTTTAACTTAACTCTACTACTTACAATAGTTTGGAAAAAATTTGCCAACATAACAACGTAAACGTAAACACTACCTATTTAAAGCACATGTTAAACAATTTAAAATTTAATACAACTTTAGAAACTAATATACAAAACACCATAATCAAATTCAACAAACTTGCTAAAACTGACTAATTCAAATTAACATAGAACACAATAGAATAAACAAATAAAAACCTATTAAAAAAATCCCATCTCCAAGTAACTAGTAGTCAGCCTTTCTCAGACTTCCTATTTAACATCACCAAGGTCACAATACTCGTTAGCACCTACAAAATCCTGGGGGTCAGTACACACTTGTACTGGTAAGTAGCCCACACTTGAAGAGTAACCAAACAACATACATACAACCATTGCAAAAACATACTATAACAATAAATGTCAATTACATCAAGCTAAACCAATGAGTTAGATCATCATATATAAGGAAAACACAGTTTTAAATCAAACTTCACAAATTCGATAAATTTTTACAAACCTTTCTCAACAAATCCCTCAAGACATGTTGCCAATTTGATCGTGTCAAGGGCCACTGACATTCCCTGCAGGCCCCAATGAAATATATCGAGGGTCATCAACGCCCTCCATTGACCCCATTGAGTTCATCCAGGGTCATTAACAATATCTGTCATTCCTAACTGATATATCCAGGGCCACTGACCTCTCTATCAGCTCCAGCTGATATTACCCAAGCACACCAACCTCTCCGTGGGCCCTAACTGACTCCACCAAGGCCCATCGACGTTCTCAAGAATTCTATTACTTTCCATTCTAAACTCATAGCACCAATCCTAATTAAGCCAAGACTAACAATGCTACTCTATTAACATGTTTTATGCCCAAAACCACATAAACAGTAACATGCTTGTATCAACTGGCAAAAACTAGCATTCCAACAGGTTATACATTTAAAATTTATACGAACATTAAGGCATGCCCAACCATATCAGAACGCATCACAGTTTCGTAATAACACAGGTCATAATCATACATAATAGAAATACATGATGCATCATACTAGCGTACAAGCAAACAAACCCAACAAGTAGAATTCTAGTTACCTAAGCGTTCTAAAGCACTTCTGAAATAACCAAAAGACTCCTAACATAATAAAACCAAGGTTAGATCTAGGCCAAAACAAAGAAGACTATTCAAATTCTTTAACAATAGTAACTTGAGATGGGCTTAGTTTTGTATATGGGCAGGCAAATATTCTTTTATTATTATTATTTTAGGCTAATTGCAACTTGAACATTCTGCTGTCAACTGCACTAATTTTTCTCTCGAGTAAAAAGAATTTCATTGCCAATGCTCCAATGTCATTAAACTAGTTCTGTTTTTTAAGTCATTTTCCCCTCTCTATGTATTGGTGTAATCTCCTATTTTTAGAATTCAATTTTTTCAGTTTGTGTAATTTTGATTTCTTAGAGATTATGTGGTAGTTTGTTGCAAAGGATAACTTTTATTTGAAAAGGAACCAAAGAAAGGAAAAAAAAGTATATAGTAAGATTAATTTAAAACAATCCCATCTCAATCTCAATGAAATTGAACAAAATTAGAATTAAAACAAATACTGTAGAATCTTATGTATTCGTTATTATTCTACAAAAAGTTGGAAGGCACCATTTGAGGGGGGGCTCTTCTTAGTATGCTCCCAATTCTCAAAAAGTTGGGTCAAAATCCATCTTCTAAGGTGCTCACGACATCTTATTTTTCCAACAAATCAAAAACACCTTTCAAACTAGAAGAAGGGGATGCAGAGTGCATTCTAGTTTGTATTACAACAAGAAAAACCAAATTAATTCTTACTATAATACATAAAATCTATGTTTAGTTAGGACTTCACTCAGTTCACATCAAATCATGTAGTCAAATAATCACATTATTATATTCTTTCATCCCCTAAATTGACTTTTGAAATGAAATTACCTGGTCTCCGTCAAGGTGGGTTTCACCCAATCCAATTCCAAGCTCCACCGCCTTGACGCCGCCCGAGTCCGGGAGGTCGAAGAAATTCGATGCGGCGGATTTGGAAGGTGGGTGGAGAAATTGCAGAGAAAGAGAGAGCTCTTCTAGTGGGTGGAGAAATTACTGGAGTGAGAGAATAAAGAGAGAGTCGGAGACGGCGGCAGGGAGAGAGTCGGAAACGAAATCGGCGGAGATTGAGAGGAAGCCAAGAGAGATGGAGACGGTGATTGAGAGGAAGCCAAGAGAGATGGAGACGCCGATTTAGAGGAAGCCGAGCGATCAGATGGCTAGACGGCGAACAGAGACGCGATTGTCGAGGGAGGGAGAAAATTTGGAGCTCTAACTTTTTAATATTAAAAATCATTTATATTTTCCTTGTATTCACTCGTGAAATAATTTAATAGATATTACTTATGTTTTAAGTAAAAGTAGCTTAACGTTTTTAAATATGAGGTCTTTTCATAAAATTTTTTGACATTTTCTTCACGTTTTTTAAATATCAAGAAAAAATTCTTTACGTTTATATTTGAAATCACATATTTCTTGACTTTTTTTTTCTTCCTTCCAAAAGACGCAAGTAATTAAAATCACAAGCGTCAACAAATTCCATTTTTCTAATAGTGAATCTTCTTAAATGTTATGGATGTTTGAAGAATATTATGAAATGTTTCTAAAGGATTTACTATACTATGCTTAAATGATTTCTATGTTCGAAGCCAAAAACATCGAGCATAACTATTTGGAAATTATGTTTTGAACATATCACTCATTGGATATTTTAAGCTCATTCTTTCAAAATATTCTCACTTTTCAGGTAAGAATCATGTTGCCCTGAGCTGAGCTCATTCTTTGGCTTTTCATTAGTTCTCTACAATGTAAAATTGTAATACGTGTTCTTGGACATGATTTGATTTAATACAATTTGCGTGAGTTATGATCAAAATGTGTTTTATAATGAGTTGATAAAATATGTTTACCTTGGTTTTATCAATGAGAATGTTTTGTTTGTTTGTTAAGAAAACTCTGTTTCAGCTTTGAATTGCTTGAAAGAGTATGAAACATATTTATAGATGTTGGTTTATGATAATGGAATGTGAAGGTTGGTTTTGGAACCACAAAACCGATGTACCAAGGTGGTTTCACTCGTAGGCTACGTGAATGTGTTTTCGTAGCACCACCTATGGTTGTCAGGGGATTCCAAAGCTGAAAGAGGCCGTGATCGGAGATTCGAGAACCTGAGCCTAGGTGAGGATATGGATGGAGGATTGAGATATGGCTTCAGGCCTAGTTTAAACCCATGGTAGGTGGCTCTATGTGCACATAGAAGCGGATGGATGTTGTTACTGTGGTATATGCTAAGTATGCGTGAGCTCCGTTTGGCCGCGTGTTTCCTTATGGATATGGATCACGTGTGAGCTATTATGGGTCGTGTATTTAGTATGCTATCCAGATCGAATTGGATGGAGGTTACTATCGTGTGGCGGGTACTAAATATGCGTGAGCTAGTTGTGGTCGTATGATACTTTGATCATGTGACAGCGATTCTTGGTCGTATATTTAAGTACCTTGCCAGGGTCGGATTGGCTACAGGTTTGTTAGTATTACTTGTGAATTATGGCGATATATGATTTTAACGTTTTAACTGTTATTTTGTTATGGATGAAACATTTAAAGAGTTTGAAAGTATTGTTTTACGAGCTTTTACTTTTAAAAACTTGCCACTCACTGAGTTTTTAGCTCACGTTTTTAAATGTTTTCTCCCCCCAGGTAGCGGTTAAGGACCAAACTATTGTTGAGCTCCCCGTCATGGATTGTAGATTATCATTCTTTTTGTATGTATTTCCGTAAGTTTTGTATTGTATAATGGGATGGTTAAAAGTAATGAGGGTCATGCTATGTTTATGTCTTGAGAGTTTTAATAATGGGATGTAATTCTTTTATAACTAAATATCTAGTTGACTTTAAATTTTGTTTGAAACTCTGAAATAATCTGGATGAGTGTGTGGTGAGACACACTTCATGTGTTGTTGAATATGAAGTTGGTACTTATGCATAGAAGTGAAAAGAATTTACTTTTTTAGGTTTTGCTACCCAAATTTTCGGTGGAGATGTTGTCGAAATTTTTGGAGAATTTCTTAATATGAATGCTATAGAAGTAAGATGGAAAATGTCGTTTTAAAAGTGTTTTATCATGTCACGATTTAGGTTAGAGAGGGAGACCTAGATCGGGGTGTGACACACCCGTCGGAAACCTTCTTATCCTCTGGGATGAGAAAAAGTTTAGAGATATTTGAGAGAAACTCTTTTGCAGAAAAGCAAAATTATTAGCCTTTCTTGTGGTTCATTGAATCATTAAAGAAAATTATTAGCTTTTATTTCCTTCTTGGAGTAGAAAATGAAGTAGAAGAGAATCATGTGATTCTATTAATTTAAAAGATATTAAATTAATAGAAATTTCAAATCAACTAATTAATTAACTATTAATCAATTAGTTATTAATTAATTAAATCATATTTAATTAATATCTCTCTAATATCTTATAGTTTTATATTAATTTAATTAAATCAGATTTAATTAAATAATATTAAACTAAACTATTAATTAATTCTCAAATTAATTAATAACTAAATTAAATATCTTATATTTAACTTAGTTAAATTTGAATCATATTCAAATATAAATTTCTCTCATAATCAATAATTTTACTATGAATCATATTCACATTAAATTAATATTTGAACTCATTCAAAATATTTTATCTCTCATAAATTAATTTTGAATCATATCCAAAATTAAATTTATACAATAAAGTTTGGTTAAAATATAAACTTTATGTTATAATGTATCATCATACATTATACTAGTACTCAAAGTAAATTTGAACATTTCAAATTATAACCAATATAAATAAATCTCATTACCCTTTACGAGTTAGGAAGGGGACCTAATGGACCTACAAATCAGAAGCTACAACAATATGAGATTAATTGACTAAACTCATTAACCACATTAATCAATATTCATTAACGGCATATACACTCCACTAAAGACTCATAGCTGAACTCTTCTCACTAGATATATTTATGTGTCCATGGATATAGACCAATAACAGTAAGTTAGTCCTTCACGAGTGTTCGCACACACCAGCTGGGTCAATTTACTGTTTTATCCCTGAGTTACCTTTAATCCTTAAATATCAGTGGTCCTTTAATGAACAACTTATCTATGGTCCAACCAATAAACAGAAACCTCTCTCGTGTCATAGAGAGGGTATGGCCCTTTGTTTAAGTCCCGGGGACACCATTTAAGGGAACACTCATCTACTTACCCAAAAATAAGGAAGAAGTGAATTTCATCTTGTGTAATTATGTTTCCAGCTCCCCACTCGGTCTTGTCCCTAAAATGATAAGCATATTTAGCGATCTGGCCACTCTCACCCGTACAAATCAAAGGACAATCCCTCGCGAACAGGATTTCATAATACACTCGGATTAAGACTAAGTTACCTAGGTCATCCTAGTGAAATAGAAACCTAACTAGTTAACGGAGTTACATCTAGTGGTTACTATTTCGCGGTCCGATCTTATGCAAACTCATTGCATAAGATACCCTCACTCGCATGTCACCTACATGAACGCATTGGATCATTGTGTTTGTATCAAATATAAAATGAGTCGTATCCATTGTGTTACCAAGATAAGGTGTCCAGCCTTATCTCTATACTATATACCCTTTAAGCTGATTTCAAACATTGATCATTTACATATTGTTCAAGACTCATCAAACAGCTTAAGATGTTCGTTTATTTAATTTGGGTAATTAAGACAAAAGTTATAATATAATCAATAACATTTATTGAAATTATAATAATAACACTTTATTAATAACGGTCAATAGATTATATTTACAATCTACGAGTTTTAGGAATAAGTTTTAGAACATAAAGAAGAAAATTCTCCCTCTCTAAGAATTCTCATTCTCAAAATTTGGTTCCCACAAACCAAATGTCTGGCTTAGAGAATAGGAAGATCTCCAAGTGATTATGCCCAACAATTTGGAGTTTTAGTAGATACAGATGAGTCAAATGGACGTGAGTTTTTCTTTTCTCTTTATATAAATTGTTTAACCTTAGTTTAGGTTATAGAAATTGTTTCTGTATTTGCCAATGTATTTAATATTTTTAAATTTTGAATTAAATTAAGTTTTAAGATTATGTGAAATCTTCCTCCGTGAAAGTCTTTAACCCCTTCCCAATCTTTCTAGTGTCTATAGCAGAAACAAGGGAGAAGAACTTGGAAGAACGTCAGACTTCTCCCACTATATTTTATAAAATTCCACGTTGGTGAGTTACTTTATTTTTTTAATAAAATAAATAATAATATTAGTTAGTTAATCAATTAATCAATTAATCAATTATCAATTAATTAATTAAAGGGGCATTCTTAATTAACATTTCATTTAATTCATATTTAAATGAACATCTCTCATATAATCTATAGTTTTTATTTAACTAATTTAATTAAATATAATTAAACTAAACTACTAATTAATTTTCCAATTAAATAAATGCTAAATTAAATGTCTTATATTTAATTTAATCCAAATTTAAATCATATTCGTATATAAAAATTTCTTATAATCTACGGTTTTAATGTGTATCATATACACATTAAATTTTAATGTATAGTTTTAATATGAATCTAGTTCACATTAAAATTAATATTTAAATCATTCAAATACTTTATGCTCTCATAAATTAATTTTGAATCATACACAAAATTAAATTTATACTATAAAAGTTAATTAAAATATAACTTTATATTATAATGTATCACCATACATTATATTATTTCCTAAAGTTAATTTGAACACTTCAAATTACATCCAACAAAAATTAAACCTCATTATCCTTTACGAGCTAGAAAAAGAACCCAATAGACCTACAGATCAGAAGCTGCAACGATATGAGATTATAAACTCATTAACCACATTAATCAATATTCGTTAACTGTGTGTACACTAGAGACTCACAGTTGAACTCTTCTCACTCTAGATATATTTATGTGTCCACGGATAAAGACCACTGACATTAAGTTAGTCATTCACAAGTGTCTGTTGTCGCCACGTGCCCAAGACGACGTGGAGCGGCCGACGTCCTTAAAAGGTTTAGTTTTAAAAGAAAATAGAAGTCGCCACCAATCTTTTCAACAGTGTGATTGGACACCAAAATAAAGTAAATAATTTTTAAATAAAATCATTAAAAAAATGGTTTACGAAAACTAGAGTTGAGTTCGGGAGTCATTTGTGTGTGAGGAATGTGTTAGCACCCCATAACACCCATTTAGAAAATAGTGGCCAGATGTCTTATTTTACCCCTTACTACTCCAATATTTAAAGCAATAATCTAATAAAATAAGTGGAGATCATTCTATCAATTCGACTATATTGAAGAAAATTTTCTCACCTCAAGAAAGTGAGAAATTAGTACAATTTCTCAAAATCCGTTATAGGAATAACCCTCTAATAAAGAGATGTTTTTTTTTTATAAAAAAATTAATTAAAATTATTTTTTCTTGGGATAAAATCTTGGACTACCATAGATGTGATCCCTCACCTCAAGAATTCTAAAAAATCAAACTTCCAAATTCCTAAATTTCGTCGTAGATTTTGTTTAAGGAAAACGTATAAGTTATTAGAAAAGATCGATTAGAAAACCTTATGAAATCATAGATTAAATTTTGAACATTAGAAAAAACATAAAAATTAGAACTTTAAAGAAAAAATTTCTAAATGAATAAAAAAGAGTGAGTTGAAAATTTTAAATAGGAAACAAAATGAGGCTTAATAGAAAAATTAGATAAGTAGAAACAAGAGTAAAGAAGCATCATAATAAATTATGTAAACTTAAAATAACATATTGATATTTCAATAAAAAAATATATATTGGAGATCAATCTCGAACTCTCAAAAACTCGACTCCTCACTTCAAGAATTCTAAGACATTGAACTCCCAAATTTTCTAAATTCTGTTGTCTGATTCTTTTAAAAAAAAAAAGGAAAAATTAATTGAAAATATTCGGAAAAATTAATTGAAAATATTCAAAAAAATTAAACAATTATTAGCAAGCACAAATGAATCATAAAGCAACACACAAACATTTAAATAAGCATATATGTACATAAATGTAAAATAAACAATAATCTATAAGTAAAATAAAATAGAAAACAAAATTATTAGAAAAAGAAGGAAGAAAGTAAGAATAAATAATGAGAAGAAAAAAAAAGATAAAAGATATGAAATAATGTACATAAATAAATAAATTTATTATAAGAGAAAGGACAATGTAGAAATAGTTTAGCTTTTTAATTTTTTATTTGGCTATTATTTTTCTAGTTCGTTGAATGCAACTTTGTTGGTTCGTTTGCCACACTTAATGGTAGGTTATTGTCTTTATAATCACAAATTTTATTTGAAAGAAATATTTATCTTGATTAGTTGAAAACTTACAACTCTATTTTATTGCTCCTCTCAGTTACAATAAAGCCACTTCAAGTTGAGTTAATTGCAACTTTTAGTAATATAATTACAAATGAGGTTGAATTTTTTTATTCATTGATATCCAATTGAAGATATCTAATGTTATTCACCTTTTGGTGTTGTGATTTCAAAAAGTTTATTTTTATTTTATTAACTAATGAAATTTTTTTTCTATTATAAGAAAGTTCTTGTAGTCACAAGTCTGGTGTTGAATACATATCATTTTTAGTATTCTATAGGAACATTAGAGATAAGATCATTTATTGAATGACTCTTACATGTTTTCATTCAGTTTGCTAATCATATCGGTCGTTGGAGAGGAATACACATGACCAACTAGGTGACATTGTTTCATTAGCAAAATGGAGGATTTTAAATAGATTGCATGATAGGAATGAGATGGTACTGTCAAGTAAGTTGCAAAATTATTGTTGTTTAGATGCTTGTGAGTAAATATTTGTTTTGATCCAATTTTATTGTTTTTTCGTTTTAGGTCCTTATTGATAACATAAAAGCACTAGATCCAATTCTTTTACTTAGAATCAAAATAAGATTATGATGATTTTTAACGTATAATGCAGTTAGACATGTGAATTTTCCACATGAGGTTTATGTTTGAATGTCACATGTCTGCATCATACAAACCTTTTGCAATTTTCCTTTGTATTTATGTTCGTGATGTTTGTGTTATTATATGAGAATGATCATTTCTCAAGTCTCTGTACACTTTGTTTCCTTTGTTTTTTTTTTATTATTATTTTAATAGGATAAATTTGGTAAGTTCCTTGAAACTTGGTGTTGAAATACGACATGTGATGAATTACATTTGAAGAAGAAACAAATTATTTAGATAAAACCAATCAAACTGGCATTTTTATTTTCAAAGAATTTATGCATTTATTGTCTGCTCACCGAGCATCTTTGCGTGTAGTTCATATAATTGATAAAACTCATGGGTGTGTTTTAGTTCTTTAAATTCTTGTCAACGTGTATGTATGCTTTCTTGATAGTGACTTCTAGATTCTTCCTTTGTAGTTAGCTCAACATGAAGGGATTTCTTTAAAACGATTATCTGCACTTGTTTCTGCGTTTCTACGAAGAGGTTAATAACTTCTAGAAGCAGGGGTATATTGTTTATACTGAGGATGTAAAAGAATGATTGGAAAATGCTCCAGTAACATTTGTTGGACTTTTTTCTAAAGATAACTTAGGTATAAATTCGGTTGGTTTTGGGTTTTAGGAAAAAATGGAACATATATTAGCTGAACGATAATATTTATAGTAAAATTTGTTGCTCATATTTGATTAGCCTCCCTCTTTGTTGACATTGGCTTAATGTCCTCTAATCGAACACTTACTTATAGTTTTCCTTAGTGAGTATGAAAGTTAAAAGTTAATGTGTTAGTGATACTTATTTACTTGTCTTGATGGATCAGTCCACATGATGAGGACACCACAAGCTTTGTTAATAGCCATCCAAAAAGGTTCAAGCTATGTTCCTCGAGCTCCCCATGGTTTTGATATGACAGTCAATATGATCTTTTAGATTCTTACATAATGACAAATTAAAGGTGGCATTGGATTTGTTTAGGAGATCCTTCATCAATGTTGTTTTCTTCCTTGACTAGGGACCTTAAACATTCCATGAGATGATAATCATTGAGTTCCATACTTTCTGTTTTTGATGTACTTGTAAATTGTTTGAAACTTGATTGGAAATGTTATAATTAAAGCCATGGTTGTTGTTCTCTTATGTTGTGTGTCATTTTCATTGTGCCTTAATTAGCTTTAAATAGAACATTCTTTTAGGTAATGTTCTTTAGTCATACTTTAAAATGAGATTTTGTTTTCTTACTAGGTTTGGAAGAAACCATTTAAGCAGTGAAGCCAACTGGATTGATATAGGACTTTTTGTATGGTTGGTAGAAAAATCTTGGTTCCAATGTACTGATTTTAGGTTTGTTGGTACCCAAAAATGTTAATGTTTATTCTTTTTGTATGTAAACTACCCTTTAACAAAAAAAAAAAAAAATGGTTATTAGTCGATGGGTGTACGAATATTACAAAGTGTATTATCGTGTATATAAAATAAAATGTCGACTCTTTGTTTCCATATGGGTATGATGTATTAGAACATTATTGTTATTGAAATGGTTGGTGTAATAGCAGAGCGGCAAGAAGTACAGGAAAAAAATGTAGTAATTAAGGAATATACGACAGAAAAAAATGTCATAATATACAAATTCGTGACCTTTTGTAACTGTTGTCAATATTAAAACAATGACAATTTAATTTTATAAAAAACTGTCACGATTAGCATATCCTTGACAGATAAAAAATGTCATAATAAACGAATTCGCGACATTTTTGTAACTGTCGTTAATATGAAAATGATGACATTTATTTGTTGTCATAAAATAAAATATGACAGTTATTTGTTGTCATAAAATAGTAATTAATGACATTTATTTTATGTCATGAAAAAACTTATTGTGACAATTTTTGAAAACTGTCATGGAAGAACTTTCCACAACATGCGATACTATGACTATAAATAACTGTCACAAATTTTGTTCGCGACAGAAAATAGTTGTTGTCGGAGACCATTTTTGTTGTAATGGGTCTTCATTCATTAGCTGTTTATAGAACAATGGATCCTCAACACCATTGAGGGTTTCTTTTCTTAGATCTTGCCATTATAGGTTTCTTTCATAGATCTCATTGATAAGCGCCCACTATGTTTGTTAGATGCAAAGCAAGAGGTCCTTCCAGTTCAAAAATTCACAAGGAAAGCTAACTTATATCAAACCTAGAATCTATGATAATCACTCTTAGATCCTAAGATAACTTAGTTCATAATTAGTTTGATCAAGACTAATCCAGTGAATTGATTTTAATATCAAATCTAAAGCAAGATTTAAAAAGTTAACACAACACCAAAAGGGTTGAATAAGCACAAGCTTGTTAATATTGATATTCTAAATTTCAAGAGCATTACAATCCATTTTATAGGTCAAATGGTCATGCAAGAGGTGGAGACTCAAAAGTCATTCACACTTAAATGCCAACCGAAGAAAATAAGACCTGAGAGCTTAAAACGAGATTGCATACTAAATTATAAATCAAATTGAAAAACTAAAAATGTAAAAAGTCTTCAAAATTCCTTAACCGACTCCTCTATAAGGTGGCAACATTGATGTGCCCGTTTGACATGGTTTGACATCACATTTTTTCATGTAGTGCACAATTGACAACATCTTCTTCACAAAATCTGCACACTTTTTTTGTCATCCGTGTCATCTTCCAAACTATTGAACTTTTCATGAGACCATCTCTAATTCATTCTCATCTTGACTCGTTGAACTAACATTGTATATAATTTTTTGCTCAAAATTATTTGTCGGTTGATATTAATTTGCTAGCTTTTGAAGGTGTAATAATGTGAAAATCTATTGAATCGTCTTTGTGTTGCTTCTTGTAATTGCTCATTCAAGCACATGCAAAGATTCTATGGTTGAATTCACATCATCATTGTCATGGGTTTCTTTCACATATCTCACCGTTGTGGTTTCTTCTTTGGATATCGTCGATGTGGTTTGATTAGATTCGGCAAATACAAATTTGAGCAGTGGTGAGACGACACAAATACACAGATAGGTAAATAGGCAGATTGGGTTTATATCAAATAATCTATATATATTTGCGTTTGTTTCAAATAATTCATATATGTTCAATAATCCATATACATTCCTGTTTATTTCAAATAATCCATATATATTTGGTCAATCAAGTCTAACGTTGAAAATGGATGGACGACGAATCTGGGTGCATTATCATACGTACAATTTTCAATTACAAGTAATACAATCTACCATTGTTGTTTTAATATATATTGTTATTTAATTATAGTTAGTATATGATATTCTATTGTATATTGTAAATTCATACCTTTTTCCCTACACTACATACCAATTATGCACTAGAATATATGTGTATATATTGAAGGAAAAAAATTATTGACTCATTTCGAGCCCTAGTATAAGAAATTGAATTTCACAAATTCTGTTTGTTTTCTTTAAATAAGTTGATCTAATTTTTAACCTATAAAGGTATATATTTGAGTAATATATGAAAAAGTATGCAGAATCATATAATTCAATAGAATTTCACAGATTTTGTTTGTTTTTTTTAATAATTAAGTTGATCTAATTTGTAGCCTATAATATATATACTTGCAAAATAGCTAAATATAATATACATGGGTATATATGTAAAGGTATGCATAATACATAATGAGACTAATTAATGTGATATCTTCCGTTGTTCAAAAATAGATTTAAACGTAACCATGAAATTAAGTTGACTATGATATATATGAGATAATATCATGATAAAGTAATAATTATAATAATAATAAAAAAACAACAAACAATATGAATTATAATAGACAAGCTAAAATAAGTCAGACATGTAATTATATAAAAATTGCACATTATAATGACATATACTATGCGATTTATGGTTAATATTGTGTCAATTTTTTATTTGTATAATGTGTTGTATTTCAATCGGTAAACACAATAATTTCAATATTTTAACTTCAAACACAATCTTCATATTTAATTTTCTATAGGACATCCTCAGAGCAAAATATATTAAAACTATTTACAAAATATAACAAAATTCATCCAACTCTCTGATCAAGTCTTTTGCTATATTTTGTAAATAGTTACTTTTTTTTTTTTGCTATCTATAACAATTTTCCTACATTTTATGTAGAAAAATTGTCAAAAATAGAACATTTGACAAAATATTTACACTTCATAAAAAAATCGAGTGTAATAAATTTTGTTTTTAAATCACTTTGTTCTCTGGAGCGTAAATAGTTTGTCAATTTTTTCTATTTTTGAAAAAATCATTTTATCTATCCAATTAAATTTCAACTAATAAACGCATTTTATTTCTCCAATCAAATAGAGTTATAAAATCTCAACAAATAAATATATTTTCTCACCATCATCAAGGATGCTTTGTATATGGAATTTTCTTTTCAACGCCAATTTCTCTCTTCCCACCACAAGAGGAGTATTTTTGTCCCAAATTAACCCTAGAAGACTTTTTAGAAAAATGGCAAATATAAAAAATATTGGAGTTTTTTAAGAAAATAAAACAAATCGGTAAAATATTTATACGGTATAGAACAATTTTGAAAACGAAAAAAGTCCACGGACTACAATAGAAAATACTAAAATGTCACAGTCAACACACGATTAAACGGCCACACGGAAGCACAAGTAATCTTTTTCTAAACAATAATGTACTACAGTCTAAACGAATGATCTACTATCGTTTAGGTAATGATACACAATCGTGTAGTTATTTTTTGACGATGGAGAAAATGCTTCAAATTTAAACAAGCGTGTTGATCATGGCAAACGATCATGTTGATCATGAAAAATGATCGAGTTAACTATGGTAAGCAATCATTTAGATCATGTCAACACAATCATTTAGTTCATTTTAAACGATGGGAAAATGCTTCAAATTTAAATGATTATGTTAACCATGGTAAACAATCGTCTTGACAATAGTAAAAAATTGTTTAGATCATGTCAAAATGAAATTTAAATGATCTTGATATTCTCAAATATGAGGAAGATGAAGTAGTTTCAAAGAATCTTGTTGAAAACAGTGAAGATGAAATAGAAGATTTAAACAGAAAAATAAAATAAAGAAAATCTGGAAGAAGAGATGAATAAATCACAAATAAGAAGAAGAAAGAGAAATGTTGAATCGTCCGCAATATTCGAAAGTAAATAAGAAATTATGAAAATATTGTACTGAATTTAAGTGAGCTTTTGCTTTTTGTTACACGAGCAGTAATTTTGGTGTGTTTTACTACATTTATAAAAATTAATTAAAAAAATATGAAATATATTATGTAAAAATCTAGTGTCATTATAATTGTCCAGGGGGTATGTATATTATTAATAAGAAAGCAGGAAAATAACCAAGAGGAAAAAGAAAAAAAAAAAAAAAAAAGGAAATTGTTGAGTCAACTGACAAGGAAAAAAATAAATCTGACCCACTATTTTAGACTTGTCAAGTTTAGTATTTTTGTTTTGTAGAAAATTTTAGGTAGAATTTGCTTCGTGATTTATTTTTGGTTTTCTGTTTTTTTTTTTTAAAAAAATATGTAAGAAAAACAATTAAAACCATAGTATACTTACTTTTAAAAATGATTTCTAAAAATAATCACTAAAATAATTCATTTTTAAAATCAATAAATTGTTGTTTTTTTTTTGTTTTCAGAAACTATGAATATTGTTGTATTTTCAAATCCAAAATCAAACACAAATTTTAACTTTTGAATTCAAATTAATTTCACAATTTTAAATTGAAATCAAAATACAGAAGAATTTGTTTTCTATTACATTTTTATTTTTTAAAACAATTTTCGAATTATGAATCAAACCAACCTTAATTATTTCTTCTATTAGAATTGTAGACATTGCTAATATATAAAAGAGAAAAAAATATTTTAAACATATTTTTAAATACCAATTGTATACTTTTGGACTTTGTTTGATTTTAAATTAATCCATACTTTTAACAAATCTTAATTCAGTCCCTACTAGTTAGTTAGTTAAAAGAAAACTTTTGTTATTTTCTTTAGTTATAATTTAACCAATTTCAATAAAAATTAAATGCTCGGTAGCTAAATTTAATATATATTGAAAAAATACATGACTAAATTGAAAACTAAAATTGAACAAACACTCTAAAGTAAAAAGATCAAAATGATTTGTATGTATTTGAGGGTAAGAGATCTTAAATTCAAATCCAATAATACATTCAGAATGTATTAATAAAAGATGAAAATGGTATTTTTAACCCAATTAAAAAGAAAAGTAGCAAAAAAAGAAAAAGAAAAAAAACTCAAACTTGATTGACAACATGTGCGTAGACTCAACCGACATGAAACTTAATTATCGACGTAGCTAGAGATTTGATTTTAACTAATGAAATATGAATATGGAAAGGGAGAGAAGATGATTAGGAAGAGCATGACGAATATCCCAAACAATGTGGGAAGATTTGTTGTTATATATGTGGAAGATGAGAGGTAAAATCAGGAAAAGGAAAGTTTTGTAGTTGGGTGAAGATGGAATAATTTTGTTGTTCTTGAAATTGACTTCTTGGTAGGGCTAACAAATTTGGATGTTGAAGTTGCTGCATCTTATGAACCTCAGCCTTTGCCACAGCTAATTGTGCATGCAGCTCCCTCACTTTATTTTGAAGTTGAAATATTGAACCAGTGCACCCATAGATTGGGTCTCGAATTCTAGCATTCGCTTCGTATACTAAACTGCTTGCAGCATCCGCTCTTCGACTCTCTGGCAATTCCTATATAATTGTTTGTATACATTTTTACATAATTGGTATGCTATTCTTTTTTATTTTGTAGAGCAACGATGATGTTGTTTTTAATTTTTCCCATGTGTCTCGGATTTCTTTTAATGAATTAACATTAAAAATATGGGTCGTTTCGAGATGCCCAAAAAAAATTTCTTCATCAACTTGTACCATGTAGTGTTGCAATATTTTTCTTTCTTTCTTTGTTTATTGTTGATTCTAATACTAATATTATCAAAAAGATATTATTTTCAGATATAGCAAAATGAATAGACAAAATCGATGACGATGCAACATTTCTCCAAGTTCAAGTTGCAATTTGAATGAAGTTCAGAAGAAAAAAAAACATGAATAATTAAAATTGGATTCTAAATTGTTTTTAGACGTAGGTGTTTACCTGCAAGAACTTGATGACGTTGCCAGCTCCGTATATTCTATGGACGGCAGCGAACTTAAAAGGGTCGGTTGGAGGAAAATATGGTGCTAAAATACACTTATCGACACATCGGCGATGGAGGATCTTACAAGCAGCGCAAGGGCTGAGAACCACCGTACACGGCGGTGGGGGCGATTGCATAGTGTTGCTGTCGTATGGAGCAATCAATGAAAAAGGGGAGAATATTGAATAAAGGTAGTTGGAATTTTGGAGATTGAAAAAACGACTCTTCTTTGCGTTTTATAGATCAACTTTTCCACATGTTGGTTTATCTATTATTTTAATTTTACATTTATTTGTGTTTAAAATAATATTTTGGTTCCATTTGTTTTAATTTTTATTTTTTATGTCCATTAACTTTATGCTTTATATATATAAATATTAATATCAATATTAGTAATTAGACTAATGATAAAATTATCATTTAGTCTTCTATAAACTCCGATTCTAACCCCTCTTTACCTTCTTTTACTATAGAAATTTTATGTCGTTTGTTATCTTCTAATTTTAATGTCATAACTTTTAAAAGTAAAATTAATTTTCATCCATTAAATAACAATAACAATACTTCTTTCAAATATTTTCAATATTATTTTCATAAGCAAATTTGTTAACATCTCGATTATTCTTGATGAGAATGTTTGATTGTAATTTCTTTGGTTTATATAGTTTGTCTATATATATATATATTATTTTCAAAAAAAATTGTAAAAAAATTACAATAAATTAACAATAGATTAACAATAGCGGCTAATTTTAAGATTTATTGAGAGTAGAGGAATTGAAGTTGATTATGTCTCATTTAAATGTACAATAACTAAAATTGAACCAATCTTAAAATAGAGTAACTAAAATTAAACCAACTTTAAAATAGATTAAAATGATAGTTTTGTTATGTATTAATTTATGGAGTATTTTTTTTAAAAGAATAATATGTTTACATGAATTCACGAACATTGAATATAATATTTATGGACTTTTTTCTATGTATTATTTATTGTTTGTTTGTTGTCTCGTTTTTACCATTTTTGGTATCTCAAAGATGCATTTAATATGTGAATTTCAAGGATAAAGAAAAAAAAACGTGCATTTAATATGATATAATTGAATTTTAAGATTTGTTTTGAGTTAAAATTCTATTTTGCTTCTAAATTTTGTATTTATTTTAATTTAGTTCGTCACTCAAACTTTTTGAAAAAAAATTATTTTAATTATGGTCTTAGATTCGTTAATTATTTTTAAAAATCACGATGATGTGACTTTTATATTTAAATTTTTAAGTTTTATATTCATCAAATATTGACTGAACCGATAACTAACCAAAATATCATTTGAGTCAAATAAATTAAAATTAAAAATTAATTGTTCTTTTTTCTCCAAAAACATAAATCTCTTGTATTCTCTCTCCACTCTCCATCTTTTTTTTTCAAATTGAAATCTTGATGCAAATCATAATAATGACATTGGATATATTAAAAAAAAAAACTAACATATCGATATTAACATCTATGACAAGATAAAATAAATAATTACAACACATGTATCAAATAAACTTTATAAAATTACAGATAAATATTTTCACGAAGTATCACAAAAAAAATTAGGAGGAAGAGAAAAACACATCAATGAATCACAAAATATCTCAAATATGAGGCACTAAAAAATTTCATCTAGCATATGAGTTGATAACGTGAAATAGAATGACAATAGGTGACAATCAAAATTTAAAGTTAAACTAACTTTATGAATTTTTTTTTTATAAAATATCAATTTATCATCTAAACTTTAATTAAAAGTAAAATAACATATCATTAAAAGTAATTATTTTATTAACTTAGTCATCCAAATATAGAAATCACCTTGTAATTCTATTAAAGATTTAACGGAATCATAACGACAAAAATTAAGATATGTTTTAAGTTCAAATACTGAAACAAACATCCTTAATAGTTAAAAGAACAAAATAGGAAGTTGTAACATCACAACATGATTTAAACTTTTTTCAACGTAAATAGAAATCAATAATTGAGTTTCTCTGTCTTTTTTACTTTTTATATTTTTCCCCAAACAATAATTACATTTATTGAGTTAGAGTTAAAAGATCCAACCTTTCATTTCTAAAAAGATGTAGTAAATATATTTTATTTTTTATGTAGAAAAATAAAATTAATACAATGTCTTTGTATATCAATTGTAGATGTATTTTATTCATTTTTTTTTATAAAAAAAATCACACATTTGTGTGGCAGAAATATATTTTGAGTTTGTTGGTAGAGATTGGAACATTTAAATTATACACAAGTTATTATTTTAGATACACTGAAAATCGTAAACATTTCTAAATTGTTGTGTCTTTTTAGTTTTTTTACGTGGTCTTCTAGAAGAAAAAAAATATATAACAAAACGACAAAATATTTATATCATTTAAAACAATTTTAAAAATAAAAAAGCCGACACTCACAATAAAAATTTTAAAAATGTTTCAATTAATTAACATCGAACACGTAATATATTTGAGAAACGATCGTTTAGTATTTGAAAACCATCGTTTAGATTTGGTTATTCTCATTTAGATTTGATCAACTTCCCAAATTTAAACTAGATTTTTTTTCTTAAATTTGGGTTGCCAAATCTCAACAATTTTTTTCATTCTTCTCGATCGTTTGGATTTGATACACGATTTTTTAGATTTAATGGTTACCAAATCTAAACGTTAAACCGCATAATAGGAAGAGAAGAAAAACGATGAAAATGAAGGATAAACCTAAAATATTTAAAAAAAAATTGACAATTGAATGAGCTTTTTCATTTTATTAGACAGTCCGTAAATATTTTGCAATTTTTTATATTTATAAAAATTAACTTCTTTTTTTCTTTTTTTTACTAAAACTCACATTGATCTCATTTTAGATCCATTTTATACAAATTCAATTTTTCGTATATTCATTACCTCAATTTGGTATTCATTAAGTTTTTAAAAAAAAAAAATTAAGCAAAGTTTATCCGATTCCATTCCTCTTTTAAGTAACAAAGTTGCTTTTTAATAAAATTTAAATAAACTTTTTAGAAACAACTTTTGTTTTTTAGATTTTAAAATTGACTTAGTTTCTAATAAACATAGATAAGAAATAAAAAAAAAAAAATTATAAATATAGCCAAATTTATCAATATTTTCACTGATAGACCATGTTGCAAACATTGATCTATCACTGATAGACCATAAGAGTCTACCAACAATAGAAGTCTATCATCGATAAACTTTGCTATATTTACAATTTTTTAACATATTCACTTAATTTTTATCCCTAAAATTACTATCCATCTCACTTATTTAAATAATAACAAAATAATAAATTTAGATATGAAAATAGTGCTTATAGATTTAATTTATCTGATTTAGTTTTGAAAATTCAATTTATAAATATTAACTTATGCTATATATATTATGGGTTATGGGTTATTTGTGTTTAAAAAGTAAACAGTTTTTAAATAAGAAAACTAGCTGGAGTATAGTAAAGAAGGTGAGAAAATAAAATTTAAAAAAAAAAAAAAACACTAAACCCTAAATTGCTATTGGTTAATTGTCAAGAGTCAGGTTGAACTTTTAATTTTACGTCTCATAAGTTCATAAATTTTAAATTTAGTATCTAATATAGATTATTAAACTTATAATCTTATGTTCACTAAATTTGATGTATTTAGAAATTTTAAATACTAATTAATCAATTAAACATAAAATTAAATTTGAATCTACGAAATAAAAATATCTAAAAAAAATGAATTGATTAGGTCAAGCGATGCATTTGACGCAATAAAATGTCAATAACTTATCCGATACAAAATTGTAAGTTTAACAATTTATTAACGGATATTTAAATGTTAAGGATATATTTGTACAAAATTTAAAACTTAGAAACCTATTAGGAACAAAGTTGGAAGTTTAGAGATTCATCGGAACAAAATTAAAAGATAAAAATCGAGAACTAGTTTGGTTATCATTTTGTTCTTTAAAATTAAGTATATAAGTATCATTTATGCCTCTAAATTTATTTGTTTGTTATCTACTTTAATTTTTATCAATATTTAAAAAATAAGGCAAAATTTCAAAAACTAAGAAAACTAACTTTTAAAAATTGTGTTTTTGTTTTTGAAATTTGGTTAAGAAATGAATTAGTGTATCTAATATAAAAATGCAAATTAGATGTGGACCTTTGACTAAAACTAAACTTAGCTTGTAAACTAAACCCTTCATTTTTATTTCAACAAAAAGTACAAACAATTAAGTAATATTTTTCTTCTTTTCTAGATTCGACGACGGTCATGAAATCCTTTGACTCATAACCTCGCAACAAACGTCTTGAATGAAAACATATTTGACGTTCTATTTTCCTCATACACTCAATGGTTTTCTTACTTATATTTGGTGATGTTGTTATGTAATTTCTTTTGTTATATTGTCTCTAAATTAAAATAAGGTTTGAGAACATTATTTATTACTTTTAAGTTCAAAACAAAAACAAAGGCGTAGAGTGAGAATTTAACGTAAGTTTGGAAGGTAAAATTTATCAAAATTGGAAGAAAGGCGATTAAGGTAATAATGTGAATGGAAGAAAGTGAAATGAGTAGTGAGACACAGCAAAGGGGCTAGCATGAGTCACATTGTCACTTGGATTATTACAATATTTCAACCTTCACTTGATTCAGCTATGCATGTGGGATCGAATGGTCTCTAATACGACAAATAAAAGAAAAAAAATTATAATTGACTTACTTTCTTCAAACAAAAAGAAAAAGAATATTGACTTACATTCCTTCCTCCTCCAATTTCGTTTAATGACTTCGAGAGTATATCAAAGCTATCTTATATACTACAAAGAACACATGCAAAGCATGGGAAAAGTGAAATTTTTAATTTAAATCTTAAAGTGATGTTTAATTATGTGTAAAAATAATGTAAAAAAAATTAATTTAAAGTTTAAAATAGTATATAATTTTAATGGGAGTTTTTTCAAAAATATAACAATTTCGAAAACGAAAAAACCTCACATGTCCATAATCGAAAATACTAAAAATGTCTCGGGATTAATTGGCATCCAGCATAATATATTTGAGAAACGATTATTTAAATTTGGCTATTCTTATCTATACAATTGTTTAGATTTAGACCCAAATCTAAACATTTTTTTTTCAAGATTCTTTTGGTACTCATTTAGATTTGGCTCATGTTCGTTTAATTTAATCGTTTAAATTTGGGTAGCCAAATCTAAAAGGTTTTTTCAAAAAAATTTGGCACGCAATCGTTTAGATTTAGCACACGATCGTTTATATTTGACACATGATCGTTTATATGGTCATTTAAATTCTCGTTTACATTTGACACACGATCGTTTACATTTGTCAGATGGTCGTTTAAATTAGGAGATTTGATCGTTTACATTAGGTTAGCCAAATCTCAATAATTTTTTTTCAAGATTTTTTGGTACACGATCATTTATATTTGGAACACGATCAGATTTGACTATTTTTGTACATGATCGTTTACATTTGGCAATCCAATATCTCCCAACAATTTTAGGAAAAAGATGATGGAAAGAAAAGAAAAAAAATTACAGAAGAAGAGAGACGATGGGAAGGAAAAGAAAAAATGCAAAAAAAGAATATGAAAAGGAAGGGAAAATGAAAATATTTTTAAAAAATTGGAGAAGAAGAGAAAAAGAATGAAAAGAAAAAATATCGCATAATAGAAAAAGAAAAAAGATTGCAGAAGAAAAGATAAGAAAGACAATAATAAGGAATGACAAAGCTAAATTTTTTTTAAAAAATGATATATACAATGGGCTTTTTCAATTTGTGACACTAGTTGCAAATATTTTGTCGATTTATTCTATTTATTATAAAAGTTAACCATATTTTAATTTTTGTTTTAAAATATTCAAATATTATAAGTTGGTAAAGTAAAATATTTGTAATTATATAATATAAATTTATACAAAATAAAATAACATTTTAATTACAAATTAGTAAAATATCTATTTAAAAATTTAAATTATACATAGCTTAGAAATTAAACATTTTCATGATATTTTAAATTTTTTATATGGAGTTGATTAAACATCTACTTATTCTTTTGTTTGAAAAATTTGTGTTATTTTGATTGTAACCATAGATGATTATTGTCTATAAAATCATAAGATCAATTTTAAAATATTCTCAAACTGAAATTTTATAAACTATGTCTATATTGTAGGAACTAAATTTATTATTTAATCAATACAAAATTAATAAATTTATAGTGTAACAACCTAAAAGTTAATTATAAAAGATATCTTTAGTTATATATATATATAAACATATGCTATTATTAAATCCAAATCTAAAAAAACCTATAGACAATTAGATATTAGCTAGAGAATATAAAAAAACCTATATAACAACATAAGTTTATGAATACACAGCTAAACAAAGAGAAAATTAGTGGGTAACAACAAAACATACTTATTACACTAAATTTTGTATGAATGACTTGATCAATCATGAGAGGATGAAACTTTCTTTAAATTCTAGTGTTGTTCAGCATAATCTTTGAATTAAGATTGATAATTGGTGATTCTTGAATTAATTTTAAGCATGTCTTTCCTTTTAATCTTGAATAAAGATTGATAATCGGTGATTCTTGAATTGATTTTAAGCATTTTCTTCCTTTTAAGCTTTTCTTGCATAATCTAATTTGAGCATCCACTTTTAGTCTTTGGTGTGAATGTATATATTAATTAATGGTAAATTTTCATAAATATAACAAAATATCAAAATATTTACGGCTCGTGTAACAAAATCAAAAAGTCCATGAAGTAGGTAGAAAATTTTCATAAATTTCATATTTGCCCAATATTGCAGATGATTTGTCACTTATCTTTCTTCTTTTTCTTTACGATTTATTCATCTTGTCTTCCAGATTTCTTCAACTCCTCTTCCATATTTTATTTCTTCTATTCTTATTCATTTTCTTTCTTCTATTCTTATTCATTTTCTTTTTCTTACTTTAATTTCTTTCTTCATCTTCTCTTTCTTTCTTACAACTCCTCTTCCAGAATATCAAGATCGTTTAAATATCACTTTGATATGATCTAAATGATCGCTTACCTAGTCAACATGATCTTTTAACATGGTCAACACGATCGTTTAGCATGGTCAACACGATCGTTTAGTATGGTCAACAGTCCAATCGTTTAGGTTTAAAGCATTTTTTCTATCATTAAAAAGAAATGCATGATCGTGTATAATTGCCTACAGGATCATGTATCATTTTCTATACAATCGAGTATCAGGATCGTTTAGAAGAAGAATTACACAAAGCATTTTTTCATCGTTAAAAAGAACTACACAATCGTGTAGCATGATCGTTTAGAAAAAGAATTACACGAAGCATTTTTCTATTGTTAAAAAGAACTACGCACGATCGTGTATCATTTCCTACACGATACGCGCTACACGATCGTGTATCATGATCATTTAGAAGAACAATTACATGACCACACATGGCCGGTGTTGATACTACCTACATGATCGTGTATCATTTCATACACGATCATGTATCATTTCCTACATGATCGTGTATTATGAACATTTAGAAGAAGAATTACACTCGCGCATGCGGCCAATTAATTGCATGTTGATTGGGGCATTTTTTGTGTTTTTCATTGTGAGTCTGTGGGCTTTTTTCGTTTTCAAAATTGTTCTATACATATTAAATATTTTGCCAATTTGTTATATTTTTTTAAAAAAACCCTTAGTTAATTTTAAATAATTGTGAAGTGAAATTTTAAAAAACTATGATTGCAATGAAAAATAGTAAAATTTAATTAATTATAAACTTGTATAAAACATGAATAAAGAAGCTAAATAAGAACAATGAAACAACATAAGAGAAGAATATAGAAGAGAGAAAATAGAGAACAATTGAACTGGACATGTTATGGTATGAGTTACATTATGAAATTCAATCAAGATGAATGTTACAATATGGAATTGAATGAGAGTTATATGAAGATTGGTAATCTATGTAGGTTATGGATAGGGTTGTCAATAAGAATTGCAAATTATGAGTTTTACTTTGGGTTAAATAGCAAAAATAATTTAAAATTGTTAGAATAGAAAAACATAAAAAAATTTATAAAAAAATAAATAAAATAATTTCTTAAATGCCCCTACTCAATCTGAAAAATTCAATTGTTTATCTAAACCCTAAATACATTGTAATTACAATAACATATGCTACATAAAAATTTCCCCAAAAAATATAAAGATTAGAAAACTTGTCATTAATGGGAAGATCCACCTCACGCTTGCAAAAAATTAAAATATTTGCAAGTGATCATTTTTTTTTGTTGGACTTTGGCCAGCTACTTCCTTCTTTCATTTGAAAACCTAAAGAAAGTTTGAAAATCCATTTGTTCATCTTCTTACTAGTTTTCTCCCGAATTACATTTGTGCAATACGTGATTATTCCAAATCTCTTCCTCTTCTTCGGCCACTTTACTTTGATTTGCTTTCGGAAGAATTTTGCACGTCTTTGCTTCATATTTAGGTTATTTCGAAATGTATTTTGTTTCTCATATAAATTTTCGAATGAACTAGTAGTTTCTTCATATTTAATCAGATTCTTTGACGCCACTATAGTCCTTTAGTTGTCCTGTTGATTCTAAATTATTGTTTAGGCTCTGTTCTTTCAAATTTCTTCTTCGAATATCGCCATGCAAAGCATGGTTATGACTGTATTTTGGAAAAGTTGAATATCGCCATTGTTGTCGGCTCTGTAATTTTGGAAGGTCGAAAGAGACGATATAGTTTGAAGAAAAATTTGTTGTTTTTAATTATATGGTATATATATAGAGATAACAATTGGTTTGTTTTTAATTTTTTTTATTATTATTATAAAATAAAACGTACAACAGTTATGTCCTCCATTTTAGGAGCAAAAAAAGGGGGATTGTTTTGTATTATTTGTTTTTGTTTTGAATGTTTATTATTTTATAAATTGTAGAAAATCTAAAGATGAAGACGGAGAAGGGTCAAGGAGAAAAGCGAAGAAGTGACAGATTACGGTCTTTTGGATATCCTGGTTTAGAAAAACTATTGTCAACAAAGGACCAAACTCTTTCAAGCTCTTCAAACGCGAGATTTTTTCTAAGTATAAAGTTGTACAATCTTACAACTTATTGTATGGTTCATTACAGGATGTAAACGCATACAATGGCCAAAGGGTTATGAGGTAAGAAAGAACTTCTACAAGCATCCAATAAGAGAGGATGAAGGACACTCCAAACGAAAAACCAACCATACAGAATTTAAAATTTAAAAATTTCTAATTTTCAAGTTAATTTGTAAATAATTAGATCCTGTATCTTTTAACAAACTCAAATTGCAAACTGTATTTTCTTTTGAAACGTTTGACAACATTTATGTTTTAAAAAAGTTGACTTTTCATGTTTTGCATCTTTATAACAAAAATTAACTTTCCGTGTGTTTCCATCTTTATTGAATTGTTAGCCAAATTGGAGAGCTTGATTTATAATTTTCTTCGATTTCTTTATCAGATTCGACATAGCAGCTAAAGTAAAAAAAAAAAAAAAAAAAAGTAGGCTAAATCATGAAGACTGAATAAATGACCAATTTAAAATCAATTTTGGTGGTTTCAAATTAATTTTTAAAATCAATTTTTAAATAATATTTATAGAAAATATATAAAGGATATTAACAATATCATCCTAATTTTTTTTAATTATGTTGGCATTATTTCAAGGGAATCAATCATTTATCACCATATTTATGGATGATAAAAAAATTCTTAAACTAATGTGAATATTAAATGCATCGTAATTAGGGGAATAAAATGATTTTATGGATGAATCATTAAATTAAGTATTTTATGGAAGTTTTGATTTCAATTTATTATTAGGTTAAATGAGTCATTTTATGAAATGATGGTTAAATGCATAATTATAAGGGAATAAAATTTTAATATGAAGTTGTTATTATATCAAAGCACGATTTTAGGGGAGGATATAATTTTAAATTCAAATTTTGGAGATCTTTCAACTAAACTTTCAAATAATAAAATAAATATTAATTACTATATATATATATAAGGAAAATTTTTAAAAATGGTAGATTTTACAAAATATTTACAACCTATAGCAAATTTTATTAATAGTCATTGATATGCTATAGTGACAGAAGACTATCAGTGATAGAATCCAAAATTTTGCTTTAGTTTGTAAATATTTTATTTTATTTTGCTATTTTTAAAAATACCCCTATATATAATTCAAAAACAATGAAGGATAAATATGAAAATTGTGTATTTGTATGATATAATAAAATGTTAAACCTAGTGACACATACAATGAAGAAATTATATTATCAATCATTTTATGGATAGCAAAAAGAGTATGAATTAAATAGCTATTAGTATATATATATATATATTAATAAAAATAAATTGTTAATTACTTGATTTAAAACCTACAAATTCGAAAATCTAGTATAAATTGCAGGGATAAAACTAGGAGATGTTGATTCAATCAAATTCCAAAAATAAATATTTATTTAATATTTTTATGAAACTGAATGATTTGCATTCCATCATTGTAATTTTTAACCTACACAAATAAATTGTATCGACAAGAAGGGAATTTCCTTCTATCAATATTATAAGAAATGGGTAAAATCGGCTGAAAAATGTCAAAAAAATATCTACATCAGGCGGTTTTGCGATAAATAAAAATATTTTTTGGATTTGTCATTTTCCAATTTGCTATCCATTATTTTGTCATACTCACAGTTTTCTCTTATGGATATCTACATGTATAATTATATTTACAATATAAATTTTTCATAATTTTAATTAAATTAGTTAATAGACATTAAAAAAATATATAATGAAATGTGTAGTAATTTTAAATCTCGAAAAAAATAGATCAAATTCAAACAAAATTCAAACCTAAATGTTAAAATTGTAATATTTTAAAACCTTAACTAGATTAAAATCAAACTTAAAACTTAAGATGAGAAGTGTAACATATAAACTAAAAAAAAACTATACCCAAAATTAGGGACCAATAAACATGGATCTTTTAAACCTATTTTGAAAAATTTAGGAACGAAATAGTTACATTATGAAAATTTAAGTATGCACATATTCATAAAGATTAAAAAAATCTAAAAAGGCACATTTTAATAACGGAAAGACCAAAAGAAAAGACTTGTGAATTTTCAAAAGTTTAAAAAATATTCTTAAACAAAAGTTTCATTATCGTTAATTATAAATGGAAAGTGTTAAAAGATTTGCTTTAAAAACACCACTAAACTTCTAATGATTTCACAAATAACCCTAAACTTTTTATACAACGTACCAACACAATAAACAATCAAATAAAATGAAAATTTTGCAATAGGACGCACTCATGACTACTAATGTATGAGTTTGTTAGTGTTGGGTTTTGTGCTGTAAACTCTCCGTTTGTATTTTTTAAAAATAATTTACTTATTCACAAAATAAATGTTATTTTATTACGTCTTTTAGAATTGTAGTAATGCAAATCGAACAAATAAATATCCAAGATTATTAAATAAAATTTGAATACTATGTAGTTAACATACAAGTGAATCACATTCAAGTAAAACCCTAAAAGCCAAGTCAACATATGGAGACCTTATGTTGGTAAGTACACCATGGATACTACCCGCTTGGTAAATATTACAAATGTTGTAATTTAAATCACTCATGCAGAATCATGCAAGTTGGGGTATGAATACAAAGAGTTTGTATATACTGAACCGCAGAATAAATAATCTCTCTTTATGGAAAAAGGTGAAAAGTTTAGAGGAAAAAGAAATAAAATGAAAAGAGCAGACAAATTATATACCTGAAAAAGAAAAATCACAGCCAAACAAAGATCAATTCAATTCCATATACATAAAAAGAAGAAAAAACAGTAAGACTACTTTCTTTTATTCACCATTTGGCTGGGTGCCTTCAAACAAACAAACAAAAAAACGACGGTACCTAAAAAATTAAGAAAAAATATAAATGACAAATAAGAATAAAAATCGCTACCAAATCCATCTTCTTCCACTATCTGCTCTCGCCGGTAAATTCTCTCTCTCCAACATTCTTGATCGGACTAGCCTCTATTTTCGGCGGACCAGACTGCCTCCTTGAGTTCGCCGGCGACCCTGGGAATGACAGCCGTTTCTTTGCTCCGACACTCCCCGGAGATCCCGCCGTCTTCTCCGTTCCCATTGGACTCGACAACCTGGACCTAGCCCTCGCTGCTTCTGTTGATGCCATGTAGCTTGGAACCGACGGCGAACTCGTGAAGCTTTCATCATCTCTCACTGATGATCCAGCAATGCTGTGTCGCCTGTACCTTTCCGATTTTATGCTCAATGCGCTTCTGGAATCCGCGTCTCCGCCCCACCCAATTCCTCTTGGACTATCCGGCTTCAATTTTCTCCCTGCAGATAGTGACGAATATGCCTTCGTAGGAGTCCCTGGCGATTGGTGACTCGGAGCTCGGCTTGTTTTTTGGCTCGTCGGAGTCCTTGGAAACTGCTTGATGATGTCGAGATTGAGATCGCGACGGGCGTAAGCTTTGGCGATGTCTCCGATCGAGGTTGTGTGGCTGATCACGCTCTTGACGGAGCCACGATCGTGATAATCGATGGTGCTCTTAGTTTCCCATGGACGAGCGGCCATCCATCGTTCTAACCAACTCCATCCCCAGCGGGGATTGTTCGGGTCCATGAATGTAGAGTTTGCAGATTTTGAAGAATTCTTCCATGAATTCTGTTGGGAAAACGCCCATGAGAATGAAAAACAATGATCTGAGCAGGGAGGTAATAATTCAGCAAGAAAGTAAGAAATGAATTGAACCTGATGAGAGTAAGCATACGCCAATGCCCTTTCTCTTCTTGTTGCTGCTTCTTGCCTGTTAGCTAATCTGGATTCAATCTGCTCCTTTGATTTGGTACTATCATTCCATTCATTGTTTGCCTAATCCAAACATCAAACTTCAACTCTCATTCATAGTACCAACACATGGATTAATTAAGAACTGATCATAGGCCACATTCTTAATATCTAACTAAGAACTTCCTTATAAAAGAAACATCTTAAAACTACTTGTAAGAGAGAGTGCGTTATCCTCAAACCTCATTTTAAATATCTTGGAGTCAGAGGCTGTTTTATCATATGCGATATGATTAATTGGAAAGTTCAAAAGTCAGCTTGCGGATTAATGGATTAAAAATATCTCATCATAAAGGAGCACCAGAAAAAGAAACACATAAACTACTTGCTACCCACTTGGAGTATTAAATATATCGAAAAGCTTCCTGACATTGAATATTGTAGGGTATTGTAGGGTCAGGTCAAAGTTATACAAGAACTAAATACTTTGATGATGGAAAAAAGAGGGAAGAAAAAAAAACTGATCCATCCCTCTCCATCTATCCACGGTACAAAAATAAAATTACCAAATATCTTTTAAAGAATTGTACTTTGTGTGAATGAGAAATGAGAGGATTTGAGGAATGCACCTAATCAGTCTCCAAAAGGAAGAAATGGATTTAGACTAGTTGGGATGCATAGCCCAGCCTAACGACAATTGAAAAAGAAACTTAAAAATTTCGATGGTCATGTGGCATCATGTGGTTAGGCCACGTATCTATGTTACTAGGAAAAGAAGTAGATGAAAACCAGCTAGCCATTAAGTATTACTGTCAAAGTACAATCTGACATGAGAGATTTACAAAAGAGAATAGTAAGAAACTTACAGAAGTAGTTAATCTCTCAAGCTCTCTTTCATGTTTTTGTTGGAGCTGTCTCTGAAGAGCCTGATTCTCCTCTGACATTCTAATTCTTCTTGCACGAATCTGTGACTGGACACGAGCAAGAGTCTGCATACATCTTAATGTGGTTGTTGCTTGTCTTTTAACAGACTGGCCTTGTATCAATGACTTTAGCCTCACCAACCCTCTTAATGCCCGCAGGGCCCTCCTTGCCTGAGCCAACAAAATTCCCATTATAGAAACCAATTCAATACCAATATTTAATGTCCCAAATCCTTGAACTAGCCATTACAAAAAACCTATTAAATACGGTTTTTTAACACTCTGTAGACCATTAAATGACACATTCAAAGCCTGCATTGAAGTTAGGTGTATATGATATGCACGAATTTGATGCGAAAACTCATGCTCTTTCTCAAGAAAAAGTACTTTAAGTCATGGCAAGTAGGAATTTGACTTGTATATTTTGTTGTTTTAAGAATGTTGAATAGTTCTGGGTATATTAATTGTTTTAGTTCCTACTAAACTTTGGTTTCTTTGTGATTTTAAGACTTTCGTTGTAGTTCCCATAACTTGCTTTAATCTCTGTTAAATGTTAGCCTTTTATTTTATTTTATTTTATTTCTAATGTGGCTTCTGGCAACGAAAGATGATGAGCTAGTTCGCTAGCTAAGTAACTGTAGGGAAAAAAATAACAGGGAAAAAAGGTGGGTCTTGTTGCACATTCTCAAAAATCCTAATACCACACCTTACCCAATTATCCACATGATTTCATTTAGATTTTACACAACCAAACTCTTATATACTTAACCTAATGCTGTAAGTCAATCTAAGATCTGCTCACTGCCTCTCTAAAGAAATGTTGTGGGAGTTGTGAACAGATCTCAAGAATAATCATAAAACTTCGAACAAACTTCACTTGAACCGAAACTTTTCTATAGATTTGGACTGCTCTGTCCTTGAATTCTAAGGAATAATCATAAAACTTCAGACTAATTTGAAATGAAACTCAAACTCTAGGGGCTGATGGTAATTTAAACAAAATCTACAATTCTATCCAAAACAAATAACTGTTTAAAAAAGTAGTGTATAGTTTAAAACAGCTATAGCTTTTTTAAAAAAAAAGTGAAAGTGATCACTCACCAAATAGCCACGGAATGCAGTCTGGATCTTGATGGCTGCTATTTCTTCCTTTGATTTCCCAGAGTATCGAGGGATAGTAGTAAGCCGAACGACCTCAGCTGCAGCCTGAGCAGCTGCAACGGCTGCCTCGGCAGCGACTGCAGTGGCAATGGCAACAGAGTAAGCATGTTTGCTCTGTTCATTCTCTGCATCTGCTAATTTCACCTCTTCAATTGGTAGAACAGACACATCGAATGAAGCTGGCTCTGCAGATGTCACTGTCTCCAGTTTCTTTGGCTTCCCAAACCATCTTTTCTTTGATTTGTTGGTTTTCTAGCAATGAAAATCATTAACAAACTCTCAGTTCAGGATCTAGGAAGAAAACCATAACACAAAGAAAACAAAAATTTATAGAAATTAGAATCCAACCCATAAGAACCTGATCTTTCTTTTCCTTAGATTCAGGAGCAAATGCTTTCTTCACAGCAGAAAACCAACCCCCCTTCTTCCCCATTTCCTATTCAATCATCTGAACTTGAGAAAAAAGAACACACAAATCAGTCAAAAGCATAAGAACTCAAAACAATGCAAAATTTGAACTTTCAGAAAACAGATCCAAAATGAAGAAAGCCCGTAACAACCAATTAAAATCCATCTGATTGCAACATTGTACAAAGAAAACTCCCAAGGAAAAAAAAACAAAACAAAACAAACCCACGAAACAATTCCATATGAAATAGGAGATTTAGAGGCAAAGAAACTGAAAGAAACAACCCTCCATTACAATACCTCAGCACAAAACCTCCATTTCTTTTCTGAATCTCAGCAGCTCTCTCTCTTAGATCCTAAAGAAATTGATTGGCAAAGAAAACAGCAACCTCCATGAGAGAGAGAGAGGCCAGATCTTGAGCTTAGAGAGAGAGATAGGGAGTGAAAACAAAAGTAACGAAGAGACTTGAAGGAACAAATGGGCAAAGAATAAAGGACAGAGAGGGTATTGGGAAAAGAAAAGTGAGTAGTAGACCGAGTGGGCTCATGCTCTGTGTGACTCTTATTATTATTTTAACAGCATCAGCGGCAAGGCAAAACAAAACCAAACCCCACCAAGTTGCTGCCATCGTCCGTCGCTATCGCCGCCGTCGGCTCCGCCGTCGTCCGGTGGAACTTTTAGGTGAAAAAGTGAGGAGTCTGTTAAAAATCATGATGCGGACTCTTAACGTGTACACCAAGTAGTAGTTTTTAACTTTTTGGTGTGTTTTTATTGGAGGATCTGACCAATTGTGAGTTGCCACGATGGCTTTTGTTATCGGTTTCTGAAAACTACCAAAAAGTTTTATGGCTTTTTAATGTTGAAATTATGGACATAGACTAGACCCATAGCACATGAAAAAGGGTAAATTGGAATTTGGGATAGAGAGGTAACTATTATGTGATGTCTTTATTTAAATAATAATTAAAAAAAACAATTCTGGAAAATGATGCTTTTGTCACTTCCTAGCTATTTTGCCCCATATCTAGCGTCTTTTTTAAGAAATAATTAACGTCTCTACTTCTCTTTATTTGTTTACTTATAATATTTGTTATTTTAACAACGTTACAAACTTACAGGTTACCATACGGATGTGAGTAGGTTAGCTTGGCTTTTGACCAAAACAATGCTCGGGTGGACGTTGATGCATGGTTCTAGTCCACTCTTGTTGTATTATGCAACAGACATTTTAATACTTCGGTTAATCTCTACTAGACCATACTACTCCTTTTAACACCTTCTTAGGATATTTGGTGGTTTGTTATGGAAAGAGTTTGTAATATAATGTAATTCAAAGCTCATGTTTGGATTAAATGTTTCATACCTAATTTGTATTATAAAAATCTTTTGGTTCCGACAATACCCAATTCAACTCAATCATTTTTTTCATTGTTTTCATGTTTCATAATCTCATGGTAATTTCGTGTTCGAGTACTTTCACTTTTCAACACTCATAATTAATAACCTTCATTCTATTTTAAATTTACAAATAGTCCATATAGGCATGTGTTTTAGAGGTTTGAGCTAGTATAACCTATCAATTGGTTTGGGGGCTTTTTTTTAGCCCTTTGTGTAGAAGGGATTGCTTTGGGTCGACTGATGTGGCCCGTGAGACTACACTTTATCCATTTTGATAAGGGTCGATGTGACAGACAACCTGGACTTTTGGGTTCTTTAGGCTTTCTTATTCTTTCTTTTAGTAATGGATGTTAAACTTAATTGAATGACTAAGTTTATTTCAAACTATTTATCATTTTTTAAAAAAATCATAAATATAAAAAAATGTCAAAATATTTATGATCGGTGTAACAAAATGAAAAAAATTCATGAAGTTGATACAATATTTTTATAAATTCTAGATTTGTCTTTGATATTGCAAACGATTTTTCACTTTTTTTTTTCTTCTTTTTTGCGATTTATTCATCTTCGCTTTATATTATTAATTTCTTCGTATTATTACTTCTTCTTCACCTTCTCACTTTTTATTGTAAGTGATTTTTTCATTTTCTCCTCATAATTTTTTCCTTCATCATCTCTCATATATTTTCTCTTCCAGATCCAAATAATCGTGTACCAAGATCTAAACAATCTTAGTTCAAGATCATGTACCAAATATAAAAAAAATTTGGTACACGATCTTGAACAAAAATTGTTTAGATCTTGGTACACAATCGTTCAAACATTGATATACGATTGTATACCAAATCTAAACGATATCGGTATACAATCTTGTACTAAATATAAATTATCTTGGTACACGATATTGGTTCACAATCGTATACCAAGATCATTTAAAATTAGTACAATATCGTGTACCAAGCTTTTTGTGCGCTTGTATGGGCCTGTGATCGATTAATCGTCGGATATTTTTTGTATTTCTTTCGGTGGACATGTGGGCTTTTTTCTTTTTCAAAATTGTTCTCTACGGTGTAAATATTTTTTCATTTTGTTTTATTTTTTAAAAGATACTTTTTTTTATATGGTTTAAAGTTTCATATTCATTTTATATTTTGTAAAGTTAATTCAATTGAAAAGTATCTCATTGTCCTATTGATCGCACTTAATATATGTTGTTATTATTGTTATGGTTATATTACTTTTTCAAATAAAAAAGAAATTATGTTAGCTTGAACCATTACATGACGAACTAGAGATATGGGATTTGGATACCAATAAGCAAGTAAGCATTGAACTATTATGGAGAAAACACAACAATGATTAAGCATCTCACCATCAGGGCAACCAAATCGATGTAAAGTTTGTGTTATTGATTTCAAAGTTGGAGATTTTATTTCCTTGTTCTACCTATATAAAATCTTTTTTTAAAAAATTTAAAAAAGTTAATGAGTTCAATGAAATAAAAAAGAAAGTTTAAAATTTTGTATGTAGATACTAAACTAAATAATTAGTTAATTTAACTCGACCATGTAGTCACAATTAAATCATTCGAAGGGAAATTTTATAGATAGCAAAACAAATGAAATTATTTACTTAAAAGAAATTTAAATAAACACAAGAAACTTTGAAGTTCCCTAAAATATAATTATTTAATATATTGTTATATGGGTTAATTATATAACCAATTATAGATAAATATTTTGTTAACCAAACATTATTTTAGTTATTTTAACTGAATTAATAATAATAATTATTATTATTATAATAATTATAATGATAATATATTAATTAAAGTATTAATAATTAATAATTATATTAAATAGTTAGGATACTCTAAAGAAACAAAACACACTTAAAGTCGAAAACTCACTAAACAACAAAGATCTACTCATACTATACATGGTTATTCCATAAAGGTAAATATTTTATCAACTTTATCATTTTTCACTATTAACCATTTGAAACTCTCAATATTTTTTTTTACTATTAATTGCTTAAGATAAAAACCGATAAAGACCGTGTGTTCCAAAGATAAAAATCATCAAAAAAGAAAGAACGTGGATATTCTATAAGAAATCCAAAATTTGACTCCTCACAATAATATTGAAAAACATAAAACAATTGAGGATAATATTGATATTTCGATAAACTATGTCATGAAAAGAAAAGAGATCGAACCGAGCTAATGTAGTTGGTGACAACATTTTTGCATGTAATGTTCCTCTTGATATTATATCTGAAAATGAGTACCCTGAATCAAAATCTGTTAAAGAATGTTGACAGACAAAGATTGGTCCTTATTAAAATAAGCAATGGAAATAGAAATTGGTCATTCAATTTCAAAATTTCAAGTTTTTGGAACAGTGGTCTAAACACTATAAGGTGTCAAACTTCTGGGATACAAATGAGTATTTGTGATAAATAAAATGAAAATAATGCGGTCACATAATATAAAGCAAGACTATTGCACAAGGTTTTTCACATAAATCTGATATTGATTATAAAGAGACTTATTCTCCTGACAGTAGATGCAATTATATAAAAAAATTTAATTGGTCTAAATGTGTATAAAAGTTTAAACATGTAAATTTATATGAATCTTTTGATAATGACATTATATGAAAATTCTGAAAGGATTTAATATACTTAAAACATATAAATCAAAATCTTGAGAATTGTATTCAATAAAGTTACAATAGATCACTATATGAATTAAGACAAGTATGACGAATGTGGTACAATCGTTTAAGTGGATATTTGTTGAAAGTAGAGTATCAAAACAATACAATATGTCCATGCATTTTATAAAGAAATCACTGTCATGATTTATCATTATAATTATATATGTTGATGACTTAAAAATAACTATAGCTTTTGAAGTGCTTTCAAATGCAATTGAATATCTTAAGAAATAGTTTGAGATGAAAGATGTCGGAAAAACAAAGTTTTTTGCATTGGCTTGCAAATTGAGCTTTATATATGAGATATTTGTTCATCACTCAATTTATACAATTTTTTTTATAAAAGATTTATATGGGTACAACACATCTATTGAACATTTCAATGCAAGTTTTTGTTCATTAGATGTGAAGAAAGGTACACTACACTCAGTCTCGTGATCTTGAAGAAAATGACGACTTTATTGTATAACAATTTTGTTTGAATGATAACCTAATAGACGTATGTAAAAAGACATTTCTTACTACAACTTTTGAAAAATTGGTGTAATATTGGATTGTGGCGATCCAAATATCACAAGGGATGTTTTTACGAGGGGAGTAAATTATATATATATTTTCTACTAAGATTTTTTCCTTAAATTTTTTTATTAATACGGTTTTAACATGACATATTTTATATACATAATGGATATCTAAGGTGAAGTCTTATAAATATAATATTTAGAATAATAGATGCCCATGTTTAGTGGACGTGTAATTCAAACTCATACTTACTAATTTGTTTATAAACAATGACACTTAGTTAGTTTTGTGAGATGATTAATTACTAAAGTATTGCACTTTCTAAAACTATTTATCAAAATAATACAATTTCAAAACTATTTACCAAAATATGATTGTTTTTGTCGTTTATTTTTGTCTATTTACCAAAATATAAACTATTTATGATTTTGTAACTATTTTCTTATAGATATGATTTTGCATAGTTGGAGTCCCTTTTTGTCAGGAGAGGGCTTGTTTTTCTTGTGCACCCGAGCATTCTTTCATTTTTTTTTTCAATGAAAGTGGTTCTTTTTATAAATAATAATAATGATAATAATAAAAGAATAAAAAAATAGAGAAGTAGGTCTTTGTGGGGGAGAATTGCAAGAGGGTGCACTTTCTTCCCGATGGTCTACTTTCACTAACACTATTTATTAATTTGAAGCTAGGGTGGCCTGTGGTGTATATTTTTCTTATATCAACTCATAATGATTGTTTAATTTTCACTCTATGGCTGGGCAGTTTAATTTATCCCTTTATTTGGAAGATTTTCAGGATCCAGAATTCTTGAAGTTTCTGGAAACCAATAATAAGGCTGTTGAACCTTTCGGAGATGAAGGCACTGTAGGTAATATGTAGGGTGCTGTATTTCTTGGTGCCAAGTTTGAAGTTCTAATTTTGGTTATGAACGATTTGTTTAATCATGTAGAAACAAGCTCTGTTAGCCAATTGTGTTTTAATGTCTTTTTTTAATTTCTTTCAATCTAATTGTTTCCTTGAACAGAGTTTTGATGAGGAAACAATCAATGCTGATGGATTAAAGCGAGATGAACAGAGTGTTAGTTCTAATAAAAACTTGTTGAGTTCCTCTGTCGTTGATTCCTGGTGTCATCAAGTCAAGAACAAGCAGGATTTGCCTCTATTTACCAGTCTAATAAATGGGTATCGAGCTGCATGTCACTATGGATCTGAAGCAATAGGCAACGTAGATGCTGGCAGATGTTATAAAATTGGAAACAGTGAAACTTTCTCCAAGATATTAATTTTCATGCTTTCTGAGGGTGACAATTTATTTAGGGGGCAGCTAGGAATCTTGACTAAGAGCTATAAGAAGGAAATGATTTTAGAATTGAGAAACACCTAAAAATGGAAAACACTCGAGCCTTTAATCAAGTCATATTTAAGGAGTAGCATTTCTCTTGAATGAGGTTTCAGAAACTGAGATATTGAGGTTCTCATTGGCTCGAATAAGAGTATCGGTAAATATTGTTTGCAGCTTTCCCTTCTCTGCAGCGCAAGCTCATTAAGGCAAGTATATGTTTTACATAAATATTATTACCTTTATTTTGTTGTTGATGCATTTGAAGCAAGTATAGTCATATTTTCTGTTTTACGTTTCTTTTCCATTTAATTTAATTCAAAATTGATTCCACAGAAGTATATAGATTTTCTCATGTTTCCAGACCATATTCGGAGGCAATCATATTTCTGTTCTGTATACTGGTCATTCATTGCTACCAGTAGCCTAATAATCCTATATGCTCACTTGTCTCACTCCACCAAAATGTATGAATCCAATGCAGATTGCAGTACATTTGTGGGCAACTGGTGAAATAACAATATCATCACTCTCATTTCTCATAATACGAGAAATGAGTTCTGTGTTTGGGTCTAATGTCTTCGACACCTGCTGGATTAAAATGTGCAAGGCTGTCCTTGCTAACTGTCAATTTGCGGAGCCAATTCTGCATAAACACATGCAATTTCTGAGGGACTCCTTTGTTGAGTTATGCTCTCTTGATGTCCATAGATCTACTACTAGGGCCAAGGTTTCAATCCAGCAACTTACAAAGATACTGCGTCAGGGTTTACGAACGAAGAAGAAAGTAAGCTGTCAGGATCCCTTATCTTACTTCCTCAAGTCATGAAATTTAAATGTATTACTGTTTGTTCAAACTTACGGGAAGCCTATTTGCATTTAAAAGACTTTATCCATGCCTGTACATCTCTTTGCAGGAAGCAGTCCAGATGATGCGCAGTTGGCAATTTATCAGTTGCATTGATCTTTGGTTCAAGTTCATTGGTGCAAATTTCCAGGGTTATGATTTGCAAACACTGCTCTACAATGTTATTCAGATTATAAATGGAGTGGCTGTATTGTTTCCTGGCCCTAAATATTTACCGTTACGAATTAAATGCATTCAGCGGTTGATTTATCTTTCCAGATCCAGTGGGATTTTTATTCCTATTGCATCTATGGTGTTGGATATTTTGGAACATATAATTGTCAGGGAGGGCAAGGATCCAGGAGTTGTCTTCCACTATTTGTCTGTCCTACAGGTTATACCTTTTTATGCTTTATTAATTTATATGAATGTTCTTGTATTTGTGATTGAGCGTGATGTATTTTTTATTCATGTGATTAAGAAACTAGATTATTCTTTTGCAATGCATGAATTTCAGTTGTAGTAACTTTAGAAGTTATTCCTGCAGCTGCCAAAATATTGGTTGAAGTCGCAGAACTTTGTGGAGGAATGTGTTTTATCTACCGTTGAACTTTTATCATCTCACTTTTCTCAATGGAGTCACCATATATCCTTCCCTGAACTGGCTACTATTCCACTTTTTCAACTCAAGAAGTTTCATGCGACATCTACAACAGAGAATCTCAAGCATTTGGTAAAACGTTTTATTGATCAGGTAGAGGCTCCATTTTGTGTTTGAATCAAATATTTTAATCAATTAGTTACCATGTTAAGTAGAGTATTTGAATTGTGACATCCTACATGCACACAGTAAATGCATTACATATTCTTAGACCTTTGTTTGCCATTCAGGTTGAGCAGAATATTGACTTCATTCATAAAAAGAGAGATGAAGTCTTGTTTTCACCCAATGATCAGCAAGCTAGCTGCTGAATCATTTCTTCAGGTTTTGTTTCCTTTCTTTTTCCCTTTAAGTGTTTCAGTTTCGCATGCCTGGCAATTGACAAATGACAAGTATTGTTTGCATTATATGGGGACTGCAGCTAGAGAAATGCAACAGCAACGTTCCATTTATACAATATTACGAAAGCATATTGGACAAAGCTGCATCCAGGAGTCTGGCTGTGGATAAAAAGGTACTGCTTTTCTTTTCATGCTTTTGTTTCGAGGTACTTGGACCCTTCTTTCTTGAGATCACTCTCAAGCCTAATTCACTCACCAAATATTGCTCTTTTTCTTCATTTTCCCACTCGCTCTATTTATAACCAACAAATATAAATAACTCCCAAGCTAATTACTATTATGCCCTTAATACCAATCCTACTAGGATCATGCTCTCTTAAAAAAAAATTCTCAGTCATGTCCAGGAAATTTGCCAAACGTGTCTGAAATTATAAATAAATAAATAAAATAGGACACGGTAATTTTGGTGTCGGACGTGTGTTAAATAGTGTACAAACATGCCCGACAAAGCACTTTGCCTAAAATGGAGTGTTTGTGCTTCATAAACATAAGAAACCGAGCGCTTGCTTAAGAAATTTATTATGTACTTTTGACGAAGAATTTGAGGTTGAATCTCCCACTCTATCATATTCAACTAAAAAAGAAACAAAAAGGGTTGGCTGCATTCAACAGAATTTTGATTGATTTTCCTGCATTATAATATTTTGTTTTCACAGTTATTATCTTGATTACCAAAGTCAATCTTGTAGTTTCTTGAAGCCAACAAAAACAAAAAGAAAAGACAGCAGCATGAAAAAAGGCAAAGTACATCCAGAGAAGAGAAGAGGGAAGAAGAGGAAAACTTGAGAAGGAACAGGTTTATCTGCCTTTTCTCTCTCTTCAAATATCAATACTATTTTTATCCCTAGAAATTCTCCGTTGGTAAATTCAGAAGATAATTTATTACATAGATCAGGAGCCATTAGGTTAGATACTAGATTTGACTTTTAGCCCAACAAGAAAGTTACCATCAATGAAATTAATGCTGAGAAAATAGTCGTGTGGATTAGTTTAGAGCATTGAAATTCTTTGTCTTTTGGGCGTAATCAATTTTGTTTGGGTAATTGAAAGTGCAAAATGTTTAGAAGTTTTTCTCCATATCTTTATATCAAAATTTGCTTGTTGAGTACTCTTAAGGAAAAGCGAAAGTCTCCATTTCGGTTTTTTCTTCTTCTATTGCTTAAATTATTACTTTAGAGTTCAGACAGTGAAATGGATGTATGTATGTATTTATTTGGTTATATTACATGTTTAGTCGTTTTACTTTGAGCTTTGTATCTATTTCATTAATTTAAATTTTTTAAAAATTAGTTGTTATATTAGGGAAATCTTGAGCTCGGAGTTGGTTAATTAGGGTGGGTGGTAATTGTAGAGTGCGAACTATTTTAATTTGGGGGGAAATAGTAAATGCTTTAACAAAGAGGGTAAAAAGTGGGATTTTGGTGACTAAACATAACTGAGACATAATTTTAATTTTGTCTAATGAAATTGTCTACTCGTAGTTTTGAAAGTTTAGGGAGCAAAGGATGCAATTTTGTGGGTTGATTAATGATTTAGATATTGCTTCGTATTTATTTTTATTTGAATCATATATCTATTGATTTGCTAGTTTTATATAGTTGTAATTTGATCCAACCCGTCAAGATTAAGATGAGAGAGTACCTTGAAAGCATCAATTAAAATTCATTTTGCGGACAATTTTAGGTGTTTGGAAGAACTTTACACCTATGACGTTTTATAGCGCAACTTTTTCTAATGAAACAGTTATATGAACATTTATTTATTGGTCCTTTTTTGTTTTTGTTAAATTGGAAGAAAACAGTTCTACTTTAGACCGCCTCTAAGCAAATTGTATTATGCTCTAATTTATTCTTTATTAAATATATGATTGTGAATACAAAATTATATATATATAAATAATTGTGGAATAAGTTTCAACATATTTAGGATATGCAATTGATTGAGGAGAGTTTGTGATTAAATTGTATTTAATGTGTACATGAGGACAGAATTTGGGGGATTTAGGGAATTCTTTAGGGAGGTAGTTCATATCTCGTTCTCCCATTTTCCCATGTCTTTTCATTATTTAGTCTTTTGTTGACTATTTAAAATTAAAGGTCTAAATAATAATAAAAAATGTTCCACAAAATACATCTAAACTTTTAAAAATGTTCCTAAGCGTTTGAAAATGATTAGAAAATACTTTTACTGCTGGTTTCGAATAAAATTGTTCAAATTTTGTTTCAAAAATACGGTTAAACTATAAAAAAGTTTCATAAATACTTTTAAATTTAAAATAATGTTAAAATCTACTTTCACTAATCCATTTTTATACCAAATTTTTTAGTACTCAAAATCAAAACTAAAATCATAAGTTAAAATCATAGTCTGAATTAACATATATTTTTATTAAAAATATCAACAAATCACAAGGAATAAACATCAAAATGATATTAATATAATATAAATAATAGACGTGTTTATTAACTTAGATTTATTTTTAAATTTTTTTTGTTTCCACGATATTTTAAACCTTAGTTGAAAGGTATATGAAAATCAAAATTTCAATAGAATTAAGATTTCTTAAAATTAAAATTTCAATATATCCATCAATATTTTAAACCTTAGTTGAAAGGTAAATTTCAACAAAATCTTTCAAGTGTCCAAATGAAAAAAAATTCTTTAAAACATATTAAAAGATAATTAGTAAAATAAAAAAATCTCACATTGAGAAACCTATCAGACTATCATTGTGTGTTAATAGTCAAATATATATATATTTTTTTGTTTGACAATTAACAAGTTACAACAATAATTATTGAGATTAGTTGGGTAAGTGATCTATGACTATGGTTCTAACATAAAATTTTGGTCAGTGAAAAAATTAGACTAAAATTTAGATCAATGAGAATATTTTTTAACTTTTTTAAGCTCAAGAGTATTTAGGAAACTTTTCTTTAGTTGAAGGTTATTTTTTAAACACAACTTTGTTTCCATCCAAAACTAACTGTAAGACTATTTTAAAATATTTTTGAAAGAACATTTTTTAAACTTTTGAAAGTTTACGCGTATTTTTGACACAAACTTCAAAATTCATGAACAGTTTTTTTTTGTAATTTAATCAAAATTAAATAAAAATTTAACCTCTTCCGAACTTTCATTTTAGTCCTATTCTTAAAATGTTCATTTAGGTAGAGTCCTATACTTTCAACTCTTATTTACTTTGATTGTTGTATTTTCAATATATTCATTTTGGTTTGAACTTTCAACAAGTGACAATCTGAATCCCTTAAAAATAAAAAAAATAAAAAAATAAACAAAAAATGATAATTTTTTTTTGAAGTGAAATGACTAAAATAGTGTTTATAAAAAAGGATTTTTAATTATTATAATTAATAATTATTTGTAAAATACTTTTTAAGGCCCTCTCTTTAAGTCATGGTATGGTATTTAGTTTCATTTGATTTCTGAGCTTCAAAATTCTACACTTTTGGTCTTTATTTTGAATTAAATTTTTGTTTTGTCTTTATTTATGGGTTTTGAGTTTCTTTTCACTAGAGTTTTAAGATTTATACTTTAATTTTTTATTAATTACTCATTTTTAAGACGTTAAGTTTTATTAATTAATTAAATTAGTTTTAACTAATTTTTCATCACAAGTAATTAGTTAATGGAAAGTTAACATAACTTCCATTGGTAAAAATTTATGGGAAAGTGTCAAATATTTAAATCTGATAGGAAAACTAGCAAAAAAATAAAAAAAATATAAAAATAAAATTAACGCACTTCTCATCATCTTGGCCATCTTAACTCAAAATCGTTTGATAAACCAAAACACTATCAACGTTCAAATTCCCAAATTTTCCAAAATCAGAAGGCCAAACCTCAATGAGCAACACTAATAGATACATTAGAAAAAACAATGTCATCATTTAACACATTTTTAGAATAATCATTTAATGAAACAACAATAGTAGTTTGTTAACCTCAAACATACAATTGATGCTAGCAAAAAAACCTTATGAATATTCTTTTCAAAACAAAGAGGCTTATCATTCACAAAAATTTCAGATGAGGCAACGATGATTTTACCTAGAGATTTAACAAGAGCGACATTGTCGATAATGTCATCACACATTACATGAGATTCCACAAATATCTGAGCACAACCGATGACAAGCTTTGTGAGGATAGTAGTATGGACAACACATGTTTTACAGTAATATATATGAGAACCTTGACAAGTATTCACCTTATTTCTAAAGGATAACTTGACCCATTACGACCCTGCTAAATAAAAAATCTTTAGTTGCTATAAGACAATTCTATATTTGTAGGGAGAGAGCACAACTTCATTGCTCATAGAGATGCTACAACCAAATTTAAAAACATTAGGAGTCCACAAGTAATAATTATTATAAAATTGTGTACCTGTCATGATGGAGACTTATCATTATTAATCACTAGACGGTTGTCTTTTGGGAAATTAACATTGAGACCCTGATTGCATAATTGACTTATGCCAATGAGATTTACTGTTAAGCCATCCATAAGAATAGCATCATTAAGAGAAGGAAGTTCATGATATTGAAGGCTTTCTTTGCCAATAATTCTTCCTTTACCACCATCAACATAAATAACATGTTCAGAAGCACATGACTTTAAATTAGTTAGAAAATTCTTCTCTTCTGCTCATATGCATGGAGCAACCACTCTCAAAGTACTAGTCCTCCCTAGCTGAAGTATAAAGAGATGTAAATGTCACATTACAATTAATAACCTCAACAGACATATTCTTCTTTACCCGTCATTCAAACTTTTTCTTAGGTGCACGAATAAATAATGTATGTATAGACCTCCTCCCTAAAAAAGAATACATTTGAGTTTTGTTCATAAGTCCACCATAGAGCTGGAAATAGTATGGGTGAATATGACCTCTTCCTTTCCACATAAATGACACGTCCATTTCCTTCTTTGATTTTTGATGACAAGATAAGTTGCTAACCCTTTACTCACAAACATCTAGTTTGACATATGGGATTGTTGAGCATTAACAAATATAGTTTGAGAGGAGGATCCAACTTTAGAGATAGTTTTTCAATACACACTGAATTCAACACCTTTTCTATTAACAACTTGTTTTTTAGTATTGAGGATCTTGTTAAGATCATCTGTCTGTAAGTTCAACATGCGAATAGACTTGACAATGATTCCAATTCCAATCCAGATGTTTTTAGATCCTTTTTAAAATAGAAATAATGCTCAATGGATGATGGTTATCCTCAATCAACTTTTGATTTCTTTCTTTTGTTGATATAACACACAAAGATCTTCATCCCATTTCTTATAGATTTATTTAATGTCAAGTTGTCAAACTAAGGGGTAGAGAGACTTGAATCACTACACGTTTTATTTAACTTCATGGTCGGAGTATAAGTTCCACATGTTCTTTAAAGACACACAACCAATCAAGGCACAAATCTCATCATTAGATTCACTACTTGTAACTGATTCACCATCTGAGAATGTAACTAGTACCATTTTCTTTGTCTTCTAAAAAAAGTTTGGACATTCATCTTAGTAACAAACCCTTCGCATTCTCTACATCTGAAGTTTTTGTCTCAATTATTTTAAGTAATGTACGTTTCTTATTCGCCTTATCTTTTTTTATCAAAAAGTTTAGAGTTCTTCAGCACATTGAAGTTGTTACCGATGTCTTTGACATGTGGGAAATTATAATTGCCAGAATGCTTGTTCAAATGTTTCACAACCTTACTTAATTGCTTTGTTAGTCCACTTTCCCCAATCGACTCAATTGAAGACTTAACAAACAAGCAGTCAACTTGCTTTGATACTAATTGAAAGAAAAAAAAAACACAAGTGGATTTAACAAAGGACACAATGTCAAGCATGACATTACATATAATATGTGCTACAAGAGAGTCGTTACATAAGCAAACAAGAAAATACCGACACAAAGAACGATAACCCAATTTGGTGCAAAATCACCTACGTCTGGAGGGGCAATGTGCCCGGTATAGCTATATAAAGAGTTTAACAATTACAACAAAAGTACTTATCGACAGACTCCCTCCTCAATGACTCTTGTATAGCTTTCTCTTCAACGTTTCAACTTAAACTCACTAAGTTTGAGCTCTTCTCACTTCTACAATAATGCTTCTTCAACCTTTGAATGAAATGTCCTCAGTACAATACGCTTAGGTTTGACCTAAGAGTAAAGAGATACCTTCATATTGACCATATTAGGCTCTCCCTAAATACTATATCAAAAGAGAACAACCTCTTAAGATCTGCAATGGCTACTTGAAACAGCCTCAATAAGGAACACAAAGATACTCAATAACAATACATGAAGGTTGAGACTCAAATAGCTCCCAAACTCAAAACGTTCAATGTACAACTTGTCTAATGAGGCATCTAACCCTAAAATGAATAATAGTACCTTATAAATATGACTTTTCTCGAAAATGTATTTTGGAACGAATAAATATTACTTGTTGGAGAATATTAAGGAATGAAGATATTGCAAGAGTATAAGGAATCCACAAAAATTTGCAAATCGTGAATATATAAAAAGTAAATTTTGTTGAAGTTGCTGTCCTTCGGCACAAATGTTTTTGACAATGTCATTGACACTGACCAACATGTTAAACCAGCCAACTACACTGCAGGAACGTAACTTTTACTCTTAAAACTATTTCAAGTAAAAAAAAAAAGGGTAAAAGTGTGTTTTCTTGAGCATTTTTCATACTTTAAGCCAATATGCGATATTATCAATTATTATTGGAATAACTTATATATTGGGGTGGATGCATCACAATGGATTGCAAATTGAAAATATTGATTTGAAAGAAAAATGTTAAGAACAAATATTTGACTTTGAATTGTAATACCAAAAATTAAGAATTAAAGATCCTTTGAAAAATTTGTTGTTAAATTAATTTAGGTTCTTTGTTTCAAAAGTTAGTGGAAAATGAAATGTAGATGTCGATTAGTTCAAATATGTTGCAATTCTCTTTTATAAAGTCATAATTTGGAAAAGGGTAACCTTTTCTTTTCTCCTTAACATGTCATAATTTGAAAACAAATTAATCTCTTAACAACTATTATTTAATTATTTCACTTCTTCCTATTAACTTTGTTTATTGTTAGCCTTATATGAATATTTCGTTTATTAAGAAACCATTATTTCTTCTATATATATATCATTTATTCTATCATTTATTAAATAAATACATAGCAACAATGACAGGTCCAAGATTTTTAGTCAAAGGAACTTAGTTTAAAGCTTTGAAAAATAATTTAAATTGCAAAATAAGTTCATCAAATTTAAATTTTGTGTCTTTGATTTGTAAAGGATTCCAACATGTCTCTTAACTTTTTAATTGCGTCTTTTACTATCTCGAATATTAAATATTTAAATATGTTATCACCGACAATTAAATGTGATTATGGAAAGGAGTTGGAACATTCTACCAAAAAAATGCATCATTTTAATAACTAAAATCACTTCATAAATATATATGCACATGAGAATCTTTAATTAATTTCTTATCACCTTATTGATTGTTCGTTATAAAAGGTAAAAAAAAATTGTAAATATATCGAAGTCTAACATCAACAGAATTTTATCACTCATAGATTCGGATAGATTTGTATTTCAATAATTAACATATATAAGAAATAACACTACTTTACTTATATATATATAGAGATCATTATATTCTTCAAGCTATGTGACTTTGTATTTCAAATAATTAACATTACCTCAAGAAAAATGATTGCTTAAATCCTTGGATTTAACTCTTTTTTTTTTCTTTAAAAAATGTATTTTAATTTACTACATAATTTGGCTTATTAAACCAAATGAATTTTCAATGAACCATTCTTCCTCTACAAATACAAGGTCTTCCTAGTCCCTATTTTGAGAAGTTCAAACTTGAAGCTAAGCCTTCACACATCCTTTTTGCATTCAATAGTATTTTGTATATCACTTTCCAACTTAACAATTATGACCAATGCTCTGTATAGTGTATTTGTTAATAGTTGTTGATTATTCTGATTACTTTAATTTCAATTGCAAATTGTCTTTAGATGTTACAATTTTTTTTTGTTAAAGTTAGCGATGCTATATTAGTGGCACCGAATTTTAACAAGGATGTCATCTCCAATTAAAGCAATGAAAATGTTCTCAGATGAAACTTCAACAATCTCCTTATAAGTTTCGGGTTTTACATGGATGTAGAATCTTGTCGTGCTACAATTCGGTGACACTGCTGGTGTATCACTAACTTTAACAAAATTTCCTATACCAAATAAAGACATTGTGCAATTGAAATTAAAGCAATCAGAAAAATCAACAAGTAGCAAATACACTATAAAGAGCATTTCAAATTTGAATATTGTCGTAATTGTTAAGTTGAACGTTAACAATCGAAGTAATTACACTGGGTTCTCCCACAACATCTTCTACGACTTTCAATAAGCTTCAACACTATCCACGAGCCTCATTTTAATATGGGCTTGTTTGGTAATCATTTGTTTTTCTTTTCTTTTTTTTCTTTTTTTTAAAATTAATTTTATACATAAACAACATTTTACCTTTATTTTTCTTGTTTTATTTTAAAAATAGTTGGTTTTAAAACACAGGCTAAAACTTCAACTCTCTTACTTGAGAAAACAAGATGTAAGAAGTTGAAGAAAACAATATAAGTTTAATTTTAAAAAATCAAATCGTTACATAGCAAATTAGGCGTAAATTTTATAATTTATTACTCAAAACAATGTTTGATTTTATAAGCTGTAAGTGGAGAAAACTTCATCTCTCAGTTTTTTACCTTTCAAAACTCTGCTGGAGAAAATGGAGGTAAAGCAATTGCTCTTCTCGACCAAGCAAAACACACAACTTACTACAAGTGTGTGTTTATGGGTTTTCAAGATACTCTCTATGCTAGATCATTTCCTCAGTTCGTCAAATAATGCGATATCTATTGAAAACGGGCTTGTTGTATTCCAAGATTGTAATATATGTGCTCGATTATTCGACATTCAAATTATTGTAACAACACAATCGAAAAATAGGGTTGATGATATGAGCGACTTCATCTTTCAAAACTGCAATGTGACTGTGTCGCCAGAGATAGCATCAAGTAAGGACAACATAAAGGTGTTTCTTGGTCGACCATGGAGAATGTACTCAATGGTTCATTTCTTGACAATGTGGTTTAACCTAAGAGGTGGTTGGAGTGGCCAAGAGTACCAGAGAATGTATTGTATTATGCATAATACTGCAATAACAGTGGTGGAGGAGCCAACACTTAGAAGTGTCAACTGGCCTGGTTATCACGTTGGGTTGTGTTCATCAATGCTCCAACATTTTTATATTTATTGCTCTTATCTATTACTCTTACAATCTAAACTCTGAAATTTCATCGACAAGTTGTGTTGTGTTCTTCAATGCCCCAACATTTTTATGGGTTCACATCGAGATGATAGGTGAACCAACATATTACAAGAAAATGGGAATCTTCCGACGTACAACAACGCTTGAAGATATATGAAAAAGGGTTAGAAAAGATTTTTCAGACGCATAAATTCACTTTGGGATGGGAGTCGAGAAAAATGAGTTGGAAGAGGATTTCTTGATGCACAAAAATGTAGCGCCGGGAGATCCTTGACATCTTTCGACGTTTATTTAAGCGCCGGGGGATGTCAAGGATCTCCTGACGCTACATTTTGTGCGTCGGAAGATCTTCTATTTTTTAAAAAAATACTGCAAAACCCAGAACGAGATCTAACCAAACGAATGGAAAAATTAGCAAAACTAAGGCAAAATGAGAAGAAACTAAAAAAAAATCTATTCGGATCTTAGCATAAGAAAGAAGGAATAAAGAAATATGTTCATGAACAATAACAATGAGATCAACAACAATAACAAAGACTAACACACACATTTAATATTTTTTCTCAACCTCAAACCAATTTTTTTTTTTTAAAAATAAAAACAAAGACTTACCGACGACAACAAAAGGGTAGGACAAATGACGACGACAATGAGAAAAACACACAAAAGAAGGTCTTGACAATCACAAAATTATACCTATTTAGTATTTTTTTTTTCTCAAACTCAAACCAAAACAAAGAAAAAAAAAACACTTACTGGTGAGGGGCGGACGACAGCTCACAAGTGTCGACGGTGACGGGGAGCAACAGACGGTGGACAGCGAGTGGCGGTGGACCTTCTTCTTCCTCTTTTGAATTTTAAACCCTTCGTCTCCCTCATTTTCGGTCTCCCTTTTCCTTGTTTTCGGCTAACCCATATTTGTTTTACAGATCTGAAAATGATATTTGAAGGGGAACACCTGACGCACCATGACAAGCGCAGAGCGTTCTCCTCTACTCTAGATGTATGACTAAACTCGTCAGGAGAGCTTGCACTTATCTTGAAATCTACATGCAAGACGTTTGGATAAAAAGAAATATTTTTTTGTTATTTTTATTTATGTTGACGTCAAGCTGGGAATGTGTTGGGCATTCCCGACGTTTGACTAACGGCGTTGGAAATGCTAAGAAATAATTTTTTATTATTTCAATTTATATCGATGTCACGTCGGGAATGTGTGGGGCATTCTCGACGGTTGACTAACGACATCGAAAATGCTTGTTCCATTCCTGAAGTTTAACACTCGGTTTTGGGGGATGGAGGAACTTTCGATGTGAGTTCGATGGCGTCAATAGAAGCAATGTCTTGTGACGTCTCTTATCCCGACGTTCTAAAAGTACATAAAAAAATACCTATTTTCTTGTAGTGATTCTGTTATATCCTAAAAGTATTTTAGTTTTTGATTAACTTTTAAAGTCTTATGAATATTCGGTGTATTCAGAAGAGTAATTAGTTCTTGTATACATCAATTATCCTTTAATAATGATTTATTAAATAAATATAGATAGCAACAGTGACACGTCCAAGATTTTTATTCAAAATACTTAGTTTAAAGCTTTGAAAAAGAATTTAAATTGCAAAATAAGTTCATGAAAATTTAATTATGTGTCTTTATAGGTAAATCTACTCCGACCTCTCTCTAAACCTTTAATTGAGTCTTTTATGATCTCAAATATTAAATATTTAAATATGTTAAATATGTTGTCATGGTCAATATATGTAGAGGAGTTGGAATATTCTACCAAAAGATGCGTCATTTTTGTAACTAAAATCATTTTATTTTATTCTTATATAGAAACACATTCAAGTCTTATGTACAAAGACATTGAAGTTGAGATATCAACCTCTTGAGCCTAAAGTAAACTCTCCTATGCACATAACATCCTTGAATAAATATCTTATCACATATTAATGATTCATTATAAAAGGTACCAATTTTAGAGATAATAATTAACTAATATATAAATTTTTTTGCTATACATACTAATAGATGTTACTTTATTGAACAAAATGAAAACCTCAAAATTATTTAACAGTACACTAACTAATTAAGGTAAAAAAGATAAGTTAGGTGAAAAATTTGTAGTAATAATATAAGGCAATCCTCGAGTAAAAAAAAAAAGAAAAGAAAAAGAAAAACTACTTTTCAGCCGAAATTGGCCTAAAGGAAGCTTTCAAGGCGCCGTTTCGATGGTTGCTGCTACTGCAGCCTATAACCAAGGCCCTAAGAACCTTACACAGCGCTTGAAACGCCGTAGTCTTCTTCCCTTTGCTTCTTCCTTTCGCCACTTTCCTCTCCTCCGACGATGGCTGGCGTTGTTCCGGCAACCGCATGCTCCGGCGTTGCCTTATCCTCATCTCACTCAGTTCCATCTCTTTCGGAAATCTGGCGCTTCCAAACAGGAACAAGAACCACCGCGATTTCATCGGCGACGATTGCAGTATCATCGCTCTCTCTTCCGGTAACTCATATTTCTGCAATTTCCATTTCCTCTTTGGCCGTTTGATGTCTTCAGGAATGGGATTGTTGGTCAATGAAATCGAAAAGGGATCGAAGCTTTTAATTCTTCCTGGTCCCGATCTAGTATGACTTACAGACGATTTCTTACCAGAAAAATTGTCCGATGGTTTGATTTGGGAATCGTTTGGTTGTTTGTAGGGAATCAATTTGCCGCAGAAGATAATGTTATCAGATCCAGAATAAGATGAATTAGCAACAGAGAAGTCATGGCTGAAAAACTCGAAGAATGTATCATCTTCTTGGTTATGATCATCAAAGGAAGCGCTCTGATAATCATCACAATTAGATTCATCGCTGTAAATTGGAAGGTCGCAAAGAGAGAGCGTTTCTACAGATTCTTCTTCTTCGTCTTCATGGTGTTGATGTGGATGTGGATGTTGATGTTGATGTTGATTGATGATGATGGAGGAGTCCGTATCTTGTACTCTGTTATACGATTCTTTAGGTACAATCATAATTTTCTTCTGAGTTTCTTTAGGTAGTAATTTAAGAATGCAAATTGAAATGGATTGATAGATGGATTGATGATGAAGAAAAAGGAAAGTGAAGGTAGAAGATGAAAAGTTGGAAAAAGGAAAAATAGAAATTGAAATCAATCGAGGTGTGAGGGGATATATATATATTTTACAGGGAAAATAGAAAGTGAGAGTATTTTATAATTTGGAGGTGAAATGAAAGGATACTGCTGGCCATCCATCGCCTTCTAGAAGAGCAGACGGAGAAAGGGATTTTAAATGCAATGGCGGACTAAGTTCGCCTCATGGGACAATTCTTTCTACTTCCTATTCTTTTTTTTTTAAATAATTAAATTACGTTTAAATCATTTTGGTTATTGTCTTTGATTAGTAACATTCAAACATTAATTAACTACAACAAAATTAATAAATTATCCCATCAAAAAATATATATGTATATGACATATAAAACATTCTAGAACCATACATATATTCACCCACTGTATACAAAACATCCTTTTTATATCACTACACAATACACAGTTGATCTTGGTGTTGACACCTCAAGCAAAAGAAATTAGAGCACTCCCAGCGACATACAAACTAGTGAACTTCGACTATGATTTAGCAAGTTTACGATTTCCAGCGTGACATACTTTGTAAAAAGATTTAGAATGCGGTAGTCATGTGAAACTTAAGAAGGAAACAAAATGAGCAATACTATTATATACGTATAACATAATTAGTAGTTAAGAAGTTAAATCAAAGTCGTTTGTTTGATTCAAGAACCCCATGTTGAATTTGTTTTAATTTAAAAGAATTTCTAAATATCCAAATCAATCAAAAGGATTTGAAATCAACATTCAATTTCTGATTTTATGTCCACTATTTCTTTGTAATTTCCATTTTCCCTTTTTCTTTCATTCTTAAGTATCTATTTCATTTGAATTTTTAACATCAACTTAGGGATTTTAATTACCAAACTATGTTTTTCCTCCCCAAACTATGTATAACATTTGTAGCTAAGAAGCTAAGTAGTGTTTAAATAATATTTAGAATGATTAAATTATCTCTCCCAGTTGGAATTTAAAATTTTTAACCGATCTTGCTTATGATTTTGGATCATAAATTTGAACAGCTTTATTTACTCCCATGTTAACAAGTAAATAATTCGAATGATAAATGTTTTGGTTGTTAATAAATAGTTTAATGGATTAAGATTGTGAATTAGGATTTAACTCTTAAATTTGAAAAAGTAGTCAAATTAATTTTTTTTTTTTTAATTTCTAATGTATAAAATATTAGCTAAACTATTTTATCAATTATTCAGATTAAATGTACTTGTATTATTGATTATGCTTTTGTTATTATTCATTTACTAAAATTAATTTTAGTTCCCAATCTTTAAATTTTTATTTTTTTTATTGTTATTTATTATATTTTGTTTGGTCTATCAAATCTTTATAGTTTTATCTATTTTGTTTTCTGTGTCCTTATGACTTTTTTTTTCTTCTCTAAATTATAAACTCCAATATTTAATGATTTTCTTAAAAATATTATCCTAAAATGATAAAAGGTGTATTTTTGTAATGCTGAATATTTGTTATTGTCAACTGTTGCACAATATTTCAATTTGGTAGAAGCATTTGTCACCAATTTGGAAGATCAAATTTGCTTCAAAATTTGAATATTTCTTCTACCCTACATGTGTGTGTGTGTATATATATATAGATATAATTTTTCATTTTCAGTTTTATATGAAGTTTAAAAAAAGAAAAGAAATTAAGAGTTATATAAAGTGTTGAAAATATAAAAAGTCAAAACATGAAAATATAATAAAAATATAATTAGGGATGAAAATGGGGTTTAGTTGGAAGCATGAAGGAATTGTTAGTTATTAATTAAAGATTTATGAAGATTAATTTAAGAATTGGTGCTTAGTTTTGGGTGTGGGTATGTTAATATATTTAAAAGATTCCAATTGTTGTTGTGTAGTAAGTGATAGGGCAGTAACATTTATTATTTAAAATTAAATCCCAACAAATAATTGAAAATTACTATTGTTATATATATTGATTTACTAGAAAAACAATTAAAATGTATTTGGTGATTAATTGACATTCAATTTGTAATATATTTGAAAACGTTTAAATTTGAATAGTCAAATCTCAATTATTTTTTTGTACACGATCGTTAAGATTTGACAAACTAATACCAATGATTTTTTTCACGATATTTTATATTTGACACGCAATCTTAAACAACCAAATAAAAGTTTGAAAACAAAATTATAGTTGATACACGATGTTGAACAAAATAACCGTTTGAAAGGAAAAGAACAATTGCAAAAAAAAAAAAGATGAAAAAGAACGACAAAAAAAAATCTTTAAAAAATTGGACGATGGAAAGAAAAAAATTGTAGTAGAAGAAGAGAAGAAAGATGATAAAAAGGAAAAGCAATCCTGAAATATTTAGAAAAATGGCGAATTTCATGTTATAGGAGTCGTAAATATTTTATCGATTTGTTGTATTTATAAAAATTAATCTTTATTAAACAATAATTTTTTAAATTTTGTTTTAAAAAATTATAAATATAAAATACAAAATTAGTTTTTCTAATTCATAACGAAACACAAATTTTGAATTTAAATTCAAATTTTAAAAAGATTTTAGAATTAAAATAAGATTTTGCTTTTGTTTTTAGAAACAAATTTTAAATCACGATTTTAAAAAAAGAATTTCTATATATTTGTAGATGCAAACCAAAATTTCAAAATAAATATAGATTGTAGGGGTAGTCAAATTTCAAAAGTAATTAAATTCATAGGAAATTGTGTTTTGGGTTATTTAGGTTGAATCTCTATGGGAAGTGAAACTAATTGGTTGTGTGTAGTCAACACAACAAATACATCTTTGAATTCTTTATCAAACTTTCTTTCAATAGTTTGAATTAATTGAAATATGGTTTACATATACACAATTCCTAACTACTACTTTTAAAACACACCCACAGTATCATATTAATTTTGGTTTCCGAGATTTTAAATGTGGGTTTATTTAGAAATTTGATTGTTAGTTGATTTAATTGTTTCGTATTGGATTGTTAAATCATGATGTTACATACTTGTTCATCACTTGTCATTTTTATTATAAAAATAGAATCTATTGGGTTAAAGAATTTGATGGTTTAGAAAGATTTAAGATTAAAAAAAAACGAAACAGATCTTCTTATGAAAAATTGAATAGCTTTAAAGTTGAATATATTACGAAAAATTGAAAAAGAAAGTTTGTAGTTAAAATGAATTTTTATATTTGATTTAAAAAGGATGATAATAATAATAAAAATAGATAAGTTTGTAGTTTGTACTAAAAAGAATATATTAATATTATGATTTTATATAAAATAGAGCATGTGGGGGCCATCTAAAGGTTAAAAAAAAATATTGATGCACAAATTTGAAATTCCCAATATGATTAGATTAATTGTATTAATTTCGTTGTTCTTAACATCATCCGACGTTAGCTCAGTTGGTAGAGCGGAGGACTGTAGTTTGTTCAGTGATCCTTAGGTCGCTGGTTCGAATCCGGCAGGTCGGATTTTTTTTTTTCTTTATTTATTTAGACTTTGAATTGCAATACCAAGAAGTAAGAATTAAGATCCTTTGAAAAAAATTTCTTAAATTAATTTAAGTTGTTGTTTCAAAAGTTAGTGGTAAAATGAAAAGTAGATGTCAATTAGTTCAGATATGTTGCAATTGTCTTTCATAAAGTCATAATTAATTTGGAAAAAAGGTTATCGGTCCAAGATTTTTATTCAAAGGACTTAGTTTATAGATTGATAGACTCCAACAATATTTTACAATCTTGAATACTAAATATTTAAATATGTTGTCATGGTCAACAAATGTGACCATGTAAGAATAGTTAGAACATTCTACCAAAAGATGCATCATTTTAATAACTAATCATATCATTTTATTTTTAGACTCTAGAATCCAAAGTAAATTCGCGAAATGCACGTAGCAATGTTGAATAATTTTATTATTATAAATTAATTGTTAATTATAAAAGACAACCATTTTAGTGAAAATAATGAATTGTATATAACTCATAAAGTCTAATAGATTTGATTATATTTACATTTTTTTTTATAAAGAATTGTTGTAATCTAATTGGCCTCTGTTAAAAATGAAAACGATTAAGGAGCCAGATTTTCCATAATCCTTCTTCCTCCTTCAACTCCATTTCTCACTGCCCACCGAATCTGCCGTAATACTCCTAAAGTACGCATACTCCTCCCCAAAACCCAACATAAGCGATGCCTTCTCCATCTAATTCTTTCCGTACGGTTTTCTTCCGCTCCGTCGTTTTCCTTTCGTTGAATGGTCCGTTTTCAACCTCCTATTCCCTTCTCTTGTGTCAATAATATAAACCATGTTAGTGAATTGATCTTCTCTTGATTTAAAGTATGACAAGAGACACTTTGAAATGGTAGTACTGTGATGTTCATGCAAATGCATTTATCAATACTTAAACTATACTCGTCTGTTTTGGAGTTATTTTATCCATGGTTTTCAACATGCTGCTAACATTGTAATTGTTTGTTTTGGTAGGAGCATTAAACCTACACCTGCCATCTCTGGGAATAATATTGTCATTGACCTTAATCAACGACGACTTCACAGGGTAATTATAATCATAGCTCTGATAATCAGTAATAGGTGTAGTAATGGGTGAAGACTGATACAAATACCATTTTTTTACTTTAACATAAAAAATAATGTATATAGGTAGATATTCTTCAATATGTATCTTTTCTTTTTCTTGTTAAATATAAAAATGTATATATATAGATATTCTTCAATGTGTGACTTTTGTATTTTTATAATTAACATATATAACAAATAGCATTTCTTTACTCAACATAAAAATGTGTATATATGTAGATATTCTTCAATATGTAACTTTTGCATTTTTATAATTAATCTATATAACAAATAACATTTCTTTACTCAACACAAAAATGTATATAATGTATATATATGTAGATCTTTCTTCCTTATGTAACTTTTGTATTTCTATAATTAACCTATATAACAAACACTGATTGCTTAAATCATGGGATCTAGTTTTTCTTTTTTTCTTTCAAAGACATATTTTAATTTACTACCTTAATTGACTTATTAAACCAAATGAATTTTTAATGAACATCCATCCTCTGTAAATACAAGGGCTTTCTAGTCCTTATTTTGAGAGCTTCAAACTTGAAGCTAAGCCTTTATCCCTTTTGCACTCAATAATATTGTCTGACTTTTAACTTAACAATTATGACCATATTCAAATTTGAAATGCTCTTTGCAATGTATTTGTTACTTGTTAATTTTTCTGATTGCTTTAGTTTCAAATGCACGGTGTCTTTAGATGGTGCGGGAAATTTTGTTAAAGTTAGTGATGCTATGACGACACCGAATTTTAGCTTTAGCACAACAAGATTCTACATTCATGTAAAATCTAAAACTTACAAGAAGATTGTATTAGCACCAACTAAAATTCGGTGCCGCTGCTATAGCATCGCTAACTTTAACAAAAATTGTCTGTACCAACTAAAGACACTGTGCAATTGAAATGAAAGCAATCAGAAAAGTCAACAACAACAATAACAAATACACTATAAAGAGCATTTCAAATTTGAATGTTGTCATAATTGTTAAGTTGGAAGTGATTGACAAAATATTATTGAATGCAAAAGGAATATTTTTTGTTTTTCTCTGGAACTTCATTTTCAATTATGCAACTTAAACAAAGATTTTCTAATCACTTTATAACTCAGCTCAATGCTCCAAATAAATACATGTAAACTCTTTCTAAGTTAGAATCTAAAGTTTAGTGAATCTAAAGTTTAGTGAATTTAATCTGTCATGAGATGTAAACTCTTAGCTCTTTCTAAGTTAGAATCTAAAGTCAAGTGATTTAATCTGTCATATTTGTTAAAGTTGGCAATGTTATAGCAGCGACATTGAATTTTAGCCCGACAAGATTCTTAATTCATGTATGAGACAAAACTTACAAGGAGAATGTTGAAGTTCTATATGATGCTTGACAAAACTTACAAAACATTGAAAACTTTCCTTGCTTTAATTGAAATGATGCTTCTACTACCATCATCGTTCACAATTGAAGTAATTGCATTGTGTTCTTCACGGCATCTTCTGCGACTTTCAATAAGCTTCAACAAAATCCACGACCCTCATTTGAATAAGGGCTTGTTTGGTAATGATTTACTTTTTTTTAAAAAAAAATTAAATCTATTCATAAACACCGTTTTATCTTTAATTTTCTTGTTTTATTTAAAAAATTGTTGGTTTTAAAACACTTAAATAAAAATTTGACTCTCTCGCATAAGAAAACAACATATAGGAGGTTGAAGAAAACAATCTAGGTTTAATTATCAAATGATTAGCAAATGAGACATAAATTTATTACTTAAACAATGTTTGATTTTGGAAGCTGTAAGTGGAGAAAACTTCATCATTCAGTTTTTGACATTTCAAAACTCTGCTACCAAATGGAGACCAAGTGCAAGAGAAAGTTGTACTTTTAGTGTTGAAATCTTTATTAATGGGACCCAATGGTTGTCTTGACTTGGTATGTCATTTAGATATGGTTTTTAGGTTTTCTTAAACTTTGTAAATAAATTTTCATTTCAATAAGTATTTTATTCTATTTTGGTGTCAATTCAAAACGATTTGTATTTGTGAAATAATGTTTATACGTCTACTAGTTTCCATACATTATTTCACCCATTGAATCATGGTGTACAAATCGTTTTGAGTTGACACCAAAATAGAATAAAATTCTTATTGAAATTAAAATTTATTTACAAAGTTTAAGAAAACCTAAAAACTAGCTCTGAATGGTATGCCAGTTTGAGGCAAGCATTGAATTCCGTTAATAAAGATTTCAACACTAAAAGTTGCAACTTCTCTTGCATTATCTAAAGACGTGATAACCAGGCCAGTTGACCCTTTGAGAAATGTTGGCTCCTCCACTGTTATTGTATTCTGCATAATACAATACATTCTCTACCACTCCTGACCACTCCAACCATCCTTTAGGTTAAATCACATTGTCAAAAAATGAAATCGATGAAAACAACCACTCAGTACATTCTCCATGGTCGACCAAGAAACACCATTACCTTGTCCTTACTTGATGATATCTCTAGCAACAGTCACATTGCATTGGAAGGTGAAGCTGCTCGGATCATTAGCCTTATTTTTTGATTGTGTTCTTACAGTAACTTGAACATCAAATAATCGAGCATATATATTACAGTCTTGGAACTCAACAAGCCCGTTTTCGATTCCAAGCTCGTTTTCGAAAAATGAAGTCGACGCTTCCAAAGATATCACATTCTTTGAAGAAATGATCCAACATAGAGAGTATCTTGATAAACACACACTTGTAGTAAGTTGTGTGTTTTGCTTGGTCAATAAGTGCAATCGCTTGGCCTCCATTTGGTCTACGAGAGTTTTGAAATGTCGAAAACTGAACCATGAAGTTTTCTCCACTTCCAAAGTCAAACATTGTTTTGAGTAATAAATTATAAAATTTATGTCTCATTTTGCTAACCATTTGATTTTTTAGAATTAAATCTATATTGTTTTCTTCAACTCGTTAGCGTGTTATTTTCTTAGGTAAGAAAGTCGAATTTTTAGTAAGTGTTTTAAAACCAACTATTTTTTTTTTAATAAAACAAGAAAATTAAAGGTAAAATGGTGTTTATGAATATATTTAATTTTAAAAATTAAAAAAAAAAATGATTACCAAACAAGCACCGGTTAAAATGAGGGCTATAGATAACCATAATTGACTTAATCCTCCATGGTGTTGCAAAGAAGACAAGTTTTGATCACGAGTCAATGAAGAAAGTTGTTCTAAACTAATGGAATAGTCACTGCTTCACAATGGAGGTGATGCTGATGAACCTACCAATGGTGATGATAAAATTAGAAGAGCAGGAAATGAGTTAAATAGAAGCAATATGTTTTCACTTTTCAGTTCCCAGTTTCTAATTACAACCGATGCATTGCAGGCAATTAATCAGATGTTTATATCAACCAATGGTTATAACCATAAAAGACCATAAACACCAACCTAAGTTTCAGAATCAAAATGAATTTCAAAATGATTTATCTAAGGCCTTTGGGTAGCATGTGTGCTGACATGAAACTTTTAGGGAACTAGACATGAAATAAGGCATGAAAAGGATGATAGAGTTAATTTGTTGTACAATAACTTGTATTTCTATAAGTTATCATAGGGTTGGCCAATTACAGAATACCACATGTCTCTACCACTTCCTTATTTTGAGTTTGGATTGAGTGAAAAAGTCAAATCAATCGCCGACTTGCTTACACAAGGATGACATCACTACTTCTTGATGAAGGAAGTTCAAAATGCATAACAGTTTGTCACGTAGCTTTCTCATCGTGTAACGATCTTTGGCGCATAATTAGGTCTTTTTACCGAGCATTCTTATCGTGAAAGGTAGAACTATCAACACAAGTTAAAAATGATCAATGTTGACACTTTAACTATCAACACAAGTTAAAAATGACTAAGTGTGACAGCTTTCAAACTAAAAATCAACTTAAAAGTGTCTTCAGTAAAAAAAAAATCCTTTCAAAATGCCTAACTGTGCCTTCCAAACTTATAACCAAACACAACATATCCAAAAAAACGTGTCTAAGTGGCACTTTAACTAAAAAAAAACAAGTTAGAAAGTGTTTAAGTGTTTAAGTGACACTTAACTCAAAATAAGGTTTGTGTAGCATTATAAATGTCAAAACAAGTTAAAAAGTGTCTAACTCAAGCACATAAACCTTCAAATTAAGTGAAAACTACTCAAGTGTGACATTGAAACTAAAAACCATATAAAAATAAACTTTTAAATGTCTTAAATCTCAAAACAACTTACAAATGTCCAAGTGTACTTTCCTAACTCAAAACCAACCCCAAAATCTCTAAAAATGGTCTAAGTGACTTTTTAACTCTCAAAACAAGTTTAAACTACTCAAATGTAACTTTCAAACTAAAAACCAACTACAAAATATCTAAAAAGTGTCTAAGTAGCACTTTAACTGTCATAACAAGTTAAAACTACCTAATTATGACTAAAACTCAAGCCTACAAAACATATGTAGGATGGCCACAACATATTTCAACTAAACCGTACAATAAATATGAAATATATGTATGATTGGCTACCGTAGCTACAAAATACTCACAACATATTAAAACTAAAACATACAATAAGTATGAAATATATGCAAGATTGACTACCATAACTGAAGGATAGCCACAACATATTACAACTCAACCATACAATAAATATGAAATATATGCATGATTGACTATCATAGTTGAAGGACATTCTCGTAATATGAATGTCAACCTAAAAAGTTTCTTTAAAGTATGTAAACATCAATATAACTCTAAAAACAAGTTAAAAAATGTCTATGTAACACTTCAAATCTCTAATATATTTAATTAAAATTTCGTTTTATACTGATAATATAGTTCAATATAGTATAGTATATTTCTAAGTGTAACATTAGTTATATCCATAAGAGTTATCAACATTCAATCAGAATGATTACCAACAGTTGGATTGAACTTACAACGGCAAGGGGTCTACGAGCGTATGGCGAGTCGACAAGGATTTCGACAAGCAGAGAAGCAGTTCAACGAAGAGTGAAATCGAAGGGTGTGGTGAGTTGTTCGGCGAGGAGTAGAGAAGCTGTTCAATGTCTCATTCGATGAGGTCTGAAACCGACATCGGGGAGGGGGTCGAAGCGGGGACCCGTTTGGTGAGGTAAAACCGGCATCTGTGAGAAGAAAATAGTGGGGTCTGCAAGAAGAAAATTGGAGGGGGTCAGCAAGAAGAAAATCTGGTGGGGGTTATGTAGGAGAAAGATAGGGAATGTGTGGGAGAAAGAGAGGGAAAATTAAAGGGTTTGAAAAAGTAAAGAAATTAGTTTTTTTTAAAAAAAAAAAAAAAAACTTATGCCCACATTATTTGCATCGCCAAATGTATAAATATTGCGTCACTATAAATATGAATAAAAAACGTGAAGTTTTTCGCCATGTAAATTATGTCAGCAAATATTTAAAAAATCTACCCACACACGATACGTGACCATAAACTAAAATAAACGTCGGTAGAAATCTAACTTTAAAATTTTCCTTAAAACCACACAACTTTCTGCTCGTGTATATACTTTCGTCGGCAAAAGCGATGATGTGCCCACACAATACACAACTTTTTGCCCATGTATATATTTTGGTCGACAAAAATGAAGATGTGCCTACGCAATGAAATTACGTTGGCGCATCATATCTTTGTCCATATTTTTTTATGTTGCCAAAAAAAACTATTGATAGAGACCAAAATTCTTGTAGTGAACTATGTGGGTAATTTTAACTTATAAGCCACCAGTTCCACGCGTGTTAGAATCTCATAAGGTCCTATAAATATTGGGCTTAGTTTTCCTTTCTTCCCAAATCTGATTATGCCCTTCCATTGTGATAATCTGAGGAAAACCTAGACCTCAACTTCAAACTCCAAAACTCTGGGACGATTGTCCGCATAATTCTTGTAAACCCCGAACCTTAAGAAACTTGGATCTTCTCAAAAGCTTTAAATGATTAATTTTAAGTGAAGTTAAGATAAGGAAGTGGACATGAGAAGTGTCATGGTAGGTGGAAAAGGAAAGTTAAGTAGAAATGGTTTTAAAGTTAAAGAGGAGTTAAGTTGGAAAAAAAGAAAAAATTTGGCCAAGTCCATGGGTTTGGCGTTTTGGCCTTGGTAGGCAGCAAAAAAGAGAAGATAACCTCTCAAGAGGTTATCTTGGCGTTTAGACATAGGCAAGTAGCCAAGTGTGTGTGCCCGAGAAGGTTAAGATCGAAGAGATAAAAGCTCTTGGTAGCGTAAGATTTTACAGAACCATTCCTCAATTTAATTTGGGAATCCCAAAATACCAATACATTGGCAAAATAATACATAAACTAATTTTCTTATTATAACTTAAAGACCAAACATGCTTTCTAATTATAAATTAGAGAAAGAAAACTTACTTAGTTTGACGTCTCTGAATCTACTAAAACTCCAAATTGGGATACCACCAGTCGGAGACCTTTCTATACTTTGGGATGAGATTGATTTGTGGGAACCAATTTGGATGAGAAAAAGTTTAGAAAGAAACTATTTTTGTAGAGAGCAAAAACATTGACTTAATTGAAGAGGTGGAGTCAGTTAAGTGGATTCCAGGTGTCATGTGCATGAATAAGTTAAATTTCGACTAGTAAGAGGTGTCAATCAAGACTCATGCAGGGATCAGTATAAACAGGTCACTTCAGATTGCATATTCTCCCAAAGTAATCGTGTGTTTTTGCTGAAATTCATCTCAAAAGTTGTCAAATTGAGTCTAATTTTTAAGTTGGGGCTGCCGGATGTATTTGAGAGAGGGAAGGTTGAGTTTGTGTTGAAAGAAGAGAGAAAGGTCATTCTTGAGAGAAATCTGAGTATTATTCACTTCAAGGAGGCTATAAAATGCATTTTGATGAGTTTTTGGCTGAAATTTTGAGGTAAGAATGTTAAGAAAATTTGCAACACCTTTGTAGAAGAAAGTATTTTCATTTGAATTCTGGATTTTAAGAAATTAAGCTTTAAAGTGGGTTAAGGTTTGGCCGAAAATGAGTTTTTGGCAGTGGAGGTTGTTGGCTGAGAAGTGTGCTGTTTTAGGCGAGATGAGCCTGGATTTTAGGTTAAAAGAGGTTAGTGTGGCATTTTGGGCTAGCGTTGGACGCATAGATGCGCAAGGACGTGCACGATAATGAAAGAACACAATAAGCTCTGTGCGTACGAGGGCAGGTGAGATGCGTAAGGAGCACGTAGGCAACGCCCCTTACGAGGTTAGCACGCGGTTGTTCTGCCAAGGCCATGTGTGTGTGCTAGCCCTGCTGCCCACCCTTTACGCGTCAGCCATGCCAAATGGTGTTTTTGGGTTGTTTTTGATATTTTGGAAAATTTTAAGCAAAGTTTTGAGGTTCTTATGATTAAAGGAAATTAAATGAAATTATTTCCTGTTATTTCAAGTCAAGAGGAGATCATACAGATTTACAGACCGAGGGTCTAAGCTACTATATTCGAGTGACAAAATGAATTTAAAGTTGATTTCTAAATATGATTTATTATCAAATGTGTAAAAGCATGCTTTGATGTATGCATATTTGAGTAAACTGATTTATTAAGTGTTTCCAAAGCATGTGTTTAGAAATATTTGACAAGCATGTATTTCCTTATGAATTTACTCATGAGCTTTACAAAGCAAGTTTGTTTTTTATAAGTATTTAAGTTAAAGAATAATTTTAGAATGACTTAGACTATTTCGACCGATATAGATAGCAACCATTGGGAGGATATTGCATGTGCACAGAGGTTCATTTGATGAAGGTATTCGGTAGATACCTATGTTTCCTATCATTGAGAAAAATTCATGAGAAGGGGGTTCTACAGATATGATATCTGTAGGTACCTACCTCATTGTAGCTATAACGAGATGAGGCACTATTGATGTATGGATTCTGCCTCATAAATATCATATAACAAGATGAGGGTCGTTAGAGGATCCACCTTGTGATTCATATGGTATAGGAAGTGAAAGATAGAAAGTATTTGCTAAGAAGGAGATTTAATTGTTATGTTTATGATTTATTTATGCAAAGGACGAAGTTTAAAGTTCAATTTTTTTGAAAGCTTGTTTTATAAAATTGTCACTCACTGAGCTATTTAGCTCACCCTTTCCAAATGTTTTCTCACTTTCTAGGTAAAGATCATGATCCGAGAGCCTGACCCTTGTCTCTAGTCTGCTATGTCAAGTTATTAATAGTTTTGTTGCTAAAGGTTAGTTTTAGATTTTTGTATGTCATGTACATTAGTTTTGTTTAAGGTTAGATAAGTTTAGATGTTTGCTTTCAGGTGTAATAATGTCTGTAAATAAATGGTGTTTAGCCTAAACTTATTGTGTGCTAATATAAGGAAGTTTGTTTAAATTATGTTTCTTGTAATTTTTTTCGCTGCATAAGACTTAATGTACTCAAATCGTTTAGCATGGTAAAGGATTAGTAGTCAGGGTCAACTGGTGTTGTTCACAAGGAGAATGACATATGTTGGCTTCACACCACATCTCGAACCGAGCAAGCAGGTGCTTAGGGTGGGGTGTGACAAATGGGCTCTATTAAAACCAAATAAATAGTTACAAATTTTTTTTTTTTAAAACAATGGAAAGTGGGCCGTAGCCACATATGGGTACCACCACACATAATTTTTTATGTTCTTGTATTGTTACTACATATAAAAGAAAGAAGATACAAAATTTAGAACTATAAAGAAACTTCAAGGTGGTAGTTCCAAACTTCAAAACAATGAAACTTTGATGAAAAACATTGTGTAATCAGAAGCCAAAATAGCGTTTCATGGGATGAAGTGTTGGACAAGCTGCCTTCGAACAACTATACTCAAAGTTATGGTCTTCTAAAATTTCAACATAGTTTTATGTAATTTTGAAGTGAATTCAATGTCAAGATATGTTAATAAAATGCTCAATTTATGACAATAGATGTAAAGATTGTGAAGAAAAAAAATGCATTAAATCAAGTGGTCATATACATAAAATGAGTAAGTATTGATAGAGCTATGAAACTCGAAAGATAAATGATATGTAGAAACCAAAAGCAAGATAAGCTTTGAGAAGAGAAACAATAATAACAATTTATAGCCTACTACATTCCTCGGAAATATGAAAAGATTTGAGAAAGAAAGAGGAATTTGAAGGGTTGGGAATTAAGATAAATAATGAAGAGTCAATAGAGAGAAACAAAAAAGATAGGAATGTGAATGGATGAGTGAGAGAGTGAGAGAGAGAAATAACGATATATTGAATTAATTGGAGAAAAGGTATTATAGTTTGTACACGTAAGTGACACAAACATACCTTGATAATAAATATGGTGATTTGGAACTCATGAAAAGATTAAATAAAGAGTTTTCCATTCATTTGGAGAAAATGGAAAAGAATATTCAAACAGACATCTATACTACTTCTATTTTGCTTGGACACCAAGTTTTTGTCTCATAAGTCTATTTATTTCTACTTGCTTGCATAGACATCTTTTGTGGAAGGAATCAACAAAGGCGGTATCAAGAGAGCCAATTTCGTCCACTCAGAATCCACTCAGTACTATTTAAAGTTCCTCACTCCCAATTTGCTCCAACAAATCTCTTCTCTCTCGCACTTGCTGCCACGGTTTAACCTCTCTTAATTCTTTCTCCTTATTACAATACCTGCTTCCATTAGTCACTTCTCTTTATTCTATACTGTTTTTTCAATTCAAACTTTTGTTACTCTCTTCTCTCTTCTCTTTGTGTTGGATTTTCTTTCTCTCCACACATATTCATTGGAATAATTTAAGTTCTTTGTAGATTTAATGAAATTGCCAAAAAAAAAATCCGTACAGTTTTTGGATTTGTTTCTCGTTCTCTAAATCGCGTTGACTTTATATTATTTCGCACTTCCTCTGTTTACTCTGATCACAAGTATGTACTTGATTTTATGGTGAATGCTTTCTTGATTTAAAAACCCTGCTGCTGAAATCTTTTTTTAAATCCTACATATGTTGTTTTACATATGTTCTTACTCTAAAATGAACAACTAATAATTTCCTTTTATTCTTCCTTCTTGGTTAAGGATTTAATCGTTGAAGTCTGTTTATATTGTGGAAATTTGGGTTTAATTGATCTTACGAGCTAGTATTACTTTTCGGTTTTCTTTGGCTGAGTTATATGCATATGATGATTTCAGTTCCAATTTTTATTTTGCAACAGATTGTTTTTTGAAGCTGAAATTCAAGTATGGGTAAGGAGAAGGTTCACATTAACATTGTGGTCATTGGCCATGTCGATTCAGGGAAATCGACCACCACTGGCCATTTGATTTACAAGCTTGGAGGTATTGACAAGCGTGTTATTGAGAGGTTTGAGAAGGAAGCTGCTGAGATGAACAAGAGATCGTTCAAATATGCTTGGGTTTTGGACAAGCTTAAGGCTGAACGTGAGCGCGGAATCACAATTGATATTGCTTTGTGGAAGTTCGAGACCACCAAGTACTACTGCACTGTGATTGATGCTCCTGGGCATCGTGATTTCATCAAGAACATGATTACTGGTACTTCCCAGGCTGACTGTGCTGTTCTTATCATTGATTCAACTACTGGAGGTTTTGAAGCTGGTATTTCTAAGGATGGGCAGACTCGTGAACATGCCCTTCTTGCCTTTACCCTTGGTGTTCGACAAATGATCTGCTGCTGCAACAAGGTAATCTCAACCAACTTTCATTTCCTCTTTTTCCCTGTTTTATAAAGGGAAAATGCAAATTGGGTCAATTTCAACTCTTTTACTTTCATTCCCATTAAATTGGAATACCAAAACTTAGGTTCTAGCGCCAAATGTATTTAAACAACAAGGAATTTTGTGGTATGGAATCAGTTAAAAACTATTTATGGGAAAAGGGCATTATAGCTTATGAATTTTGACAGATTATACAAAGATAATATGTGGGTGATCTTGGATGCACCCATCATCTTCTTTTATGGATCCCCTCTCATCACTCAAACTAAAAAACAATTAAAATATTTTGAATTAAAAGTAAGTTAAAGAGTAATACACAGATACATCCATGGCAGCATCCATCATCCCATCTCAGACATAAAAAAGAATTAAAATATTTCAAAGAAAAGCAAGAAAAAAATTTCAAATAACAAGTTATCATTGAACAGTTTGGTGGGATGTACAAATATTAGTGTTACTGGAATGTATCTTAGTATATCAATATGCATTCACTAAACTTCCTTCTGCAAAAATTATAATATTTGTAATAATTAAGTTTATGATACAAATGATGGAACTAAAGTTCATGGTTAAATTGTCTTGTCACTGTTATAAGTGTCCATGTATTGTGTTTAGTTATGGGTGTGTTTGATTTGTTTGTTTAACAGATGGATGCCACTACTCCCAAATACTCCAAATCTAGATACGATGAAATCGTCAAAGAAGTTTCATCCTACCTCAAGAAAGTTGGCTACAACCCGGACAAAATCCCCTTTGTCCCCATCTCTGGATTTGAAGGTGACAACATGATTGAAAGATCCACCAATCTCGACTGGTACAAAGGCCCTACCCTTCTCGAAGCTCTTGACCAAATCCACGAGCCCAAGAGACCATCTGACAAACCCCTTCGTCTTCCACTTCAAGATGTCTACAAGATCGGCGGCATTGGAACAGTCCCAGTAGGCCGTGTCGAAACTGGCATTATAAAACCCGGCATGGTCGTCACCTTCGCTCCAACTGGCCTCACTACTGAAGTAAAATCTGTTGAAATGCACCATGAAGCTCTCCAAGAAGCTCTCCCTGGTGACAATGTGGGATTCAACGTGAAGAATGTCGCCGTAAAAGATCTCAAACGTGGCTATGTTGCATCAAATTCCAAAGATGATCCAGCCAAAGAAGCTGCTAGTTTCACCTCACAAGTTATCATCATGAACCATCCAGGACAGATTGGAAATGGTTATGCCCCTGTTCTTGACTGCCACACCTCTCACATTGCAGTCAAGTTTGGGGAGATTCTAACAAAGATTGATAGAAGATCTGGTAAAGAACTGGAGAAAGAGCCTAAATTCTTGAAAAATGGTGATGCTGGATTCGTTAAGATGATCCCCACTAAGCCTATGGTGGTGGAAACGTTCTCTGAGTATCCACCACTTGGAAGATTTGCGGTCAGAGACATGCGGCAAACTGTAGCTGTTGGTGTGATCAAGAGCGTCGAAAAGAAGGACCCAAGTGGTGCTAAGGTCACCAAATCAGCTGCTAAGAAATCTGGTAAGTGAATTGTGCGGTTTGAATTACGTGTTGTGTTTTGTGTCTGTTTTCTTTTCAAAACTTTTCTGCCTTTCCCTAGTGAGTTTTCACAGAATTGGGTTCTTGATCGTCGGTGGGGAAGGGCTGCTGTTTCTGTTGTTGTCTTATAGGTTGTTGCTAGATCAATACAACACATTTTCTATACAATGTTTTTATTTTCGTTGGTGGGATGTTTTTCATAAGTGATCTATTGGATACATTACGTTTGTATACATTATTTGGTGGGGGATGGTTTGAGTACTTGTTTAATATATGCTCATATACCTTACTGTTAATTAGCTACAATGTTGTATAAGTGAACTTTTGTTGTGTTAACTTTGAGTTTGATTTCATTTGTTATGCTATTATTGTTTACTTCTAATTCTACCCATAATTTATGGTTTTAAAGTCCAGGTAAGACTAATTGATTGGGTCATATACAATTTAATTTAGAGAAAATTTAAATCCGATCTTTATGTTTGATGAAGTCTTTCTCCTAAAGTTTTAATAAAATCATTGTAAATTTAAGGACTATTTATCAAAGTTTGATCAAAAAGTGTAGAAACTACATCCTACTCATAAAATATATGGACTAAGTTTTAATTTCTTTTTCAAAACATAGAGATCAAATATGGAGTCAATATTTTGTAATTCAAAATTTTCACCTTTATTTTTATTAGGGAATTGGGACTAAAATTTGAAATTTTATCCTTCAATTTTAGGGTTTTTATCATCTTTTTATCAATATACACACTCCAAAATTTACTGTATTAATTAAGTATGTAAACTTTCACGAATCAATCAACTTATACTCTTATTGACTGTAGAAATAATTTATACGCTTATCGACTATAAAGAAATAGTTTTTAAGAAATAGTTTTTTTAAGAACATTTTCAAGTATATAAGTAACCAAAATAGAACAACTTTTCTGTTTTTCAAAATGAAATTTTATAAATATTTTGGTTGTTTTTTTTTTTTTTCATTTATCATCATTTTTTATTTTTTAAACACTTTTGATAAAAGAATATTTAAAATAATTTTGAAAATGTTGCAAAATCTATTTTGAGTACAAACACTTCTACTTTTTTTTCAAGATGAATTATTTTTCAAAATTAAAAACCGAAAATGTTAAAAAAAACACACACACAAAACCTTAGACTCTTAATATTAGGAAATATATTTCAACATTTGATTTGTATATTACTTATTACAAAATTTTATACAAAGGAAGGATAAAACATTTTTCTTAATAATATATAAACCAAATATATGTATAAACCAGATACATGAGTATATTTCCTAATACTTGATCATAATCTTCTTTGAGAATCGTTCAATGCCTTTACATTGATTGTCCATTTTATAAAAACAACATTCAAACTAATACACACATGTGGTTTTTTAAGATAATTAAAATGAAATATTTAAATTTATTGGCCTATAAAACTTTAGGAGTTTAATGCACAAATTGTAAATTTTACACAATATTGGTCCAACAAGATCTGAAATTGATTGTCACTTTCTAAACTTGAAGGTTTAAATTGTTATAATTATTAATTTAAATTTTTAATTGATACAACTCTCTCAGATATATGTGTAAATTAATATTTGCCTTAAAATTTAAAAGGGTTTTTAAAAAGTATAACAGGTGAAATATTTAACAGTTTCGAAAGAGGAAAAAGTAATGAAAAATATAAAAGAAATGTCCACTCGCCTGATATATTCGGTACACGATTTGTTTAGATTTGGTACACAATGATTGATCGTTAGATTTGCATTTTTTTTTCAAGATTCATTGTCATACGATAGTTTAGATTTCGCTACTCAAATCTAGGATTTTTTTCCAATATGAACAATGGTTTTTCAAAATCTAAAGGATACTAACATTTTATTTATTTGGTACACAATCTTGGATAAGTAATACTTTGAAAAAAAATAATACAAAATTTATTATGATTGATTAAAAACAAAGATTATGATTTCAAAAAATATAAAAGAAAAATTGAAGAAAGAAGATAAAAAGGAAGAGTAAATTTGTTGCAGGATTTTAAAAAATGACCAACTTGTTGAGCTTTCTAATTTTATTATATCGACCGTATATATTAATATTTTTAATATTTTGTTATATTTATGAAAATTAACTAAATTTAAATTAGTAGTAGGACGATAACCACTATTAATTATTATAAATAAAAATAGACTAAAATCATTTTATTTTCATAAAAAGTAATTAATATTCACGATAAAAACCATAAACAAAATAATTATAAAATTTAGGTATATGTTTAAATAAGAATTGACTTTTTATCATTAAAATCAATATTTTTTTTCATTATATATACTCATAAAAAAATATTAACATTGATGGTAGTAATTATAAACAAAACTTATGGGTGGAAAATATAGTTCATGACCTTTCCTCCTATAAAATGTAGTTTCGATGTTATTATTGATGTATTGCAAAAGTATATTTTAACTTATACTTTTTTTGTCCTATAAATTAAATTTATTTCAAATCACATTTATTTAAAATTGATTATTCTTCAAATTTGTTTAATTTCATATGGATTCTTTAATCAAATTTTCCACGAAAACGAGAGGCTAAAAAATATGTGAGGAATAAAAAAAAAGGGAAAACCAATAGTTAACCATAAATTAATATGATTCAACTAACATATCATCTGTGTTAGCGATTAATAAATATGGGATTCAAGTTCTTCGTTCTTTTCTATACTAAATATATATTAGATAGGAGTATAATTGAAGATTTTGGTATTTTAATGATAAAATTTAAAATCAGTAAAGATTAAAAGTTAAATTTGATTAAATAATCTTCAAATTTTAGTGGAATGTTTAGGCTACCAACTTCAAGCGGGCAAAGTGCCCAGTTCTTGCGTTTGAGGCTCCAAATATACTATGGTGTTTATAGTTATTTATGATTCTCTATAGTAATTAAATACCCTTTAAAAACTTCACTTGCTATGATATTTACTATTTTTCATTTATTTGGTCTCTCTTTGTTATCGTATTTACTATTTCTTACAAAAATAATTTACATTTCAAACACATACTATTATAACTGAGACGATTAAACTAAAATAGTTCTAAATACAAAGATAGATGTAAATATAATAATTAAATTCAAAATATTAGCATATATAACAATAACTAAAACAACTGCAAATATAACAAATTCGGTTAAAATTTATAAATTAGAGAAATTTTTACTAATATTGTTGTTATATACTTAATCGAAATTTTTTAGAAGATGTCAACAAACATAAAATTTGTAATATTAAATCTACCGATTGCGTACTTAAATTATTACTTTTAAAACATATATATGGTAAATAATAATTTCAAATAAATGAAGAGATATTTTAAACTGTTACCTTTTTCTTTTTCTGTTTCAATACAATTTTTTACTGTTTAGGTCTCCCGTTGGGAATTATGAAATTTGGTTGAGGGTATTTTCGTCAACAAAACATGCTTAGACATACTATATAACCATCCTCAAACCCTATTATTAACCCCTCCAATCTAGTTTTCATTCCTCATCTCTCGCCGCAAGGGTTTAAGACCACACCTTTCTCCTCAGGTTTGCATACCCCTTTATCTTCTTCATTTCTTCTTGTTGATTTTTAGAGCTGTTATTGTTCTTCTCTTGTAGATCGTAACATGAAGTCTAGTTTCGTTTTAGATTTTGTGTTACTTCTTTATTAATGAGCTTTTTGTTATCTCTTATTCTTCTATTCTTCCTGTTTATCTGTTACATAACTGATGCATATTCGTAGTGATTGTTTTTTCTTTAATTCGGCTTTAGGATTTTATTTGCCAATCTATCGACGTATGTGTTGTTGTTGATTATCTTCTGTAGATCTGCATTTAATCTAGTTTGATTGGATTGGATTCATTTTAATTTGTTTTTGAAGTTTTTTTTTTGTTCTAGTTCTAAGAATTTTTTTTTTTTGATAATCATCGAGGTTTAGATTATAGTGGGTATTTTAGATTTACAAATAACATATGTGAAGTTCAGAATGTCTCAACAATGAGCTTTTTTTGCCTCTTTGATCTTCCTTTTCTTATTTTCTATCAAGTTTTTTTATTTTTTATTTTTTATTTTGATCGATTTCCAGTTCTTTTACCGGAGATTCCAGCATGGGTAAGGAAAAGATTCACATCAACATTGTGGTCATTGGTCATGTCGACTCTGGTAAGTCGACAACTACTGGTCATTTGATTTACAAGCTTGGAGGTATTGACAAGCGTGTTATTGAGAGGTTTGAGAAGGAAGCTGCAGAGATGAACAAGAGATCATTCAAGTATGCCTGGGTGTTGGACAAGCTCAAGGCCGAACGTGAGCGTGGTATCACAATTGATATTGCTCTGTGGAAGTTCGAGACCACCAAGTACTACTGCACTGTCATTGATGCTCCTGGGCATCGTGATTTCATCAAGAACATGATTACTGGTACTTCCCAGGCTGACTGTGCTGTTCTTATTATCGACTCCACTACTGGAGGTTTTGAAGCTGGTATTTCTAAGGATGGGCAGACCCGTGAACACGCCCTTCTTGCCTTTACCCTTGGTGTCAAGCAAATGATTTGCTGCTGTAACAAGGTAATAATGTTTGTAGTCAATCCTGATTCTTTAGTATTCTGGTTTTTTCGTGTTTTGTTACTTACTGACTTGGCTATTTATGTGACAGATGGATGCCACCACGCCCAAGTACTCGAAATCTAGGTACGATGAAATTGTGAAGGAAGTTTCTTCCTACCTCAAGAAGGTTGGCTACAACCCAGAAAAAATTCCCTTCGTCCCCATCTCTGGCTTTGAGGGTGACAACATGATTGAAAGATCCACCAACCTCGACTGGTACAAGGGACCGACCCTTCTTGAGGCACTCGATCTGATCCAAGAGCCTAAGAGACCATCTGACAAACCCCTTCGTCTTCCACTTCAGGATGTCTACAAGATTGGAGGTATTGGAACTGTTCCAGTGGGTCGTGTTGAAACTGGCGTTATAAAGCCTGGTATGGTGGTAACCTTTGCTCCATCTGGACTGACTACTGAAGTTAAGTCTGTGGAGATGCACCACGAAGCTCTCCAAGAAGCTCTCCCTGGTGACAACGTGGGGTTCAACGTGAAGAATGTTGCTGTGAAGGATCTCAAGCGTGGTTATGTTGCCTCAAATTCCAAGGATGATCCTGCCAAGGAAGCTGCCAATTTCACATCCCAAGTCATCATCATGAACCATCCAGGACAGATTGGAAATGGTTATGCACCTGTACTCGATTGCCACACATCTCACATTGCTGTCAAATTTGCCGAGATTTTAACTAAGATTGACAGGCGATCTGGTAAAGAACTGGAGAAAGAGCCCAAGTTTTTGAAGAACGGAGATGCTGGATTTGTTAAGATGATTCCCACCAAGCCCATGGTGGTGGAAACGTTCTCTGCGTATCCCCCTCTTGGACGATTTGCCGTGAGGGACATGCGTCAAACCGTGGCTGTTGGTGTCATCAAGGCCGTTGAGAAGAAGGATGCATCCGGTGCCAAGGTCACCAAATCTGCAGCTAAGAAATCAGGGAAGTGAATGGTGCGAGTAGCCGTTGGCGGCCAACGGCTTGATGTTAGTCATCATGATGACTGGAATCTTTTTAATACGTTCTGTGGTTGTTGGGTTGTGTGTTGTTTGTGTCTGGTTGGTCATGTCTTCAAGTTTCCTCCATGGTCGGTGAGTAGCTTTTCGCAGAATTGGGTGCTTGATCGGCGGTGGCAAGTCTTCTATTTTTAATCTTTGAAAGTTCTATGTTTTATGGCTGTTTTATTTCAAACGACTTGTTATGAGTTCTTATTTATTGCTTAATACATTGATTGTTTTTGTTTCAACACATTATTTACCAATTCCTTCCTCATTGCCTTCATAATTTTTCTTACACACGTTACTTTTGAATCCAAATATAATATGGGTGTTTAGTATTTGAATATTTACTAGTCTTTACTTGCACGTGTATATTTAAAATTTTAATTTTTAATATTTGAATATTTACTTGAAATTTTATTCAATATATTACTTTTACCAATAACTTAAAATTAACTATATATTTTTTTGTAACATAATCTTCTTGAATGTGTATTAGTGCCTAATTTATTTAGATTATCAAACTCTATAATTTTTTGTTTATAAAAGAATTTGTGGAACTTTAACATCCAAGATACGTAACCTTTTGGACAATTTTAAAAAGAATTTATAAAATTTTAATATAATCACGTGAAGATTTAATGCATTATTTATATATTCTTAGAAAATTTATATAAAAAATAAACATTGTTCGACAACAATTATAAAAGGGCTCAAAGGAGTTTTGGTGATCACTATTCACATGACTTTAACTTTCTCCTACAATTCTACATCCTTATAGAATATCAAATGAAATTAAATATAAATTTATTTATTTTTTTAAAAAATTAATTATTAACCATTTTAGTTTTGAAATAATGTTTTTCTTTAAATAATGACAAAAATAGAGTAGTATGAAAATAAATTTAAAAAATGAAGTATAAACCCAAACTATTGTAAAAAATAGGGTAGTTTTGGGTTTTCAAAGGAAGTAGTGTCCCGACTTCCGTTAGACCCATGTAAGAGAAGTCGTGTAACTGGTAACATTGAAATTTATTCATGAAAAAATTTGAAAATCGAATCATTGAAATTAGAAACTAAACGTTAATAAAGAAATAATCAAATTAAAATTAGATGTGATCTAAATTTAATAAAGAATCATATTTTTAGAATTGAAAATTGAGCTATTTAATATATATATATATATATAGAAAAAAGAATAAAAAAGTTTGTTAATAAGGAAATAATGAAATTAAATTGAAAATATGAATTTAATAAAGAAAATTGAAAATTGGGGAATTGAGGTATTTAATATATATATATATATAAAGAAAAAAGAAAAAGAATAAATAAATTTTAATAAGAAAATAATCAAACTAAAATTGGAAATGTGAATTTAATAAGAAAATTGAAAATTGGAGATTATATATTAAATGTCTCAGTATCTAAATTCGAATCCTAAATTTTTTTATTATTTTTATTTTTCTTTATATATATATAATATAAAGAAAAAGAAAAGAGAAAAGAGAAACAATAAAGAAGATGGTATGTTTGACCTAATTTAATTATGAAACATATTTAATGTGTATATATATAAAGAAAAAAAAAAGAAAAAGAATAAATAAGTGGTTAATAAGGAAATAAATAAACTAAAATTGGAAATATGAATTTAATAAGAAAATTCTTTCCTTATTTAATTAAATATGAAAATTTGAGCCACATCAAACATATTTAATATATATATAAGAAAAGAAAAGAAAAACAATAAAAAAAAAGAATAATTATATTAATATGGTATTTTTAAAGGATTAATGACTAAAATATTGTTATTTTTAAAAGTATTTATCAAAATACTGCAGTTTTAAAACTATTTATCAAAATACAGCAATTTTTTTCTCTCTCTTAAGATCGCCCAATTCTTCCTTTTTTTTTTTTTTTTTTAACCTTTTATTTTTTTTTTTTTTTTTTTTAATTCTACTCATTTAAAAAAAATCAAATTTTAAGAATATTTGAATAGTTGGCAAAATAAATTAACAAACACGAGATAATGTTAATACTTCTTTTAAATTTTCATTAAGATATGTTGGAATGCTCTGAACAAAATTAAAATTTCCTTTTAAAAAATATCCAATTTCAAGAGTGTATTTTTTGTATAATTAAAAAAAACATACAAATAATAATGTTAATAAATATTTTTCCTTAAAATTCAAAATTTCAAGAGTAGAGTATTGGTATAACTTGACAAAATAAATACCTCATAAATAAATACAACAAATAATAATGTTAATAATTCTTATAGCATTTCGTTAAGATATTTTGGTATTCTAAACAAAAGTAAGATTTTAAACTTGAAGATATGGAAAATCCTCACTTCTTCTATGAAAATCTCTAGGCTATATCTTCGCACTACAGGTGTATTATTTATTTTTATTAAATTCATTTTTTCTAAATTATTTACATATATTTTGACTAGATTTTTATTTTATATTTGTAGATTTTGTGGCCATTCCAAAAAAGGACGAAGAAGTCTATTTTCTTGTTTTTTGTCCTATATATATAACAAACACTATTATATTCTCATGTTATCTACTTTTTGTGTAGTATTGTTGTTTTAGATTGACAACCGAAAAAACAAATTGAAACACAATAGTAGAACCGCCTTTCAATTTGTAAGTTTTTTTATCAACTGAATCAATTGTATTAGTATTTTATTCTAAAAATTATTTTTTCGTTGTTTAAAATGTTTGATGATTATATGTATGATATGTGTATTCTTCTTCGCACTACCTATCTGGTCTCCAACCCTTTTTCGCTTAAAATTGAACAAAATATGATTCTTGATGCATTTAAAAATTTGACACTGTAGAATTTAAAAAATAATAAAATTGGATGTATAGTTTTTTAATCTTGCAAATGGTCAAAATTAGAAATTATAAGTTGGTCTTTCTAACTACCGCTATCGCTAGAGATTATCTATTATATTTCACTAATGTTCTTGTAATTATAGTTTTCAACTTACAAAAAATAATAATAGAACTAACTAAACAAATAAAATCATTTACAATAATTTTTCTCTTGATTTCTTTTACTTTGGAATATTGGATCTTACTCAGTGTTAGTATATGTACTTTTTAAATATTAAATTTTAATCTCTATACAACAAATAAACCAAGTATAGTCATATTTTGTTTTTAATTTTAGGCTGGTGATTTTAATTTTTGTGAAATGCTATATTAAATCTGTTTAGTTATTTGAAGTTAATATTTACAAACTTGTTAATAATTGTAATAATTTTGTTGAAACAAACGGTGAATAAGATTCCAAAAAACATTGAGCGAGTCTTCAAGATTCGCTGAAGAAGTGGAGAAAAATAAGAGGTTGAGAAAAAAGAGGAATCGCCCAAGGAGAAAGAAAAAAAATTACTACATTTTAATAAATAGTTTTCAAACTACAATATTTTGGTAGTTTGGTAAATACTTTTAGAAATAACAATATTTTAGTTATTAATCCTTTCAAAACTATTTACAAACTAATGCTATTTTTTATATTTTCTTTTTTCTCTCTCAAGACTCGCCCAATTTCATTTTTTTCTCTCATTTTTTTTAGTTTTCATATAAAATTTTCTATTTCAAGTTTTTCACCTAATTTTTTTTTATCTAATTCAATTTAGCTTTCATTTGTTTTCTTCAAAATTAAATTCTACTTCTTCTATATTATATATATATATATATATATATAATCTTTTTATCTTTATTTTTTTTTAAAACTAAATTTAACTTTTTTTCTTTATTTTTTCATATAAATTTTTTATCTTTATTCTATTTGAATCTTAATTTTCATTCCTCAAAACTAAATTGTATTTTTTTTATATAAAAAAATTCATATAATCTTTTTATCTTTATAAATTTTAATTTTATTCTTAAAAACTAATTTCTACTTTTTTTCTATAATTTTTTTTATCTTTATTCAATTTGAATTTTATTTTTCATTTTTAAAAACTAAATTCTTCATTTTTAATTTAATACTAATCTATTTTTCTCTCCAACGAAAAAAATTATTTTTTATGAAAATCAATTTTATTTTTATTGAAACTAATTAAAAATATGTGTTCTTTGTATTTTTAAATAGATGAAATTTATTCCAACTTTTTTTTTAATTTTGAAATTTATGTTTTCATTAATTTTTAATTTATGGATATTTACCGTTGTAATCCATTTATTTTGTATTAATTGAAGACCATAAATTTTTAGTAATTGCTTGTGATTGGATAAAGTTAACATAACACTTGTCCATAACTTTTAACATATCATAAATATCATAACATGACATGAATATCAATCAGAACGTTGTTATCATGTGAATAATATATCATTCGTCATAACATATCAATCATCCATATCAATCACGTTATGCGTCTTAGCTCAGTTATCTTAGCTACGTCTTCTTAATTAACTCAATCAACAATTTTGGTTAAAATCAAATAAACTTTTGGGGATAATTTGCACTGATGACTAATCCAAATAAAACCAATCAAACCAAAAGAAAATAATCCAACTTAAATTCATAATTTAAATTATTTAGGATTAAAAAAATAGATATTTGATGGGAGTACCAAAACTCAATCGAATACTCACCAAAATAGCAAAATAGATCAAGATGGCTTGCCTTAACAAAAAGAAGGCAGAGTCACATACAAGTGATTTAGGTTTTCACATAGAGGTTAATCATAAGGTCATTTGTGAACAATATAAATGACGCATATTTGTTGTCATTTTCTATATAAAAAACGCCAAACAATATATACATAATTAATTATTATAAAAAAACACTAGAATGAAATTTGAATTAATAAAAAAAAATCATATAAAAACAAAAATTAAATTAGATTGAATAAATAAAAAATGGTTAATTACATATATATATATATATATATAACAAAACTAAAAAATATTTATGGTCCGTGTAACAAAAAAAATCTAGATTTGCCTTTATTAGTTTTGAATTTCGAGTTGAATGCTTGCACATATTCTTTATATTATTAGTTATCATAATCCTAATCCTTTTCCATATTCCCACATCTTCTTATTCGTAATTTATTCGTGACTCTTCCATAATTTTTTTATTCTTTGTCATATCTCATCTTCGGCGCCATCTCCTTATTCTTTTTCCATTATCAGTATCATGTCCTTTCTCTTTCCCTACGAATATAAACAATCGTTTACCAAGATCATTTAAATTTGGTACATGATCGTGTAGATCTCTCCCCAATATCTATGCTCACCCCTTTACTACTCTGTACATGTTGCACACACGTATATGTAACATGCATATGATATCAATTTTTGGTCAAAGGAAACGTACCACTCTCACTTTACATTAGTAATGTCGAAGTCCAATAAGAAAATTGAATATTAGAGAAGAAGTAAGCAATTATTAGATAATTCATATGAAACCATTATAGAGGATTTGAGTAGGATTTATTTTGATCCTACCAAAATTAGGATATGAATTTATTAATTTATAGTAGGTTAGGATCAAATTTGATATTATATTTACTTTGTTGGTCTTAGTCTCACAATTATATTAATATATCATGTTTTTTAATATTATTTTAAACAAATATATATGATAATTAAAAATTAAAAATTACATTTTTTTTTGTCAAAAATTAAACAATTAAAATTTTTAAAACACACATATATAATAGTTAAAAATTAAAAATTATATTTTTTTCTTCAAAATCAAATAAATAAATAAATAAATATATTATAATTTAAAATTAAAATATAGTTAAGAAAGTAACTAAAAAGGAGAAAAGAAAGTTAGATTGGTGGACCAGTCTTACTAAATATTTTTTTTTTTTAAATAATAAAGTAAAGACTCGTCCTTCCTTCTTTATTTATTTATTTTTTAAAATAAACATCAAATCAACAACATTTTCGTAATAAGTTTTAAAACAGCCTTATTCTTGTAATAAGTTTTTAAAATACTATATTTTAGTAATAGAAAAGAAAAAAAAAATAATAATAATAATTAAAAAGAAGAAAAAATAGTAATAGTCATAAAAAAAATAAGTTAAAACGAAAACAATAATAGTAATAGTAATAATCATAATCATAAACTTTTCTCTATCCCTCGTTTTTTCTTTCTATGTTCTAGAGAAAAGAAAATAAGGGTTAAAAGTTGATATTTAAAAAAAATAATGATTATAATGGTAAATAAAAAACAAAACACTTTTCTTATGTCTTTTCTTTCTCACTATTTTTTTTAGTGAGAAGAAAAAGACTAAAGATTTTTTTTTTTAGAAAAAAAATAACTATACAAAAAAAAGTAGCCGGAGAAAATAAAATCTTCCTTATACATTTTTTTCTCTCACTACCTTTAAAAAGAGAAAAAAAAACAAGGATTCAGATCCGAAGGAGTTGTATGAGGTACGAATCTTTGGAAATAAATCCGAGCCAAATGCAACTTCCAACTAAGTTTTCCATCGATTAGATTGTTTAGGATAAAGGAAAAAAACAAACAAACAAACCAAATATAGTAATAAAATGAATAAGTAAAACCCACATTTTGGGAAGATTTGCTTAAAAAAAAATTCCTCGAAGAAATTCTCTCTAAACAACTTTCTCTGACTCTCTCTAAAGAATTAATTTTATTTTTTACTAAAATAATAGAAATGAGATATTGAAAAAAATAAATTAATTTTATTTTTTCTCTAAAATGAGTAGAAATAAGTTAAATGTGATATTAAAAGATTTTGTTTAAAATAAATTGATTTTTTTAATGATAAATATACTTATTAAAGATTTTTTTATAAAAAAAATTATTATTATAAGAAAATAAAATCTTAGTCATTATTCATTTTTTAAAAAGAATATAATAAAAAAATGAATGATAAAATTAGATTGCTACAATATGGAGCCTAGAGTTCTGCATGAAGAAGAGGGGATGTGGAGGTTGTGTAAAATCATTTCTAGGTTTTTTTTTTGGGGGGGGTTGTTTTTGTCTCCAATAGATGAAAATGTGAATTTTTTTATATAAAATTGCATCAGATGACAAAAACATTTAGAAAAATACAGCTAATGACACATCTTTTTTGCATATTGCGAATATGACAAATACGACAAATACTAATTAGTGATATCAGACGGCTATTAGAGGGCTATCAAAGAGTTATCGACTTTTAAATTTGCTACTTTTGCAATTTTGAAAATGTAATGACATGGGCTCTATTATCATATTTTTTTTGCTATTTTTGCAAATGCCCCCCATTTTTTATAGCCAAAATCATTTGTACAAACAACTTTTTTTAATATAAATAATACCAATTTTGGCCTACACCTCAAAAGGGCATGGAGCCTTTGACAACCAAAACAAAAAAAAGTTACCATTTTTTGTATTTATCCACTTACCTAGACTAATTGATTTAGCACCATTTTAACGAAACTAACAATAAAAAAAATGGTGAATCATAAAATTAAAAATAAATGAGCCAAATTAAGTCAATCCTAACAGTTTGCATTAATTTTAAATAAGGCCAAACAAAAATAGGTGGATACATCTGCTAGGATTAGATTATGATATTTTCCTAAATCCTAAGTCATATCAAATTGTATGCTATTTTATTTTAACTTATCTTATTTTATATAATCTCGATTTATCTATATTATAGAGGCAATTGCAATAATAATATAGCAATGCTATTCAAAGTATTAACATATATAACAAAATTTTTAAAAAATTACAAATATAATAGAATCTTTCAGAGTTTATCAATGATAGAAGTCTCTCACTGATGAACCATAATGGTCTACCAGTGATAGAAGTCTATCATTGATAAACTTGCCATATTTTTAATTTTTTTTAAAAATATTGCTATACACTTTATTATTATCTCTAAAAGTTAATATCTATTATAGTTACCTGATATTATTTTGATTTTTGACTTTTTTCACCTACATCGTAATTGAACTCTTCAACAATACCCATTATATATATCACTTCCTTCTCTAACTAATATAAAACTTTAATTGTACTCCACATAGCTCTCCTCAGACATATAATACTCCTACTGAAAAAGTCAAATAGTTTAATCTCATAGATTTATGTAAACCATGTGTTTATTTATTTATTTGTAATTATTACAATGTACACCAATTTTAAGATAATAATAGAGTGTATAACAACATTTTAAAAATAATTACAAATATAACAAAGTATATTAACGATAGATTGATCTTATCGGTGATAGACTAATATTTACAATATAAATCTATCAATGATAGTGTAACACCCAAAAAATTTAAGAAACTTACTATGGGTGTTACATTAATTAAATTTGAAATTATGAAATTTATTTGGTGTATTGTGTTGGATTAATTAAGTATACATATATGGGTATGTATATTTAATTAAAGATTTTGGAATTTTGGTGGAGGATGCTGTTAATTATGTCAAGAGAGCCCAGTACCCCTAAGTTGTTTGGAAATTAGAACTTTCGAGGACAAGAGTTTCTTAAAGGAGGGAAGGTTGTAACGCCCCGAAAATTAAGATAATTTTTTGAGTTAATTATCTTAGTTTTGCTTAATTAGGTTTAATTTATTTAGCGTTATTTTGAAAATTAATCGATTTTGTGGAAATTGCAATTAATTAAATAATTTGGATGTTATTTAATTAAATTGAAGATTTGATAATTATATATATAATTATTAGGGGAAAAAAGATAATTATATTTGTTAAAATATAATTATTTAAGAAAAATGTTTTATTTTAAAAAGAAGATAAATATAAATTATTTTTGGAAAAGATAATTGTATTATGGAGAAAAAATATTTGTTGAGAAAGAAAAAGAAAATTAATAAAAATAATTATATTTGAAAAATTTTAAAATGTTTCCACCCATATATTAATACTTTGAATTTAATTTTTATATTTGCTATGGCTATATATATTATATAAAAGTTGTGTTATAGCGTTTCAATATTAGGCTCAAATGAAAAAGAAAATCCATTCCAAGTTTCTTCAACAACCATGAATCCACCTTGTGCCTCATCAACTTCATCTTCTCCTCCAAACACATGCCAGGTCTTCATAAGTTTCGCCACCGCTGACAGCAAATTCGTTTCCGAATTGGCCAAAGAGTTATGGAGTGTCAGGCTAAGGACTTTTATGAGCAGTGGAGATGATGGTCAGATTATACATGAAGATGCAATGAAAAAGGCAAGGCATTTTGTTGTTGTTCTAACGAAAGATTATGTAAATTCCATCAAGTGTTTGAGAGAATTGAGCAGAATAATGGAATACAAAGATGAAGATTATGAAGAAGTCATCCCTGTGTTTTACCAAGATCCATCGTGTTTGGTAAAGGAATTACAAGATTTCGGAAAGAGATTAGAAGACTACAAAGAAATTATAAAAGAAGAAGCATTGATTAAGTTCACCAACTGTTGGTTTCTGAAAACAGAGTTAGCGAAAAGGCTTAACAAATCATTTAGCAAAAAGGAAGAGAAGAAGTCAAATCTTCTGATGGAGGTTCCAAGATGGAAATTTACTTTAGAAAGAATCAACAATTTGCCAAAATCAATATTTGTTGGAGAAGAAAGGTAAAGTCTAAAAAACCCATTAATTTATTAACTTTATATCTTCTTCAATCTCTGTGCTTTTATTGTTCAAGTTCAAATTTTTGTGTATGTGTGTTGATAATTAACTTCTGGGAATGATTTTATTTATTTATTATTATTATTGAATTATGCTACAAAACTTGTTCAAGAGAATATAGACATTTAAACCGTCAATCCAAATCAACTCTTATCGAATTTTTATTTGCATGTTAATCCTTTAATAGGGTAAATTTTTAAATCCATTTACTATTTAATTATATATTTTTACCTTACATCAAAATTAATTTAAAATTATTAAAAAAGAATTTGAAAAAATAATAAAAAATACAAACTATTTACCCTTTTTTTTTTTTTTTTTTTTTTTTTTTTTTATAAAAGTGAAGATTTTGTAGATTTTATTATTATTTTTTTGACCATTTTCCATTATTAAAATTAGGATAGGATTAATTTGGGAGTGATTTCGCGTAAGCAAGGTTATTTTTGTAATCGCTGAATAGCTTTTCTTTTAAAATTGATGTTTATGAATGTTTGATAGGAAAAATTGTTAAAATTGATACACACCACAAATATTTACATTTTCTGACAAAATGGTGATCAGTAGTTTTCTATTTTAGAAAAATCTAAAATAATTTAGAATTTGTTTTCAACCACTGTTAGGTTAAATGTGCTAATCGACCAACCCCACCAAATTTGTCCCACTTTACTTTTTTCTTTTTTTCTAAAAGTAAAATCTTTTCCATTTATGCGTTGATAATCATTTTTTTTTATTTTTTTTTATTTTTTTTTAATTTTTTTTAAAAAATTATTGTAAATGAAAAAATGATTGAAAATATTTATCCAATATAGCAAAATTTCATATTAAATTTATAAATATTTTGGTTTATTTTATTATATTTGAAAATTTTAATTACATATTCTTTATTTCTAAAATTAATCCTAGAATAAAAAACAATCGTTAAAAATTATTTTTAGATACATGGACATCATTTTTAAGTTTGAAACAAATCATAAATATAGTTGCATGAAAATGAATGGTAAAAAATCAATTATAATTAAACATTTTTTTACCAAATAATTGGGTTTAGGGTTAAAAAACAATTGTAATAAAAAAAAAACTCTATTTAATAACTATTTTTATTTAATACTTTCATAATATTTCTAACTAATACATGGTTGATCTTAAAATTTTCATATCAAACATGATCCACGACGGCCGATATAATATTAGCATTAAGAAAATTTTCCACTACTCCAATAATGTAAATAAATAATAATAAGTGGGGTTAAATTATTTGTCAAATTTCATTTATCGACTACTTTATTTTAACATATGGACAAATGTTTCGTTTTCACTTTTTTCTTAAGTATTAAAGTTTAGGCTACATGATAAGAACAATGTAACCATCAAATTTTCGTCTTTTTTGTCACTTAAAATTAAAAAATAAAAATTTAATTTTTTAGAAAATCAAACGGTCATGAAACAATATTTCATTGAGTACTATAGCTTAGAATTCCGAGCTGCATCCAATTTGTTTTATGTATATATATATATATATAGTAATACAACAAATATTGATGTTGGTCCAAAAATACATACAACGTGTGTATATGGAAATAAAAAGAAACTAGATTGTTTAAATTAAGCATGTTGGTGTTGCGTGCAAGGATTTCTAGCCTCACCCCATTTTTCAGTGTCTCTTCAGTTTCTATATTATTAGTCTTTTTAAAATATGTTTAGAGGTTGTAGCTGCGCAAGCTACGATGACTCATCTTTTATATATATATATATATATATATATATTTTGAGTAAAAAGTATTTCACATAAAATAATTCACATAACCTTGTGATTCACAACCATTACCCTATTATAGTATTTATGATTTTGTGAGTTGTTTGGTTTAATTACTTGTTTGAATGTTTAATTTTGAAAACATGTTATTAGGTTGAAAGTTGAAAGTTGAGACGTATGACAATTAATTGAAATAACTCTTGAAAAGAATGAGTTAGTCTAAGAAAAGGGTAATATAATGAATAACAATTTTAGAAATAATTATAAACATGACAAAGTCTATTAGTGATAGATTTATATTGTTGATAGACTCTTATGGTTTGTCTGTGATAGACCAATAGTTGTTACATGGTTTATTAGTGATCGACTTTTATTATTGATAGGTTTTTTATAAATTTTATTATATTTGTAATTTTTTAATTGTTACTATATACTTAATAATTTTAAATCTAATTTTTATATTTACAACTATCTCGAGAAAATCACTTAAAATCAACTTTTAAAAAAATAATTTTTAGTGTTGAACACTTAATCTTTCTCTATTTTATATAATTCTTAAAATTACTAAAAATAAAATACATTTAAGAAATCATCTACCTAACTTTTATTATGTTTGTGTGGCTACAACTGCCATAATCGGCCACCTCAACCACCTCAACCACCTCCCAACTCCAACTACTATTGTTGCTTCCGACACCCCTAGGAGAGTTGTATTTAGTAATTTAACGTAAGTGTATATATAACCTAAACCATACAAATTTTGTATAAAAATACTTTTGGAAACGTTGCCAAAAACACGAGTGCTTTTACTTTAAAAAGATTTAGGTTTGAATAGAAATTAACTTTTGAAAGACCTTTTTTTTGTTACTTTGTCTAAGCTGATGTCTAACACATTAACTTTTCAGTAATCAAATGTGATGAAGGGTTTTGTTTAGATTATTTGTCTAAGAAAAAAATATGTTTTTTTTTTAAAAAATAATTTTTATTGAAATGCTTTTTATTAGAAACGATTTAAAATCAAAATGCCCATGTGTTTGGTAGGTGTTTTATACACAGATTACACACTGGGTTATTTAGTTTGCTTTTACTCAAAAAAGTGTTTCTATTTATGTCTAAATATTTTGAACTAATAAGCTCTCACATTTATGTTCACTATTCAAATTTATTTTTTCGTTTCTTTTTTCCTCTTAACATATGATTGTTCGAGTAGATTGGAGTTGATCACAATAGTTAGTGGTTATTAGAGTCGATTGTTGAAGGTAGTTGGTTGTCTAAAATGGTTCTTTGGAGCTTATCATTAGAGTTGGTTGTTGAAGCTTAGCTTGCTCAAGAAGGGGTGGTCGACAATGATTTGTAAGTAGAGTTAATTAGGTAGGGGTGATAGTCATGAGAGTTGGTTTTCACTAGAGTATAGTAGTTTGTTGTCAGAGTTGATTGTCAAAAATGGTCTGCAGTGGGTGATGGTAGCCAATGACAAGCATGGTGGAATTTAGGAGTACTGTGAGGACATTTTGGTAGTTTTATATGGACTAATTATACAAATTACCCCTAACTTAATACTTTGCGTCAAAAATACACCTAACTTCTAAGGGTTCAAAAATGCCTTTAAACATGAAAGAGCTTTAAAAATGATTTAGTTTTATAAACAAAAATTATTAATACCTCATTACATATAAATAATTCAAAATTTTTAAAAAGTTTATAAATGTTTCTATTCGTTGACGTAGTAATCAATTTGTTTGAAGTGAGTTAAAAACAATAACCAATTTTAAAATAAATTATATAGATATATTTTTTGATATAGATATGATCGTTTTTCTTTCATTTGTCAAATTCTTAGACCATTTTTCTAAAAAAAAAATTAAACCAAAACTTCAAGTAAAAGCATAAAGTCCCACAAAATCTTAAAAAAAAAGATCCAAAATCAAAATTTCCTCTAAAAACTTAACGAAACAGTTGTAAATAGTCAAGTACAAAGAATGACTTATTTGGCTATTAACAGACACTGATATACTACTAATGCATAACCTTATTAAAATGTTTCAATCTTAAAGTCTCGTAGGTGCTTCCTTTATATTTCTTTTTGTTATAATCCATATCTACATTAACTATATGGGAAATAAATCTTAGATAAACAGAGGTCAAACGATTAGCAAGAAGAAAGAAATAAGAGTGGAGAGAAGTAGAGAAAATAATGAAGGGTTAAGTTCATAAAATGAAGTAGTTAGGGAAAAGGTAGAAATAGAAGATGATGGAAGTGATGTGATGCAGATAAATGGGAAGAGCACTTTTGAAAGTTTAGAATTGTTTTTCTAATTACGAGATATTCATATATTGTTAACAATACACAGTTTCAATTCATACCGGTACTAATTTACTTTGAATATGCAGCCTTGAATCAGATATCATCAAAAAAGTCAAAGAAATCATCTATAAAGTCAAAGAATCGCCTAACTTGGTTGGAATCTCACCTCAATTGCATCAACTGGATAACCTCCTTGACTTAGGCTCAAATGACATACGTTTTATTGGGATAGTTGGATTGGGTGGTATTGGTAAAACAACCATTGCTAAAGTTCTTTACGAGAAGCTTGAACATAAGTTTAGGTACAACTGTTGCTTTCTTAGAGTTTTTGACCAAAAAATAGTCTCAACTCAAAAGAAACTACTTTTGAGACTTTGTGGGAAATTTGACATAGTAATTAAGAATGAGGATCATGGAGCAAAGTTGATCAAGAAGTGTTTGAGGAACAAAAAGGTTTTGATTGTTCTTGATGGGGTTGATCAAAGAAGACAAATAGAAAAGTTAGTTGGATCAAGTTTGGATTGGTTTAGTTTAGGGAGTCGAATCATCATTACCACTAGAAATAAAAATCTTTGTCATCACTCTAAGTATAAACATAAAATGTTGGAGTACAATGTTGAATTTCTCGATCACGACAATGCCTTCTCGCTCTTTTGCAATCATGCATTTGGAGAAAATCACGAGCCATTGGATAAGGATTTTAGGGATCTTGCTAAGGAGATGGTAAAAATGGTTGAAGGACATCCATTAGCTTTGATTAAAATTGGATCCCATCTATATGGTAAAGGTATAGACAAATGGGAAGAAAGTTTAGAGAAGGTTCATAAATTACTTTACAAATATCTTTTTTATGATGTATTCAGGACAAGTTATGAAGAATTAGATAATGAGAGCCAACAAGTATTTCTAGATTTGGCATGTTTCATCAACAATGGTATGAGTATGGATAGAGTGATTGAACTACTTGAGAGTTTCGGTTATAGATCACCCTACAATAAGTTAAACTTGTTGACTCAAAGAAATTTAATTCAGATTTCATATGGAATGGTACAAATACATACCTTGGTTCGTTGTATGGGTCGAGGAATTGTACGAGGTGAGAGAGAAACTCATAGTAGGATTTGGCTTCGAAAGCATATCCGTCGTCTCTTTCGCAAAGGAAAGGTAAGAAACAAATTATTATCAACTTTGTTTCATTTTAGGTAGGTTTGGAAATGCAGAAACATTAACTTTTATTGCTTTTTTGTTCAAGTAATTATTATTCTTGTTTATTTTTCAGGGATTAGAAGACGTTGAAGGAATAGTAGTCATGGACATGGAGGAAGAAGAATTAGTATTGGATGGGAAGTCATTTACATATATGAACAAGTTGAAGTTGTTAGAAATCAACAATGTGAGGGTTGAAGAAGATATTCAATTTTTGTCAAATAAATTGGGAATTCTCAAGTGGAATGGCTATCCTTCAAAGTATTTGCCCTCAACTTTTCAACCACAATCTCTGCTTGAATTGCACTTGCGCAATAGTAAAGTTGTGCGACTTTGGGAGGGAAGAAAGGTGAGTACGTATAAATACATATATAATTAATTATATAATTTAATTGATGACTGTTTTTATCTACCTATATATATCATTAATTAAAAATGTGTATTTAATGAAAATTCCCCGAAAACTAAAGGGTTTTTAAAAAGTATAGGTTTGAAACAAGAGAAATTAAATTGAAATAAAAACTTAAAACTGAACTAAAAATTGAATATTTTCTAGAAACTAAATCTTAAATCTTGAGACCAAAGTGTGATGTTATATATGTATATATATTTGTAATTGCAATATGATTTTAGAGCTAATAAGTAAGTATGTAAAAATAATATTAAAAAATTATAAATATAGCAAAATCTATTAAAGATCATTTGGATTGTATATATGATTTGTTTGAAATCTCGTGGCGATATATGTTAACAGAGTTTTTAGTGATAGACTTCATATCCTCGATAAAATCCTATCAAATGATAGACCATATGGTTGATGTGTTTCTATTAACGATATAATCTAATACCAATAGATTTCAAAAGGCTAAATAGAAATTATGTTGTATCTACCATTACTTTTTTTGTTGTACTATATATATATATATGTTAATACTTTGAGCTAAATTTTCTAACTACTTTTTATTTTTTGGGTAAGAATTAGAGAACTACAATGATATCTAATGTGATGTTGACTTGTTTTTCACAGGAATTTAGTTGGTTGAAAGAGATTGATGTGAGTGGATCAGAGAATTTGGTTGAGACCCCTGATTTCTCAAATCTTCCAAATCTCCAAAGGTTGATGTTAAGGAATTGTGCAAGATTGTGTGTGATTCATCCTTCCATAACTACTCTCAACCATCTTGTTTTAGTTGATATGGCAAATTGTGTCAATCTCAAAACATTTCCATCTAAACTAATAACTTGCAAAAGACTCCAAACATTAATTCTTTCCAATTTATGCCTTAAATCTTTACCAAAGATTGAAAAACCAACCAAAACTTTAACTGAACTTCACCTTGATGGAACTCTTATACAAGACCTTCCTTCATCATTTGGACTTCTAGCTCACTTAACTTTATTGAACCTAAGGGACTGTACTAAGCTATCAAGTCTTCCAACATCAATTTGTAAATTGATATCACTTCAAACTCTCAATTTGAATGGTTGCAAAAACCTTCACCAAATTCCTTTCACTTTGGGGACAATACAATCTCTTACCATGCTTGACATTGGAGGAACATTTATAGATCAAGCACCAAATGCTATCACTTGTTTAAGGAGTCTTGAAACTTTGAATTGTGAAAGGCTTTCAAGAAATATTTGGTGGTCATTGAATGATTTGGTTGGGAGTAATGGTGTTTTGCCTATTAGAGATTTGAATCTAAGTGATTGCAATCTTGTGGACGAAGATATTCCTGATGATGTCAAATGTCTTTCCTTATTGGAAATTCTTGACCTTAGCAAGAATTCTTTTGTAAGGCTCAAACAAAGTCTCACTCAACTTACTAAATTAAAAGCATTGTACTTGAATGATTGCTTCAACATTCAGCCACAACTATTGCCAAAGCTTCCAACAAGTTTGCAATATGTGGGAGGACAAAACTCATAAAATGATGAAGGTAATGTGTTTATCCTTAATCTTTTATCTTTTTTATTATTACCACTATTATAGTATTTTAAATAAATTCTTTTGATATAATACTAAATTTGTCCATGACCCATCAATTTAAGTTTTTTTTAGTAGATTGGTGATTTAACACAATATATTTAAATTCATAAAACCTAAACTACTTATGATGAGCCAAAAAGAAAATAAGATCAATAAAAGACTCCATCCAAGAATAGTGATCCCAAAGAGACGCTATTTGGAGGATCTCATGCACATTCGAAAAATTAAAAAGATTATTTTACAATGTTTATAAGTTATATGTATAGTTTTGCGAAGGAACTTCTTGTTACCTAATATATCACCTAGCAACTCAAGCTTTTGGGTTGATTATTTAGAAAGAGATAAAGAAAAACAACCACTTACAACTTTCAACATCAATTTTGTTCCATGTTTTCTTTCAGGTCTTATTAAAGCAAATTAATCAACATCCCCACAATCAAGTCCTCCAAAGACGGTCACCAAAATTGAAAACGTTGATGAGATTGAAGAAGAAGAGAATAGGTGAAGCACATTATAGATTAATTAGTAGTAAATATTGAAACATTATAGAAGTGTGATGAAAGAAGTAGTTCGAGAATAGTGCAGCCCTGAAGAAGTGGCTTTGATAATATTAACGCCAGCAAAATAGGAAAGCAAATATCTAAGTTGAGTACTCCAAAAAGTGCCAACTTGCTCTTATGTAAATATGCATTTGGATATCATGAATCTCAAAATAAGAATAAGCCCTGTGTACTTCAATATTGACCGTGAAAAAAGGCTGGCAGACTTCTATATGCTTTAATATTGATTGGAAGACTTCTATTTGCTTTAATAATTGATTGGATCCGCTTTGCATCGTAGCTATATGGAAAGAAACGATAAGGATTCTATAAAAGAATTAGAGCTAAAATTACCTCTAGAACAATTTCTCTCTACAGTTCCTTAGTATTCATCTCTGTTAGTTAGCAAAATGGAAAAATAGTTCATTTTTTGCTAAAACAATAAAACGGTAGACTACAAGAAAAATGGTCTACCAACGACATTTTAAAGTTGTCAAATTTAAAATTCTTCGACAGTTTTTTGAAGTAATTGTATCATCTGTAAAGATATAATTATCTATGACAGATTGAAAAAATTGACAAATAATGAATGTCATTATTTTCTATCTTGCGACAATTACTTATTTGCAACTTTTTTTTTTTTTTTTGCATATTGACGATTGTTGTGAAGTGTTACGAATTTATATAATTTGATATATTTTGGCTGTCAATAATAAGCCTAGCATGACTATCTTTGAATGTCAATAACATGACTATCTTTGAATTTCAATAACATGACTATAATTGAATATAAAAAATATATTTACTTTGACAGTTTTTAAAAAAAATTCAAATATCATATATAATATTACTATATTTTTTTACAAGAAAATACAATAATTGAAGGTCATTATTTCTTGCAACCCTATTATTACATACCAGTTCAATTACAAAGTACTTTTTTTTTAAAATATGTATCTTTAAATAAATGCATTTTTTCTTCTTGTACCTTCAAATATAATTTTGTTTGTGTGTATATTATATAACCTGAGAAAGAGAGAAGGTTTAAGAGACGATGAAAAATATCTGAGTGAATATTGTATTTGAGAGAGTTCTTGAAGAAACAAATAGAAAACTCATACCTTGGAGTGGATGGAGGTGATTTCTCACAAAACCACTATTATCACTTTTTTTTTCTCCTTCTCCTCTTCATGATTTTCACATTGAATGCTTCATTTCTTTTATTTAATTTGTTCATGAAATCTACACTTGAAGCTTTGTAGAAATGATGAATAACGAGAAGAAAGTAGGGAGAATTTATTGTACTTACCAGTGCGTTGAGATTTCTCTACATAGCTACAACTTGGCAAAAGAGTGTGGTAAACGCTTGAGTTAGTGAGAGGGTACATAGAAATGAAATTAATTGTGAAGAATGAACCCACAAAATAGTTGATTTACATTTTGTTATAATACCTGTTCTAGAGATGATTATGTGGTAAAAAGGCGATTAATTTACATAAAGCATCTGTTAAAAGATCCCACTCACTAGACATTTTCGCCTAACCCTTCTAGTGTTTATTTCATCGCCCTTAGGTAGCAAATGACATCTGACATAGAACTTGCTGTCTTGATCGTCTATTGTGCCTCCTGAATCACATTGTCTTGGTAGTGGCTACTATTATCTCGTGTAGCATGTAGAAGCTAAGTGGGGAAAAGTCAAGTCGTTGTTGAGTCTGTGTTCTCTTTTGAACGATTCGTGTAATAGGAATCAAATGTACTCTTGTAAATTGTCTATCAATGAAGTTCTCTTGTTTCATTAAAGTACAGATTATGTGCTTAAACTTGTGTTGTAAGAAGTTGTTTCGCTTACTAGGTGTTTAGTGTACCATCTCGCGGGAGTTGTGCGTTGATTGTCTAGGCGGCACACTTCCACTTAGTAGCATGAAGAGGCATTTGGAGTAGGGCATGACACTAGGTTTCGTTGCTCCTTAACTTGACTCAATAAAAAGGGAAGAGTTGACCGCACCGCAAAGTAGAGTGATTCAAAGTTGAGTCAGTCATTGAAAAACTTAGGCTTGATCTTTCCTACTTTGGTTCACTTTTGCCTTCACGGTAGTGGCTCGTAGTTTTAGTTAGTTTAAAGTTTTTTTTAAAAAAATTGGACTAATTTCAATTTATGTCCCTGAACTTTAAACCTTCAACTAATAATTGTATTAATTTAAACTCTCAACTTTAAGGTTTGTATCAATATAAACCCTAAACTATTAATTGTATCAATTTAGACCATGCACAGTCGAGGGTTTGAATTGATGCATATATGAACGTTCAAAGTTTAAATTGATACAACATCCAAAGTTCAGAGGTATAAATTGATATTGGCCTAGAAAAAACACAAAAAAACGTTAAATTGTAAAAAAATATCCCTCAATTTTGTATTTTGAGTAAAAAATACCTCTAAGCTTTCAACCGTTTAAAAAATACTCTCAAACTTTCGAAAAGGGTTCGAAAATACCCTTAATGTTAGTTTTGGATGCAAGTTTTGTTTAAAAAATATCCCTGAATTATTGAAAAGTTTAAAAAACACCCTTAAACTATATATATTTTAAAATTTACTCTCACAATTAGTATATGATCTAAAATCGTTAATATCTCGTTGCAAAAACAACTCTAAATAATTAAAAATATCTCTATCATTAGTATATTAATAAATTTATTTGAAATAGTTAATATCTCATTGGTATATTTAAGCTCCCCCTAAACATAAATAATCTCTTCTCAGTACATCACAATGCACAATAGTAGGAAGAATGGAGTATGCCTCAAATACATGTAACACTCTCTTCTTCTAACACAAACTGAAACAGCTACATCAAGACAATACAAATGTTGCTATTAAGACAAACTAAACCGCCAAAAACCTGACCTAAGAACTAAGTGTCCTTTAAATATGCACAGTGAAATCACAAATAAGCAATCCTAACCCCCCAAGCAACTACACACAACATAAAGGAAGATGCCAACATGAGAAATTGAAAACACAACCACCCATAAGAAAACTATATTGCATAATCAGCATTTTGGTAGACCATCCATTTTTTAAAAACAACACCAATGTCACATTTATGATATCTAAAGCTGTAAAACAAATATTGTCAATCTCATAAAACTTAACAAATTCAAATAAATTTATGAGTGTATTAAGGATAAAGACATTTTTAATTTAAAGTTATTTTTCAAATGAGATATTAACAGTTATTGTAAAAATAATTTTTCTTTTAACATTTTTTTAAATTTGAGGATATTTTTTAAACTTTTAACCCGAAATGCAAAGTTGAAGGAAAAAAAAAAGAAGAATTTTTTCTTTTCGTAGAACTCCATGGGAAAATCTTTCTACTGTCGAGGGCCGCTGTGTCGGAATGTTGAAATTATGATGAGGGTATTTTCGTCAACAAAGGAATTCAGACATTGCATATAAGGATCCTCAAACCCTATTGTTAACCCCTTCAATCCCATTGCCATTCTCCATCTCTCGCCGCCAGGGTTTAACAGCAGCTTTTCTTCTCAGGTTGTGGTTTCCCCCTATCTTCTTCCTTCTTCCTCTTCTCGATTTCTTTCTTCTATATGCTTGATACTCTCTTATTTCTTTAGCTTTTACTGTTTTTCTCGTCTAGATCCTAACATGAATTATAACTTGGTTCTGATTTTGTGTTTTGCTTCTGTATTAAACAACTTTTGTTACCCTTTTCTTCTTCTGTTCTTCTTCGTGTCCCTGCCCTTTTGTTTTTATGCTAGTTTTATGTTTCTGTTCATCAATCTATCGAGACGTCCCCTGTCGTTCTGCCAATCGCGTAGATCTGCTTTTAATCTAGTCTAGCTGATTGGGTTGCTCGTTTTTCGTTTTTTTAATTTATTTTCTCTGTTCTAGTTCTGATAATTTTTTTTTCTATAATTAACAAGTTCTCCTGCCAAAAGGGTTAATATTGTGGTGGATATTTTAATTTTAACGTTATTTAGATGTGTGAATCTAACAAAATTAGGGTTATTCATTAATTTTAGTAATGATATTTTGGTTATCTGCTCTTGCTGTTCTTATTTTTCGTGAACTTTTTCTTGTTTCGCAGTTCTTTTACCTAATATTCAAGCATGGGTAAGGAAAAGACTCACATCAACATTGTGGTCATTGGTCATGTCGACTCTGGCAAGTCGACCACTACTGGTCATTTGATTTACAAGCTTGGAGGTATTGACAAGCGTGTTATTGAGAGGTTTGAGAAGGAAGCTGCAGAGATGAACAAGAGATCATTCAAGTATGCCTGGGTGTTGGACAAGCTCAAGGCCGAACGTGAGCGTGGTATCACAATTGATATTGCTCTGTGGAAGTTCGAGACCACCAAGTACTACTGCACTGTCATTGATGCTCCTGGGCATCGTGATTTCATCAAGAACATGATTACTGGTACTTCCCAGGCTGACTGTGCTGTTCTTATTATCGACTCCACTACTGGAGGTTTTGAAGCTGGTATTTCTAAGGATGGGCAGACCCGTGAACACGCCCTTCTTGCCTTTACCCTTGGTGTCAAGCAAATGATTTGCTGCTGTAACAAGGTAATAATGTTTGTAGTCAATCCTGATTCTTTAGTATTCTGGTTTTTTCGTGTTTTATTACTTACTGAATTGGCTATTTATGTGACAGATGGATGCCACCACGCCCAAGTACTCGAAATCTAGGTACGATGAAATTGTGAAGGAAGTTTCTTCCTACCTCAAGAAGGTTGGCTACAACCCAGAAAAAATTCCCTTCGTCCCCATCTCTGGCTTTGAGGGTGACAACATGATTGAAAGATCCACCAACCTCGACTGGTACAAGGGACCGACCCTTCTTGAGGCACTCGATCTGATCCAAGAGCCTAAGAGACCATCTGACAAACCCCTTCGTCTTCCACTTCAGGATGTCTACAAGATTGGAGGTATTGGAACTGTTCCAGTGGGTCGTGTTGAAACTGGCGTTATAAAGCCTGGTATGGTGGTAACCTTTGCTCCATCTGGACTGACTACTGAAGTTAAGTCTGTGGAGATGCACCACGAAGCTCTCCAAGAAGCTCTCCCTGGTGACAACGTGGGGTTCAACGTGAAGAATGTTGCTGTGAAGGATCTCAAGCGTGGTTATGTTGCCTCAAATTCCAAGGATGATCCTGCCAAGGAAGCTGCCAATTTCACATCCCAAGTCATCATCATGAACCATCCAGGACAGATTGGAAATGGTTATGCACCTGTACTCGATTGCCACACATCTCACATTGCTGTCAAATTTGCCGAGATTTTAACTAAGATTGACAGGCGATCTGGTAAAGAACTGGAGAAAGAGCCCAAGTTTTTGAAGAACGGAGATGCTGGATTTGTTAAGATGATTCCCACCAAGCCCATGGTGGTGGAAACGTTCTCTGCGTATCCCCCTCTTGGACGATTTGCCGTGAGGGACATGCGTCAAACCGTGGCTGTTGGTGTCATCAAGGCCGTTGAGAAGAAGGATGCATCTGGCGCCAAGGTCACCAAGTCTGCAGCAAAGAAATCAGGGAAGTGAATGGTACGAGTAGCCGTTGGCTGTGGTGAAGTTTGTCAGAATGATGAGTGGGTTCTTATTAAATTACTATCCGGTTGGGGTTTGTTTTGTCTCTGTTTCGTTGGTTATGTCTTTAAGTTTCCTCCATCGTCGTTAAGCAGATTCTCTCAGAATTGGGTGCTTGATCGGCGGTGGCAAGTCCTTCCTAATTAAAGGTTATATGTTCTATGCTCGTGTTTTACCTCAAACTACTTTTTTCTGGTATTGATCTTTGTTTCTGTTTCTTATATACTGGATCGTTTTGTTCTGAGTATATTGTCAAGGCCCCCTTTGTGACTATCGCTTCGACTGATTTCCCGTCAAAACCTTTTTTTTCTCTTTTTTGAAAGAATCAAAAGCATAAAACAACCTTAAACTCAACTTGTGCAATGACAACAAAAGGTCACCAATAGGGCGAAACACACTGATGATTGGACTGGGGTGGAAATTTGAAATGAGATGTCAAAACAAATCAATTTTATATTAATGTTTTTGAAAATATATATCCCGACAGCTTCTTTTGGAAAGCGTGGGTTATCGAATGGTTAGAGGGTGAGTGATTGTCCGTAGGGCAGCAATTTGACGATAGTGGAGCGCCTCAATCGTCAAAAGCATGTTCTGGTTCAATAGATAAATGAACTGATTTGTGTAAAGGAAGGGCTTTTGTACTTTGGAGATTTCTAACTTCTCCATTATAATTCTTTTCATTCACTTGTGGTTCAATTATTTTTTCTTCACCGTTTCAAAATAGAAAAACAAATGAAATTAATATTATAAACACCCATTATTGATCTTGGAGAACTTAGCAAAGCAACACAAGCTCTTCATCTAAATTAATTTAATTTGAATTTATTTGGGGTAGAAGTTAGTTTACTTTAGTACAGAGATTTAGCGAATTCACTGCTGAAAGTTGGTGGGGGCAAGGTGAAGGAGAAAAATTGAGTGTTTCCGTTCTAATGAAAGAAGGAGGCCTTGCTGTAAATAGAAAAGAGAAAGTAGAAAGAGAATGAGAGAGGGAAGGGAGGATATGAAAAGAGTCCAAAGACCCTCATCAAATAACAGTATAAATTAATTCATTTTCACAATCTCATTTAAAATTTCCATGCTAACATAGTTTAATCACCATTTAGCTACCACATCAAGGGACTAAAGTGTTGTATTTTGTCTCCAATAATAACTTGAAGTAGCAACCCAGTGTTCAGATTCGTGTTGATTTGTTAATTCAAGGTGTCTTAAATCCTTTTTGATTTTGAAAAATAGGGGAATATATGTTAGAATCTTTAAGTGAGGATATATTTTTTTAAATTTTTTTTAAAAATTTATACTCACTAAAACTTATTTTTCAAGATGCGTGACAAAAAGCACTAAACGATTTGTCAATTTTAGATTCCATTAATCAGTTAATATTTGAAGTTTGAACTACTACATCAGCGACAACTAGAAGAACTCAAGTTCATATAGATATAATTTTATATGTGTCAAAGTAATATTCAAATCATCTAGTACTATTGTCAAAATGAACATAGCTTACTAACATTCAAATATGTTAGTGATCACCAAAATGTTTGTGGTTTGAATCTTTCATCTCTTATTGTATATGATGTTCAAGTGTAGATGTATCAAAATTAGATGTGTATTTCTTTTTGAGGATGATGACTTAAACCTCTATTGTTGTTTTTCCTTTAAAATATATCTCCAAATATTTTATGATTTGTTACATATATTTACAAATGTACTCTTGTTGGTTTATTCTTGTTTTAAAATTTCGTTAAAGTGAAGTCTAAAAAATTTAAAAGTTTAGGGTTTCTTGTTATTGTTTAATATGTTGAGTTTGTATATACATAATTTTAAAACTTATTTAAAATTCATATTAAAAATGCAAAAATCAATAAGTTGAAGTGCAAACGTGAAACTTATATGAATGAGGAGTAGATAAGGGACATGAGATGAGCAAGTTCAGGTACCTACTTCTGCTCCAATAGTCTTACATACGTTTCTGGTGAAGAGTCATGCAAGTTCATATAATGTACGTTCCAACTTAGCCATCTACAACGTCACCTTTCCTCAATGTCTTCCCAAGTCACTCTCTAGGTATACAACGACCTCGTTTCCAAAACCCCTATTTCTCCAAGTCTTCCTCATCTAATAATTAATACACAAATGTATTGAGTTATGCTTCTTCTTTTCCTCCTGCTATTGATCTTCGCTCTCCTTTCCCTATTCCGATCCCTATAATCTTTCGTCGTCTTCCAAACCAAATAAACCTCATTTTGTACCTGATTTGGACACACTACTTTCTCTAATTGCTACAATCCTCACATCACAACCCTCTATTTCGGGATCCTTAACACACTCATTGTGCTCACATCTCACTCAACTCTCTTCCCCTTTTCATCCTCATCAACGTTGGTTTCTTGATTTCGGAGCCACTACCCTGACATGAATAATAAACCATTAGCACAATAGAAAAAAAGAGCCAATTTTTTATGTACTTCAGTAAAAGGCTATCTGGTATGAATTCAATTTTTTGTGACTACTTGCCTAGGTTTTAATATTTTCTAGGTTTTCGTGTTACCTAAATATTGTAGGATTGACTAAGAAGACTCGTCATAGTATATGTAAATTAGTCTGAATAGATGTAAAGAAAAAAAGAAGTAATTTTGGATGAACAAAAAAACAACTTCACGTTTTTAGAGTAAAGAAAAGTGAATTTCAATAAATTTTCTATAGTTTTAGTTTAGTTATTCAAATTCAGTTTCTAAATGAGATGATATGTATCATGACACAATTGTAATTAACAAACCTAAGTTGATAACTTCTGTTATTAGTTTTCTTAACATTTCTATAGCAATTTTAACTTAGTTAATGTTTCTGGAAAAAGATGCATTAAAGATAGTGGTTGTAAAGATGAAGATACATTAAAGATGGTAGTTGAAAAGATTGAGATTTAGAAAATAACTTCTTTCTTTAATATTTTATTTTGATTTTTGTGCTATAGATTGAAAAGATTACAATCTCTATAAAATGCTATATACCAATTGTTTCATCCTTTTAATCTTGATCAAAGATTTTATTAATCTAATTTGAGCTCTCATTCTTTGAGGTTTTTTCTTAGAAATTCGAGCAACCATCTTTAAAAATGAACAGTAAAGATGAGTACATGTGAGCCCTCTATTTGGCATTGTTCAAATTTGTAAAGTGACATTAGAACAAGGTTTGAAATCTTACCAGTAAGAGAAAATCTAATTCTAACATTTTTTTTTCCCTTTTGGTTGATTTAAATTTCATATAAGGGGTTAGTTTCTTAGATTTAAATCTTTCTATCAACAAAAAGTTTGAACTTTTAGGTTAAGAATTAAGATTGCATCACTAAACTTCAAACAAATCTGAAATTCAGTCCAAAAAGTAATTTGGATAAAAATGGTTTACATAGTAAAAAAATTTACGGAAAGTTATACTATGTGAGTATCTTTTCAAAAATATATAAAGAAAATGTTAATAGAAACTATTTTTAAAATTCCAAACTACGTAATATATGTTGTATCATCTATCAGTTATCAAAGGTTGTACACATGAATTATTGTGTTTTAAAAAGACCATTCTGCCAAAATTGATCTAAACAGTACAATGAGCAGCAATTTGTCCATGGTGAAAGTATATGATTTATGACAACAGTTCAGCCATCTCATTGGCCTTCAACTCTCAATGAAGAAAAAGAAAAGTCTCCAAGACAATCATAAGTTTCTAAGAGCCGATTCACGTTGCTGAGGAGTCAGTCTGGCTAAGAGTGCCTTATTCTGACAGTGCTCTTTGTCTACAAAGTAGAAACTCCCATTAGCCTTGAATGTCACAAAGGGACGGTTTGTTTCGGGTGGTCGAATATCAGCAAATCTAATGGTTCGTGGAATGTAAGTTGCCAGCCACGACATAACCTCAACCTCAAAACTATCTGAACCTGGTTTCCATCTAATTTTATGAACATAAGGGCTCACGAACCAGTGAAGCGCTCCAGTAGTAGTAGCACTGAGGAATATCACAGATGATGCAACAACACCTTTCAGAATCACATTCATGTCGGGGGACGTCATGAAGGTTATGACTGGTCCGAGTGATACAGAGAGGCAGCATGTAGATAAAGATAGAAGCTTGACTTTCTTGATAGTCGACGAGATTGGCCCAATATAAGCAACATCTTTTTCATCTTCCTCCGCTTCTTGTCCTCTTCCGGGTCCAATGCTGATCTTGCCATCATCTTCTCTTGTTGTAGCTTGAGATGCCCATCTCTTCTGGACCGCATTTTTCTGCGAAAGAAAGTTGCTGGTGGGTACAAAGTTTTCATTGATCCATGCTGTTGATCGTTGGAGATGATAACCTGAGGCAAAAGAGCACTTACTTTTAGATAAAAAGAGCTTTAGTTTTCTAGAGCTTAACTGCAAAGCGCAAACAAAAATATTACATAAAGAAGAGAAAGCATAGTTGGAGTGGAAATATGAAGAAAAAAAAACCAATCTGAACACGAGAACTTTTGCATTTAGCTGAGTAAATTCGATTTTTCTTAGTTAGCAAGGAAGGAAAAACCCTAGCTATTACTATCTTTTAAAATAATGAAAACAAAACAAGGTCCAGGGCTTTGAGAGTGAAGCAAGTCCAAAATAAATAATAAATATGAGACGGACTCATGAAGGATAGTGACATCAGGTAATGATCCGTCTAGAGTTTGTTTGCTAACTTCTTAAGAAAAGGGAACAAAAAGACATCAATATACTGCTTATAAGTTGAGTTTAAAAACCATTTCTTTCTTTTAATGGAAATATAGAGAGACCAATAGACCATCCTTATTTCTGTTGTATAATTCTCTCGCTTTCCAAGTCAAAATAACTAAAGCTTTTCTGATAAAAAAAACAATAACAAACGATTGAACAACTAACTTCATTGAATAAACAATTACAAGGAAAACCAAGTCCCCTGGATGATGGAAGAATGGGAAAGATCGTCCAACAGGTAGGAAAGGTACTCAGGGTTGGGTAGGATCATATGCAATGCACTTGGTATGCAAGAGCCAGAAGTAAAAATATTTACAATTTTAAAAGTAAACAAAATACATTTCCCCCATCATTAGCAATGCCGTTCTAGCAAACAAATTTCTTCCAAAAATTATCCTTTTTAAGGTGAAATCTCCATGTCAAATAAATCTAAAAAAAAACTACTTTTTGAGTCAATCGATAATTTAAGATGGTATTGATTGAAGAGGGGTTTAAAGCAGGTTGGTTCAGAAGCTCCTATGTTCAAACCTCTACATTGTTGTTTTCTCTCCAATTATTATTCATTTCCACTTGTTGAGTCTTCACATTTCGAACCCACAAGCATAGGGTTAATTCCATCTTAAAACCAATTGGCAATAGGGAAGAAATTCGTCTATCTTATAAGGAGTGTGAGGTACCTTAGTTTTTCCTATGTGAAATTCTTAGCAATGAGGTTCCATCTCAAACCAATTGACAAATGGGGCGTATCCTATCTATCTTATAAGGAGTTTCAGTTCTCTTGATTTCTCCCATGTGGGATTCTCCAACATGATCCCTCAAGATGTGCCTCTTTTGGGTTCACCATTTTTTATTGGATCTCAATTTGCTAATGGATCAAATACCCGTTTTGGCTTTATGATATTATATAACATAAGATTCCACCTCAAAACCAATTGACACTGGGCTCTCTACTCTCTTTATTAGATATTATAAGAAAATTAGAGAGAATCTATTCAAATAAGGTTGATTCTGCCTTCTTCAATGAGGCATTTTCTTTATTAGAGTTTATTTTCTCATCTTTCGATAAAAAGGTCTAAAGAAAAAACAGAGGAGGCTCTAAGTAAGAAATGGCCAGTGTCCCGATTCTAAACTGAAGTTCAGAGCAATTAGCTTAATGATGGAGGTCACACAACCAATGCCAGCAATTTCTGATTTACCTTACCCATGGTAGGGACCGAAGCCTCACAATAATAACGAGAATGTGAGGATTTTTCTTCACGAAGTAAGAGAACAAGAATGGCATCATCCAGCAATTGCAAGTGATTAATAGAAAGGGAGTAATCTCCCACAGAAAGTCATACACCAAGCCGATTAGCATGTTTCTAGTGCTTAATATTTGTACTTTTTAACCTAAAAATTAAAGTATTGCTAGTCCTGGATATATTTGGTCTAGATTATGCTTGTCTTTTAAGTTATTGTGAGGGAAGGAAGAAAACAGGGGAAAAAATAAAAACAAACGAATCTTGAATAACTGCCAGAGAAGAGATGGAAGCCTCCCAACCCTGAATACCTGAGTGGCTAGCACCCCATCACATAACAAACTGAGTATCTAAATATAGTTAACAACCAGAAATACTAGAGTAAATTCTGACATCCAATCCTAGAGGGCAGCAATTTTCTCTCATTATATTTGCTAAAACTTGATATAGTATACTTTCCAGTGCTTTTCAACCAGTAAATTTTTGGTTTTGTTAAAAGAATTGAAAATTTTCTAGCTTTTTGCTCAACATTTTTGTGAATTTACTTGATTTCAATCAATAATTTCATTTGCATTGTTTTAATTGTTTACTTACTAGATGTTGCTTTATCTTTTTTAACTTATAAGGGTGTTATATGCAAAAAAGAAAACTTCCATAGTGATGCTTACATGAACCCACCAAACAACGATGCTACACTACAATATTGGAAGTGGGAAACAAGGCAGCTATAGAGATAAAAAGCAGGTCTTACAAGGAGATGAGCCAAATGCATACTTTCAGTGTAAATATTACTTTAAGAGAACACATACAAACATAATTCTAGCTCAAAGCCAATTGACAATAAGAGAAGTAACTCGTGTGTTCTATAAAGATTATGACGTCTCCTCATCACATGCCCCTCAACATAATGCCTCTTTGGGCTCACCATTCTTGAGTCAGATTTCAATTTATTTACAAAGAATGTTTTTTCGGATATCATGGGTTTGATACCACATTAGATAAACATGGAGTTCTATCTCAAAGCTATTTAGCAAGGAGAGGAGTAAGGAGTAACACATACAAAATATAAAATAAAACCTAGTTTTGCAAGAATCCCTAAATTCGTGTGCAACAAGTGAACATTGAAATGTTCGTGACAGCAGCCTAGGTGTAGAAAAAAAAGAAAAATGCACCCAAAGTTCCAACTCAAAGCATGCAGAACTCTTCCGGTAAAATTTATCTCAAACCTAAAATCAAATATGAGATTATTCAAGATCCCTAGCTAGACAAGCTAGCATATGGCATAAAACTTCACGAAGAGGTCTTGTAAAATAAGTTCGAGATAATTTCAGAACATTAAAGGCTAACGTTAATCTTTTCTAATCGCATTCATCGGAAGCAAACAAGAAATTACTGGGAGAATGAAAATTGCAGAATTGAAAGATTGAGAAAGAAAAATGTCTCATTCTTGCAAGGAGGGATTGGAAAATGGAAGAAGGAAGAAGAAATATACCTGTATAGTAATTTCTTCTCGAGATATGTTTGGATTGTGATCGTAGCAAATGGAAGAGAGCGGCCCTCGTCATTCTCCAGAAGCAAAAACTCTTCCTTGCTTTACTTCGAAGCTGCAACATGGTTTTTGTAATTTCTTTTTTTCATTTTCTTACATCCCCTAAGGGGCCATTAGGCCCATTCATTTTATGGCCCAGTCAAAGCCCAATTTCACCATCTAAATCCCATTAAATTTTCTTATATACCCTTTAATCTAAAGTTATTTACAAGACTTCTCTATCATTTTTTTGTTGGCTTCAAATTTGAGATTGACCATTTCGATACAGCTTTTTTTCAATTAGGGGGATAAATCTTTTTGTCATTATTTTTAATTTGTAAGTTTCCAATAATACTATAAAAAACTACATTACTTGACTCGTGAAACTTTGAAAAAAAACCATAAAGTAACACGTAGATTAGATGAAAATTTTAGTCGTTTTTGTCCTTTGTTGTGGTTTGGTATGAATTTCATGTTAGTTAATTTCGATCTCTTTATCAATATTTATTTGTGTTTAGGAAGTGAAAGTTATATACCTAACAATAATGTTAGATGAGTTGTGGGCAAAAAGGTTAGTATTCAAATGCTTTGGTTTGTAAGGATAGTGTGCAAATGGTTCCCTCTTCACTTTTCACTTTTCACTTTTCCCTTTTTCCTTTTCCTCAATGCTTGTTCTTAAATTTTCTCATCTGGGTAAAGAATTTGGAGCTGAGTTGGAGATTTGTAGCAGAGATGGTGGTTGAATTTCTCAGCTTCGCTTGCGGAACCATTGGAGAAGGCAACATTTTCTGTCCCTACGCTTACTTTGATTATTGGGTTTAACACGAAATCTGTTGTTTTAAATGTGTACTGTCTGCCCTTACTCTATTTCCCAAATAGTTTTCTTCTTGAATTGAAGAAAAATCTTGAAATGACCATGGGCATTTTTTTTTAGGTAGGATAGTGGGGGCTTCTACATCATTGATTTGGTACAACTTGCTTTAAATTATAGTGGCCGAAAGGATTTTAGAATAATGTATTTTGCATATCTTATTTCTTTTACAATGCTTGCTATAAATATACACAATTAAGAGATTGCAATATGGAAAGATTACAATATAATCAAATATACAATTTAGGCAAGATTAAAGGGTAGAGATTGAGGAGTAGATTGTGGAGAGAATTGTGAATCTAAAAATATCATCTAATATCCTTCCTAAAACGGATGGCTTGGGATGAGTCAGCAATTTATCTCGAAGTTGTAGAAATGTTGGAGACGAGAGTGGCTTTGTTAGTAGATCAGCAAGTTGTTCGTTGGAAGAGATGTAACGAATGGATATATATGTCTTTGCAAAATACTTTTTCTCGAACAAAATGGTAATTAAACTCAATGTGTTTATTCAAGCATGAAACACATAAACATTATCACACCATAAAGTTGTTGAAGACTTAAGTGGAACATGAAGATCATATAGAAGTTTTTGGATCTAGTAAAGATCGATAGTGGCAGTGGCGAGTGGCGATATTCTGCTTCTGTGGAAGAACGTGAGCTTATAGGTTGCTTTTTGGAAGACCAAGATATTGGATTAGAACCAAGGAAGCCAATGAATCCAAAGTTGGAATATCAATCAGAAGTATCACCAGCCCAATCAGAGTCACAAAAGCTTTATAGAGATAACGAAGTTGTGTAAAATTTTATACCAAGGGTCGGAGTACTACATAGATATCGGAGTATGCGTTTGACTTCAGAGAAGTGAATAACAATGGGTTTGTGCATAAATTAACTAACATGATTTACAGAGAATGTAATATCAGGGCGAGTAAAAGTAAGGTATTGTAAGGAACCAATGAATTGGCGATATAGGGAGGGGGTCATTAAATGGCAGTGTAGTGGTATAAAGATCAATAGAAGTAGACATTGGTGTGACACAAGTTTTTGCAAAAGACATTATGGAGGTGTGAAGAAGATTAGTGAGATATTTGGCTCGGTTAAGGAAAATGGCATCAGTAGAGGAATGTATTTTGAGACCAAGAAAGTACTTTAAAGAACCAAGATTAGATATTTGGAACTCATGAGCCAATTGCTGTTTGGGAACAAAAATATACGAAGAGTCAAGTTTAGTGACAATAATGTCATCTACATATAGAAGTAAGTAAGTGAGAGAAGACCTGACAAATCGAATGAATAATGAAGAATTGGCAGTAGAAGAAACAAAACCTAGGGTAAATAAGATGTAAATCGATCAAACCAAGAATGAGGGATTTGTTTGAGAGTATAAAGACTCTTGTGAAGGAGGCACGCGTGATTTGGATATGTTTTATCCTGGAAACTAGTAGGTTGAGACATGTAAATTGTTTCCTAGAGAAGGCCATGAAAAAAGACATTTTTGACATCTAACTGGGTTAAGTACCAATTGTATTAAGCAACAAGAGCAAGAATAACTCGTATAGTGGGTTTCTTGACAACAATACTAAAGGTTTCATCAAAATCAAAGCCTTGTACCAGATGATAACCCTTAGCAACTAGTCATGCTTTGCAACAAGCAACAGAGCCACCAGGATTATATTTCGTGTGGAAAACCCATTTACAACCAACAACATTCATAGATGGAAGTCGAGGAACTAATGACCAGGTACCTTGGGCTTGGAAAGCATTAAATTCCCCACACATTGCAGATCACCATTTTATTGAAATTTTTTTATCGCAAAATCTTATTCTCAACCCCTTTTATACTATCAACAAAACTCAAAATGCAACGGTGGTCAATCTAAATGCCAAATATAATAAATACCTACCAAAACGTATACTTCATTAATAACAGGCATTTGATACATAATTACAACACTTTGACCAAATAACCAATGCTTAACTATTTCCAAAACGTTTAGAATTATCTCGTCGCAAATCCTTCAACCTTCTTCTCTATTTGGCCTAAACGCCTGATCCTGAAAGATGAATTTTTGAAAGAATAAGTCTAAAAGACTAGTGAGGTTTTATGAAATCTTTTTCGCAATACATTTCCATAAACATCATTTCGCATAAGTAATATCAAATCATTTCATCTCGCATAAACCTTTCTTTATGCTTAACAAACACATTCATACACAACAATTTCACATAAACACACATTAGTTAATAGTTATTTCTTTTGCGAAGGATCCCCAATCGTTATCTACGCTTGGTCTCATTACTTCGCGTTTGACTACTGTATCAATAGCATCCGAGAACATACAGATTCATCCTTGCTGCTCAGACCGCTAAGCTTTATACGCTCCTTTCAACGCATAAGCCAACTTCTTATCACTATGTAGTCCATACACTCCATGGTGGCCTTGACTCTTTATGTGCACATAAAAGTTAGTATCATCTCAAGGAATCAACTAATGTTTTAAAAATGATTTCTTACAATGGAAATCGTAATCATCAAATCAAGCTTTAACATTATAAATCATGCTTGAACACGTATAAACTTTTCATAGAAATCTCTTTTTGAAACACTTTCTTATTTGAAATCATCTTTCAAAATAGTAAAGCAGAATCACAAAACTTTTAATAAGAAAACCACTCACCACACTTTAACAAAAATCCTCCTCTTCCTTCTCTTCTTGTGGAGCCTTCTCGCGGAACAAATCACCGTACTTAATATTTTGTTTTTCTTCTTCTCACAAAAGTAAAACAGTAGCATTTTAGTTTTTTTTTTGTTCTTACTTAATGACCAAGCCCTTTATTTATAAAATCCTTAAACTATCTTAGTCATGCTTAAACTCTTCTCACTTTGCCAGCTTCTGCTTAAAACTTTACACATGTAAATTTAATACTCAACCCAATCATGCTTTAACTTTTTAACCTTACACATTAATCCCTGTCAAATCAGATTTGACATTTTCTTAACCAGACCTTACTTCTCACCTAACCCCATACCGCAAATAAATTTAACCACTTAAACATTTCTCGCGAATAACCTTATTGCGTGGTTATATTTTTACAAGAAACCTTCCTCACGAACTAACCAACTTTTACTCGCTTAGAACACTTATCACGAACTTAAACTTCAAGACTTCCTCGCAGACTTCTTCATCACGGAACCATTGGTTCTTATCGCGAAGACTACCCAAACACCTAGTTGTTTTAGTCAAAACTTAACTTACGCAAACTTTCTTTTGAGAGCGTTTAGACTTATAGATTCTACTACAAACCCTCTTTTTCTCAAAACTTCTTCACGAATTAACTTCTTAATTGCAAAACTTTATACTAAACATAAAAGATTTTATCGCTTAATCCTTTTCGCAGATTTATTCAAACGTCAATTTCTTTAATACTTTTAGCCGAATTTTACTTCCTATACTCAAATTAGAAACAGGTCTCACAATCAAAGAGTATCATGGTACATCAAGTGTGTATCATGGTACATCAAGTGTGTATCAAAGTCCAAAGATTATCAAGAAGTATCAAATTTATATCAAGTGTATCAAATGTATATCAGTAACAAGGAAATTTGTGGCATTTCACATCTTGTATATGTGGGTTGGTTTTGTTTTTATCATTTTTGCAAACAATAAATGTGTGTGCTATAGACTTAATTATTAATACTTGTTTTGCTTTTTTTTTTTTGTAAGTGCCCCTTGTTATAATTAAAATTAAAATTAAAATGAATAATAAAATTAAGAACTTAATACTATAGTAAGGATACATAAATGTAATAACTTAATTAAGGATAATTTAGACTAAAAATGTTTCTCATGAATCTCACATTTTAATATAGTATAGATACAAGATATATAGATACAAAATAAAAAAGAAAAAAAACCCTAAAATATGGATTCTAAAAGACAAAATGTGTAGTTGTTGAAAGTTGAGTTGATTTGAAAAATACTACACCATATTGATATATTTTATGACTTTGATTGTTTTCTTAGGTTTCATCTTGGGAAAATTATATTATATATATAGAGTTGGAAGACTTGAGCATATCTTGTAGATTAAGGTCCAATTTATTTTGTAGGTTTCATCCTGGAAAATTATATTATATTTAGAGTTAGAAGACTTCAGAATATCTTATAGATTAAGGTACATTTTATAATTGAGTGGAGAACATACAATTTGTTTTCTAACTAAAAACCATGTGACATATGGAGGTTCAAATCACATAATCCAATATCTTTGATATTAGACAATATATATACAAATATCTGAACTAACGTAGGTTTATTTTCTTTTAAGAAAGGTAGCTACTTAGTTCTATTATTTAAGATATAATTTTTGCAAAAATAAATTTGAGTATGTTATAGTATTAAGGTTACGAAGAAATATCAAATTTATGATAATAAAGTTTATATCACTTACATTTTTTAAATTGCAAAAATAGCAAATTTAAAATCAGATTATCGTTTGATTATCATCAATTACTAGTCATATTTGCCAAATTTGCAATATGAAAAAAAAAAAGTGTTATAAACTGTTTTTTTTTTTTTTAATTTTGTCATCTAATATAATTTCCTTTTGTTTATTTGAGTCCAGTTGAGCTAAACTCATGTTGGCTCAATAGATATATTTTCCTTTTATATTCATGCTTTTTATAGTCTTTTTCATCAAACGACATTCACAATAATGATATAGTAGGATCCATTTGGATTGACTTAAGATTTTTTTAAAAAAAAAATTCATTTTTCTTTAAACTCATTTTTGTGAAAATGGTTTAAAATACACTTTAAAAACTATTTTGATCCAAACACATCAATAATTAATTTGTTCATTAAATTGCTCTATTGCTAAACCATTTACTAGTTTAGATCTTTGCAAACACTTACAAATCTAAAACAAAATTAGAAGGATAAATCATTCTTAGATCAAAGACAATTCATTTCACGATAGAACAATTCATTTCAGAACTATCGTGATCAAGACTAAGACTAATTCAATCAATCATCAATTCTAAAGCAATATTTAAAAAAAGAAAAAACAACAACAAAGTGAGAATTCTTGAAAACACACAGTATTAATATCATTAATCTAAGTCATTTAAAAGGTCAAGAGTTGTGTAAAGATCCAATTCAAACGCTATTTAAACATAAGGAAGGCCACACTTACCCCAATCGCAATTCATAAATGGAAATATAAAAAGTTGGCCCGAGTCAATTATCTTTGTTGTTGTTTACTTGTGTTTTATAATTGTAATGAACAACGGTAGGTTCTGCCTCCAAATTTGTAATCAAATCAAACAATCTTATTAAGGAACGTGCTTAATTATCCAATTATGCTTGAAAATTATATTGGACTAACTACCTTCACTTTTATCATTACTATTAAGATATTGTTATTGCAATCATATGATAATTATGAGCTAACATTTGCTATTTTACCTTTACATTGAACTGTTACTGTCACGATTTTGATCCTACTTAGGATCAAATTGTAACAATAATTGTAGATGTGAAGGATTCATAACTCTAAATAAACGCGATCAAAAGTAATTCAATTACATTTACGATTTAAGTTTACTATAACTGATCTATCTAATTAAATTTTCTTACGAATAAACTAATTTTAATTATAGTTTGATAAACATAGCTTTGAATATGGTTAGAAAATATGATAGAAATTTTAAGGGGCATACTAATTAATAAGTCAAAAATACAAAACGAGCTATATAAACACATAAATGCACTTATAAATGGTCTTAAATAACCCCTATAGAATATAGGAAGCTTGATGTACACATTTAATAAGTTTGACACAACAAATTCCAATGCGGTGCACACTTGACACCACATTCTTTACTATTATGCCTATTATTTTTGTCATCTGTGTCATTGTCCAAACTATTTGACTATGTCTTCTACACAAGGACGAATTTATTAAGGTGTCAGGGACTTGTGTCTCTCTTACATTTTCGATTTTTGTATTTTAATATTGATTTTAAAATTACAATATATATTAAATAATATTTTATTGTTATTAAATTTTGTCTATCGTATAGTGGTTGTGTCCCCCTTTAAAACTTTAGGGTTCTGGGTTCGAATCTCATCTACTGCATCTGTTTTGGTCGAATAAGGGCGGGGAGCATATATATTTGAATACAATTTCAAACACATTGTAATAAATGTAACAACTATAAAATTTTAAATGCAAAGAGGTTCTCTATTTTTATTTTTGATTTGTTGTGATATAAATTTGTAAACAATTATAATTACTTTTGTTCACAATGAAAAACTTCAAACTTTATTAATCACAACTTTTTTCATCTTCTTATAGAAAATGAACTAAATAATTAAATTAAAATAATGCACCCCATTCTTTTTCGATAAACTAAAAGTTTTAGAAAATGAAGTTATGTATCTTCTATAGACAAAAAAAAAAAAAATATTATGAACAGTTGAATTATTAAAAAAAATAGAAACTATAAAAAACACACAGAAAATATAAATTAACAAATAATTTTTTATTATGCACAATTTCAATCTTCTATCTTCATCTTGAGCAATCTTTAATCTTCAAAAAAGTGAAAATTGACATATAACGTAAGAAGCATTAAAATAATTTTGTGTTCATATGATAGGTTTGGATTCAATTAATTATTAGCCCTTCTTTTTATTCCAATCATTAAAGCTCAATCTATAAACGTAAATTAAATTGTAGTTAATTATTACTCTAGTTATTCAATTATAAGTTACAGGCTTTTTAAAAATCGATTTACGTAATAATTTTTTAATTTAATACATTTAATTCTAGAACGTTTATTTACTTCAAATTAGAAAAAATATATAAATGTAATTAATTAAAATGTAGAGGGACAAACTTGTCTTAAAATGTTTTTTTTTTGGTTTAGCTTTTTATATATTATAGATATAGATGAAAAAATATTTTTTTGTCAACCCCACTTCCATTAAATACAATGATTCAATGGTTGAATACACATCATCCAACTGCTAACTCTTCACATATTTATTAGTTAGTCTATTCTCCGAAAAGTATTTTTAATAGATGACTTCCTAATTATATATAAACAGGTATTGTAGAATGCAGTAAAATAGACCAATTATTTACCTTTTATGTCAAATGATGTATAATGAATTTTTATCTAAATAAAATATTTACAACCAATAGCAAACTCTATCACTATCATTGATAAAATTCAAAATTTTGCTATAACTCGTAAATATTTTAATTTAATTTACTATTTTAAAAAATGTTCCTAAATATTATATATATATTTTTATATTATTTTTGAGAAAAAATCACCCCAAATGTAAATTTATTAATCAATGTAACCTATAAAGTTTAAAAAATAAAATAAAATATTGTATAGAAATAATAATAATAACAAAAGTTTTATTAGACAGTCTCTTGTCTTCAGTGTGTTTCTAGAAAGTCTCGGTATTGAAAATCTTGCCATACACGCTTAAGCTAAAAAAACACCATATTATAATTCATGGTGGATTAAATCCAATCTTCACCCTTCCAGAAGTTCTCCAAAGGAAGCATCCTCCTTCTTTCCTCTTTCTCCCTTTATTTAATCCACCAATCCCATCTTCATCTTCATTTCACCGTAATTTTCTTTTCTGAAACAAAATTTTCTTTTCTAAAAAAAAATTTTCTGTTTCAATGGAGTCAGTAAAGTATAATCCAGATGTGTTGGACGTCCTTGACGTTCAAGACGACGAAGACACTCTCTCTTTCCGTGATTTTCCAATTCTCCAACCACAATCGGAAGCCGGGGATTCCTGCAGTGATCACGACGATCGCCAAGATTTCTTCGAATTTCGCACCGATTTGAAGCGGAAAACGAGTTCATTGTTGCCTCCAAGTGAAATCGTTTTCTGCGGGAGGACTTTGGACATATTCCAAGATGAAGACTCTGCAAGTTCTAGAAATAGATCGGAATCATCGTTGATTCGAAACCAGAGCTTTCGGTATGGAAATGGATCGAGACCGTTTTCTTCGTCTGCAGTCGGCGGATTATTTGAAATTCAACGGAGTAATTCGAGGAGGCCGATGGCATTGATAGGATTAACAAAAACTCCGTCGAGAATAGAGTTGAGTGAGATTCGGAAGAGACAGGCTCGGTTAGCACCGACCCCGATGTTCCAGGTGGTTCCGAAGGAGACGACGGTAAGTGTTGTCACCGCCGATGGGTACGACAGCGGAATCAGCCCGTGGAGGTTAATTAAGCCTCTCAGGTATAGATCTGTTGTGGTTAGAGTATTGGCTAAGGCAGCTTCGACTTGTATGAGTCTTGTGTGAGTGAGGGATGGCTTGATGCTTTATTGTTTCGCTTTCTACATTTGCTTCATTGTAAGGATTTTTAGTTTTAGGTCTCATTCTTCACATTTTTTTAATTCTTTCATTTTCGGTTTTTGTATAAACTTTAGCTTGCCACCTTTGTCACATTTTTTTATTTACATGAGTTTGATATGTACATAAGAGTAAATGGAATATTTCACTACGTAATAGTAAACTTCACCAAATATAAATACCGGAAAATATCAATTTAAACTTGGGTTTTTTAAAAAATATTACATGGACAGATTTATTCACACGTGTCCCTCGTATTATCAATTTTTTATATTTTAATATTAATTTTGAAATATCATATTACAATATATATTAAATAATACTTTAATTTAACTAAATTTTCGTTAGGGTGCAATGGTTGTGGCTCACTCCAATCTCACCATTAGAGTTATTACAACTATTTTTTCAAATATCAAATTTCTTCTTAAATTACCATAAAATAGATTTTATTCCAAACATCAATAATTAAAAAAAAAAAAAAAACTTATTTAAGTTAAAACTCTAACATATTTCTTAACTTTGATAACAAATATTTAGAGAAAAAAAATGCAACAAAGTTGTGATTCAAATTTTCACTCTCAACCATATTCCATAAAAAAATGTTCTATTCTTTTTTTTTTTTATTGAATTTTTAAATTCACATATTTACATTACTTATATATATGACTACGAGCTAATTTTGCAACATTTTAGTAATTTTATTTCTCCAAAGACTCCAAATGTCAATTTTATTGACAAATTTCAATAATGTTATAGAAATAATTTTTTAAAAGAGGAATAAAGCCTAACCAAGATAAAACCCTAATTTATTTTCTAGCCGTCGGTTATCTAACAAGTATTTAGAAAAAATGCAACAAAGTTGATAATCTAAATTTCCACTCTTTCAATAATATTCCATGAAAAATGTATTATTCTTTTCTTTTTTGATGCAATTTTTAAATTCACGTTTACATTACAAAAAATTATGTGAAAATTGCTAATCTTTTCTTTATTGCTACAAATGTAGTGAATGTCGTTATTGGAGCAAGTGTTGAAATGTTTTTTTAACATTTTTTAGTGTGTTTATTATATAGTGTCTGATGCCCCACTATATAAATTTTTTGGGTATGCCACTGCTAGTTAACACGTGATTAATCGACCATATGCTTGTGTGTAATTCTTCTACTAAACGATCACGATACGCTATTGTGTAGAAATTGATACACGATCGTATATGTAGTATCAACACGATCGTGTAGTTTTCTTTAACGATGAGAAAAATGCTTCAAATCTAAATGATCGTGTTGACCACGCTAAACGATCTTTTAGATCATATCCACACGATCGTGTAATTAATTCTTTTTAAACGATGGGAAAAGGGCTTCAAATCTAAACGACCGTGTTGACCATGCATGCTAAACGATCGTGTTGAATATGGTAAGCGATCGTTTAGATCATATCAACACGATCGTGTAGTTTATTTTAAATAATGGAAAAAGGACTTTAAATCTAAATAATCATGTTGACCATGCTAAATGATTATGTTGACTATGGTAAGCGATTGTTTAGATCATATCTACACGATCATGTAGTCCTTTTTAAACGATGCAAAAATGACTTCAAATCTAAACGATCGTGTTGACTAGGTAGGCGATTGTTTAGATCATATCAAAATGATATTTAAACAATCTTGATATTCTGGAAGATGAACTGGAAGAAAGAAAGAAAAAAAGATGATGCATAAAAATAGAAGAAAGAAAATCTGAAAAGAAGAGCTGAAGAAATTTAGAAAAGAAGATGAATAAATTGCAAAGGAAAAGAAAAAATAGAAGTGTGAATCGTTCAAAATATTAAGAGCAAATCTAGAATTTATAAAATATTTTATCGACTTCATGGGATTTTCGTTTTTGTTACACTGACCGTAAATATTTTGGTGTTTTGTTACATTTATAAAAATTAACCTTTAAACTTTGAACTTTGAGATCATATCAATTTAAACCATAACCTAATAATTGTATCAATTTAAACTTCACTATGTAAAACTTAGAGTTTTTAAAAAATATAACAAACTGACAAAATATTTACACTATACAAAACAATTTTGAAAACTGAAAAAGTCCATATGCCCACAATGTAAAGTACCAAAATTATCCATGTCAACTCGTGATAAATCAACCACATGCGCTTGATACACAATCATGTAGAAGGATCGTGTAGATTTTGATACACGATCTTGGACATACCATGCCCCGAGATGCCTCGGGATGAAAGAACACTTCTTTTAATTCACTCGATCTCAGGCATACAATATACGAAGATGGCTCGAGATGAAAGACATAAATTAGATCTACACGATCATGTGCTTCATTTTAAATGATAACTTTCAAATTTAAACGATCGTGTAGATCACGATACATGACCTCGGACCTTAGTTGTACAGAGATGCCTCGAGATGAAAGAATTCTGCCTTTAATTCATTCAATCTTGGGTATAAAATGCCCCAAGATGCCCTGGGATGAAAGAATTTTTTCTTTAGTTATATATTGGATCTCAAGCCTTAGTGGTACCAAAATGAAAGACTTTTGTCTTTATTTTATTCGATCTCGGCATACATTGCCTCGAGATGCCCCAAAATGAAATACTTTTGTCTTTAGTTATTCGATCTGAGGGCCTTAATTGCATCAAGATGGCCCAAGATTAATAAATTGCAAAAAAGATGGCCCAAGATTAATAAATTGCAAAAAAGATATAAATCGAAAGGTCATATATATAATTTATAAAAAAAATAATCTCGTATCATGGACTTTTCTTATTGTTATACGAGCCATAAATAATTTTGAGTTTGCTACATTTATGTAAATATTACTCCTAAAGAACTTAGGACGGTTTTTCATTAAACTCCTGAATTTTTGTAAGTACTATCAATTGGATCCATCATTTATGTTTATATTTCAATATTGTTCTTGCGTTAATTCTCTCACGTGTTTAATTAATATGATTGTAATTGTTTAAAATTTTTAAATTGATATATATATATATATATATATATTACAATCTTTTTCATAATTTTGTGTCTAATAAATTTTTAAATCTATTAACAAGCCTCTAAACTTTTTATTTTGTTTTGTTTTTCTATTTTATATATTGATAAATTTATAAGACAAATAAAAGTTTTTAATTTTGTTAATAAAATTTTAAATTTATCAACACCTCTAAACTTTTTATTTTGTTTTTTTCCTACTTTATATATTAATAAATTTATAAGACAAATGAAAGTTTAAGGATCTAAAATTATGTACATATAATTGATTCATCTATAAACTATAGTCTATATAGTATATATAAAAAGATGGAAGTAGAGAAATTTTTTTGGTCTCATTTTACCCTTTCATTATAACTTTTTTTTTAGTTTTGTTTTAGTGGCAATATTGTTATTTTCATTATAACTTTTAATGATTGCTTTAGTGAAAATTATTTTTTAAACTTTTCATCTCTTTATTATAAATTTCATCAAAAAATTAATTTAAAAATTTTCACTTCAATTAATTATGTCATTTAAATTTGTTCAAATTCATTCACATTCCCCTTTCCCCTTAATCTTCTATCTCCCAACTATTCACATTCTCTATCTCTTTCATCCTTCCAAATTCTTCCTTTTCAAATCTTGGTTATAAATATCTCATTATTTTTTTTCATTCATGTTCACAAGTCACACCAAAATGCTAAGGGTGAAGAAGAAATCAAATCATGTTTTTATATTCTCTTCTATTTTTTTTTTAAATTTTGTTGTCTATTTTTTTTATATAAAATTATGCTTGTGTTTATTCCCTTCATTTATAGGTTTCTTTTTTAGTACATAATATAAGTTGGGAAAACTTAACCACCGACTTCGTAGTTGATATATACATATGTCTATACTTTTTATGTTTAAATAATGTAATATTGAGAATCCTTTTTTAATGTAACCATGAGAATCTTGCTCATGTTTTTTTCTACATTTATTTTTTTTATTAAAGCTATTTTATTAATGAAATGGTTGAGTGACTTATAATTTGATTTTATTAAAATAATGTAAATATTGTTGGAATTTATTTAGTATAAATAAAGGTAATAAAATGTGTTAAGCAAGAAATATTAAAGTCTTTCCTTTAATTTTTTACTTACAAAATCATTTAAAAATTATGATTTTATATTTATAATTTCATAATTTCAAAATAAATATGATTTTGGTGGATGTTTTACTCTTTCGTTACAATATTTTTTAGTCTTGCTTTAGTGGCAATTCTATCATTCACATAGATTTAATGTTTATGGTCATTTTCTCATTCAACAAGATAGAAGTTACACTTTGTTAACTTTTCATCTCCTTATTTTTAAAAAAATGTTTTGATTCCATAACTGATATTAGTTAATGCTCTATGCATGTTATTTTGATCATAACGTAACTTTTTCATCTTCCATAACTGATATTACATAATACTATATGTTATTACACAACTAACAACCTTTCTATTTTCCACTTTATTTGAATATATATAGATTAGATTGTTAAGTTTGCAACATGTAAACTCAAGATGTTAAGGAATGGAATTTGAATTATGCAAACAAATCAAATTCAAAGATATATTCGAAGGATGACAACATTGTCTCTTTACTAAATAAATTCATTTTCCACTCATTACAATGTAAATATAAAATGATATAAGTATTCAAATATTAAAATGATTGTTCCAAATTTTATAAAGTTAAGTTAAAACTATCATTTTTTCGTGTGTGATTTTCACGTGCATGAAACGTGTTGTTTACTAGTATACATATATATATCAAAGGATGAAAGTGGATAAATTTTTTAGCCCAATTTTACCCTTTCATTATAACTTTATTTAGTTTTGTTTTAGCGACAATATTGTCATTTACATATATTTAATGTTTTTGTCATTTTCATTATAACTTTTAATGATTGCTTTAGTGGAAATTATATTTTGAATTTCTCATCTTCTTATTATAACTTTTCTCAAAATTTAAAACATTTCACTCCAATTAATTATGTCAATTAAATTTGTTCAAATCCATTCACATTCCTCTTTCCTCCTTAATCTTATATCTCTCAACTATTCACATTCCCCATCTTTTTCAACCTTTCAAAATTCTTCCTTTTCAAATATTGGTTATAAATATCTCATTTTTTTTTCATTCATGTTCACAAGTCACAACAAAATGCTAAAGGTGAAGAAGAGATCACATCATGCTTTTCTATTCTCCTCCAATTTTTTTTTCTTTTTATATTTTGCTATCTAATTTTTTTTATATATAAAATTATGTTTGTGTTTATTCCTTCGTTTCTTTTTTAGTACACAACATAAGTTGGGAAAACTTGAACCGCAAACTTCGTGGTTGACATGTACATATGTCTATGTTTTTTATGTTTAAATCATGTAATATTGAGAATCATTTTTTAATGTAACCATGAGAATCTTGCTCGTGTTTTTTTTTCTTTATTTAATTCTTTTTATTAAAGCTATTTTATTAATGAAATTGTTGAGTGACTTATACTTTGATTTTGTTAAAACAATGTAAATATTGTTGAAATTTATTAAGTATAAATAAAGGTAATAAAATGTATAAAGCAAGAAATATTAAAGTCTTTCATTTAATTTTTTACCTACAAAATCATTAAAAAAAATTATGATTTCATATTTATAAGTTAATAATTTCAAAAGAAATATGATTTTGGTGGATTTTTTACCCTTTCATTATAATTTTTTTAGTCTTGCTTTAGTGGCAATTTTCATTCGCATAGGCTTAATGTTTGTAGTCATTTTCACATCCAACAAGATAAAAGTTATATTTTGTCAACTTTTCATTTTCTTATTAAAAAAAAAAGTTTTGATTCCATTAGTGATATTAGTTAATGCTCTATGTATGTTATTAAGGTCATAACGTAACTTTTCCATCTTCCATAATTGATATTACATAATACTATATGTTATTACACAACTAACAACATTTTTATCTTCCATTTTATTTGGATATATATAGATTAGATGATTAAGTTTGTAACGTGTAAGCTCAAGATGTTAAAAAATTGAATTTGAATAGTGCAAACAAATCAAATTCAAAGATACATTCGAAAGATGATAACATTGTCTGTTTACTAAATAAATTCATTTTCTACTCATTACGATGTGAATATAAAAATGATATAAATATGAAAATATTGAAATGGTTGTTCTAAGTTTATAAAGTTGAATTAAAACTATAATTTTTTTCGTGTATGATTTTCACGTGCATCGCACGTGTTGTTTACTAGCATATATAAAAGTATGGATGAGGAAAAAAATTTTGTTTCAATTTTACCCTTTTTCTTAGTACATTTGTTTTTTCTTATTTTGGTTTTATTGTAATTTTCTTTTTATTTATTTTTTAATTTAAAATTAATTATTAATAAATACATCTATATTAATAATTTTAATTTTTTCTTTCCAATTAATTATATCATTAACATTTTTCTAAAATCATTCACATATCTCTATCTTCCACCTATTCACGTCCCTTTATCTTTCACCTATTGACATTTCCTTATCTCATATTAACTATTTTGTAATTATTTCAACCTTTCAAATTCTTTCCCTTTTCAAATTTTTAGGTATAAATATTTCATTCTTTTTATTTTTTTTATGTTCAAGTCACAACAAAAAGTTGGTGTGTGAAGAAATTAGTCTTCCAACAAGTTCAAATGGAGATTTGTGAGCCAAAGCTACAAAAGCCCACGATCCTTCATTTGAACTTGTTGAGACGAACATTCCAATTTTGAACAACATTTCTGACAACTTGAAGTTTGAGTTGAGGAGAGCAAGTTTGGTTTTGAGGCTAAAATGGCTCTATACATTATATAAGTAAGGGGCTGTATTTTGGGGTTTATGCCATCATTTTAGTTCTGCTTGCAAGCTTGAAGAGAGATCCCTATGTTGTTTGTTAGTCACTTTTGTTTTTGTCTAACATTGTAAATAGAGAAGAAGAAAAAAAAGGAAATTTTGAATAAGCAAGAAGGGAAAAAAATATTATTGTATGGAAGTTGAATAATAAGAAAATTTATTTATTGTTGGCTGATTATTTACTTTTTATCTATTGGTTTGGTCATCTTAATGTGTTAAAATTGTCTTGATTTAAGTAACAGACTTTTTTTCTTGAGCGTAATATTCAATATTTAAATTTTAAATGTTGTTTTTCTTGAACAGTCATCGAATTTATCCCAAAATTATTTTTGCTATTTTAAACATTCGATATGTAATTAATACATGAAAAAAAGCCCTACTCATCAATCTAAAACTTAATTGAATGGATTGTTTGATACTCATATTATCAAATTCTTTATATCTTTTAGCTCATTCTATTTATACATGCATATAACACGTCTTGAGGAAGAAATCTATCTAAAAATAAAGTTAGAAAAATGTATTTCCAAAAATTATTTAAAAAAATCATTAGTAAATAAATATAGTTTCATTCTATTTAGGTGAAAAGTTAACCAACTAGTTCACTTTAAAAGATGTTCAATATGCCATGACCTAGTAAATATAATTGAAACTCTATAAACCTATTTGTCATTTGTTTTAAAAAAAAAATGAGATTACCCATTTGATAATGTTTTTATTTTCAGAAAATTATTTCACGTTTTCTGTTTCTCGTTCCCTTTTTTTTATAATAAGAAAACATAGGTAACTATTTCTGATTCTTGTTTCTTCAAGAAAAAAAGAAACTAAAACAAAAATTTATTTGATAATTATTATGTTTCTTGTTTCATGGTTATATTTTTCTTTACATTTTTACTTATTTTTGTAGTTTAAATATAATCTAATTAGGTAAAGAAAATAAAAAAAATATATATAGAATTAATTAAAAGGTAAAAAAATCAATTATAAAACATTAATGTTATCAAATATACCAACCTCGTTACAAAATTAAAAATTGTAACATAATAGTTTTTATTAATTATATGTTGTCAAAATTTGATTTGAAATATAACTATTTCTCATTCAATTTATTTTTCTAGATTCAAATTCAACTCAATTATATTAGAAGTATTTTTAAAAATAGCAAAATAAAATAAAATATTTGCAAGCTATAGCAAAATTTTGGATTCTATCGCTTGATAGTCTTCTATCACTATAGCATATCAGTGATATTTATTATAGGTTGTAAATATTTTGTAAAATCTACTATTTTTAAAAAAAATTCATTATATTATTATATAAATGTTGTGGTTGTAAAATTTTAAAGATAACCTAAATAGTTATCATAGTAAAACGAATTATATAATATAAAATTCTAACTAATTTTGATGATATTAAAAATAATAAATTTAAATTTAAAATAGAGAAATTTTTAAAAATGGTAGATTTTACAAAATATTTACAAAATATTTACAACTTATAGCAAATTCTATCACTGATAGTCATTGATATGCTTAGTGATAGAAGACTACCAGTGATAGAATCCAAAAAATTTCTAGTAAATATTTTAATTTATTTTACTATTTTTAAAAATGCTCTTTTAAAATAATATATAAACATATATATTGTAAAATTTGAAATTTAAAATTCGAAAAACATTTAAATAAACATATTTACAATTTAAATTTGAAAGATCAAATAATATATAAACTTAAAATATTGAACGATTTAAAATTCAAAATTAAATTAAACATATAAATATAAGAAATTAATAAATATAAGATTATAAAATAAATATAGTTAAATAGAAAAGAAATTTTAAAGTTAGATATAAAATTTAAAAATCAAATAATACATTAATCTAAATATTGAAAATTTAAAATTTAAAATTAAATTAACATATAATTATGAAAATTAAGAGAATAAAAAAAACAAATTAAAAAATATTAAGCATATATTTGAAATATTAATAAAGAAAGAAAAAGGAATAAATTAAGAAATATTAAAGGACGTTTTTAAAAATAGTAAAATAAATTAAAATATTTACAAGTTATAGTAAAATTTTGGATTCTATCTTTGATAGTCTTCTCTCACTAAAACATATTAATGACTATAAGTGATCGAATGATAAATGATAGAATTTGCTAGATTGTAAATATTTTGTAAAATCTACTATTTTTAAAAATTATTCTAATACTAAACTTATAAATATGAAAAAAAATTTAAAGGAAGAAAAAATAAAATAAAACAAAAGAAAGAAATAAAAAAGAAATCATGAAAATTGAGGATTGAAAGACCTTTACGTCAAAAGTGTATTAATATAAATTTTCGTCATCCACAATTAATCCTCATTTAAGACCAATGTCTAACTCTCGGTAAACATTCAATTTCAAACTTAAATATGTTGTTAAGGTTAGTAAACTAAAAATAATCACAACATTAACACACTAACAAAACCATTAAAATTTCCATTTGGTTCACATTTAACTTCTATCAAATTTCTGCTTTAAGGAAAATCAGAAACTTCCTCTTTCAGTTCTTATTTCTTCAAATCCACTCAGTAAATTTGAAAACATTCTTCAAGAAACTTGTTCCTCATTAACTTAACGAACTTACCTCAAAGTTTCAGCTCCAAATTCAACCTCAGTTGCTAGATATGAAAAATTCTTCTCACCTTGTCCGAACTGTCTTTCCACCTTTGTATTCTTCAGTTTCTTCACACCTCAACTCAATAATTTCTCTCCTAATAGCTCATAAACATAACCAGACCTTCCCTCTTCTTGGTTGACACACCAACCCAATCTCCTCTTCACCTGCTCATAAAGAATAAACACCCATAAATCCTTAAGGAAAATCGTGAAACAACTCCCCATTTAACAACATTTTTTTTGCTTACCGTCAAAATCACAGAACCTACTTCCAGCTGGAATAACTCCAAATCTGTTCATCAAATAGAAAACTTCCTTCTACAAACGTGTTCCAAATTGACTTAACTAACATACCTCAAATTTTCAGCTCAAAAGACCAACGAATGCTCCAAATTTCATCCCTTCTTCAGGTCTCGCTCAATCTGTCCTAATTCCTACAAAGCCTCAGTCTTTCTCGTATTTCTTCCTTCACCCTCAACAGAAACTTTTTCAGCTTTACACTCACATAAACTACACTCTCTCAAGTTTAATTTGCCACTGAAATCAGAACAATTGGTTATGTAGACAAGAAGTTATCATCCGGTGAAGGTTATCCTTAAATAAACTTCTGCAGGCTGATGTTGCATATGAAGTTGACACCTCCTACGTCAAAATTTGATTACTTTGCATAGTTAACCTTCGTTTTCTTCCTCGTTAACTTCTAGCTCAATTGAATTACTTAATGGTGTAAATATCCCTTTTTGCTTAATTAAATTATTTTATTTAACTTATTACCATTTACTTTGATTTTTGTTTATCTCTTGCTTTTGTTTTCTAAGTTAAATGTTCAATCCATCCTTGTAAATTCCATCACATGTTTTCAATTAATTATTCTCCTGTGTCTCTTGAATGCGTGCCTATCACCCTTTTCTTCGTACCAACTTCATTTCAATCGACATGCTTAAGGTACTAATAACAACACACTTTACCTTTTAACACTTAGGAATTTCGTAAACGTTTAAATAATCACAACTAATTATAAATATCACGACTTATTCTAACAGATTTTATAGGTATTACAAAAGTTACATATAGTAGCTAAGTTTCAATGTTTACACTTCAATTGATTATATTCCATATCATGGCGAGTGCACGTTGAAATTAAAGGTTGTGTTAACTTTGAAAGAACAATCAACGTGATAATTAACATCATGATCATGCCGTAATTGCTTTCAAGACAGTAGTTCATCTAGCAATTCTCAACATTTATAATTTTTTATGTGAGAATTATCCATTTCTCATATTTGCTTTTCAAGTGTCAACAATAAAAATGATCTTTGAGAGACAATAAAGGTTACTTTTTCAATTTTTAGTTTACATAATCAAATTAAAATTGTAAAATTAAGTGCAACTATTGACATCTATTGAAGGTTGAGGTTTCTACACACGAACCACATCAGATTGGTAAATTGATTCTTCCAATAAAAATACAACATCCTAGGGTAAAAACAAAACAAAAATACGTAAAAGTTGTATTTTAAAAAAAATAATTTTATAAGATCCAAAGTTTGTAGAAAATATGTATATATAAAAATAAAAGATTTTCCGAAGAAAAGTAATAATTAATATAGTGAAACAATCCATTATTTCGTGTGATTTCACAATTATTTTGTGACGTCACAAGTAACATGTATAACATCAATTTATTATAGATTAAAAATTACCATGTAAAAAATAATTAAAACTACAATATTGCACTAGTAGATATAGTTACATATATAATATTTATTTATTATAGGTTTAAAATCACTATTTAAAATATAATTAGAATTACAAGAATTCACCGGTGTTTCATGACTAACATTAGCATTTCATAAATGTGATTATACTTATAATACAAAAGATGTGAAGATTCAATCATATAATATTTGAACCATAGTTCAATCAATCAAAGTTCAAGTAGATTTTTTTATCTATCATAATCTTATTACAAATGTTTTCAAAGTTCAACTTCCAGAGCTGTAACTAAGAGGGTGTTTAATTTAACTTTAACTAGTGTTGAATAATAAGTTATTTCAAATACCTTCTAAACACTTACAAAAATTATTTTAAAAAGAATTTAAATAAAAATGAGTCCTTTGAAGGACCTTGGCTTAACAGGCCATACGCCAATGACGCCTTCATATTTAAATTCTTAGGCTACACATGCTCAAAGCTATAAACAAGTTTTAGAAAGCTCACCCATGTAAAGAGAAGATTCAAACTTAAGTCTTAACATCTTGGTCCAGGACACAAGTCTTAACCACTTTATATTCAAGTTGGATATTTCTTAGCAACAAAAAGAAAGAATCTGCTCCCAAGTTATAAATTGAACAAAGAAGTTGTGGTTTCTAGTGATCATCAATTAACCATTTATTGGAAAAGGTCACCCAATGAATAACTTCCAATACCTCGGTGTACCTTGGAATATTCACTCTTCCAAAGGAAAAACAAGGAAGAGTAACGGATCAACTGCATTGCAGAGGAGAGTTTCCAAAACTTTGCATCAAACATCTACTGAAGTCTACTGATTCCCAATTGCCCGAAAACTCTTGTGGGAATATCCCAATTGCCCCAGCTCCATTGTTTGTCCGGAGAGCAAAGGCAAATTAAGATTTTATAAACTGAGCCATCCCAAGAACTGCCTCATACATTATCAAGTGTCAAAATGTTTCCACACTGGCATTTTGTGGGTCTTTACTGAATAACAATATTTGAAAGTGCAACAGAACCCTGGCTTTTAGAGGGGAATGGAAACTAACCATCATCAATATTTGATTAACCTTCTCTCTTACGTTTCCCAGTACGTTTTGCACTATCCCTATCCCCTTCACTGGGTGAATCAGCGTATTTTTCTGTCCAACATTTCTGTACCATAGTTCTCACATTACTGAATAACTTGCGATCCTCACGATCCATCGCATTCGTGGAGATTGAATTTACGATCTTTACAACTTCATGCATAGCCTTAATTGTTTGTCTAAATCTTGACTCCCACGATTCGGCTCGTCCAACAAATTTGCGGGTGATCTTTTCATACCATTGCAGATACTCACTTTCGTCTACACTATCAACACCATTATTGATAAATTCATACCTATCTGACCATTCTTTGAGCTCTGGTGGCAGTTCCTCCTTGCTATCCATTGAAGAAATTTTACGCTTCCAATCCTCAATGTCCTTCGGAATGGGTTGAGGCAGGCCAAACTGTCTCAAACATCGGTCTGGAAGATGTTTCTCAGCCTTATCAAAACAAATTAACATTGTTCTTGACGTGCGCAAGACCAAACTGTTCTTGATATCTTCTGGTACAACAGAAAAGTCCATATCCTTGTAGGGAAGCCATTGTACCTATATATCGAATAAACAAAAAAGTCATACAATCTTCTATTATACAGAAGGGGGAAATACTAAAGTATTATAGGAAACTTACATCAGAGGGCTGAAGAGAATCCAAGGCCTTACGGTATGTGGGCAAATTTATTCCCATTCGGGAACCACTTCTATTTTCCGTCCATTTAATTAGAAACGGAAAACAATTCTCTGGGTCCTTTTTTAGTTTGGGCCGGCCAATATTCAAGTGATAATAACTCCAACACTGTTATGTAGGTGAGGAAAAAAAATCCAGATAGGGTGTCAGCATTTTAATGAGAACACGACATTTCGGAGATGCAAGATAATGATAGTCGCATTGACCCTAAGTTACCAACATTCGCGAACACTAAAAGAAAAGAGCAACAAGCTTACATGCCTGCAGAAGTGTTAAAGAACCGCTAATAGTGCGCTGAGATTTAAGAGAAGCATTGCCTAGTGCTCTATACAAGAAAGCCAAAGCAGCAGCACCCCAAGCATACTTCCCAGCTTCATCAAAATCCTTGAATAGTGAAAGGTACATGACACTAACTTTGTTCCCACTTGTTGAGGCAAATATAGTACTGCCTAACAAGTACAAGAGATATGCACGAGTAGAATACTCTATTTGTTCGATCCCTGCATCTTCGGGGCATTCAGAGAAAACCTCCTTCAACCAAGTTAATTTCACAGCACCCTTGAAATCTGTTGGAGCTTTCCCGAGTAAATTTTCACAAAGTGACTTGGGGTCAACATCCACATCTGTAACAGGTTTTCCATCAATTGACAATCCGAGTAGAAGAGCAACATCTTCAAGTGTTATTGTCATTTCTCCAACTGAAAAATGAAAGGTATTTGTTTCCTTTCTCCATCTCTCCACTAATGCTGAGATAAGCGCACAGTCAAGGGTTACAGCTGGCATCAATCTCAAATACCCGAATCCAGCCTTTTCAACTAGCTCAATCTGTTTTCCTGTAAGTTTCCATCTCTCAAGAATGGAAGTATGCTCTAGACACCTAAGCACACCTCTTTCCTGCAATTTTTTAAATGCATAACAGTAAAAATATATCTCAACCTATGTATACACACACACACACACACACACACATATATACTGGGTTATAAAATGGATACAATATCATTGATCAAAGCTCCAAAAAATCTAAAAGTCTATTACCTTTCCATCCCAAATGTCTGATGAAATGTGATTATCTTGCTCTTTGAGAATTAAAGGATCATCTGGTCCAGGAGTTGCACTGGATTCCATTTTCTTGGTTAAAGAATGTAAAACAACTCAAAGAAACAGGCTAGACACCGAATTTAAGCTTCAGCCATAAAAGAAAACCTCACACAGTCATCGGCCAAGGCAAAACAGGATCATTCTACGGATTGTTTGCCTGAATTTCAAAGGAAAATGTCCTTAAGATTAAAATTTCAAATTATTCAACCTGCTTGAGGATTGACATTCAGGGTTAAGTTCGGAAACAACAAGAGTAAGTTCATAACAACCATTGGATCTAGTCAGTTGATATATACAGATAAGTAAAATTAAAAAACTAATTCAATTTCAAAGCAAAATACTGCAGAATTTGCTAGCGTGGTCGAACATTGAAATAAATAAATACCTAGAGAGTGGAATTAGGAAATAGGGCATCGCGTTCAGTTGCTACAGATGGAACGCAATTCGCGGAGGGGGCTGAAGTGCTACGGAGTGGAGGGGTTGGGTCCATCAGCAGTTTTGATTCTTTGTGGTGACTGACGAATAATGTACTCAAAACTAAAAGAAATTGGAAAGTACGCGCCAGCGAGCGGAGGTGCAACGAACGGCAAACGGAGGATGACTGGGGTGCAGTTCGACGGACGCCCACGCTCAAGACGACGGACAATGAATTGAAAGAGCACGGCGTGGTCGGCGTCAATTGGCGGAGAACGGCGTTTTGGGTTGGGACTGAACAGAGCACGAAATGGAGGGAAATGTCAAAACCCTAAAAAGTATATATATTAAACCAGGTTGAGTTTAGTCGAATTTCTCTATCTGGACACCAAAACAACCGGTCAGTCTAGACATTTTGGTCCTCAATTATAAAAAACAAAAATTAAAATCGTATTTTGGTAATTCTTTTAGATGTAGTTCTATATTTGAATGATTTGGATCTGGATTCATTGTATTACTAAAATTGATAAATAATCAAGAAATGTTACTAATTTAATTTATAAATCTTTTTTGCGAGCATAGGAACATTATCATCACATTTATCATATAAACCTAAAAACTAGGGGTGTAATCGGGTTGGGTTGGATTGGGAGACATTCTCAACTCAACCCATAGTGTTATATGAGTTGACAACTCGAATAACCCGAATTTAGTTTCCAACTCAACCCGTAAAATTTGGGTTGGGTTGGGTTGGGTTTAGGGTTTTTTTTTTCTTTTTCGTTTAGGGTTTAGAGAAATGGAGGTGGACGGCACGATTGTAAGGGAGAAAACCGAAGAGGGAGAGAGGAGATCGAAGAGGGAGAAGATCGACCGTCGGAAACAGAGGTGGACGACGCGATTGTGAGGGAGAAGACCAAAGATTGAGGTGAGATGGAAGAGAATAATTGAAGATAGTGAAGAAGGGTGAGCCGCGCGTGCGACGGGAGGAAGACCTAGTTTTTAGATTTTATTTTATTAAATATATATATATATATATATGGGTTGATGACATGTATTGTTAACAAAGAGTGGTCAAGAGTATAGAGTTGGCTAAGTATGTAGTCAAGATGTTGGTTGATGATATGATGTTGATTGATGACATTCAAAGTGAACAACCAAAGGGCAACCAAAACAACGTTAGACGACCAAGAAGATGCTAGGTCCTTGGAGTGTTAGGTGGTCATATTATGAAGGTTGTGTTGGGACTAAGTATCTCTTAGGCGGCCTAAGTATGTGAGTTAAGAGACCAGAGTGAGGACTATGGCACAAGGCTAAGTATCTTCAAAGAGATTAAAGTTAGGAGGATATGCTTACTAGGCAGCCAATTTGGAAGGAGGAAGGGTCATGCCACATGAGGGTTAGGCAACTTAAATGAGACTATGCGACCAATGATGTAAGATGAGGACAAGGCGACCAAAGTAAGTTGGTAGGCTAGATGTTGAGCTAAACCTCTTAAGTCGGTTTAGTGGGGGACACATAGCCAACTAAGGTTAAGCATCAACTTAATTAAGTAGGTGGTGGCAAACAAATTTCAAAGAAGCCTATAAATAGGCTAATTTAGCATAAAGAGTTCTTTAAATTCCCTAATATAAACTTCATGGTTTCAAATGAAAGATATTTGAGTGTAGTTCGTGTCACTACAAGAAATTGGGAGTTTCCTGATGTAGGAAAAATCATCGAGAAACATGACGTCGGTAGAAGCTAGTGTTTCCCGACGCATCTTGGTGCACGTCAGGGGAAGGTATTTCTCCCGACGCAGACACATTAGCATCAGAACTGACCGTAATGGTTTAGGGTTCCTCCGACGTGGTGTGAGATACGTCGAAAAATGGGCTCCTATTTTCGACGTGGAATGTGTAGCGTCGGAAGAGGGTGGACAATTAATTGTACCATTTGACCTTCCTCTGACGTGGTGCCAGGTGTGTCAGGAAATGTGCACCTATTCTCGACGTCTACAGTGTTGCATCAGAGGAAGGGCAGATCATTAATTGTACGTTACGCCTTCCTCCAATGTGGTGTCAGTAACGTTGGGAATAAGGTTTAGGGATTCCCGACGTGTCATTAATCGCGTCAAGAATAGGGGCCCATTTCCTAACGTTTTCGTTCTGCGTCGGGAGTTCACTGTCTTTTTTAACTCCATTCTTTATAGAATGGAAACAGAAAAGAGAAAGAAAACCGAGAGAGGAAGATCAAGAACAAGAGGGCATTTGTCGTCGTTGTCCTTGTCCAACCATTCGTCGTCGTCTCCGCCGTCACTCTTCATTCCGGTAAGTGGTTTAGTATAGTTATTGTTTTGTTTTAGTTAATTAGTTTTAGTATTTAGATTTCAAATTAGTTTTAGGTTTTAGGTTTCAAATTAGTTTTAGTATTTAGATTTTGAATTAGTTGTAGGTTTTAGTATTGTATGTGAATTTGAAGTGTTGTTAGAATTTTTGAATTAGTTGTAGGTTTTTGGAATTTGAATTTGAAGTGTTGAAGTTGAGATTAAAGTGTTGAATTTGAGATTGAAGTGTTGAAGTTGAGATTGAAGTGGTGAATTTGAGATTGAAGTTGAGATTGAAGTGTTGAACTTGAGATGGAAGGTATTTAAAAAAAAAAAAAATAGAGGAACTCCCGACGCTGCATTGACAACATCTTCGACGTTCATACAACGTCAGGTTTAGGAATTCCCGACGCACAACAAGTTGTGAGTTGGGAGTTCCTTTCCTGACACATTTGTCCCGACGCGTGTCCCGATGCATAAATATTTGTACGCACATTGGACGGAGAAGCCGAAATGTCTGCGCTCATCGTTGATTGCAACAACCTTTGTACGCTAGCCGAAGCTTTTACTTCCGAGCTGATCTTCTCCAGTCGCGTCGTCTAATTCTCGTATGTGTTACCTCTCCGATCAAAGCCTCTTCAAGTCCCAGTCGTGCATTCGTCCTTCACAAGCTGTAGCCGCCTGAGCCGGCCACCTCCCATTTCGAGCAGTTTTTTAGCCTTGTGAACCATCCTCCAGCTTCCACTCACTACAAGAAAACGGAGATTTTGCAACGCCAGAAACGACGTCGCTAAAAGCAACGTCGACGTTGCTGGACTTTCGACGACGTCCGTGTTAACACGTCGCTAAATACCACTTTTTGCGATGTTTGGAAAACGAACGTCGCTAAAAGTGTATTCATTAATTTATTGTTTCACTTTTTCGTGACTTCCGTCTCAGACACGTCCGGAAAGCCGAACGATTCGTTTTGGTTAAGGTTTTTCGCCACGCACGTCGCCTCCACGTCGCAAAAAGCTGAATATTTAATTTGTTTTTACATGTTCCGCGACGTGGCACCCTCCGACGTCGCGGTAAGTCAAACCATAATTTCGTATGATAATCTCTTCCGCGTCGTGCCTCTACAAGACGTCACGGAAAGTGAAATGATCATTTGAAATTATAAACATTTCTGCGACGTCATGTCCACGTACGTCGCCGAAAGTCGAAACTTCAACGAAACGATTAGACTTTCCACGACGCAATGGTGACGTATGTCGCGGATACGCCAACGTATTAATTTCGATGTCGATCTTCCACGACGCAGTGTCCTCCGACGTCGCCGAAGGTCTAAACGTCAACGAAACGATTCGACTTTCCGCGACGCAACTGTGACGCACGTCGCGGATAGTCGAATGTATTAATTTTGATACTCGACCTTCTGAGATGTCGTGTCCTCCGAAACGTAATTAATTCGTTTTTGGACCTTCGACGATGTGACCGAGCAGACGTCGCGGTAAGTGAAACTAAACCGCGACGTCACCTACCTCCTGCGTCGCGGATACCTGCTTTCTGCGACGTTTTCGAAGACGTCGCGGAAAGTCTTGCCTATTTATTCGAATTCATTCAACAATTCCCTCACAATTCATTCCAAATCCAAATCTTTGAGAGAGAAAGGGAGAAAGTTCGAGAGAGAGTGTAATTTCGTCGTCGCCGCACCACCTACTGCCTCCTACTACTGTGTTGAGGTCATTTTTTTTTTTGCATTTAAGTGTTTGTTTTTTGTAAATATAATTTTAATTATGTGTATGTGTATATTTAATGTATATGTATATTTATATTTAATGTATATGTATATGTATATTTATATTTAATGTATATGTATATGTATATTTAATGTATATGTTTATTGTATATATGTTAGTATAATTATATGTGTATGTGTTATGTGTAATTTATAATTATATGTATATGTGTTAGTATAATTTATGGTGTATGTATATGTATATATATATGTAAGGTTATTATATTTTTGTGTAAGTATTAATTATATGTGTGTATGTGTTATGTGTACATTTAATGTGTATGTGTTATGTGTATATGTTTTCTTCATTACTTGTTCAATACTAGCTTGTAAATCATGCAACTTGTTCAATACCAGTAGTAGTTAAATATGTTGCATGATTTACAAGCTGGTATTGAACAAGTAGAAGAGAGGGAGGAAGAATTAGATTTAGAAGAAGACAGAACAAACAACGTATTTAAGGAGTTATTAAATCAAGCAAGTTGTGAGCTATACCCCGGGTGTTCAGAATTTTCGTCACTAAATTTTTTGGTTAAAATGATGCACATCAATGTTCTCAAGGGTTGGAGCAATAAGTCATTTGATATGATGTTAGAGTTAATAAAACGTGCGTTTCCAATGTGTGGAACTAACATCCCTAGTTCGTTCTATGTAGCCAAACGAAAATTGCGTGATTTGGGCTTAGGGTACGAGACTATTCATGCTTGTAAGTATATGACTGTGTATTATTCTGGAAGGAGTTCGAGGACTTACAACAATGTCCGACTTGTGGGGAGTCCCGATATAAGATTAATTCCAACAGATAGAGAAACAAAATTCCACAAAAAGTATTGCATTATTTTTCATTGGTGCCAAGATTACAACGACTGCTTGTATCGTAAGAAAGTTCGACAGACATGCGATGGCATAAGAATAAACAAGTGGAAACAGAGGACGTGTTGAGACATCCAGCCGATGCAGAGGGATGGAAGCACTTTGATTCTGAATTTCCTGATTTTGCATTGGAGCCACGAAATGTTCATTTGGGGTTAGCTTTAGATGGATTCAATTCGTTCGATCATATGAGTACCTCGTACAGTATGTGGCCTGTTGTGTTAATTCCATACAATTTTCCACCATGGAAATGCATGAAAGAGTCATGTCATTGCTTATTCCTAGTCCTAAATCTCCCGGCAGAAAAATTGATGTGTACCTACAGCCATTACTTGAAGAGTTAAAAAATTTATGGACGTTTGGTGTGCGTACGTATGATTGTCTAACAGATCAATATTTTCAGTTTTGATCATCGTCATTTTTAGAATGTAGAAGCAATCAAATATGTGTAAGGCTGTTAGGGCGCGACAACCTTACAACCACAGGAGCTGCACAAAGTCGTTTCTCCAGCGACAAGTAGAGCTCACTAAACTACACGGTCGTTCTGTAGATCGTGTCGAGTTATTCAAAGAAACGCACGCCAGTAGTAGTGGCGATTTCATTTCACCAGCTGCAGAGGACGCTTTTGTAAGTTTTAGATCGTGTCGAGTTATACTTTTAATTATATGTTTTTAAGTCATCTCTCAAATTACTTACAAGCTTATCTGTTGAGCAGAATCATATAGTGGAACTGCAGTCTCAGCCAGTTCCAGAAGGTTCTGAACCACTTACTGAGGACGAGATATGCGAGACAGTTTTGGGTAGACGACCGGACTACTCAAAAGGTCTTGGTTGGGGCCCAAAACCCAAGTCTAGGACTGCCGCTTCATCTTCTTCCTCTAGTGTGTATGACTACCAGACACACATAGCAGAGGTTACCGAACTCAGAGCGAGCCTTGACAACGCTAACTGAATGCTCCAAGAACAACACTTGAGGGAGGAAGAACGAGATCGTCAAATGGCGGAACGAGATCGACAAATGGTGGAGCATGCACGGAAGATGGAAGAGATGAAGAAGATGTTTGAGGAGATGAGTCGAGCACAGAGAGGCACGCACTTTTCAATATTTAATTTGTTTAACTTTTCATATGTGATATTCTAATTACCAATACTTCCATGTTATTTGCAGGTTTGGCGTCTATTGCACTTTAAGTTTTTTTTTTTTTAATTTTTATGTAATGTTTTGAATTATGTAATTAATTTTTTGTATTGAACATATTTAATGTATTTTTTCATTTCATAATGAATAATATTTTCATTTTAATCGGTTGATTACAAATTTTATTACATTAGTTTTACTAATGCCTAAATAATGATAATAAAATTATTTTTTAAAAAAATATTTCGTGACGTCGGTGTTGCCGATGTTGCTTCGGCGACGCCGACGTCGCGAAAGCCTTATGCGACGTAATGGGCCGTGCCCGGGGGAAACCTTCCTTGACGTCGTGCCGAGATGCGTCGCGAAAAGTATCCCTGATGCTCTTTTCGCGACGTGGTTGTCGACGTCGTTCACGATGTTGCGGTAGCCTTCCTCGACGCAGTTTAGGGTTTTCGGCGACGTTTCTGTGTGTTGGGGAAGACCGTTATTATTGTAGTGACTCTCTTCCAACCGCGAGTTGCCCTCTTTAAGCCAACCATTTCATCCTACTTGAGTCTTTTGGGTATGTTTTGTTGGGTTTGGTAAACCCAAATAATTTATTCTTTGAATTTTAAATAACTTTGCATTGGGAATGAGTTGAGTTATCTTTACTTGAAGGTTCAAGTGTTAATTTGAGGATTTGAGGTTGCCAAATTTTCATTCAAAGTTGTGTCGGTTTCAACCTTAGCTTTGGTAAGTTGGATAAGTTTGAATGCTTAATTAAGTATAAGTAGTTGGGTGATATTGACAAAATTAATAATTTTAATTTTGTTGTGTTTAGGAAGGGACAATATTTTTTTTAGCTAATCTCTTGGTAAGAGATTCTTCTATTAGACCTTCACCCGCTTGCATGTATGTTCCTTATTATGCATTAATGTAGCTAAGATGCATAATATGGGTATTAGAGATGACTGTTATGAATGGCTACATAGATGACTGTTATGTATGGCTACATAGATGACTGTTATGTATGACTAAGATACGATCTGACCAAGATACATTATGAATGAGACATGCTATGATTGAGATATGTTGACTGAGTTGTGATATTTATGTTATGATATACATGAGGCTATGGTGTTCTGTTAGCTTTGTCTGTTAGAGTCGTATCATATGGGTGTCCCTCGGGATCACCACCTATTTATGCATGTGTGGCCAGCTTTTATGTGTGATTCGATGGGATCACTTACAATCCAACTCTCCTTTAGAGTGATTCTTTCGAGATTCACCGAGAGTCTAGATGTTTTCCTACGGGGATCATTGGATAGCGTGTACAATAGTTATGTTGTATTTTCTTACAGGACTCTAACGAAAAGTTAATAGACACGTAGCGAGACTAATAGTGGGTCCCTTACTGAGTATAAATTTCTATTCACTCTTTGCTATGGTTAAATTTTTCATGCAAAGATAGAGGTAAAGACAAGCTGGCGAATGACAAGAAGTGACCGTGGTTCGCCATAAGGGATATTATATGTTTTATTTCGCATTTATTGTTTTAAGTATTTATTTTTCAGAACTCATGTTTACTTTTAGAGATTTTTTTAAAAAAATTTAAATAGGGCTCGAACTAATGTTTCATTTATTATTTTATTTACATACTTTACTTGTATTTTATGATTTAATATTTGAAGTGTTTCTTTTAAAACTTAGTATTTTCTTTTATTTTAAATAAAAAGTATTTATTTGCTTTATTGGTAATGACTTTAACTCAGTATAAAGAGTTGGGTCATTACGTGTGCTTTGTACTAGGTAAAAGAACTAAGGAAGTGTGTGTGAAGAGTTAGCCAACTTAGGACTTGAGGAAATAATAAATTTGAGGTGAAAAAGACTTAGGAGCCCATTTGAGGGACTAGGCGTTCAAGTTCAACCACAAAATAGTAGAAGTCTAGACATGCTCAGCGGAAAATAGATCTAATTACACTATAATTGCATCTAAATTAATAAAAATCAATGTGCAAGAACCCTAATTTACTTAACTAGGGTTAATAAAAATTATACCTTTGTTGCTTTTGATTATTTGTGAATTTTGTACGAAATCGACACCGACCTGCCACTAGAGTATATCGGCTATCTTCTAGACTTAAAATCGGGCTATGGGACCCGATGAGTGAAGGATTAAAATGAGAGAGAGATGAAAAGAGGAGGATAATATAAGCTTCTAAGAGATTTGGTGTTTTTTTTTTCTTTTGATAAATATTAAGTGGGGGAAAATAGAAAAAATTATCAAAAACTTTTTTGAACATTTGAAAATAATGCCCACCTTAACAAAAAGAAATTACATGTAACAATTGTATGTAATTATTCACCAAACTCCAACACCTCATTAAACATTATCTCTTAGTGAGCTAGGTGTAACATTCCAAAATTTTAAACTAAGCTAAGGTTATTACTCAAATAATAAATATCAAAATACACTTTCTTGAGAAGGGAAAACTAAATTTTTTCTAAAATTAATATTAATAAATATTTGAAAACATAAAATTGACAAAACCAATAAAAATAATTTGAAAATGTGACTTGCGGGTTCTGACAATTCTTTAAGGAAATAAAGATAAACAAATGAGACATAACTTTAAATAAGGTGTCTAAAACCAAAATACTGAATTCGACCAACACTCAAATCGACTAATTAGTTAAATATTCACTCAAACGAACCAACAACTATACCATATATACTCGATTTTACTCTCATTTCTTAATTCAAATAATTTGAATTAATCTTACATACTGCTATAAGTTTATTCCATATGAGCTAGCAGGGGATCCTAATGGACCTTTAGATCATGGACTCCAACGATCCAAGATTAACTAGCTAAACTCTTTAAACCGAGCTAATGAACATTCGTTAACTTCGGGTCATTCCACTTGTGAGACCCATTTCTAATTTGAGTAAGAAAGTAAAATTCGGCTAAAGTATTAAGAAGTTGGCGTTTGAATAAATTTGCGGAAAGGATTAAGCGATAGAATCTTTTATGGATAAGTATACGTTTTTGTGGTTAAGTGGGTAGTTCACGAAAGAAGTTGTGCGATAAGAAGAGAAAAGGTCTTCGCGTAAGTTAAGAAGTAAAAGTTTTGACAAAGTGTTAGACTAGGCGTTTTGGGTGGTCTTCACGAGAAGAACCAAGTGTTTTGTGGAGAAGAAGTTTGCGAGGAAGCCTTGGAGTTTAAGTTCACGATAAGAGTTCTATGCGAGTAAAAGTTGGTTAGTTCGCGTGGAAGGTTTCTTATAGTAAAAATATAACCACGCGATAAGGTTATTCACGAGAAATGTTAAGTGGTTGAAGTTATTCCCGGTTCTGGTTAGGCTAAAAGCAAGATCTGGCAAATAAAATGTCAAATTTAATTTGACAGGGGTCATGTAAGATTAAGAATTTAAGCATGGTTAGGTTGAATACTAAATTTATACATGTAAATTTTTAAGCAGGAGTTGGTGAACTGAGAAGAGTTTATACATGACTAAGTTAGTTTAAGGGCTCTATAAATAAGAGGATTTGGGTAACTAAGGAGGGGATGATGGAAGTTTTGTTGAAATGTTGAAGTATTGCTGGTTTAGCTACACGAGAAGGGGCTTGCGAGAAGAAGAAGAACTTCTTTAGTAAAGTTTTGTGAGTGCTTTTCTCAAACTAAAACGCCTTCTTGTCCAAAAGGCCAACGATAAGAATAAGGTGGCTAGCGTCAGCTTTTATTTATAAGAATATGGTGGCTAGCGCCGGCTTATTTTTAGTAGCCGCCCTGCGGATTCGGAGGCTGCACCCTCTTCTTTATTTGGTTAAAATGTATGTATAGCCAAAACAAAAATAGACCACACGGGTCAAATTATAATTGTTCAAGTTGATTCTCTAGTAATAAGATTAGCTAAGCCTTATTTGGCCACTTCAGGAGCAACTGTTCATCGCCATTATGGCGAAATCCTTTACGAAGGAGATACTTTAGTTACATTTATGCGGATTCTAACTGAGCTCCACTGGTAGAAAGCGGTGAATAATTCAGAGATTATAACCCAGCCGGAGGCCCGAGCATGCTGTTAAATCTGTCTCTGTCTCCGGCCGGCTTTTGGAGGGGAGGAGGGCTTTCTGGGGGGGAGCCTGACGGAGATGGCTTTTGATCGAGTTTCTTCATGATTTATTAGCTCTTCTTTCCTCTTAGGAGAATTCCTCGGTAATTCAGGCACGCTGATCGAAAGCGACGGTGGCTCCATACCTTTTAGGAAGGAACAGGCTTTACGGAAGAAACTTTTCAAGTTCTTCCTTGCCTCCTTACCTACGGGGGTGGTGAACTTACATACTTAGTCAAAATTTTGTCTTTTAACTTTTAATTTAAGTTCGAGTCTTATAGATGGGGATTATAATCTCTGTCCTTGGCCTCGAATTGAAAATGGGGAAAACATTCCCTACTCCCTCCCCCATTTCCTATGTAAATAGGAAATCCCCACCTTTTTCGAGCTGGGTCCTGGCGGGACCTCGACCCCATGGGATTTTTAAACATCTCTAAATAGAGAAGATCATATGACACATTGACACACATCATTCTCTCACTTACTATGAACATTTTCTACATCTTGTTATTAACTCATATGAACACTTTCTGAACTCTTAGGGGACGTTTGGGGTGGGTATTAGAGTGAGGTAGAGTAAGGGTGGATGTTTGAGGTGGGTATTAGAGTGAGGTAGAGTAGGGGTGGGCGTTTTGAGTTGGTATTTGTAAATATAGCAACATTTGTTAAAGTCTATCAATGATAGAAATCTATTACTGATAGACCATGTAGCAAATATTGGTCTATCACGGATAGATTTTGCCATATTTGCAATTTTTTTTAAAATGTTGTTATATACTTAACTATTATTCCTAAAATTGCCACAAATTATAATTACCCATAACGTAAAGATATGAGGAAATTACTTAGGCCTCAGATTTGCATGGAGTACAGTTGGCTAAAATAACCCACTCCTTGTTTGAGACCCGAATTATAGAAATTCTAGTATTAGGGTTTCCATAATCCTCGTGTTTCCCCCAACTCCCTCCCCTAATTCTTCTCACTCCCCCCTCCCACTCCTTCGTGCATGTATTATATGTATGTAGAAAAAAAGAGTAATGAAAAATCAAGATTGAGGCTAAACTTATGAAATGAATATCACAGGTTAAAAAGATTTAATAAAATTAATTTAAGAAAAATGTGTATTTCAGGTAGAGTATATATGTAGAAAACAAAAGTAATGAAAAATCAAGATTGAGGCTAAATTTATTAAATGAAAATCATAATTAAAAAGATTTAATAAAATCAATTTAAGGAAAAAAAGTAGCAAAAAATCCAAGTTATAATAGTCTCCACCTTAAACACAGCTTATAATAACACAAATTATAATAATCTCCACCACAAACACAACTTATAATAACACAAACTATAATAGCTTGTACCTGAAACGCAGACTATGAAACACAGACTATAATAGTCTGTACCCCAAACGCAGACTATTATAATACTCAAACTATTACAAGTCACTCCTCGCTGCAAACACCCGCTTAGGGAAGTTAGATTTAAAATTGGTATCACTAGAAGAAATATGACCTATGATGTCAGTTAAAAAAATAAAAACAGATGTTTAATATCAGTTTTTAAAAATGCAGATGTTTAATGTCGGTTTTAAACCGACATCAAAGAGGAAGAATTAGTGTCGGTTTAAAACTGACATTAAAACTATCCTTAATTTTTTAAAAAAAATTAATTCTCTCCTAATCACTTTACTCACTCTTCTTCCCTTTCATCTCATCTCACTCTAAACTCCCCACCCAAACCCTTTCTTCTTAATCACTCTCTTCCATCATCGAACCACCACCGTCGAGCAAATTGTGTCTTCGTGCCGTCCTTCGTGCCCAGTCGTTCTTCACGAACGAACTTCTAAGTTTGGTTCCTCTACTCCTAGTGATAATAATGACAACAATGATTCTAATTGAATTGAGGAGTAAAGGAGTTAGAATTGTTAAAGATTTAGGTTTTGATTTTTATATTTACAATGTTTAGGAATCGCCAATTTCTTTGCAAGAAGCTTTAACTTTGTTATTGAGGTTGGTTGACTTATTTTATTAAAGGCAAAATTGGAGCTTAATTTCTTAATATATATGGTTAATATTTATTAATAAATATATGGATAATATTTATTAATAAAGATATCTAGTTGGCGTTATTATGTTTGCTAATATTTATTAATAAATATATGACTAATATTATATTATTAATAAGATATTCTGTTGGTTGTGGTTGTTACTATATATTTTTTCAAGTTGGTTAATATTTATTAATAAATTAATGGAGTTGGGCATTTGTTTTGTTACGACGTGTGACCTAAAAAATATAAGATTATGGGCGTGTGATGTTTGTTGTGGTTGAAGACAGAAGTGTAGCAAATGTGCAGCAAAATTATGTGTTGAGAAAGTCTTTTACTAAGTACCCAGTTTCTGTGGTGTGTGATGTTGAACACTTTGTTTGTGGCATTGTGAGACTGTGAGTCACTTATTTGGGAAGATCCGTAAGGGGAAGCCTAACATTGAAGATTATAATTATGAGGCGTCTCTCACAGGGGGAGCCTGCACATTGAGATGCAAGGGTGAAGCATCTAACATATGATCTAGGGGAGTGTAGATCGAATTCCTTGTTCACACATCAAGTGGTTTAGAGCAAACCTAAATGTTTATCTGGTAAAAGTCATATATGATTCAAGATAGTTGTTCTTGATAAGTTATGTACTTGTGATCCTCTTTAATATTTACAAAATGATATTTTCAATCGGGTTAAAAGTCTCCTAGATGTAGATGATGTGTCATCGAATTGGGTTACCAACGTGTTGGTGTTCTATTCTGTCTTTTCTCATGTTGTTACTCCAATTATTGACTTGAGCATTAACTTAAGCCGTCAATTAATTAATCGTGACTTATTTTTCTCAAACTTCTCTTCCATATGTAATCTTTTGAAAGTGGCTATGAATGATGAGTATGTGTTTCTTCGTTAAAAAGTTGAAAAAATGCAATTTCAAGAAATGTTAAACAACTATACATTTATTACCTAGCTTTAAATTAAATATTCAATATCCAAATATTAGTACTATCAATACATCACATACCATTCTCGCAATTTACACCAACAAAGATTAGTACTATATAAATACATCTTCCTCTTTTTCTCTCTCATTCTCTCTCTTTAAAAGCAAATTGGCCAAGGTAAATACGATCTTTAAGTGAAAATTGGTTTGAGTTATACAACTTTTCTTGTTGTATCCTGAAGGGAACATGTCAGAGAAATGTCTGTGCACAAGTGGTTGATATATATAAAAAGATACAACACAGCACAAAGGTAAAAATACGACCTTCTATCAAAGTATTTTATTGAAGAAAAAAATAATAAAATAAAATAAAGGGTTGAGTCTTCAAAAACCCAACAAAGGAAAGGAAAAAGAAAACACCACATTTCTCTAATAAGTGGACACATCTTTAGTTGGTTCATATCAATGTTATATGTCATGACATTTGTTCTCTGTTCTCTGGCGGCTGTTATAAGGACTCCTCCAACAACATTTATGTACTGAAACCAGAATGATCAACACAAGATCAAATCTTCGTTTCAGGATGACTCCAAAGATCATTTTAGAAAGTCGTAGATAAAAATGATTTCTGTGTTTGTTTAGTCGTCGACCTTTGTAGGATGATGGAGCTGGACTTTCTCTTGATGATGTAAATGGTAATTGCTTGGAGTTTGTACTTTGTAGGATTATGGAGCTGAAACTTCCTTTTGATGAAAGCCTTTGCATCACGGTTTTGTCCTCTGATGGGTAATGATATTTCCTCTTCTTCATTGTATTTAACTTCTGGTTAAGAAGTTTATAAGGCTCATCCCAACAACAGAGTTCTTTATTGACAAGGAAATTAAATACCCTACTTAATTAAACAAAAAACATTCTAAAGAAATACAAGAAATGTCTCATGATTGAGGCATTATTCAAGACCAAGGAAATTTCCTCTATCGTGGGAGAGCATTTTGTTGAAAGATTCAAGGTTTTTAAATAATTAGGTTATGATAAACTTGAAGACCCAAAAAAAATTCCATAAATATTTCTGTTGGTTGAAAAACTAGTGAATTTGTCACTTCTTATTTATTAATTTTAAGGTGGTCTAGTTAGACAAAATATTATTTTATGTTATTTGTAGATTGACCTTTTTTTTTTATTATTATTGTTATATTTGTATATATATAACTTGTAGAAGAAGGAAGTATTTGAACATAAAGTGGAAATGTTCCAACTTCTAAGCTAACTTGACATTGAAACTTCTGAGTTTTTAAATGTTAAAAATAGAAAGTATAGATGCAAATAGTTGACCTTTTTTTTTTTTTTTTACATGGAAAAGGTGGACTTGAACATATATGTATACTAGTTGGTTAAACCTTGTGCTGCAATAGATGCAAATTTCTTAAAATTTAATAATTTAACTTGCATAAATTATTGTAATTTATTTGTTCACTGGGAAAAGAAACAACCATTTTGTTCTTCATTCTCATCCCTTGGCTGGATTCTTACTTCAGGATTTTCAAATTCGGATGGGTTCTTCTTTGGTTGGTTTAGCACAATCATCATTGTCTTCTTCTTCAAATTTGAAATGGAGTTATGATGTGTTTTTGAGTTTCAGAGGTGAGGATACTCGAAACAACTTCACTAGTCATCTTGACAGGGCCTTGCGTGAAAAGGGTGTCAATTTCTTCATAGATGACAAGCTAGAGAGGGGTGGTCAAATTTCTGAATCCCTTCTCAAATCTATTGATGGTTCTAAAATTTCCATCATTATTTTCTCCAAAAATTATGCATCTTCCACCTGGTGTTTGGATGAACTGGTGAAAATAGTTCAGTGCATGAAATCCATGGGACATATAGTTTTTCCTGTCTTCTACAAGGTTTAATTTGTTGGACTGTCTGAATTTGTATTTTTTATATATTTATGTTATCTATGATTTTGACCCTAAGGTTTTAGAGAAGCCCACTAACTCTCCAACTTAGAAGCACATTTGATCAGTACTATGAATTTTCTTTCTAATAAAATTGCTCCCTCCCTCTACCTGTGGAGTTAGCCAACACTGATAATAAATCATATAAATCCGTGTCATATTCTCCATTACTTTACGGGTTTATCTTTATTCATTTGTTGATTTCTTAACAAGGTGGATCCATCCGAGGTTCGAAAACAAACTGGTGGGTTTGGTGAAGCATTGGCCAAACATGAAGCTAATGAGTTAATGACCAACAAGGTTCAACCATGGAAGGAAGCTTTGACCACTGCTGCTTCTTTGTCTGGTTGGGATTTAGCAACTAGGTATTTTTTACATGCATTATTCTAAGAGGTAGTGAATTTCTTTTAGGAGTGATTATATTTTACCCTTTAGATTACAAAAAATATCAAATACATTAAGGAAAAAAACGACTTTTAAGAAAACAGATCGATTGGTATTATTGTTTTTAATTTTTTTAGTTTTTAAGTTAGTTTTAACAGTTTTCAAGGTTAACGATGAGATGAATTAAAATTACCTTGTTCAAGGTAAACAATTCGTTTCATGTTGATTCCTCAAACAATTAAAAAAAAAGTGGTTAGTTTTCTATCATAAATAATGTTGAATGAAGAAAATTATAATGGTTTTTATGGTAAATTACTACAATTTAATATTCCTTTACATCACTTTCTAGTTCTGTTTAATAACCCTTCTGTTTTTTTTTTTTCAAAAAATAATCTGTATAATAATTTTATAACTTCTTGCTTTGTTATCAACTTTTTCCAACCGTTTAAAAAACCAAGCCAAAATTTGAAAACTAAATAAAGCAGCTTTTAAAAACTTATTTTTGTTTTAGAGAAGCAATAATAATAAGATATTGGAAGATAATAGGCTTAGTTTTCAAAACCTAAAACAAAAAACAAAATGGATATTCAAAGGCAACGGGGCCTAAACTAATTCATTATACAATTGCTTTCTCTAAAACTACAATTACCAGCAATTTATTCTGAAAGATACAAGTTCCTCTCCTCCTTGCATTTATTTTGTACTTTGATCTTGCATGTTTTACTCTTCTTAATTCCTCATCTTCTTTGAGAAAAATTATTCAAACTCCCCTCTCATATTTGTCGTCTTCTTCTTCTTCCGTTTCTCATGTCTTGTGTTTTACTGTTTTTCCAGCTCTTTTCTCTTATTTTGGGTGTTAGTTTTAGATGATGTGGCATGGTATGTTCATTTAAGGTATTTTCATGTATAATTTATCGTGGGAGTATTAGTTTATTAATATAGAAAAAATAAAGATATCCTCCTTTTAAAAGAATAATAATAATAAAGATGATAAAGAGTAGAAGAAGATGAAGAAGACAAAAACGCAAGAGGACAGAGGGATTTTAGGTTTCTTTAAGCTCGGGGTTAAAAAGGAATTACCATGATAAAAAGTTTAAAAAAAATGATTTCAAGAAGTTATAGATCATTAGTTTATTTATTTATTGTTGTCTGCTATGTGAGAGAGTTTTGTCAATTCTAATTTTGATATTGAAGTTGAAAACTTGCACTTATTCACCTTCAAGTGCCATGTTGACCAATCTAATTTTGTTATTGAAAGATTTAATGTTAAAATGAATGTATTCATCTACTATATTTCTTAATTCTTATTATTGTTCCCCACTTGTATTTGTGTATGATGTGCTCAATCATTACAGGAAGAATGAGGCTGATCTTATTCATGACCTTGTTAAGGAGGTGTTGTCTATATTAAATCAAACACAATTACTACATGTAGCCAAGCATCCAGTTGGAATGGATTCTCAACTTAGAGCTGTTGAGGAATTGGCCTCCCATGATGTGCCCGATGGTGTTAACATGGTGGGGATACATGGCATGGGAGGCATTGGTAAGACCACTCTGGCCAAAGCTTTATACAACAAAATCGCTTATCAATTTGAAGCTTGCTGCTTTCTTTCGAATGTTAGAGAAACCTCAGAGCAATTCAAAGACCTGGTTCAACTACAAGAAAAACTACTCAGTGAGATCTTAAAGGATAATGCTTGGAAGGTGGGCAACGTTCATAAAGGAAAGAATATCATTAGGGATCGGTTATGCTCAAAGAAAGTTCTTATCATTCTTGATGATCTGGATAAGGATGAACAATTAGACGCACTAGTTGGTGAACGTGATTGGTTCGGTCGAGGTAGTAAAATCATAGCAACAACAAGAGATCGACATTTACTAGAAAACCATTCATTTGATATAGTATATCCTATTCAGTTGTTGGATCCTAAGAAATCCCTTGAGCTTTTTAGCCTGCATGCTTTTAAGCAAAATCATCCCTCAAGTAATTATGTAGACCTTTCAAAATTTGCTGTAAGTTATTGCAAAGGTCTTCCATTGGCTCTTGTTATTTTGGGTTCTCTTCTCCATAAGAGAGAGCGAAAAATATGGAAAAGTAAATTACATGAACTTGAAAATTCCCTCGAACCAAGTGTTGAAGCTGTTTTTCAAATAGGTTTTAAGGGGCTTCACGAAAGAGTCAAGGAGATTTTTCTTGATATTTCTTGCTTTTTTGTGGGAGAGGATATTAACTACAGTAAGGATGTGTTAAAGGCATGTGATCTCAATCCAGATTATGGAATTATAATTCTTATGGATCTTTCTCTTGTTACTGTTGAAGATGGAAAGATACAAATGCATGATTTAATACAACAAATGGGTCAAACAATTGTTCGCCATGAATCTTTTGAGCCTGCAAAAAGGAGTAGGTTGTGGGAGGCGGATGGAGCTATCAAGATATTGAAAGAGAAATCTGTGAGTGACTTTAGACAATGTTTTTATTTACTTATTGCCAAAGATATATACTGTGATGAAACTAAAACATACTGCAAGTCAAATTGGTCGGTAATTATTTGTTAATAATGTAAAATTACTTGATTTATAACCATGTAGGGAACTAAAGCAGTTAAAGCCATAAAGCTAGACTTGCATTACAAACCTTGGCTGAAAATTGTTGAAGCAGAAGCATTTAGAAACATGAAAAATCTTAGATTGCTTATCCTTCAAAGAGTAGCATACTTCCCTAAAAATATATTTGAGTATTTACCTAATTCGTTGAAGTGGATTGAGTGGTCTACATTTTATGTTAACCAGTCTTCGTCCATAAGTTTTTCTGTGAAAGGTCGGCTTGTCGGACTAGTTATGAAAGGTGTAGTCAACAAACAGCCAAGGATTGCATTTGAGGTAAATTTTAGTACTGCTTCTACTTGTGTGTGTGATTTTTCGGAAGTTTATTTAATGATTTTTTTCCCATTTGTTTTAGAATTGTAAAAGAATGAAGCATGTTGATCTGAGTTATTGTGGCTCGTTAAAGGAAACTCCCAACTTCTCTGCGACATTAAACCTTGAGAAATTATATCTTAGAGGATGCACGAGTTTGAAAATGATTCACGAGTCTGTGGCTTCTCTTAGTAAGCTTGTTACATTGGACCTTGAAGGTTGTGACAACCTAGAAAAGTTTCCAAGCAGCTATCTCATGTTAAAATCTCTTGAAGTTTTGAATCTTAGTAGGTGCAGAAAAATTGAAGAAATTCCTGACTTGTCTGCATCATCAAACCTTAAGGAACTATATCTCAGGGAATGCGACCGTTTGAGAATAATTCACGACTCTATTGGTCGTTCTCTTTATAAGCTTATTATCTTGGATCTGGAAGGCTGTAAAAACCTTGAAAGGCTACCAATTTACACCAACAAGTTAGAGTCTCTTGAACTTTTGAATCTCGCTTCGTGTCTAAAGCTTGAAACTTTTTTTGACAACTCTTTTAGAAAGTTTCCAAGCCACCTGAAGTTCAAATCTCTTAAAGTTCTGAATCTACGGGATTGTCTAAATCTTGAAGAAATTACTGACTTTTCAATGGCATCAAACCTTGAGATATTGGATCTCAATACATGCTTCTCTTTAAGAATAATTCACGAGTCTATTGGGTCTCTTGATAAACTTATCACCTTACAACTCGATTTATGCCATAACCTAGAAAAGCTTCCTAGCAGCCTGAAGTTGAAGTCTCTTGATTCTTTGAGTTTCACTAATTGTTACAAGCTTGAACAACTTCCAGAATTTGATGAAAACATGAAATCTTTAAGGGTGATTAATTTGAACGGTACAGCCATAAGGGTGTTACCTTCATCAATTGGATATCTTATTGGGCTCGAGAATTTAAACCTTAATGATTGTGCAAACCTGACTGCCCTTCCAAATGAAATTCATTGGTTAAAAAGTCTTGAGGAACTTCATCTTCGCGGGTGTTCTAAACTCGACATGTTTCCCCCGAGATCAAGCTTAAATTTTTCCCAAGAAAGCTTATGTTTCAAGCTGACGGTATTGGATCTCAAAAATTGTAATATATCAAACTCTGATTTCCTCGAAACTTTATCTAATGTCTGCACTTCCTTGGAGAAGCTAAATTTATCAGGAAACAAATTCTCTTGTCTACCCTCTCTCCAAAATTTTAAGTCATTAAGGTTTCTTGAATTAAGGAATTGCAAGTTTCTTCAAAATATAATAAAGCTTCCCCATCATTTAGCTCGGGTGAATGCCAGTGGTAGCGAATTGTTGGTTATACGTCCTGATTGCATTGCTGATATGATGTTCGGAAAACAGGTTCCTCTCCTTTCATCTAATTTCTATTTGTTCATATCGTAATATCATGTTATATGTTCTCTTATTTAATGCCAATTAACTCTTAATCCCATAGGACGTTGAATTTAGTGACTCAACAAAGGTGCTCTTCATAACAAACAATGAGATTCCAAAATACTGCAACAAACAAACTACGAGAAGTTCAATGAGTGTTAGGTTTCGTCACGATTTAGATAAGAACATACCAGCTTTGGTTCTGTGTGTTATTTTCAAAGCAGATGGAGATTCATGTGACGAAGCGGAGGGTTTTATTCATTTTGAAGTGTCAATCGACGGTGAAATAATACAGGCTTCTACTGTGGGATGTTGTTGGTCCTCAAAATCAGAACATATGTTGTTACTAAGAACTTCTCCAACAAAATTAAGATACTTGCACGCCAATGATCGACACCACATCAAAGTCTTGTTTCCCAACACAACATCAAAATTTGTATCGAAAAGATTTAAATGTGCAGATGTTATTATGAAAAGCCAAGGAGTCTATGTGGTTGATAGGCGGCTTTCATGCTATACATAAACTGTTACTGATGTCAGGGATCGTGTTGAAAATTAAACATGTTTTAAATAAATAAGTTACATGTGAATTGAGAGTTAGAAAAGGTTAAAGGATGCGAGTTAGAATGTTTAGAGTTAATTTAGTGAGAGTTTCATATTAATTAAGTGTAGGTTTTCAATTGTTGTGTTTAATTTGTGATATGAGTCATGACAATCTTATAAATAGGATTGAAATGTGTTGTAATCTAAATTATCCAAGTGTGAGCTAGTAGAATACACATAAAAAAAAGTTAAAAGTCTTCCAATAAAGTTTGTTTTTCCTCTTAAATATTCTATTTGGTGATTATCTATTTGGGGTGTTCATTACACGCTTCCAACATAGTGGTATCAGAGATTGAGTTTGGAGAAAAAAAAATTGTTTTTTTTTTTGCAAATGACAAACAACAATTTAGTTCCATTCCAAGTACCCTGACTTGTGAAAGAAAATTATAACAACTGGTGTATTCAAATGGAAGCTCTACTTGTTCACAAGATGTGTGGGACATTGTTAATAATGGTTATGAAGAACCAGAAAGTGATGCGGCTTTGAGTCAAGCTCAACGAGAAAGTTTACAAAATACAAAGAAAACAGATCAAAAGGATCTCACCATCATTCATCAAACTATTGATGATTTAAATTTTGATAAAATTTCTGAAACAACTACTGCAAATCAAGCATGGCAAATTTTGGAGAATACGTATAAAGGAGTAGATCGAGTCAAGAAGGTTCGCCTTCAAAAATTGAGAGGTGATTATGAATTACTGCATATGAAGGAGTTTGAATTGGTTTTAGATTATACTTCAAGATTGCTCACAGTAGTAAATGAAATGAAAAGATATGGTGAGACAATAAGTGATGAGCAAGTAGTAGAAAAGATACTTCGCTCATTGGATGAAAAATTCAATTTTATCGTTGTAGATATTTAAGAATCAAAGGATTTGAGTACAATGTCCATTGATCAACTTATGGGTTGTTTACAACGAACAAGAAGATGACTGAGCAACTTTTTCAGTCAAAGTTGAATTTAAAAGACAAGGAAGACAACCTAGAAAAAGGCAATCTAGGTCGAGGACGTGGTGATTTCAGAAGTCATGATCGAGGAAACTATGGTCAAAGAAAATTTGATGAGAGTAATTCAAACTCAAATTCATCAAGGGGTCGTGGAAAACAACATTATTTGAGGTCAAATGGAGAAAGATCAAATAATGACAAGAGGTATGACAAAAGACAGGTTGAATGTTATAATTGTCATAAATTTGGCCATTATTCTTGGAAATACAAAAATAGAGTTGAAGAAAATGCAAATTATGTTGAGAAAGATGAAGAAAACGGTAATTCATCATTGCTTCTAGCATGTAAAGGTGTGGAAACATGTGAAAACAATGCATGGTATCTCGATAGTGGTGCAAGCAATCACATGTGTGGAAGTAAATCAATGTTCGTGGGGCTTGATGTTGGTTGCAATATCGTATTTGGTGATGCCACAAAAATTCCAGTTAGAGGAAAAGGTAAAATTTTGATAAATTTGAAGAATGGAAAGCATGAGTTTATCTCTAATGTTTATTATGTGCCTGATATGAAGAACAACATTTTGAGTTTGGGACAACTCTAGAGAAAGGCTATAGTATTTTGATGAAGGATTATAGTCTTTTGATAAGAGATAATGATGACAATATGATTGCTAAAGTGCAAATGACGAAAAATAGAATGTTTTTATTGAACATTCAAACTGATGTTGCGAAATGTTTAAAGTCATGTCTGAAAGATCCAAACTAGATTTGGCACTTGAGATTTGGGCATTTAAACTTTGATGGCTTGAGACTATTAGCCAAGAAGAACATGGTGAAAGGGCTTTCCACAAGAATCATCTTCGAGAACAAGGAGACCACTAGAGTTGGTTCACATCGATCTTTGTGGACCGGTCAAACCAAGTTCTTTCGGTAAGAATAATTATTTCTTATTATTTATTGATGATTTCAGCCGAAAAACTTGGGTTTTTTTTTTCAATGAGAAATCAGAAGTATTTGGCATGTTCAAGAGATTTAAAGCCCTTGTTGAAAAAGAAAGTGGTTATTACATAAAAGCTTTGAAACCAGATAGGGGAGGTGAATTCACTTCAAATGAATTCAAAACTTTTTGCACAGAAAATGGAATTCGTCGATCTATGACAGTTCCATTTACTCCTAAAAAAATGGTGTTGTTGAGAGGAAGAATCGAACAATACTTAACATGGCTCGAAGCATGGTTAAGAGCAAGAAGATGCCAAAAAAATTTTGGGCACAAGTTGTTGAATGTGCAGTGTACTTGTCAAATCCTTCCCCTACTAGAAGCTTGTGGAACAAAACTTCTCAACAAGCATGGACAGGAAGAAAACCATCCATTGCTTATTTGAGAGTATTTGGATGTATGGCTTATACGCATATACCAGATCAAAAGCATAGTAAGCTTGATGATAAAAGTGAGAACATGTTTTTGTTGGCTATGATGCAAGCTCAAAAGGCTACAAGCTTTATAATCCTGTGACAAAGAAGACGATGGTAAAGAGAGATGTTGTATTTGATGAAGAAGCATCATGGAATTGGAATGATGAACCAGAAGACTACAATTTTTTGGTTTTTCTCGATGATCATGATGAGCCTAGTGACATTGCTTCTCCATCAACACCACCAACTTCATCAATCACTTCACAACAAAACACACCTTCCTCATCTGCAAGTTCAAGTGAAGGACCTTGTGGCATGAGAAGTTTACGAGACATATATGATGAAGCTGAGTAAAATTTTTAATAAACTTACTTTCTTTTGTTTATTTACTGATAGTGAACCTTTGAATTTTCAAGAAGCTTCGCAAAATCACAAATGGAAGATTGCTATGGATTAAGAGATAAAAGCCATAAAAAAGAATGATACGTGGGAACTTTCTACTCTTCGAAATGGAAAGAAAGCAGTAGGTATCAAATGGGTGTTCAAGATAAAAAGAAATGAAAAAGGAGAAATGGAGAGATACAAAGCAAGATTAGTTGCAAAAGAATATTCTCAAAGAAAAGGCATTGATTATGATGAAATGTTTGCTCCAGTTGCTCGTTTGGAAACCATAAGATTGTTAATTGCGCTTGTTGCTCAAAATAATTGGAAGATCTTTAAGATGGATGTCAAATCAGCATTTTTGAATGGATATCTAGATGAAGAAATCTACTTAGAACAACCTCTTGGTTATTCTGTGAAAGGTCAAGAGGATAAAGTTCTAAAATTGAAGAAGGCATTATACGGATTGAAACAAGCACCAAGAATGTGGAATAGCAGAATCAACAAATATTTCCTTGATAATGGGTATTTGAGGTGCCCTTATGAACATTCTCTTTATATCAAGACTAATGATCACAGAGATATTTTGGTGGTTTGTTTGTACATGGATGACTTAATTTTGACAGAAAATCGTGCAAGTATGTTTGAAGATCTCAAAAAGGCAATGACCCAAGAATTTGAAATGACAGATATAAGGCTGATGGCATTGAGGTGAAGCAATCAGAGGAAGATATTTTCATCTCTCAATAACAATATACTAGAGAAATTCTAGAGAAGTTCAATATGATCAATTCTAAGCCTGTTACAACTCCGATTGAAACTGGGACCAAATTTTCCAAGTATGAAGAAGGAGATGTTGATCCTTCAAATTTCAAAAGTTTGGTTGGAAGTTTGAGATATTTAACTTGCACACGACCAAATACTCTTTTCAGCGTTGGATCGGTGAGTCGATTTATGGAATCTCCTACAACTACTCATTTGAAAGTGGCAAAGAGAATTCTTCGTTACCTCAAAGGTATGCTTGACTATGGGTTATTTTATTCTTCATCTAAAGAATTCAAGCTTGAAGGTGAAGGCTATTGTGATAGTGACTGGGCTGGAGATACTAATGATTGAAAGAGCACTAGAGGATTTGTTTTCTTGGTTGGTAATACTGCATTTACTTGGAGTTCTAAGAAGCAACCTATTGTGACATTATCCACTTGTGAGGCCGAATATGTTGTTGCAGCTTCATGTGTTTGTCATGCAGTTTGGTTAAGAAATTTGTTAAAGACAGTTAGAATTTTGAAAGATGATCCAACTATGATCCATGTAGACAATAAGTCAAAAATTACTCTAGCAAAGAATCCTGTGTTCCATGATCGTAGAAGACACATTGATACAAGATTTCACTTCATCAGAGATTGCATTTCAAGGAAGGAGGTTCACGTTGAATATGTGAAGACTAAAAATCAAATTGCATATATTTTCATGAAGCCACTCAAAGTTAATTTGTTTAACAAGTTAAGAACTTCGCTTGGAACTTTTCAGAAAACATGTTTAAGGGAGGATGTTGAAAATTAAACATGTTTTTAAATAAATAAGTTATATGTGAATTGATTTATAAAAGTTAGAAAAAGTTAAAGGATGTGAGTTAAAATGTTTAAAGTTAATTTAGTGAGAGTTTCATATTAATTAAGCGTAGTTTTTAAATTGTTGTGTTTAATTTGTGGTATGTGTTATGCTCGTGATAATTCTATAAATAAGATTGAAATGTTGTAATCCAAATTATCCAAGTGTGAGTAGAATACGGATAAAAAAAGTTAAAAGTCTTCCAATAAAGTTTGCTTTTCCTCTTAAATATTCTATTTGGTGATTATCTATTTGGGGTGTTTATTACACACGTTTCCAACAAATCGAAGGAGCAAGAGGACAATCGGTGTGTAGCTTTTCATTTTATTTGCTTCCCTATTCCATTTTGTGAACTCACATTATAACTGCATAATCTTATAATATAAGACTTTTATTTGCTTTTCATGACGTTTATACATTATACATCAAAATTAGTTTAATCCCTTTCCACATTTTACATTACACATTACATTATACATGAAAAATATCAGTCCATAAGACATCATTCTATCCCTAAAGAAAAAACTCGTCCCTAGTTTTAAAATGCAAATGAAGGTCAAAATAAAAAGGTAAGCCACTTGAACAAAAAAACAACTTTGAAAAACTAAAATCAACATCTAAATGAAACGAAACAAATATTTTTAGCAAAATCACCATGAATTAATCCAAGAATTATGTTGTTCAAGAGATCCATTGTCACCATAACCAAGTCTCACATTACTTTATCATCTTCTCCTTCTTTCTTCGTCAGGTCTATCAGTTCAACCATCTCAGCCTTACTGACGGTTTGGCTAGAATACCTGCATTTTTAGTTCCAAACATTGGCATCTCCCACGTTGCTTCACAGTCAACTTGAATTAAGTTTTCAAGTTTATTCAAATAAGTTTGCCTGTGAGGATTCTCTTCTTCCACCTCTTCAACGACATTTATTTAATTTTGATCTCTCTCTCATGTCGTTGTGGAGAGATTCGTGGGTTGGGTCACTTTCCTCCATTTTCGACATTGATTAATTCTTTTCCGATATGAGTTGCACATTCTGTAGTTTGAAAGTATTTTTGTAGATTTTGTTCCCATCCCACAGGTTATTTTTTTCTTTAATCGGCTTATCATATTCTTCAACTTGAATCCCAATGTGCTTGTCTTCGTTGGTGATTTTTGCTTCAGCGTCAAGAATTTTAATTGTATTCTTTTTTTGAAACTTTGTGTGGGCTCCCCGATTTTTTTAACGTTTCCTCACACTGAATTTCTTGAATTATATTTTCTTTAAATTCTCACCAATGTTCTAAAACCTGCTCCATGTTTTGATTTATCTCACCATGCAAACAACGTTTCCCCCCTCCCTCTCTCAAGTCTCTTCTTTCTTTTTTTCTTTTTAAATTATTTTTTAGTTAAAAGTATTGTTTTATTGGTCGGTCTCTATAGGAAGACACCATGTATTGAATCAAAAAATCTTAAGGATAATTTAAAATCTATATTTGTTCATTAGTTTTTTATAATTAAACATACTAAAACAATAAGGCTTCCACCCATAAATTTCTACAATTTGTTATCTACATTTATTTCAATTATTTTAAAAAACTAGGTGATGGTTTGAAAATTGAACTTAGAAAAGTAGTTTTCAAAATCCTTTTTTCTTAGCATTCGATTATTTGTCCAAGCGTTAATTTGAAAACCATAATTGAAAAAAAAAATAGGAGAAAACAAATATAATTTAAAAAAAAAAACACAAAATGAAATTCTTGTGGAAGGGGACTCAAATATCAATCCTCTTTTCTCTTGATTAACATGCTAGATAACATATATTTATAAAAATTAGAAATGCAAAAGAGTAATTAGAGCCTCTCTCTAGGTTTGTATCTAACTTCAACTTTGGAAAATTCTTCTCCAAATTATTCCCTTATGATGACATGAACACCACACATTTTTATACTTAATTACTGCATCTTTGCACCTAGAGTAGCCTCAAATAACACTGTAATTTTTTCCAAAATACTTCTTGAACAATTAATCCTAAAACATGGTTGATTTAGATCAATCTTCGGTTAGTTGTCCATAATATTATCATCATATGCGTTGAGATGCATACAAGGTTGATCACCTCTTCAATTCGATCTCTCCCTACATTCACTTTCGATTTTGTTCATTCACGTCTATTCACTTTCATCTCGCTGTAGGTCTCAAACCTCTCTTCGATTTCATTCACGCCCAAGGTCAGAAAATTTCTCTCTTGTTAATTGGTGTATTAGAAACTGATCTGGGTTATTTCAATCTTCAAATCTAAAGGACTAACAATCGTCTCTCTGTTCTTTGTCCGTCGTCTCTCTGCCGTTCAAACTTCTATTTCCCTGCTTCAATCTCTCAGACACAAATCTCTTGGCTGCATCTGGGTCTCTCTTGATGGTGGTATTGCTCTTTCTTCGCCAGGTAATGGGGTTATTTCGATTTTGGTACATGGGTCTGTTGATTTTTTTACCCTTTTTGAGGTTTTGGCTTCGTGGGTTGTTATTGGTTTTATTTCTTTGTGAATAACGATGAATGTTTGGGGGATTTTTTTTAATGAGCCATATGTATGGGGTTTGTGTTTTGCAAGTGATGTCTTTCTTATTTCAAGAACAAAAACAGCAACAACTTAGCTAGCTGTGTAACAATCTCCACATCAGTGACAACTTTGCCCATATATATGCAAATCTAGATCTGTGCTCATAGGAAATGTCTAATTTTTCACAAGTGGATACATTTTATATATATCTACTTTCCATTTTATATATATCTACTTTCCATTTTCATTAATTTTCTATTTAAGGTACAATCTTTGTCGTTGCTTACTCTTCACATTACCCTTTGCTGAATTATATTGTTCTTTGTTCTTAAGTCTTTAGCGAGAGGTTTCCATGGCCATTGAGCAACACACAAACTTTGAAAATGGTGAAAATAATGGCTTACAAGCTTTGGAAGAGTCTCTTCTTGTTATGTATTTGGGTTTGTTTCTTTGTTTAGTGTGTATAATGTCCGGAGAAAAATGGTAGATTGTTTAAGGAGGTTTAGATCATGCGAAAAAGGTTTGAGGTTCGTGTAGGTTGCTATTTTTACTGCGTCCATGGGTGTTTTTAACCTAACATTTTTGTAATTATGAGCTTGATTTGATTTTTTTGAAATTAGTTTTTGGGTGGGTTCCTTTTTTTTTTTTTATGTTCCAATATACTTTTATCTCTCAATGAAAGTGCAGTTTCTTACCAAAGATTAAACAAAACAAAACTTGGTTTGTTGGTTGTGTGAATTGTACAACAAACTTTGATTGTGAAGAAACTAATGGCTTTGCAACCTGAACTATAATGAACTTTGCTGGTTGGAATTGTCTATTGGGTGTTGTTTAAATTCTAACCTCTAAAGTTTTATCAATCTTTTTTAACAATCATATTGAAAATTCATGTTTTTTTCAGTTTTCTTCGTACTTGTTCTTTCCATCGTCTTCTTGCTTATTTTTTCTTCTATTCTTTTATTACTCTTGGCCTATTTGTGAACAATATCTTTGAATAGTTAGAACATTTGTGCATTGTCTTATACACATTTTGGCAACGACATTTATGGTATGGTTTATACAAAACTCGAAAACTGTTTCGTTATATGCCTACTGAATAATTGAACCAAGTTTTTCAGAGTTTATGTTTGTAAGTTTTGATTCTTTGCTTTCTCAAATTAGTTTGATAAATTATGAAATTTGAATACTTGTCAAGATGGTTATCTCTTCTCTCTTATCAAGCTAATTTTTAAACTTTGTTAAAGGTAAGAACATCTTTCCATAACATTATTGTTATTTCATTTTGTCTTTTTTTTTTTTTTTTTTTTTTTATTTAAATTCTTATTTTTTTTTTTTTTTTTTTTTTTTTTTTTTTTTCTATTTAATTCAAGTGCTAATTTTTCATTTTCCTATTCTACGTATTCATTTCCAATACCATAAAGAGTTTGCTTTTCTTATCTTAGTCAAGGTCATTTAGAGGATTTAGAGATGAAGTTAAGTAGAATTTAGACTATAAATATATCTTACTTTCTTGTTGTTAAGAATCCTTGTCCAAATAACATCATTAATAATTCGTAATTAGGCTTTAAACATTGTATATTACTATGTGCTTAAATGTTGATGATCTTAATGTGGAGATCAAGTTTAGGTCCTTGTAGGAGCAATAGAGTATGTGAGGATTGTAGGTCCTAAAAGCGTGTGGGTTATTCATTAATCCAAACTTATATTGAGTTTAACTTTTTGAATTTAGGAGAATTTTTAAAAATAGTAGATTTTACACAATATTGACAACCTATAGCAAATTCTATCACTAATAGTCATTGATATGCTATAGTGATAGAAGACTATCATGATAGAATCCAAAAATTTGCTATAGCTTGTAAATATTTTAATTTATTTTGCTATTTTTAAAAATGCCCCTAGAATTTATGCATTGACCCTATTATTTGTTTTGACTTGTTTATAGGTAGGATTTTTCAGTGGTATCAAGAGCGAGGAACATATTTTGGATCTGCTCTATCTTATTAAAAAAAATTCACTTTGATATATTTTATCTTTCTATTTCTCATTGTGCATTTAGAGGTACAAGCAAGTATATCAGTTTTAATCTTTAAAATGCTAGACTCTTTCAAACTAATCTTTACAACAAAGATTTTGTATTTCAATGGTAGAAGTTTCTTTTTTGTGGCCACGAAGCTTGGAAATCGAGGAGGCATTATCAGAGAAAGTAAGCTGCTACGAAAGAGTATTTTTTAATTACTTCAACATAGGTATATTAGGCATATAGATTTAAGCATTGTGCATACTCTAAGGGGATGTATACTTTTATGACTTGAGTCAATTATACTCATCAAAGATAGACTTTGAAGAAATATTAGATATTTATACATAAAAATTTGAAGGCAATGCATTTATTCGTCTAATTATTTAAATGTTAATATTATTGACTTCGTGTGCAAATTGATTCTAGTGAATGGCAGAACTTGATTTTATGTCAATGTTAAAGAGGTTTGCAGGTAGAAACTTACTTTTAAGTAGCTATGGGAAAGTTCTTTCTGAGCTTAAACATGTTGAGGATTTAGTCTTCAACATTTCTTGAGTTTTGTTAATTGTCTGCATCATTTATAGTTAATATAGTTAATAGGTTTAAAAGAAGAATTGAGGTTGTCTTTTCGTAGGTAGTTCTCCAAAAAAATTTGGAGGTGGAAGTAGTATAGGCTTAATTTTCTAAAACAAAATGGTCACGAAACAAGCCTAAGTTTAATTTGAATTTGAGGGGAGACGATATTTGCTTCCTACCTTTAGGCATTTATCTTATTGTGCGTTAGTCATTTCCTGTAGTTTGAGATCTCTTGTTGCTTTGAATCTCAACAACTATGGTTGTGGCAAGCATCCGTGGTAAATCTTACACCAGAGTACACGAAAAAGGTATATAGTTCCATTTTTTTACTTTTACCGAGCACATAATAATTTTTTTTTTTTTGTTTCTTTTTCATCAAATTCTACTTTCTGGCTCAATTCCACTTTGACTCTAAACAATAGATAATTTCTGCTTATGGGTTGGCCCTTTTTATTGCAACCCCTAAGGAATGAGAGATAACCTAAATTTTCATTTTGGAATCATATTCCTTGTTGAGATTACTTTAGTTTGAAAGTGGAGTAAAAAAAAAAGTTTTAGTAGTTCCAACTGTATATGGAATTATTATATTATATCCTACCATAACCTGCCATATTCTTTCTACCTTCAAATTCTTAATTGAAAATTAAGCTTAAAACTTCTAGAAAAAGAATACTTACCTTTAACATTTTCATTTTATTTTTAGAGAGGATTTGTAGAGGCACAAGTTGATGATGGTCTTTTAGAAGTTTTGATCTAAAACAAGGATGGCATGCATCACTTGTTATAGGAGAACTCATCTCAGCTAAACATATAGTTCAGGTAATTCAAACATGTTGATGACTACATGTGTCATTCTTAAAGCATTATTTGGATTCAAGTTTAAAGAAAGGGAATGGATGCAAATTGAATAACATTGGTATAAATTGATCTTTTGGCAGGCTGCAGCGATTCGATTTGAACTTCGAGGTGGAGAATGGAAAGACTCATTTTTAGAGCCATGGAAGCAATTCATGAGCAATGAGTTTTCGACTTTTGTTAAAATCAAGAGGGTACCTTGTCAATCACTAATGATTAGCAGAGAATAATTTGAGAGAGCTACACATTGTTGATGATAATGATAATTTCTTACTGTTAGGATTAACCATTAATGTAAGTAATCGTGTCGATGGATCATCCTTTCAAAGGAATGTAAATTTTCTTTTTTCTTTTCTTAATTTATATTTTTATACTGTGGAAGTAAGTTTTTAGGTGTGGGGAGGAGAGTTTGGTGTGTATTTTTCTTACGATGATTTGCATTTTTCTTACGTACAATGGTTGAATTTTCAACCAAATTCCAAAAGCGAAAACAAGTTTTTGAGAACTACTTTTTTAGTTTTTTAAACTATTGGTGAAAAGTAAATAACAAAAGAAAATTTTTGGAGGTGGAAGTAGTATAGGCTTAATTTTCAGAAACAAAAGGGTCATGCAACAAGCCTAAGTTTGAATTTGATGGGAGACGATATTTGCTTCCTACCTTTAGGCATGTATCTTATTGTGTTAGTCATTTTCTGCAGTGTGAGATCTCTTGTTGCTTTGAATCTCAACAACTATGGTAGTGGCAGGCATCCATGGGGAAATCTTACACTAGAGTACATGGAAAAGGTACATAGTTCCATTTTTTCCCTTTACGAAGCACACAATAGTTTTTTTTAATTAATTTCTTTTTTTTATATATTAAATTCTACTTTCTAGCTCAATTCCACTTGGACTCTAAACAAGAGATAATTTATGCTTACGACTTGGCCCTTTTTATTGCGACTCTCAAAGAATGGGAGATAACCTGGATTTTCATTTTGGAATCATATTCTTCTTGAGATGGTTGCCTATGTGGTCTTAGAAGATTTTTATCACATAAGACCACAATCTCTATTACAAACCAAACTAACTTTAAAGACCTTCAACAAAAGTTAGAAATCAAGGGGTAGCAAACTACCATCTCTAAAGAATGCAATGTGATCCAATTCCTCAAGTGCCTCCCTGCTATGAATGCATGGGTGTAGCTCGAACACAAAGTTAGATTGTCCCTGTATATAATCTTTTTTTATAGGAAGCATCTCTGATATAATCTATAATATTAACTCCCTAATGCAAGTCTTTGCCTTCTAATTATGCCACTCTAGAAACTTGACGTTCTTGGAAGTTTCTTCCTTTACGGTGAGGTGGAGTTGAAAGTAATGATATTGATGGTGTTGACTGTGCAGAAACCAACTTAAACTGTATCAAGCGATTCCACTTCAAGGTCATGAATCATGAATGTTGTTGAATCACTTAGTTACTCTGTGAATTAGGTATTTATTTAGTTCTTTAACTAATTTATTGTTAGAGTTAGATAATGATATTTCTTTTTATTTTTTGTTATGTGATTGATGTGTGGAGAAAACATTGGAGCAACACATATATGTGGGATAATTTTGGTATTGCTACAATTTAAACATCTTATTTTATCCTATCAAAATTTTGGGATTATATATATGAAGTCATTTTATTTGAATTAAGAATTTACTTGTTCTAGTAGTTAAGACTTAGTGTTGATTATTTCAAACATTTGAATGTATATAATGCTTTTTTTTTATGTTATAAATTTGAATATTTTGGTTGTAATTATGATTGTGGATTTGGATGAATGTGTACTATACCTTCTTAGTATGGCAAATTACGACATAAATATCTATATGATTATAATTTGATTTTACAATAATAATATTGGATAGGTGCTGTTAGATCAATTATAGTTATGTTTGTATTATTACAAAAAATGCTATAGAGGGTCAATCAACAATCAACAAATTTATGGGTAAAATGGGGTATTTATAACTTTTTTCCATTACAATAAATAATGCTAATAAAAATAAGAGACCTTCGATAACATATCTAGTCTTTTATAATGTCTTTTTATTCTTATAACATTTTTTATGATACTTTTTCAATATCATGAAACGTTTTCATAACAGTGAATTAAAGCTATAATATATCAATTTTTTTTATATTGTTATTAATAACTCTACAAAAATTGCTATTAAAAGTCAAAGACTTTTTGCTACGACAACATTCATAAAACACTAAAAAAAAATGGTTTATAACATTTTTTCAATGTTATTAAAATAACTATTGAATGGTTTTGATAACGTTTATCTGAACGTAACAAAAAGTCTTTTATAACAATTTTCCAATGTTATTAAAACACTATTGAAACATTTTGATAACGCTTTTTCAATGTTATTAAAATAGCTATTGAAACGTTTGATAAGGTTTTTCGAACACAATAAACAATGTTATAAAATGTCTTTTATAGCATTTTTCCAATGTTATTGAAAACGCTATTGAATCATTTTGATAATGATTTTTCCAACGCAATAAAAAACGCTATCCAATTTTCAATAGGGTTTTTTTTTCACGTTATAAAAAGCATTTATAGTATCATATATGTGTTATCAATAGAGATATATTATAACATTTTGCACAATGTTGTAAAAACACTATGGAAAGTCATGGACTTTCAATAACATCGGCTACGACAGCATTTCGAAAACGCTATTGAAAATCAACAATAGCGTTTTTTTAATGCTATCGTAACGGATATTTCTTGTAGTGTAATCTTATTGATAGAAATAAATATCATTAATGCGTTTCCAAACGTTTGATGGAGCTATATGGAAATTTCAATTAGATACGGTTCTCCATTATGAAGCTTGTAGGCAAAGATGAAAAAGGAAATTCAGGCCAAATCATCCACCTTATGTCACACCCCACCCCGCAGATGCCCTTGCTTGGTATGCGAGTCGCAGTATGACTTGAGCATTCTGACATGTTAAAACGCAAAAAATAGTTAATCTTAAGGTTCTTAAACTTTGCTTAATCGCCTAGCTTCTTTCCTTTGTCTTGATTTACAACTTAAAAGTAGTCTTTAGGCGATAAACAATATAACACAGAGAGATAGCCAAAAAATCAAACTTTATTACTTAAGTCAAAAGATTACAACACTTTACAACACTTCGTTCTACAATACAGACACAAAACTTTAACAAAACAAAATGCCTTGGCAGCTTTCTCACCTAGCAAGCCCTTCACCACTTCCTTACTTGGTCTTAACGCTAGTAACTTGAAATGTAACTTTAAAACGTAAGTCTAAAAGACTCAGTGAGGCTTTTAGAAAGTCCTTTTTGTGAAAAACTTTTCACAATCATCATCACGCTAGACATATCAATTTGTATATCATAATCACATAAATTCAACATTTCACATAAATACACATTAGTCAACGATCATTCCTCTCACTAAGGATCTTGAATCATTCTACACTATGTCTCATTACTTCACGTTTAGACTACTGTGACAACAACATCCGAGAATATACAGATTCGTCCTTGCTGCTCAGGCCAAAGCGCAATACTGCTTATGTGCACATAATAGTCAGCTCATTGTTAGGAAGTAGACTAATGATTTGAACATCATTTCATAAATATTCATATATATAGAACATACTTTGAAACATATAAGCTTTTCATATAAATCTTTTTTAAAAACTTTCTTATTGAAATTATCATTTCAAATCATCAAAACATTTAAGAAGAAAGCTTGAAATCAACTAGATACTTTGAAGAAAACACTTACACTACTTGATTACCTAAACTCCCTTTGCTTTTGTCTTGTAGTACATCTGGGAATTTGTCCACGAATTCCAGAGACCGTTGAATGGGCTTGATGATTCCTTGGTTGATGTCGTAGCCAAGAAATCTGATCCTTGTTTGAAACAACTTGATCTTTGGTTGGGATACCACAAGACCATTGGACTTGATGACATTGAGGAACACTTGCAGATGCATGAAGTGCTGATCAACTGAGCTGGAGAATACCAAGACATCGTCAATGTAGACGATCGTGAACTCTTGATATTGGTTGAAGATCTCGTTCATGATCCTTTGAAACTCGGACGGTGCATTCTTCAGTCCGAAGGGCATGACATTCCATTCGTACTGACCAAATGGAACATTGAAGGTCGTCTTGTAACGGTCGGATGGATGAATCTGAATTTGCCAAAATCCAGATTTCATGTCGAACTTTGAGAAAACCTTTGCTAAAGTAATCCGCTTTAGCAAGTCTTGGCAATTAGGGATTTGGGCTTCCTTGAAGTCGTCAACATATGGTAGGGTCACCATATGCTTCTTCCTGTTCCAAAACGCATTTGGAAGACTTGAACAAACATCCCTTTCAAGCTTCTGTTGGAAGCTTCGGATTTTGAGTTGAACAGATGGCTTATTGATCTGAGAAGCCACCTTGCTGGACTTGATTTCGTCTTGAAGGAACTCGATCTGTCTTTCCTTTCTGGCGATGCGATTGATGAACTGTTGAACTTGTTCTTCAACGTTGTTGATGTACTTAGGAGTTATTGGATTAATGAACTCGAAAGTAATGTCCTTCTCGAACTTGCTTGAGACTATACCCTTGCTCGTAACATTGAATGGGTATATCTGGGTTAGGAACGGCGTTCCTAGAATGATCCCTTCATTAAGGTTCTTTACCAAAATGAACGTATTGATGAGACACACATTGCCCTTGCAAATGTGTACCTTGGAGAGTTTGAACTGGATGTTGAGCGGTCCTCCGTTGGCACCACTCAGGGTCTCCTTTGTCTTTTCAAAATACCTTGAGGGAACAAGGCTTTCTTGAATGACATTTTGATCTGCTCCTGAGTCAACGAGAGCGACAGCTTCGAGAAGAAAGTCCTTTACCTTGAAGACTATCTTCGTTATCCACTTTTGAGATTGAGACTTACTGATGTAGTTGATGACTCCTGCTTCAGCTGGTTCTTCAATCATCAGTGCATTTCCTGAAATCTGTCTTTCAGGATTGGATGAGGAGGAGGCTCCCAGAGCTTCCCTTGGGTTTGAGGCTTCTCGGAATGCCTGGAAGGCTTCTTTGAGAAGGTTGAGACGTTGCCGGTTGTCTGCAACTTCCAATTTGATAACCTTTACTTCGTGGTTAAGGTCTTCAATTTGGATGGGCTTCTTCGTCTCGCCTTTGATTCGGTTCAGGATGTCTTGAAACGAATAGATGATCGGGCTTTGAATCGTCTTCTGAGGGTTGTGATCCTCAAGACTCTGCCTTAGCTTGGAGAGGCAGGTTTGTTTGGAAGACGTATCTGGTAATTCCTCGATAAGATCAAAAAGACGTTCTTGATCTTTCGTGATGACATCGATATGACCGGAACATTTGCCAGCACACCTTCCTGTGCAGGGAATCGCTCCGTCTTCATCGCTTGAGTCGCTTTGAGAGTAGAAGGCATCTTCGCTCGAAGATCCTTCGTCGAGAAGAGCATTGATACCGTCTTCGTCTGAAGAAGACTCGGTTTGAGAAGAGGTTTCATCATCTGACCTGATGGAGTAAAGAAGAGACTGTCTGGTTTCTTCGTCCATGGTCAGGGCATTGATCTTGTCCTTTAGTGGGCAACGGTTGGAGAAGTTTCCTCTCTTGCCGCACTTGAAACAAACGTTGGACTTAGAAGCATAATGATGCTTGCCTCTGAACCTATTGTAGTATTTCCTCTTCCTTCGAGGAAACTCAGGGTCTTTAACTTTGCTCCTGCTAAAGAGGCGCTTGGAAGAAGACTTTTTCTTTTTCTTCTTTGCTTCCTTTGGTCCTTTGTCAAGACCATACTGCTTGCAGAAGGTGCCCAACTCTTTCCTGTAGTCTGAGTCTTTGATCACCTTGGTGGTATGCTTATTCTCTGTGCAGAGATTAATGCATATCGATTGAACTGTGGCTGAGATGTCTCCGTAGGTCAATTCAGGCCAGTCGATTTGCTTGGTGACTGAATTGGTCGCCACTGTTTGATAGAACTTTTGAGAAATGTAGTGCGGCAGTCCTTCGACGAACTTCTGCTTCCAGATGTCGGCTCCGCAGGTTGTAAGAGTATAAAGACGTGCTAAGAAAGTATCTTTATACCACTTGTATTGACTCATCTTGTAACAACGTAGTCCGAGGAGAGACTCTGTTGCAAGATCGAAATGGATTTGGGTGCTGCCAATGAACTGCTTCGTCATTGCATAAACCAATTGGTTGACCATATCCTGTTCTTCGACCTGGATAGGGGCAGAGACGTTCTCTGTCTTGACAACTGTTCGGGTAGCAGTTAGGATGCGGAATCTTTCCTGCTCTGTCAGTTGATTGTGCCACCAACTCCTTAGGTTTCCGGTGAAACCTGAGATTAGAATCTGGGCAGTTTCAAGAGTTGTCTTCCTTGCACTGTAGGCTGAGGCTGCTAACAACATCTCTTGAAAGGTGTTCATCATTTGAGCTTCAGAATATCCGTCGATTTTCCAAGTGACTAGAGACATACCGTCGTAGGTATGTTTCTCATGATGAAGGTCATCCCATCCTAGATCTGGTGGTGACGGTTGAGGGTAGTGATTCTTCATGTCTACCCATTGAGCTACTGGAAGTACCTTTGAACTAGAAGCCTGAGAGGAATCCTTGGTGATCACGTTGATTCCTTTCTGATTCTCAACTTTGCTTGTCGAGGTCTTTGCTTCTTTGTTGATGGAGAGAGCTGCAAGACGCTTGTCGATTTCGGCCAAGAAGTCTGACTAGTCGTTTTTGAGCTTACCGATGTTGAAGCTGTTGGGCTGGAAGATCGGTCGATGAGGATCAGCTTGAGGAATCTCTGGGTTCTTGATCTTGATCTGAGGAACCGGATTCTCTATTCTTTCTACTGCTTTGGAAACTGAAGAAAGCACATTGTTGGTGTAGTTGAGCTGATGTTGGATGTTTTTGATCTCGCGAACTCCAACCTTTTGAACCTTGTCTTCATCGATGGTCTTGTAGGGAGAGGAGACCATCTTGATGGCAGGAACGACAGGATGAGAGAAGTAAGCTTCTTTTTCCGGAGGGTAGTTGGAAGTTACTTCTTTGCCCTTGCCTGTTACGTAGACTTCGGACCCTTTGATGACTGCGATGAAACCCTTTGCCTCGAAGTCCTTGACGAGCGCTTCGTTTCTGATTCGCTCGTTATGCTTCATCTTTTCGATGAAAGTTGGCATAGGAAGAACGAGTTTCCTACCTTCCTTTGGAGCGGCAAGCCACATGTCTATGTACTTGCTGTAATGCTCTTGAAAACGAGCAACGTCGTCTGGATGTGCTTCGATGACGTTGATCTGATTGTAGACCGACTCGATTCTCCTTTCCATGTCAGACTGGGTAGGAGAAAGAGATCCTTCGTAACGAACATCGGGGAATGTTTGGGAGAAATCTACCGATGCTCTGATTGACTCTGATCTTCTCAGACGATCAGGGAGAGAGGCTTCTGACCTTGCAACGGATGAAGTGCCGGGTCGGCTGCTCATGATTTCACTGATCCTTGAGTATGGAGGTCCAGTGCTGAATTGAACTTCGACGTTTCCATCGGGAAACTCGGTGATTGACGCCTCGGTGGTGGATCTGCTGATCGGGGCTGTTTCTCCTTGTAGTTTCCAGATGGGATCCTTGGTCAGATCTGCCCACTGGAGGGTCTTTGGAATGGTTATGGAAGACTTTTCTAGGTTAACTTCCATAAGCATGGTGTAGCCTTTGGGAGAGATACCTAAGGCTTTAGGAGAAAGGTTGGTGTGCATCAGCTTGAAGTAGATGCGGTATGAGACGGCGAAAGGAAGTGAACCATCCTTTAGTTCAAGTCCTTGCGAGTGAACATCAAGGCTTAGGGAATCCATGATGTTCCGATCTTGAAGAGAGAGGGTAAGACCAGGTTTGCAGTTGAAGTAGACTGGTCCTTGCTCCAAGTTTGACTGAACAATCCCTAAGAGAGAGGGAGTGAACCGGAGATGCCTCTTATCTCTTAAGGCAAGGTAGACTGGTACGTCTAATCCTTCTCTCAAGAGAACGTTGCAATGAAAGATGAATTCACTGCAATCAAGCTTCTGCCTGAAGAAACCCTCTTCAAAGTCAAAAATAAGTTCAAGTACCTCCACATCGGATGCGTTCAAGTTGCCTTGTTTCTGAATTTTTAGTTGTTTTTGTCCTTTGTTGTGATTAAGTATGAACTTCATGTTAGTTAATTTCAATTTCTTTATCTTCTAAACTAGTCAATTTCAAATAAAATTTATTTGTGTCGAGGGAGTGAATACATAACAAAAAGACTAGATGAGTTGTGGGCAAAACGATTAGTATTCAACGTCTTTGGTTTGAAAGGATAGTGTGCAAATGTTTCCCTCTTTCCTTTTATCTTTTCCCTTTTCCTTTTCCCTTTTCCCTTTCCCTTTTCCTCAATGCTTGTTCTTAAAATTTTCTCATCTGGGTAAAGGATTTCTTTTATAACATACATGAAATATAACTTTGCCTTTCTTTTATTAGGTATGCAAAGTCGCACCTATTCGAGGAGAAACTAAAGTTTGACAATATCGAGAGGTTATGTTGGATCTTGAAAAAGAAGCGGTGGACATTTTATGTCTTTTTGAAAGGTACTTTTCTCTGTCATTTTTTGATATAATGACATATTTGGTAATTCATTTGGTTCACGAAGCCTGCATATGTGGACCAGTTCAATTTTGTTGGATGTACTCATTTGAAAGGTACATCCCTTTGATCTAATGATAATTATGGTTTTTTGTGTACTAATGAACATTTATTTTAGATACATGAAGGTATTGAAAGGTTATGTACGAAAAAAGCACGGCCAGAAAGGTGTATTGCAGAATGTTACTTAGATGATGAATGTGTTGACTTTTCAAACAAGTATTTTAAACAATTGATTGAGGTAGTGAATAGTCAACAACGTAATGAAGAATACCAAAACGATGTCATCTTAGAGGGTCATCATATATCTTCTGGAACTTTAATTGAACTATTCGATGAAGTACTTGAGAATGCACATCGATATGTCTTATTCAACACATTGGAGGTGGAACCATTTACAGAGTGAGGTATAACCCTAAACAATATAACTTATTGTAAGCTAAGTCTATTATTTAATGATTGTTTATTTGTACATGATGCATATGGATGAACTTATGGTTGTAGATAGGAGACTAGAAAAAGATTCCAATCTACTTTGGAAGATTCATACAGAACAATTTCCATTGTGGTTGAAGTCTAAGATGACACTAACTAATTTGTAAACATCCTATCAAACAATGGATATATAAAATAGTAAGATACTTTAACTAACAAGTAGATATGTTTATTCTTATCAGATTAAATCAGATTCATCCGTTGAAGGTTACTCTGACTTGTTAAAATGTTGCGAATGGACCAAGAAAGAATGCAATGTCTTACACTGGATACATCATAAATGGGAAACGATTTCACACAAAGAATGTTGAAAAATCAACTCAGAACAGTGATGTTGTTGTAGATGCTACAACATTATGTAGATCTAGTGCCAAAGATAAATCTCAAGTTATGGATGTAGTTGCTTATTATGGAGTGTTACAAGAAATCATCTTGTTAGACTATTATGTCTATCGGCTTTCAATCTTCATAGTGATTCGGCAAATGTTCACAATGGAGTAAAATTTGATGAAGGATTCACTCTTGTTAACTTACATCAAAGTCAAAGCAAGTTCGTACGAGAGCCTTTCATATTTGCCTCGCAAGCCAAACAAGTGTTTTATGCTAGAGAAAATGACACTTTGAATTGGTGTGTCGTATTAAAAGCACCACCGAGAGGGTTTCACAGCCTGGAAACATACGATGAGAATTATGATGATACTTCAGTTAGTAATGAAAACATATGTAGTGTGGTTGAAGATACTGATGAAAGAGATGAGCTTACTTATGCAAGCAAGATTGTGAAGGTGTTTTCATTTGAGAAGTAGTTTGATGCGCTATATAAGCGTTTGTCTATATGACTATTATGTACTAAAAACTTTTATTTTGTAAACGATTGAATCTATATAGATGAATATCATTTTAGTTTTAGTTATTTACTATAAATTAACTTTGTTCATAAATACTTTTACACAACTTCGTATCAATATCTATATATGTCATTGGATAAGCCACCTCCATCATGGTGAAAACACAAAGGACGATAAATATTTATATTAGAAAATGATGCTTATTGATTATTTGTTAATATTGATCTTTTTAGGCTGAAATGGAGAGAGGCTTACAAGATACCATGGAACTAAAAGTCAAAGGAAAGAGAAGGTCTACACGAAGGAAGCTTATTACTGATAGTTTGGTTCTTCCAAATGAGCAGAACATGGAAAGTTCTCCTACTGGTGCCCACCCCAGATGTTTATCACCCAAGCATGATGAGAAGACAGTTGAAGGTAATCCTACATTAGACTCACCAGATACTCGAACAAGATTAGCAATTCGTAGGCAAACAAAAATTTCTAACGTAAATGGATTTGAAGAACCTCAATTTGAAATAACGACTTTGCCTAATGAGAAGACAGTTGAAGATCATGTTGTCAATGAAGAACCCCCATTTGAAACGACGACTTTTCCAAAAAAAAAAAACAAGAGGACCTACAAAAATGAAGAAGCCCTTGAAAAACAATTAAGAGTAAACCTTGTTTTCAATGAATATGGACAACCCATTGGTGATGAATCGGTAGGATTGACTTCTTTTCTTGGACCACTAGTGAGAGAGGTTGTACCACTGAATCTTGAGAATTGGCTAAAACTACCAACAAGATTGAAAGTAGTGTTATGGAAATCTATCCAGGTATTAAGTTACTTTATTTCCCTTACATAGCTTAGATAAAAGGCCCATTTCTTTTTCTCTAATAAGTTCATTACGTTTGATTTCTAACTATTTTATATTTTAGTCAAGATACAATGTGGAAGATTGGAAAACAAATTCTTCCAAAAGATGGGTAGATTATGGAGTGCTGGAAAGTCTCATTGAGTAAAACAGATTCGAGATGTCCCAACAAAGCATTCAATTTTGAAGCTGATGCCTGATAATTTACAATCTGTAGATGATTGGATGGACTTTGTGAGTGAGAAGACTAGTGCAAACTTCAAGATATGTAAATGTCTACTTCAAAACATATACACTTACATTTTTCTATTATTAATTTGTATGAATATTGAATTTCTTTTATTTGAGAAGATGAAAAGTGAAAAGTACAAAGTCATGAAGAAAAAACAACTCCCACATACATGCAGTAGAAAAGGATATGCTCGTTTGGCTGAAGAGATGGTAAAGTTCATTACTATACTTCAATTTTGCTTCCATATCGTATATGTGGTTTCATTGTATAAATCTCATTTTGTAAAGAAAAAGTAGTTCATATCCAAATTCGGTCACAAGGGTTGCATTATGGACTAAAGCACACAAAAGGAAGGATGAACAGCAGGTGAATGCACAAGTAAGTCTTTATGCATTTGATGTTTCTTGTTGAATATTTCTAACTACATATGTGTAGAGTATGTGAAAGTAAGATGCCCCTTAGACTTCACAATCTTCTTTCTCTTTGAAAGTGTTTGATATATTACACTTTGGTAAAGCAATTACGTTAAAGGGTAGAGTACCAAGTTTGGTATGGGGGGTTGAGATTTAGTATTTATGCATTTGATGTTTCTTGTTAAATATTTTTAACTACATATTGTAGAGTATGTGAAAGTAAGATGACCTTAGACTTTACAATCTTCTTTCTCTTTAAAAGTGTTTGATATGTTGTACTTTGTTGAAGTAGTTGCGTTGAAGGGTAGGGTACCAAGTTTGGTATCGAGGGGGGGGGGGGTTGAGATTTAGTATTTATGAATTTGATGTTTCTTGTTGGATGTTTTCAACTACATATGTGTAGAGTATGTGAAAGTAATATGACCTTAGACTTTACAATCTTCTTTCTCTTTGAAAGTGGTTGATATATTGTACTTTGTTGAAGTAGTTATGTTAGTTACGTTGAAGGGTAGATTACTAAGTCTGAGATCAAGGGAGGGAGGCGTTGAGATTAAGTCTATATGCATTTGATGTTTCTTGTTGCTCTTGTTGAATGTTTTTAATTATACATATATATATATATATATATATATATAGTATGTGAAAGTAAGATGGCTTTAGATTTTACAATCTTCTCTCTTTGAAAGTGGTTGGGATATTGTTGCTTTGGAATATTTGGTTTATATATTGTTTGTTGCTAGGAGCGCATTGAACAAACTGAGGCTGCCACGGCAATTTCAACCACTAACGTGGTTGATGATGCATTGAGTAAAGTTCATGGCTCTGATCGTGGTTGTAAACTCTCATTCCATTCTCCTTTTTATTTAATATTTACTAAGCTTGAAAAACAAATTAAAATTTAATCATCAATTTTCTCGGGTTGAAATTTTTGCAATAAGAATTTTGGAGCAAATTTAATTTAAAACAAAACTTGAAATTTTAAGTGTTGAAAGGATGGAGAAACTTAGAAAAAGGCCAAAGTAGAAGTTAACGTTAAGTTAAGGGGGTATTTTGGTCATTTTTTAGTTTTAATTACCTTCTTCTTTTCCTATGTGTTTAATAAAAAAAAGGAAAAGAGAAGAAGAGAAATCCATCTCTCCCACGCGTGAGTATCTCTGTTTCTCCCTCCTCTCTCTCTCTCTGAAGCTTCATTTTCGCCAGCCTATCTCCCCATCATTGTAAAGCTTGCGCACCGGCGAACCTCGACTGTTGCCACCGCAATCACTTTCGCCAAACACATTTTTCTCTACCAACAAATTTTTTTTAGAGAAAGAGAGAGTTGAAGGATGAGTCTGTAGGAGGTATGAGGTAGAAGAAGAAGATGGCTGCATTTTTTGGTGAAAAAAAGAAAAGGAAAGGTGTTAATAATTAAGTAAATTATTAAATACTTTATTTTGAAATTTTAATAAATTATGAATGTAAGTTATTAGTATTCATTGTACTATGAAGTATTTATGTGTGTAGATTTAACTAAATTTGAGTCATTGAACTAAAATTTATCAAAAACTAATTAATTAAAAAATTATTTTTGAGAAAAAAATTACCTCTTTCATAGCCATAAGTTAAAGTTACAGAAAGATTTATATAGCTAAAAATGAAATGCTATCAAAAGGCTATTATAATTATTATAATAATTGAAAATGATTAAATAGCATTATTATAGCTTCATATTACAACTCTAAGTACTATATTATAACTTAATATTACAGCTGCAAATACTATATTATAGCTTAATATTACAATTGTAAATACTATATTATAGCTTAATATTACAATTGTAAATACTATATTATAGCTTAATATTACAACTCTATATACGATATTATAGCATTGAAAAAATGTTATTATATGTCAAAGATAGCACATTATTTAAGTTATATAAACTTATTATAGCTCTAAGGAAAAACGTTATCAAATGTTTTTATAGCAACATACATAAGCTATATTTTCATACTCTACAATAGCAACCATGACAGAAGCTTGGAGCTCATGCACAATCTCTAGGTTTTGAGTTGGTTTGAGCTTCTCACAATGAATTAAAAGGTAAGGTTAGTTTTATTTCAAAGTTAACTCATTTTCCAACAAGAGTTGTGAAGGAAGTTTGAGCAAATACTGAAGTTTAGTTGATGATTTTCGTAGAAGTTGGGTCACATAATTTTAAAACGAATTCATAAAGTCTCTGGTTTTTTTAGTATTCTGAATTGTACTCTTTGAGTTAGGAGCTCTATTTGGTAGGGTTAGAAAGCTTGCTAAATTTCCTACAACTTTCATGAATAAATCGTGAACTAAAAATGACAGGAAGTAGGTTAAATTTTAGGATCAAAATTGGAAGTAAGCATAAGACGCGAGTTTGCTTTATCGTATTTCGGACGAATTCTGTGTTAATTCGTGGGGAATCTCATTTCCATTCCTTCAAGTAAGTTGTAGAAGGTTCCAAAATGAAGAGTTTGATATAAAGTACATTAATTTTTATTAAGTATTGAATAAGTTATGAGTAGTTGAAGTTAACCTTCTGAAGCTGGAAATTTCTAGAAAAGTATGGAATTAAGGACCCACTAAAATTGATTTATGTTGGTTGTTTATGGCGTTAAGACTTTAAGTTGAAGCTAAGGGTTCAAAAGTGTAATTTTAGCTCAAAATAAAATATGTAGGGATTGATACAAGTTAATGTTGAAAATGAGAATTTAAGTCTTAGGAAAATAAATAGCTTAAATGCTAATAAGGAAGTATTTTGGAAATTATTGTGACGTCTTGCTATGTGAAGGTAACCAAGAGGTCTAAATCTGTGTATCAGGCCAAACGAAAGTGAGGAAAACGTATAATCCTAAGAGAATTAGTTTTTGACAGTGAGTGGCTCATTTTCAAGCTTTCTTTATACTTACACATGTCTTATGATATCATTGGGAAATTACATGATTTAAACTTTTTATACCTATGTGTTCATTTAGGTTTAAACGATGAATTTACTCATCATGATTTCAAGAATATGTTGTTTAGAACGACTTTATGAAAATGTATTTTATGATCATTTTTGACTTTTAAGCACAAAATATGTGATTTATGAATGATGGTTATTTAACCCTAAGCTACGTGAATATGTTTCCGTAGCCACCTATGGTTGTCAGGGGGTTCCGGGGTTGAAAGAGGTCATGACCGAAGATCCGAGAACCTGAGCCTAGGTGAGGATATGGATGGAGGATTAAGATATGGCTTCGGGCCTAGTTTAACCCATGGTGGGTGGCTCTATGTGCACATAGGAGCGGATGGATGTTGTTACTGTGGTAGGTGCTAATTATGCGTGAGCTCTGTTTGGCAGCGTGTTTCCTTGTAGATATGGATCACGTGTGAGCTATTCCAGGCCGTGTATTTAGTATGCTATCATAGTTGGATTGGATGGGGATGGATACCATGGTAATTGCTAAGTATACGTGAGCTCTGTTTGGTCGTGTGTTTAGTATGTCAATGGTCGGATTGGATGGACGTTACTATTGTGGTGGATACTAAATATGTGCGAGCTAGTTGTGGCTGCATGATTCCTTGATCATGTGCGTGCTACTCTTGGCCGTATGTTTAGATGTCTTGCCTTGATCGGATTGGCTACAGGTTTGTTGGATGATTGAAGATTATGTGGTGATAACGTTTTATTTAATATATGATTATCAATGCATATTTACACATCTTATTGAGTATATTTTTACGAGTTTTTATATCAAATTACTTCCTACTCACTAAGCTTTCAGCTTATGCTTTCAATATTTTCTCCCCCTCCCCAAATAGTGACCCAGGACCAAGCGTTGTTTGAGTCTCGTCGTTCTTGTGCTTAAGCAAATAAATATTCCTCCAACTTGTCCAATGTCTTCTCCATCGGTAAATTTATTTGTAATAGGATGGAAATTGTTTAGATGTCATTATTTTCTTATTCTAGTATCTCATATTTATCTTTTGACAGAGTATCAATAACACCACTCAAATTAAGTGCAAGTTATTAGATTGGTATGACTCAGGAGAGATTGTTGCAAAAGGAAGATGGTCTTCTAATGATCCAGCTGCTTTGGTTCATCATGTTCCTATTGGTCCACATGCACTTAGAGTATGGGTTGATATAGCAAAGAAATCGAACGGATATTTGTGGAGGCCAACATAAAAAATGACATGTATTGAAGAAGCTTTGGGAAGTACAGTTGCATGGCCATTTGATAAAGTGACTATTGATATATTATCTATTTCTAATTATTATCTATTATTAGTGTCTACATAATCATACATTGATATATGTTTTTAAAAATTTATGTAGGTGAATGAAATGATGTCTTAACCAGAGGACTAAAGAACCAATAATGGAACATTTACAAAATACTTTATTTACCTTCGTGTATTATTTTAGATTGCAACTTTAATTAAGTAAATTATTAAATACTTTCTTTTGTAATATTAATACATTATGAATGCAAGTTATTAGTATTCATTGTACTATGAAGTATTTATGTATGTAGATTTAACTAAATTTGAGTCATTGAACTAAAATTTATCAAAAGCTAATTAATTGAAAATTTATTTTTTAGAGAAAAATTACCTCTTTCGTAGCCATAAGTTAAAGTTATAGAAAGATTTATATAGCTAAAAACGAAATGCTATCAAAAGGTTATTATAATTATTATAATAATTGAAAACAATTAAATAGCATTATTATAGCTTAATATTACAGCTCTAAGTACTATATTATAGCTTAATATTACAATTGTAAATGCTATATTATAGATTAATATTAGAATTGTAAATACTATATTATAGCTTAATATTACAGCTATAAATACTATATTATAGCATTGAAAAAATGCTATTGTATGTCAAAGATAGCACATTATTTAAGCTATATAAACTTATTATAGCTCTAAGGAAAAACGCTATCAAATGTTTTTATAGCAACATATATATATCTTTATACTCTACGATAGCACTCGTTATAGCTTCGAAAAAATGCAATGAAAAGTCCCAAACTTTTAATAACATGGGCTGTCAGGACTTTCAAAAAAGGCTATAAAAAGTCTATTATAGCATTTTTCGTTAGCTATCGTATATGTTATTTCTTGTAGTGTAGAAATTGTGCCTTCATCGATCTTTTCATTTTCTCCCACGCGTGGATGGGTCTTTTTCTGTTTCTCCTTCAATTCACTTCAATCTGATTCCATCAGGCTGAAGCACCAACCTTCAGTTTTAACGCTACTAGATGGACCTTCTTCTTTTCAGGTGTATTCATGTAATTGAAAAAGTATATGTATTTTTCAACCAATTAAGTAAAAATTTGATGTTCCTTTTGCCATCATAGCTAGGTAAGTCAAATTTCATCTTGAATTATGAGGGTTCTCCTCCTCTTTCTTTATAATAAGGTTGACATCTTCTTCTATAATCAATGAACTCTCCTCCTTGTTCCTCCTCACTCGAAGAACTTCAATCTTGGAGTTCTTGATTGCAATCTTGAAATCGTTGACGTGGCTTTTAGTGTTCTTGATCGGGTCTCCGTTGATCGTGATTACCAAATCCTCTTTCTTGTTGATTTCAAACTAATCTTTGATACATAACTCCTGACATGCCTTATGACCCCACTGTTGAACAATCGTTGGGCCTTTATCGCGATTTTCTTGAAGTGGAATCGCTACTTCAAATCTCTACAAAACTTTATTAAGGGCATGTTTGAGGGAGGGTTCATGGAGGATTAGGATTAGAATTATTATAATCCCCCAATTCTTGTATGGGAGAGGGTTATCATAATCCCCCAATAACCCCCTTCCATAACCCTTCTCCATAACACCCCTTTATCTTTATTTTTAAATTTTCACAATTCTATTATTTTTGTATTAGTGAGATTTTGTAAAGATTAAAAACGATATACAATTTTATTTTTTTCTTCTTAGAAAAGTATTAAAATTTTAGTTTTAGTTTTTTTAACTCTATTTTAAAATATTAGTAGAGGTTGGAAAGTAAACTTTAAAAAAAGAAACTTATGAAAATTAATTTTATAATATTCTTTTTTTTAAAAAAAATAGAAAGTACTTTCATACAAATAATCGTTTGGTTTTTATTTTTGTTTCTTTTATAAAAATTTAGCTTATGAACATTTTTTTATTAATTAGTTACCTACTTTACAAATATTTTAAAAAATTAAATTGAAATTTGAAGAAAAATATAGTTTTTAAAAACTTGTTATTATTATTTTTAAATTTTGGTTATTAATTTCATTCTTGTAGTTAAGAAAAATGATTTAATTTTAAAAATAACAAAATGATTAACCAACTAAGATTTTTTGTTTATCTTTTAAAATTAAAATTAAGTTGATAAACATTATTTGCATATACAAGCTACGGCAATTTATTATTACTTTTTACTATTGTTTTACTTAATCAAAATTTGAGAAACTAAGTATATATATATATATAAAAGCAAATAATGTGTATCAAATGGTTGTTTTCATATTTAAAATTAGAATTTAATTAACGTTGAAAGTTTGGGGGAAAATAAGCATAAAATTTAATAAATATTATAAGAATTGTAAAAAAATAATTTTAATAAAAAATAGAAAACAGGAAGTTACGAATGAGCTGGTTTTTTTAAGCATAAGAAAACTTAAAAGACCAGAAGAAATTTTTAAAAAATATATGATTTTTTATCGGTGAAATTACTTTTCTAATATGATTTATTAAAATAAATTTATTAAATTTGTTTATTGGATATACATTAAAAAGAAATCATAACACTACTGTCATAATCCTTCCTCCAAATACATACTATCATAACACTACCTATCATAATCCTTTTCCAAATACATACTATCATAACACTACTAATAACAAACATTTCCTAAACACATATTATCATAAGACTAGTTTTATTATAATCATAGGATTATATCATAACTCTTATCCCCATAACTCTTTCCCTCCCCAAACGCCCCCTAAGAGTTTTCTTAATTCTCTCAATTGTGTGTGCTTTGAAGAAGTTCTTGGGAGAGAGGATAGGGTTGCCTAGGCCTCTTGCTCTTGATCGTTTCGACGTCGTCCACCTAATTGACTGATCGACGAAGGGTTATTGGTCCTAAAAGTCCTTGGGTGCTCTGATACCAAATGGTGTAAACTACTAGAAGGGTTTTGGTTGATGAATGTCTCTCTTCTATTTGGAGGAGATGATATTATTTATGTGAAGCAATTATTACAAAGAGTAATTGTATTTTTCTCAAAATTGTAGCTTCGAAGTACACCACTATGGGCATTAAGGAAATATAAAAATAAAGTGAGAGGCATTTTGGTCATTTCCTATCTTTTTATTTTATATTTTTTATAAAAGGAAATTATAATAAAGAAGATGCTGGATTTTTCTTCCTCTTCGTGAAAGCCGACAGCCCTCCCTTCCTCTCGTCGTCTCCGATTAGCCACTGTCTGCCGATTGGAAGTCGTCCACCAACTCCTGGCCGTTGGATTTTGTTTGTCGTGCACGCTGCCACTTGGCCCACAGTCACGCTACCCCCGAGGTTCGTTTGGCGCTGCTATCGAATCCAAAGTCGTGCGCCCAGATCTTGCCACTTGGACCCGCGAGTCCTGTGTCGAGCTAGTTGTCCATCCTTTCTATGCGTTGATTGAGCCTCCGGTGCTCTGGTGAGCGTCGAATCTCTGTTGCTTATCGATGTGTTGTTGCTGAAAGTTTGATGCTTGAGTTTTGGGGTAAAATTTCATTGTTTTAGTTGAGCTTCTTGTAAGGATTTGGAATACCCATTACATTTTGACTTAAATTTATGAATACACATCATGTTTGAGTATTATAATCGAGCTTTTGGAAGGAGTTAACTGCAGTCCAGCTGGCGAGAAGTGAATACTAGGCGTTTTTGGCATCAAATGGGTAAGAATCTAAACTTTTTGGAGTTGGTCTTGAATATCCATTAAGGTTTGGTGGTAATTTTGAGGTACCCATGATTTTTGGATGTTAGGATGTGAATTTAGAAAACCGCTGAGTGCTGTCCATCGAAGCTAAGGCTATTTAAACAAGCCTTTGGTAAGATTTTGGGTACTATAGTGCGTTTTCTTTATGCTCTTGAAAGACCCATTTGGTGTAGGCATGAGTTTATTGATGCCCATACTGTTTTGGATTAAATTGAATAGATTTCCAACAAGGTCGGTTTGATATTGGTTGGATCTTTTCAGGACTGAGAGGTGTTGTTAAGAAGTCGTTGCAGTTTTCACGTCGCTTTAAGTCAAACCAGGGAGAGCTTCTAATCTTAGAGGATCAAGCTATCAACCGTGAGTGGTTATTTTCAAATATTTTATATGAAAATTTATTTGACATATTGTTGAATTTGGTTTGTGAATAAGTGTTTGGCATAGCTTGTTTTGATATAACTGCATTATCAATAATGACCTTAACTGAAGTTTATGATTTATCATGAGTTCTCTATAATGCGAATTTGTAATATGTGTTTTTGAATAGGATTTGATTTAATTACAATTTACATGAGTTATATGCAAATGTGATTTTATAGTGGATTTGATGAAATATTAGAAATTGAGATAAATAACTACAACTTCTCTAGTATTTTGAGTTCTTTCGAAAATTTGTGTTAAAATATGCTTAGTTTGGATTTATCGATACAAATGCTTCTGTCTTTCTTATTTAGAAAATTTGTTTTAGCTTTGGATTGCATGAAATGATTGGGTATGAGATGTATTTATAGAAGATGGTTTATGGTGGAATGTGAAGGTTGGTTTTCAAACCACAGAATCAGTGTACTGAGGTGATTTTACCCATAGGCTACATGAATGTGTGTCCATAGCACCCCTTATGGTTGCCAAGGGATTCTGGGGTTGAGAGAGGTTGTAAGCCAGAGATCTAGGAACCTAAACCTAGGTGAGGAAGTGGATGTAGGCTGTAGTATTGGCTTCGAGCCTAGAAAAACCCTTGGAGGATATCTTTATGTGCACATAGGAGCACATTTACCGAGGATGTGGATATCGAGATTAGATCGCCACTGTTGCCGTTACTAAATGTGTGTGAGCTCAGTTTGGCTGTATGTTTCCTTGTGGATATGGAACATGTTGAGCTATTCTTGGATACATTTTTCCGTGGTACACCGAGATATGTACGTGTTTGATTGTGAATATGTGTGAGCTCAGTTTAGCCGCATGTCCTTTGAATCATGGATGAGCTATTCTCCAACCGTATGCTATTCTCCAGCCGTTTATTCAGTGTGTTCTAGTGTCGTAGATTGGGATCGTAGAGGGTTAATGGTAAATATGTGTGAGCTGGGTATGGCCTTATGCTTCATTGTTGGTATTGAACATGCGTGAGCTATGCTCGACCGTGTATTTACTTTAACCTTTTGTGTTGAATTGGACATGGATAAGTTGACGTGTTTTTAATAAATTTGTAACGATTTTATAAATAACGATCTTGGAACCTGAGTTATGGTTTTGTTATCAAAAGTATGCCTAAATGTTTCTTATTAAAAGTATGTTTTATAAGTTTTACTTTAAAAAACTTGCCACTCATTGAGTTTTAACTCACGTTTTCAATGTTTTCTCTCTTCTTTTCTAGGTGTGATTAGTTCGTTTTTCAGAGGAGACTTTTTCGAAATTTTTATAGAAATTTTATAAGGATATAGTTGACAGTTTCTTATTTATTTTATTTTTTCTTTAAAGGAAACCAGCCTCTTTATTGATAATAATAGCTTAAAGTACAAAAGGTTTGTACAAAGAGTAGAAAACAATAAGAGACTATGGTATTAGTAGGCGCACCTGGACATCTCAATTAGGTTGGCATTCCCTTAGCATCCTCGTCATATCCAGTACACATAGGGTCAACAAATACAAAATAAAGTATTTGGGAGTACAAACCGTGATGAGCTGCAGATCCAAAATGGAATGGAAATAAAAACATAACAAACATAACAAATACATAAAAAGGACAGCAACCATATAGAAGGTCAAAACAGTGGGTCTTCATGAAGGACTGACTGTTAAAGAACTGAATAAATGAAGTACTGCCAGTTGTGATTGATAGCTTGAATGGAGAAAGCTTCGAATTCTTTATGGAGGGTACACCAAGTTACTGCGTTCCTACTTGCTGTCTTAAAGCGATCCAACCAAGAAGTTTCCTTGTCATGGAAGGTTCTTTGGTTCCTTTCAAACCAAATTTCAGAAAGCATAGCTTTTGAAAAATTAGCCCAAATCAGCCTCAGTTTCTTCTTAAATATAGGACCCACTAGAATTTGCTGAACAATTTGGTTAAAAGAATCTCCAAGGACCCAAACCACGTCAAAAATCGAAAAAAACTTCCACCAACAGTTTGGAGAGAGAGCATTTAAAGAATAGGTGCTGTAAATCTTCACGTTCTTGCTTGCACAGTGGACACATTGAAGGTGATAGGCAGCTGTTTGGTGTCATTAGTTGCATGACTGAAGCACAATTCAAGAGGCCAAAAATCATAATCCAAACGAGAATACTTACTCTCTTTGGTGGACATTTGGATTTCCACAAAGCTTTATGAAGATCCTTGGCCAATGGGGAAAAAGCCGGTAGGTGTCTTGTAAGAGACTTGACTGTAAACTTCCTATGCTCTTCCAAAGACCAAATCCTTCTGTTGGGATTGTTCGAGACCTTTTTTGAAGCTAGTTGAGTCATCAAGTTTTGTAATTCCAAAATTTCAATGTCTTTAAGAAGCCTTCTAAAGACTATGGATGATGTAATTCAAGTTGGACTTAATATCTCAAAATGAATTCTCTACCTATTCTCAGCTGGAGAATGGCTATTTATTGATGAATTGTATGTGGTAGTTACAATCCGTTTTGGTAGTTTGGGGTATAACTAATCAGTTTTAAACAGATGATTAGTTTCAACTAACAACAGAATATAACAGATTAACTATCTAACTGTCTTGACAACAAACTAACTATCTTATTACATCAATCCACCCCCTTAGCATCAAACTCGTCCTGAGTTTGTCATGAAAGTTGAAATCCATCCGATGCAGTGGAGTATGACCGTAACCTCCTACATTTTGGACAAAAATATTGTGATTGAAGGGATAAAATCGAGACAAAAAATCAAATATGGCCACTAAAAGATGAATCTCTCCATCGGCCATAAATCCGAAAAAGACGTTCCCTTCAATCTCATTTAAAGTCGTCTTCAAAGAATCAATTTCAAAAGAATAAACTTTTGAAGAAAATCCTTCCAGAATCACATTTTCTTTATTATTCGCTTCAAGTTCTTTGACGGTTTGAAGATTCATTTCCACCTCAACCAATGTGTCGTTGATCTTTTGCTCGGTGTTTGATACTTCTTTTTCATCTTCTTTGTTGGATTCTTCTTCACTTGTGACCACTTCCAAGTTAACATTTTCAAATTCTTGTTCTTCAATTTTATCTTCATGATTTTCTATTTGAAAATTTTCCAACCGTGATTTCTTTGTCTTCTCTTCTGTATATGAAACCAATCTGTTCTTGGACTCTTGCAAATAGATTGATGGTTGATCTACATGTTGAGTCTTTTTCTCCAATGACGGATGATTTCTTGGAAATTTAGTTTGATTGGATCGTTGGGTCATTTTTTGATATTGCCCCTTTCTTATTGTGTCCCAAACTGTTTTAGAAACATTATCGAAGTCACTAGAATTATTTTTCCAATTTGGGTGATGATAGGTTCTTTGAGAAAATCGGGCATGGCCAAAATTTGAATGTTGAAATTCTTCTTCCGAATCACTTGAATCAGAATTCCAGCATTGTTTATGGAAGTACAATTGATTTTCTTGTTTATACCAACTGCTGTTTTTTTTTTTCCTACCATCAGCATGTGACCAAAACCTTCTGTTATGATCATTTACTGTACTTTCTTGCCATTCATCATCATTGGAACTCTAATCTTGAAGTTCTTGGTAGTAATCTTGGTTTCTTGGAAGAGGTTCTTGATAATCTTGGGCTGGTCTCCTTTTTTGAGCTTCAAATCTTCCTTCTTGACTGTCATCATCGGCATACCGTAGTGGAATGTCCATTGGTCTCCTCCTTCGATCATTTCTTTGGTTATACAGGTTTCTAAAGTTTCTTTGAGCTCGCCGGCCTCCTCTATTTCCTCCGTTTCGATCATAGTCTTCAATCCTTGCCGGTGCCGGCAATCCATCCATCCTTCGAGTTAGAGAGTCCAAGCTGTCCATTACTCTATTCATCTTATCGTGTAAATCTCCCTTCGACAGCCAGCAAGCGTATCGTGGATGTCCTTGGAGAGAGGGTGGTGATCTCCTCCACCTCTTCTTGCTCGCAGTTATTCCCCGCAGCAGGGATTCTTCCTCTCCGGCCAGCCATCCATCCAAGGATCGGGGCTGCTCTGATACCACTTGATGTAATTCAAGTTGGCCTTAATTTCTCAAAATGAATTCTTTGCCTATTCTCAGCTGGAGAATGGCTATTTATTGATGAATTGTATGTGGTAGTTACAATCAGTTTTGGTAGTTTCGGGTATAACTAATCAGTTTTAAACAGCTGATTAGTTTCAACTAACAACAGAATATAACAGACTAACTATCTAACTATCTTAACAACAAACTAACTATCTTATTACATCAATGGACCAAGAAGAAGTTGAATAATCCCAGTGCGCTGCTATGGAGCCTTTTGGTAGAAGTGTAATTCTGAAAAAGGCAGGGGGTATTGAGTGCAGAGAGGAAGGTTGTCAATCCTATCATCTGTTCAAAAGGCAGTCCTTGAACCATCTCCAAGTTTAGAAGGAGCTAAAGGCTCCACCTTCCTTCATACCCGTGAGATACTAATCCATGGGCCTTTTAGACTGTGGCTAGAATTTCCCACCGTGTGCCAGTTGAAGGGTTCTTTTCCATAGATGCTTTGGATGACTTGTCTCCACAGAGCGTCGTCTTCATTCATAAACCTCCAGCCCCGCTTGGCAAGTAGGGCCATGTTCTTATTTTGCAATGCTCCCAAGCCCAAACCTCCGCAAGTTGGGGCCGGATAACTTTGGCCCATTTAACCAAATGGTTAATTTTACTTCTTGTGAGCCCCTCCCAGAAAACATTCCTCATTAATCTCTCGAAAGAAGATGCTATATTAATCGGAATTGCAAACAGAGACATGTAATATGTAGGAAGATTAGCTAATACGAATTGACATAAAGTAGCTCTACCTTCTTGTGACAAGTTGAATCTTCTCCATCTGTGTACTTTTCTCTGCACTTTCCCAATCATGGGCTGCCAAAAAGTACACTGTCTCGAATACCATCCCAATGGAAGCCCCAAGTATAAGAAGGGCATCATTTTCGCAGAACATCCCATTTTCCCAGCCATATTTTTCAGCTCATCCTCTTCCACATTAACTCCAAATAAGGCTGATTTTTCCCAATTAACCTTCTGTGGCTCTGCCTGGAGCACCATTCAAAGAGTGTAATCGTGTCCTGCAGTTTCATTAGCATGCTTTCATCATACTTACAAAACAGAAGGGTGTCGTTTGCGAATTGGAGGATTAGTATGTGAACCTTCATTTTTAATTCAAAAGTGTAATCGTGTCCTGCAGTTTCATTGGACTGATTTCATCTTTAATTTTTGATAAGGATGTTTGACAATCTTGTGTTTGGCTGGGTTTCTTGCAAGGTTCTTGGCTTCATTTAGTGAAAAATTAAAGTTGGCAGCTCTGTCGTCGCCCAAATCTTGTCGTTCTTGGATCTGAATTTTTTTGTTTGGAGCTAATTCAGCATGCTCTCTTTTGGTTTCAGAATTGATATTTAAGTTCTGTAAAATTTCCCCCAGCATAGAACAGATTTAACCTAACTCGCCTTGAATTTGACCTACAGATTTCTCTACACTAGTCAGTCTGGTTTCCATAGCTATTTTAAAGAGGAGGTTTCTGCATCTTCGCTCTGAATCCAATTGGTGTAAACAAAACTCAAGAAAACGAAAATTTCTTTATCTTTTTATTGATTTGAAAGAGAGGTCAAATGACCTATTTATACAAAGGATAAAGCTGGAGATAGTAGACCCCTCGTGATTCAAGGTTTTGGGGGCTGGATTAAAATAAAGAATCTTCCTTTAGATTTCTGGAAAAGAAGCACCTTTGAAGCTATAGGAGACCACTTTGGAAGCCTAATTGACATAGCCACAAAATCCTTAAATCTTACAAATTGTAGTGAAGCCCGGATCTTGGTCACAAAGAACATTTGTGGCTTTGTTCCTTCAACAATTGAAATCTCTGATCATAAGAGGGGTAGCATCTTTCTGCACTATGGTGATTTTGAGTTTTTTAAATCCACCTAATACAAGCATAGCCCCCAGTTTGCAAGGGAATTTTAGTAACTCAATCGACCGGGGTTGCGTATTAGGGAAGTTTTGAATGATGGTCTTGACATTTCCTCCTTCCCTCCGTACCAAAGTCAGTGTTTGCTGTTCTTCCCAGTGCTAGGAATCCGTTCAGTCTCCTGAAGCCCTTTCCGGCCAGCTCACCGGTGCCATTGTCGGAGAAAAAGACAGAAATCGGTGCACAGCTGGCTATTTTTTCAAACGAGCGGGCATCTGAACAGTTTTTGCCAATCACCAATCCCTTGCAGCACAGCTGTCTCCAAAAAGTTATGGGGCCCACTGAAATTAAATTAAACCCTCTTTTTACAGCTGCTAATGACCCACCAGGTGAGAGAAACATTGTAAATGCCCCCTAATTACGTCCACGGGTAATAATGAGCCTCCATCCTCTTTAATTAAGCTCTCGGCCAATCCAATTCTGCAGCCAACTCCTGAGCTGCCCACTGCCACAGCAAATCCCTCTTCATAGGTGGTAAATCTTCTAAAGTTCCGAAAATAGTTAAACACTACATCAGAAAGCAAAATTCTTTTAATAATATCTGGACAACCTTACTACAATCAGAACCGAACGGATTCTGTTCACTCAAAGCTTCAGCCTGAGCTCCTCCACTCGTACAGGGCCTTCAATATCAGAAGAAAATCCTGATCTTCTGGAGGTGTGCAGCACCAAAATACAGTCTTCTGATGATCTCATAAGGTCAGCTTCAGCAGGTTTTCCTCCCATTTCTTTTCTTTACTTCAAACTCCCCAACCCCAACACTAATGTATCTTTAATGCAAGGATCCCCCTGCCATATTTTAAACTCACCAGAGAAGACTCGTGCTGTGACCATAGACTCTCCTTTTAATGTAAGTAGTGAAGAATCAGTGGGTTTTCTAAGAGTTTCTGATCAAAATGTCACCTCGGAAATAGATGGAACTGATCTTACTACATTATTTGAGGAATCTGCCATTCCCCTTCTAAAGCTCTTTTAGAATTACCTAAAGATTTGTTATCTTTAGTTAATAACCCTAAACCCTAAACCCACTGTGGTATAGTTCTGGTCTAAGGGGTCAGCCCACTATTGGCTCTCACTCAGCCCTATGAAGATTATCTTATGGAATACAAGGGGTCTAAAAGATGTCTCCAAGAGAGCGGCTCTCAAAAAGTTCATAAAAAACTGTAATCCGAACATAATTTTGACTCAAGAGTCTAAAATGGAAGCTATCAATTTTGCTTTTATAAAATCTCTATGGAGCTCCAAAGATGTTGGTTGGGATTTTGTGGAATCAGTGGATTCTTCAGGGGGATTTTGTCTATGTGGGACAGCAGCTCAATCACGGTTTTAGAGCTGCTTGATCTGAGAGATAGTAAGGAGGCTGTTTATGGTGCTCTTGATGCCTGAGTTGCATGGGAGCAAGTCTTTCCAATAGCATCCCTTAAGCATGTATTGGCTGCCCTTGAGAAGGAACAACAGTGGCATAGAATTGTACAGGTAATCAAATAGATGCTAAGCTAGGGCCAGGGAACCACAATGAATGTCTATGGGCAGTTAGTACGGGCTTTAGACATGGACCATAGAGCGGAAGAAGCACACAAATCTTGGGTCATGATGATTGGTTCGGATCTTCATTTAGTTCCTTGGCAATTGTGCAGAAGCATGATAGCAATATACTACCGAAATAAAATGCTAGAAGGCCTTGTAAAGCGGGATAAAAGATCAAGAACGGCGCAATGTAAATAGAATATGGAAATAAACAAAGGAGCATTAATCTCATACAAGCGCAACAACCTAACAGCGGCTGCATGGCTTCTATGGTTAAAGAGACATTTTGATCCCTTATACTTATTTGTAGGTATTAAATCGCCAATTCACCCAAAAGCTTAAGCTGGTGGTTGAAGGCAAATTTAATTATATATCACCAACACTCCCCCTCACTTGTGGGCTTGAAATATTTGAAAGGTCAAACAAGTGGAAATCAATCAATTTTACCTCACTTGTGGGCTTGAAATATTTGAAAGACCCAACAAGTGGAAATCGATTTTAATTGGGGAGGAAACGGCAATGCAAGGGCTTGAACACAGGACCTCCCTGGACCACCTGCTCTGATACCATATTAAATCGCCAATTCACCCAAAGCTTAAGCTGGTGGTTGAAGGCAAATTTAATTATATATCACCAACAGTAGGTTTCCTTGCCCTCTTGCGATGCAAAACTTGATTTTACTACTTCACCTTTCAAATCGAAGCATGTAGTATTCAAAATTTCAGTTTGAAGTGGGCGCTTTTCATCAAAGTGTTTATATTTTCTTTGTATTAAGATCTTTACTGGTGTCTCAACTCTTTGTTGCTTTGGTTCTTTCGTTGTTTCTACTTTGTGATCGTTTGTTGGTCGTTTTCCCATATGTTTTGTATGGGTTCATCTTTGTTTAGTTTGTTTGAAAGACTTTGTCTTTTTCTTATTTTGTTCTTAGTATATTACTCTTGTATTTTGAGCTTTAGTCTCATTTATTATTATTAATAAAGAGGCTTGTCTCCATTTTTTTTTTAAAAGGATAAAGTTGGACGGTTATAACAAACTTTTAACAGAAAATAAAACTAACAACTAACTAGAGGTTGGTTGGAAATCAAGAATTTAGTCAGAAGATTAAACTAACTACTAACTAATTGATAATCAACAATTAGTTATAATTCTTACATTAAAATGTACCACGATCGTGTGTAAAATCTCTGTAGCAATAAACCTAATTCTTACATTAAAACGGTCATGACGACTTTGTTAGACGATGAGTAATATTGAAAGAAAAGAAAAAATTCACACACGAGTACTTATAGTCTAATCACTTGGTTCTGAAGACCAATCGGAGCAAATACGAAGGACAAGAAGGATTTTCACCTGAAACTTTGATGGAGAATGATTGAAGAAGAATGTGAAGAGCAGGGAATGGGAATGAAATTCAATGTTTTAGAGCGACTTTTTTGTCCCAGCGGTGATATAATCCAAGATCATTCAATGCTAATGACAAAATGTTGTTGAGTATAAATGTTTTGGTGGAATATTGGTGATTAGCATTGAAGATGTTGGTTGAAGAGAGAGAAAATCAAACGGTTGAGGATTTGAATAGAGAAGGTTAATAATGTCAATACACATGGCAAAAAGGTCATGGAAAAGATTTTAGGAATGAGTTAGTGGTAGAAAAGTTTTTGTTTTTTTGGGTTAGTTTGTAAAATTTTCTTTGGGTTCAATTAGGTCACTATTTGTAGTTATACCATTTAATTTGGGGGTTCTTTGCATTGTTGTTTGTTGGAGTAAGTTTATTGCTACAGAAGTATAACTGGAAAATTCAGTTTGTCCTTATATTTGTAGCCAGGTGCATCATTTTGTTTCATAAATCAATTGTTTCCTACTTTATTTTGTATATCTATAGTTTATGATGCTTCTTATTCGGTTGTCTTATCCATCTATTGCTATTCTAGGGTTCTTTGTGCGGTGAGGGCTCCTTGTGAAACTATATTGCTGTTTTTTATTTCCATGGTAAAAGTCCTAATTTGTTGATCTTATTACTCATAATATCATATATTTTCATATTTACTTTTAAAAAAATTCACAGAAAAGATTTGCCTCATTTTATTTTAATTTTTAGGTTTAAGTCCTAAGGAACTATTATTTTCAAGGCATTTCACACCTTAAAGAACATCGTCTATCTTTTTTTTTTTTTTTTTTTTTTTTGGCAATTTCCAAGGTAGCGTTCTTCGTATTCACCAAATGTTGTTGTACAGAATTAGATTGATCCCATGGATGTAGCAGATGGCAGAAACTTTGTTGTGGGGGATACTGTTCATACAGAAGTGGATGGCTTTAGGCATCAAGTCGATGAGATTTTCCTGAAGGTTGACAGGGTAAAGCACTTTATATATTGTAACCTCATTGTTCTGCACGTGTATTTCTTTTTCTTTTTTGCTCGGTTTATTGCACATTTGATAGTTGGGTTGGGGCATACAGCTGTCCGGCAGATCTAGTATTTTCTCGCTGGGTGAAGGGCGTGGCTGTTTGATATCCCTTATCTACATAAAATAGATGAGGTCTGGGAAAAATAATTTTGGTAGTCCTTAGTGTACGAAGCTTTTTAATCCTTGAAGTTTTGAATATGGGTTGAAATAGTCTCTCAAGGTTTTTTTTTTTTATAATGATTGAGATGAAAACATTTAGTTACTATTTGAGAGTCATTTCCTTCCTTATCAAAGTTGTTTCTCGTTAAAAAAAAAAAGTCACAATTTAAGATCAGATGGTATGACAACCAAGTTGGGATGTATGCTGTGATGTGGGGTATTCGGGGATAGTACTTTTAGGGGTATTAAGAGGGAGTCTTCTAATGTTTGGTTCCTTGTGAGATTTAATATCTCTCTGTGGTCTCTCCTATTTAGTCTTTAATTGGCATTATTTCTGTAATCACCTTCTGGTGTTTGGGTTTATCCCTTTATTTCATTTTATCAATGAAAATCTTCTTTATAGATAAAAAAAAGTTCTCTTTGAGTGTTGGTGACGAATCTCCTTTGTAGTCATTCACCACACATTAGTTTTCTTGACTGGATCCCTTTTTATAGGGTGCTCCCTAGCTTATTTTTTGGTACGTCCTTGCATTTTTTTTTTTTTCATTTTTTTCACATTGAGATTAGCTTATATAAATATATGAAAGGAGATGGTATGACAGGCTACTTAATTCACAAACATGACAAGTGAAACGAGAGGATATAATTAAGTGGAGGAAAGACTCCTATTCATCATGTGTGTATTTATCCCACAATGACAGATACCATCATTTAATTCATCACCTCATAGACTCACATCTTGATCAAAATTTGGACAATGAAATGACTCGAGATACCAGTTTCAAATTTTAGGATAGCAATGTTATGTAAAATTTGATAGTAGTTCAGCTGGATCACAAGTTTTTTTGTTTGGATGTCAAATATAGTCACTTCACTTTCCCAAACTAGAAGGGTTAAAAAGTATCCTTCCAAATTAGCTATCCTTTTGCTCGTCAAATTGTTAGTTTCAAATCTTGAGCCTTCTTCTATGCTTGCAGCTTGAGCAAAATGTGAATGAGATAGAACAATTCTATTTGACGCTGAAAAAGAAGCAACCAAATGGTAGTAAAGGCAGCTCTATTGTAAAGGATAAAGATAAGGAAAGACATGTTCCAAGTATTAAAAAGCAACAGCAAGAAGCAGCTCGCAGAGAAGCTGCAGCTACAAAGAGAATGCAAGAACTCATGCGGCAGTTTGGGACAATATTGCGTCAGGTTACAGACTCACTGCCATTTATTTCAATTTCTGTCGATAATTGTTTGTGTTCTTTCCTGTTTGCATGCTGTCTCATGATCAGGTGCCTTTCTGATATTGAACCTTCCCGGTTGTTCCTTGAGAAATTCATACAACCAGACTAGTGGACTTGCACTAAATTTAGTTCTCCAAGATTAATGTCTTTGTCAGCATAAATGTTTCTGTTGGCCTTGTATGCATCCTTAATTAAACCTATATTGTCTTCAGGCCTGTTTGGATTGATTAGAGAAAAAAAAGGTTTTTAAAAAAGCTCATTGTTATTTAAACAATTTTGATAAAAAAAACGGTTTAAAATACACCTCAAAAGCTATTTTGAATACTTGTCGAACATTGAAATTTTGTTCGAGATGACTTATTTTGTAAAACACCTAAATGTATTCCAAAAACACCCTACAATTAACCAACTTTGATGACATGTTAATATCTTATTAACTTCTTGGAATTGGGTTATTTGAAATTTGTGAAATGTTAATATCTTATTAACTTCTTGGAATTGGGTTATTTGAAATTTGTGAAGCTATAGCTCCCTCAGTTGGACATATGGTTTTTATATTTCTGCATTGACTTTCAGATATCACAGCATAAGTGGGCCTGGCCTTTTATGCAGCCAGTGGATGTGGAAGGTCTTGGATTACATGATTATTATGAGGTGAGGTCTATATCCTTATCTAATAAGATGTATGGATTTCAACCATTATGGGTTGGCCTAGTGGTAAAAAGGGAGACAGTCTCAATATCTAACTAAGAGGTCATGAGTTCAAGCCTTGGTAGCCACCTACTTAGGAATAATTTCCTACGAGTTTCCTTGACATCCAAATGTTGTAAGGTCAGGCGGTTGTCTCGTGAGATTAGCGAGGTGCACGTAAGTTGGCCCGAATACTCACGGATATAAAAAAAAAAAAGATGCGGATTTCACATCACTATCATAAGTCTTTCTTCCAAGTTAGGCTGGACTACCCGCTGAGTTTAAGCACTACTATATATATTTCTTCAAATGAAGATTTTGAGAGAATTTGGTTAGAGGAGGTTGCCTGTAATTATAATGTTTAGGCATGATGTTGCGTCTCTTGTTTGTCCTAAAAGACTAGAGGAGGCTCATCTTTCATGCTTGCATCACCTTTTTTGTGAGTATTTCTCCAGTGGTTTGTCTAGACTGCACTAATTTCATGCATCTGTCTTATAGGTTGTGTTTTCTATTCTGTCTAAGATGAACATTCAATATGCATCCATTTACCTCAAAAATGTTTAAATGACATGAGTGTATTTACAAATGTAGCTTCTTCTGCAATTAGGTGTGATGGGCATGTGCATATTTTAGCATCTTTGGTATGACTCTGGGTCTGTAATCCTTCAGCTAACATATGTACTGTACTGTATTTATTAGGTTATTGACAAGCCAATGGACTTCAGTACAATAAAAAATCAAATGGAGGCTAAGGATGGTACTGGATATAAGAATGTGAGAGAGATATGTTCTGACGTGAGATTAGTCTTCAAGAATGCAATGAAATATAATGATGAGAGAAGTGATGTTCACGTGATGGCCAAGACTTTGCTCGCAAAGTTTGAAGAAAAATGGCTTCAACTTCTACCTAAAGTCACTGAAGAGGTAAGTTAGTTTTGAGCATGTTTCTTGAATGGATCAATGTTCCTTAATCAATTCATGGTGCCAACATGGTTTCATTTGTTCAAAGGATATGTTAAAAAATATACTTGAAGTTCTAAAGACCTCATCTTCCAGGAAAAGAGACGAGAGGACGAGGAAGCAGAAGCTCTGTTGGACATGCAGCTTGCTCAGGAGGCTGCTCAAGCAAAAATGGCTAGGGACATAAGTAATGAGGTCGGGTGTCCACCTTATTCCAAGGATCTAGCTACTTAGAGAGAGTTTGTTTAGAGATGGCCTGCATCCTCTTGTTCTTTCTATTACCTTAAATGGGAAACACAATAGACTGTTTAAACGTGGGTTATGAACTGTTTTCAGATTTATGAGGTAGATATGCAACTGGAAGAGCTTCGAGAACTGGTTGTGCAAAACTGCAGGTTTGTTCTCACTTTTCTCGTTCCAAATTTCAGCTTTTGAACTTGCATTCAGGTACCATGCATCAATATAAATGCATCACATTCGCCTATGGCATATTCAGAATTTGGCATTTGAGTGGCATGTGTTATGTGCCCCAAATAAAAAACTTTTACCAATCATATGTAATTCCATTTTCTCCCTTTTTTATATATAAAAACCACAACTTTCGTTGAGCAAACAATGAAAAAAATACCCGGGCATAGTAAAAAAGAAATCACAAAAGAGGTTGCTACCTCTACAAGAAGGGACTCCAACTATATGAAATAGTGCCTATAGAATAGTTACAAGTAGTTTTTGAAATCAAAGCCCACAAAGAAATATGAGTAACTAAATTTCCGTAGGATTCTTCTCCACCTCCTCTAAACATCCTTACTATTTTGTGGTTGAGGATTGGCAATTTATGGGATTGATGTGCTTTGTGACATTAGAAGATGACTTGCACTCCATAGATGGAGTATATTGATACTATCATCGTGTGGTTCAGAAAAATATCAACTGAAGAAAAGAGGAAGCTTGGAGCAGCCCTCACCAAATTGTCTCCAGAAGATATCAGCAAAGCGTTGGAGATTGTAGCTGAAAATAACCCAAGTTTCCAGGCTACTGCTGAGGAGGTGGATCTCGATATCGATGCACAGGTACCTTCCTTTGCACTCCTCGTGTGCCTTATATTTGTCTATGACAATGATTAATCGAGTTTATGGTTGTATCATGTAGAGTGAATCTACATTATGGAGGTTAAAGTTTTTTGTTAAAGATGCCCTTGAAGTTCATGCCAAGAGCTCGGCAAGCACAGGTGGTGGCAACAACCAAAACCATACAAACAGCAATAACATCAACAGTAACAACAAAAGGAAAAAAGAGATTTGTGATGCTATAGCCAGAACAGCTAAGAAAAAATCTAAAAAGCCCTCTTCTTGAGATGCAATTGATGATACCAATTTTTCACCTTTGAAGCAGAAGCACTCCTGTTTATTTTATGCCTGCACATACTTAGATATCGAATCTTAGACGCTTTTAGTTTGTTTGTTTCTGTAACATGCAGCTAAAATGGTATTTTTGAAGTGATAGGTGTATATGTGAAGCTCTCTTGTTGACCAGATAGTAACAAGCTAACCCTTAATTGTTGTGTTCTTTCTCATGTAATTATACTTTTACAGTATGTTGAAAGGGAAAACTCGCTGTTGACTTCCAAAATCGTTGAGCAATTTTTTCTTCGTAGGAATTTATGGAGATCAAACTGATGATGTAGAAGGACCAGAAACAAATCATTTCAGTGGAGTGTTTGTAGTGCCTTTATGTTTCCATTAGATGTGTGTATTTTTGGTACCATAAACAGGAGGAAATATATGCATCTCTGCAAAAACTTGCAATAGTTTCAAAACATCTTGTTTTACTGGACTAAAGTTTTGATCCTTATAAACACATTCAAACTCTTTTATGTTTCTAAAATTACTACCAGAACTTTTAGCTAAAAATCAAAATAACTTAACTTAATTATGAAGTGAGATAGGGACACTTTTGTTGTTTGTGTTTTTTTTCTTCTTATTTTGATGATTGAATTAGTGCGATAGGGACAATTTTGCTGTTTTTGCTTTCTAAACTTCAAAAATGTTTGAACGGTATTGTTATTTATTTTGGATTCAAATTGATTTTCGTTATGTTTAGAGTGAAACAATCAGTTCAAGTTTAGAGTGAAGGTGTTTTTTAAATATTTTTAAATTCGTAAAAGGTTCCAAGTAAATTTGCATATTTATTCAGGGTGTAAAAAACTGAACTGAATCTTTGGACCAAATCGGACTAATTTGATTCGGTTTGGTTTTGACCGGTTAATAAATGTAATAGTATTGAACTTCGGTTCGGTTTGGTTTTCAGTTTATCCATCATTAGACTAGATTGAATGCATTTAACTCCTTCATTGTTGTCTCACGTCTTTCTTCCTCTATCAAAAGTCTCTTCTTCTTTAGAAAAAGTGAAATTCTCGCCATTTGTTCTCTGTTGAAGCTCTTGTCGTTCATCATCGAAGTTCCCAAGGGACAAGTAAGATGTAGAACCCATCTCTATTCTTTTTTTCTCTTATTTTGGTTTTTTTTTTTTTTTTTAATTTTAGAGAAGACGGATGCTTGAGTGTAAATTTGAATGGGATTTTGAATGGTAAATCCCTTCAACTTGTTGGTGGGATTTTAATTTTTTTAAAGAAAAGTGTAGAAGTAGATGCAAAAGGATTTTTTTTTTCTGGTTGATGGGACTGATTTATTAAAATCAAGTTTGTATGGAAAAGGATTTTGTACCATTTATTAGCTGTTTGTGTACTTGTTCTTTGTAATAATTTGAAGTGTACTGATTGCTTGGAAGTCTTTCAAAATATATAATGCAAATATATATTGCTATGCTAACTGCTCTATTTCTTTCATTAGTTACTTAAGTTTGTGAATCTCCCTCCACCTGACATCATAGACTACAACAAGATAATGAACATAACTCTATTGAATGTACTGATTGACAAATGAAACAAACAAAATGTTGGTGAACAAAACCATTTGAACTGCTGTTTTAGGTTGTAACGAAATTCTAATTTGAATCAAACTAATATTCCCCCCACCCACACCAACTGAGATAAAACTAGAGCATTTCAAATAAATGAACACCACAGAACCAGAAAAAAAGTATTAGCTCAGAAGACAACAAAATGCCAGTGAAACATTCTTAGCATCAAGTTTTGAAGGACGAGATCAAAGTTTGAAGCATACCAAGAATGATCCCCTTGGGCACCTCTATAATAAGAGCTTGTTAATGTTCTGAATCTCTCTTGTCCAGCTGCAAGAAACCAAGGCTTAAACAGGTTCAAAACCAATTCGTTTGAAGTGAAAAGCAAAAGAATCATTGGAAGGAGGGGAACAAATTGAGATTCCAATGAATTTGTACAAACTTTCTTCTTCACACATCTTTTAGAAAGGGAACAAAACAGAAACACTTTGAGCCAAAACTAAAAAATTAGTTAAATGAAGTAAAAATCTCCAGAATTTGAACCACAAGAAAAGGCAGATAAAAGAGCCTTTAAAGCTTATTCATTACCAGTACCCCAGATTGTGATCTTCAATCTTTTCTCACCAACCTTAAGTAGCTTGATCTTAAAATCCACACCTAAAAAGAAACAAACTACTTAAAGAAAAACAAAAAAACAAAACAGATCCAAACACAGAACCCAAAACACAACAAAGAAGACAAAAACGAGAAGGGCATCTCCTGTTCATCAGTTTCCTTCATTTTCTCCACAACCAAACAGATTATAAGCAGGGAAGCACTTCCCACAAACAGATTATATGTTATGTTTAATTTTTAAAAGTTTGATTTTTTTGGTGTCTATCATTTTTCGAATTATAAGTTGTGTTTAATTTTATTTTCATAAAAATGACTTCATTCTATATAGACCAGACTTCAAAACAAAGTTGTTCGAGTCTAGTAAGATTGTTAGGAAAAAGAAAACCTATTAAACTACCTTCATCAACATGTGAACATTTTATAAAGGTAGAAGGATGCAATTCTAAATATCCTGGGGGCTTGTAAGTATTGTGAGGCTTATTAGATAGGGATATAGAGTTTTAGAAAAGAAATGGTACAACTAATCTAAAAAAACATTTAGAGAAATGTAAGAAGTATATTGAGTTTCCTTTTCCTTACAACCATATAAACCCACTCAACCTTTCACCCTTATTTATAGTGATGTTTGGGGTCCATGCATTTTTTTTTTATATCCGTGAGTGTCCTTGATGTGCCACTGTTTTTTTGCATGAATTCCAAAACCATAATCTTGTTCTGATCACTGTTTTTTATCCTTGATATGCCACTGTTTCTTGCAGTGCTCACAAATAGAAATTTGTTTTCTATTAATTTTGTCATTATCATGAGTCGAGGACCAGAGGCAGCGGAGTTAGTCGCGAGGGTAGTCAGTACACCCATGACATTAGTATGATCTTCTTCAAGACGAACTTCAAAACACACTTCCATTAGGGAGAGAAGAGGCCTTTGTCTGAGTATACAACAACAAACAGTTTCAAATTTGGGATTAGATCAGCCTCCTCAAGTTTAGTATATTATATATCGTCATTTGGCATGTTCCAAACTATCTCCCTACACAAACTTGCAAGAGAAGTGAGAGCTTATTGAAATAAGAAGTCACGCCCAGGGTCCCTTGCTTGCAATTATGGACCTATTTTCTCAATGTATACAATTGAGAGGCATGCATTTTAACGCTTCCAGTAAAGGGTCTGAGTTGTATCCCACAAATCTTTTATGGTGGTTGTGTACAATAGAGGCTTGTCGATTTGAGGTTCCATATTATTAATCAACATGAACATAATGAGTGAGTTGTCCCTTTTCCAGAGTCATTCCAAGACGTCACTTGGTGGAGGACAAATAGTCTCTCCTATCAAGAACCTGGTCTAGTGGTGTCCTGCAAGGAACAACTTTATTGATTGGGACCATGAAAAATAATTTTGCTCATTTAATTTCTCACCTTGAAAATTCCATGTAGACGATCCCAAAGAGCCAGTTATATAATTTGAAGGCAAATCTGGGAACAAAGTTATCAGGTTCTTGGAATCCATCGGCAACTCGGTTCGTTTGGAATGATCCGAAGACTTGTCTGCTTCAACCTCCGATATTGTAACGCCCGAGATTAGGAGGGAGACATGAATGAACCGATATCACATTTGAATGAGAGGGATTATGAGGACATGAAAGTAATGTTAAGAAAGACCTAAAAGAATTAAAAGTTAATACCTATACCAACAAGGTGCACCTTTCTTTTCGGTGGCTTGATCATAGGAACCTCTTGGGAATATTTCTAGGATGCATGTGAGTGAGGAAAAAGAATGCTGAAAGGATTCGTGTTGGTTTGTGGGGAGTGAGGACAAAGCATGTTGAAAGGATTCGTGTTGGTTTGTGGGGAGTGAGGACAAAACATGTGGAAAGGATTTGTGTTGGTTTGTGAGAAGAACTTTCACTCTAATAAGTCTTAAAGATATGTCATAGGGTTGGTCAGCCCCATTACCATAGAAAAAGGTTGCTACAAAGGATCAACGAACAGCGGCCCGTTGCTATACAGATTTGATAGATTTGCTGTAAAATGATGTTGTCCGGAGGGCATGAGCAGCACGTGGGGCTGCAGTTGACAGAAAGGGTATGATGGTTGGACAGACGACAGTTCGTAAATGAGGTTGGATTGGGCGGTGAGATGAAAAGGTCGCATGTGAGGCTGATTCTGGTCGGAGGGCTACGTGGACGACGATGAGGCTAGTCTCATTGTATAGATCGACGGTTTCTAAAGCTATTAGAGTAACTTTTCCATGGCGACGACATCCACGTCGGCAACAACTTCTTGTTCAGTATGGGTTTCTCCTAAACTGTTTTCTAGGGTTTCATTGTTACCTTGCTCTGATATCATATTGAAAGCAATAAAACAAAACACTAGCTTACATGAAAATTTGAGTACCAGGAGAAAAATTCAATATTTTCTTCTTATTATTTTCTGATGATTTACAAAGGTACAAAGATGGAGAATAAATAGAATACACAAAGACATAAAAAAGGAGAAAAATGTTTATGGTAAATCTTTCCATAAACACCCTTTGGATCAAGCCCACACTACAAATCAATCGAAAGATAATGTTGAAAGAGAGGGAAATTTTGAAAGTAGTTTGATGGCTACATCCTTCACTCAAGAAAATTGTAGAACAATGCTTGCTTGTATGGTCATCTTAGATGAATTCTCATCCAAGTTTGTAGAAAGAGAAAGATTTTGTAAATTTTGTCGGGCATTAAACCCAAAGTTTGTAATTCCATTGTCGCCACGTGCCCAAGACGACGCGGAGTGTTTGACGTTCTCAAAAGATTTAGTTTTAAAAGAAAATAGGAGTCATCACCAATCTTTTTTACGGTGTGATTGGACACCGAAATAAAGTAACCATTTTTTTTAAAAAAATGGTCTGCGAAAAATAGAGTTTTCGAGAGTCATTTGTGTATGAGAAAAGTACCACCAACACCCATTTAGAAAAACCGTGGCCAAATTTTAAATTTTGAATTGAAAATATTTCTAAATTTATTTTAAAACTAATGTCTTATTTTACCCCTCATTATTTCAATATTTGAAGCAATGATCTCATAAACAAGTGGAATAATATTCCATTAATTAGACTATATATTGAAGAAAATTTATCACCTTAAGAAAATGAGAAATTATTACAATTTCTCAAAATCTATCATAGGATAGTTTTTGAATAATTTTTTTAAAAATTTTTTTTTTTCTTATAATCAAATCTTGGACTCTCAAATATATTGATCCCTCACCTCAAGAATCTAGAAATAACGGACTCCCAGAAAGTTTTAGATTCAATCTAGGATTTGTTTTAGCAAATAGATGTGAGTTATTGAAAAAATGGTTGATTAGGAAACCTTATGAAACATAGATTTATATTTAAAATTAAAAAAAAACATTTAAAAAATAGTTTTAAGGAAAAAATTTCTAAATGATTAAAAAAGAAAATTTAAGAAAGATTTCAAAATTAGGTCAAATAGAAAATAATACACAATATAGAATCAAATATATCACACAACAAATTAAGCAAATAAGATAAGATTTTATTTTAAAAAAAAAATATTGGGGGTTGATCTTGGACTCCCAAAGACCTGATTCCCTCACCTCAAGAATTTAGAAATTAGGGACTCCCATGTATTTCTAATTTCATCGTCGGAGTTTTGTAAGAAGGATAAAATGTAAAGACAAGTATGATGTAAAGAAAAATAAATAAATTAATTAACTAATATAAAATAATATGGTAATATTGTCAAGATAAATTCAATGTAAAACATAAAGAAAAATATGCATACATAAATTTAAGCACATATAATAAATAATTATTATCATTGTAATGTAAATAAGTAAAAAAGAAAAAGACATAATGACAATAAATAAAATAAGGAAAAAAAAAAAAGAAAAAAGGAAAAAAAAAGAATGAATAAAGAAAGGAAAAAAAAAGACAGAGAGGTGACGGTACCATAAAATAAATAAAAACAATAATCATAAATTAATAATAATAATAATAATAATAATAATAATAACAATAATAATAAGGATAAGAATAAGTAAAAAGGAAAAAAAATTAATAGTAAAAAAATAAAAAGTAAAAAAATAATAAGAAAAAAAGAAAACAGTAATACTAAAAAACAATAATGATAACAGTAATAACGATAATAATGATAAAATTTCGTCTATTCTCCGTTGTTTATCTCTATATTTGAGAAAAGAAAATCAGTGTCAAGAGTTTAGATTTTTTTTAAAAAAAGTAATGAAATAACGATAAATTTTTTTAAAAAAAAGTAATGAAATAACGATAAATAAAGAAAACAAACATTTTCCTTATGTCTTTTTTTTTCCCTATTTTTGAGAGAGAAGAAAAAGGCTAAATGATTTAAAAAAAAAAGGAATAATGATGATAAAAGGAAAAAAAAAGTAAAAATAAAAAAATAAAATTCTCCTTATATATTTTCTTTGCTCTCTATGTCTTTTAAAAAAAGAGAAGAAAAGAAAAATAAGGATTCAAATCCCAAAGAAAATTACTTGTTTATGAGGTGCGAATCCTTGGAAATAAATATCTATCAAATGCAATCTTTAACTACGTTTATTTGAACATGTGATTTGATTTGTTTAAGATAAAGAGAAAAAAAATTAAAGACAATAAGGTAATGAAATGAATAATAAAAACCTACTTTTTGCAGAATTTTTCTTACAGGAATTTTTTTTCCAGAGATTCTATCTAAAAATTTTCTTTCTACACACTTACTCTATCAATTTTTTTTTCTCTACAAACTTTCTCTAAGAAACTTTCTTCCCTTTTTCCAAATGACAAAGGTCTTTATTTAGAGACCTAGAGTGTAACACAATTAGGAGAAATTAATAAGAATAAAATCAAAATTGAATATTATGTTAATAAAATAAAATTTGTTTTTTCCTAAAATAATAGAAATGAAATATTTTGAGATTTTGTGAAAAATAAATTAATAAATCAAATGGATATTAAAAGATTTTGTTTAAAATAAATTGATTTTTTTTTATATATAATGATATAAATAAGTCAAATGTGATATTAGAAGATTTGATTTAAAACAAATTAATTTATTTTTTTCTAAAATAAGATACATGTGATATTAAAAGATTTTGTAAAAGATAAAATGATTTTTTTTAAATGAGATATTAATAAAGTAATTTTCTTTTTTTTCTAAAAGAAATAGATAAAATGTGATGTTATAATTTTTTTTTCTAAAATGAATCCATTTGTTTTTTCTTAAAATGATTAGATATGATTAAAAGAAAAAAAAATATTATTATAAGAAAAAATCTGAGTTATTATCAATATATTATTTTTTTAAAAAAATAATAAAAAGATGTAGGATAAAATTAGGTGGCTACATTCATCAAGAGTGATTGTTGTAAAGGATTGTTTTCAAATGTATATGAGGGAGAAAAAAAAGTTAAAGATTGCATTAACTCGAAGTGACCAAAGAGTTTGTTTAACGATTGATGCATGAACTTTTGTGTAAAATATTAATTATATGGTTATAACGGTTCATTTCATTGATGATGATTGGAACTTGCACAAAAGAATTTTGAACTTTTGTCAAATAGCTAATCATAAAGGAGATACAATAGATAGAGCCATTAAAAATTGTTTAGAAAGTTGGGGTATTGATAGGATTTTTATCGTAATAGTTGATAATGCAAGTTCAAATGATGTAGTCATTGCATATTTGGTTAAAAAGTTTAGAGACGAAATGGACTGATGGTGGATGGTGAATTTATTCACGTTGGATGTTATGCTCATATCCTTAATTTAGTTGTTACTTATGCTTTAAAAAAATTGCATGTGTCTATATTCGAATAAAAAATGTTGTGAAGTATGTTATGTCATCTCTTGCATAATTGCAAATATTTAAAGATTTTGCTAAAGAAGATAAGTTGTTAACAAAAAATTGTATTACAGAATTCAACTTTTACTATGTTGGATGGAGCGATTAAGCATCAAAAGACATTTGAAAGATTAGAGGAGCATGACCCTAGTTATTTGTCAAAGGATGATATTCCTACCGCTGAAGATTTGGATAATGCAAAAATGTTTGTAAAGTTCCTAAAGATTTTTGCACCCGTTATAACTTTTAAGCTATTTGGGGTCATTTTTTTTGGTAAGTTTGGTACACCCAAGTTTAATTATTATTGGTCTAAGTAAATAAATTTTGGATGAAGTTGAATTATCTTAAAGTGGATTATTTTTCCCTTAGGTTCATTTGGCTAAAATCTATTGTTGAAAGTTTTGAGCTGTGGAATTTTCCCCAAACAAGGTTGAATTTGATTAAATCTCAAATTTGGGTAAGTTGAGTTGAGATAATTTTTGGGTCATTATTCAACTATTAATTTTATTATTTTAGTTATTGGGTTCCCTTCCTGTTTAGGACCTGTTTATTGGTAAACTTATACTTTCGAAACAGAATTAAGAACCAACATGTATTTTTCCTTTATTATGCATTGATGTAGCTAAGATGCATAATGTAACAGTTATGGATGACTGATATAGACGACTACATAGATGATCGATTTGTTATGACTGAGATATGATATGACTATGTTATGATATTGATGATATGCTACATGTTATAGACTGTGGTGTTATGTTAACTTTGACTGTTAGGGTCATACCTATATGGGTGTCCCTCGAGATCACCACTTTTTTATGATTGTATGTGTGTTCGACGGAACCACCAGTCTGTCATGATAACTTTTATAACTTTTATGAGTGATTTGACAGGTCACTTACAACTTGATTCTTTGAGGTGTTCCTTCGGGTTCATCGAAGACTAGATGTGTTCCTACAGGATCTCTAGATAGCGTGTGTTTGGGAGCATGATAGTTATGGGAATACTTCCTTACTGAGTATATGTTTATACTCACCAGGTAGAGGTAGAAGTAGGGGTAGATGTAAGCTAGCGAATGACAAGAAGTGATCGTGCATGGTTCGCCATAGAAAAAAGTTTATGTTGCTTCCGCTTTATGTTTACAATATTTTGACTTATAGTATTTTATTTAACTTTATAGAACTTATGTTTTACATTTATGTTATTTTCTTTAAAAGTTAAATAGGGCCCGAACTAGAATTGTATCTTCTACTTTTATTTCTATATACTTTATGTACGATTTATAAATGAGTATTTGAGGTTTTTCATTGAAAATTTTAGTGTCTTCTTTTATTTTTGATAAGAAATTATTTATTTATTTTAATAGTAATGATCTCAACTTAGTATAAAGAGTTAGGTCGATACATCATTGTATGAGAATGCATTATTGAGTCAGATGACATTAAGCATGCATGTAAAATTTAACAAGTATTGGGGTATAATTACAAGTGAGAAGATCAATTTATTATTATATGTTTATGCTCTTCTTGACCCTAGGTACAAGCTGAATTATTGTTTTTAATGAACTTTTTTAGGAAGTGTGCAAAAAAAAAAAGGATGAATAAGGTTAAAGAAGCACTTCATATTGTGTGATGATTACTATTTGAGAATGTCAATGCCAAAAGAAAAATATTCACAAATACAGTCATCCACACCTATGGTAGGATTTAGCTTTCAAAGTCAAAGTAAAATACCTTCTATCGCATTTAATGGATCTTATAAGGTGAGTGATAATGTTCATGATAGATTTAAACAAAGTAATAAAACATATCTTGATGATGCTAAAACAGAGGTGGCTCGTTATCTTGATGAAGCTTGGCTCGTATAGAAGAGGAATATTTAGATTTGTTAAATTGGTGGAAGGTGAATTTCTCTTGATTTAAGATTATTAGCCAAGTAGCCAGAGACATCTATAGTAACTCCTCAAACTGCATAGACACTCATTTGTGCTCAGAATTGGATTCAATCTAAACCTTTGGATGACATGATTGAAGAAATTGACGGAGCTGAAGAAATTGATGAAGGTAATAGGTAATGACACCATAATTAGTAGTTTTATTTATTTTATTATTAAGCAATTTGCATTTAAATTATCTCACTTAAGCTAACTATTTTTTTATTTTCATCTAGAATTCATAATTAAACATATGAAAGAAGATGGAAGCTGCATTTGATGATTTGAATCTCTAAGTTTTTACTCTCAAATCTTTATTTACATTATTTTATATTAATTGTTACCTTGTTAAATATTGATTCCTCTTTTTTTTTTTTTATTTAAAGAAAAATTGCAACAGATGACAAAAAGAATTTAGAAAAAAAGTCATCATAGCATCTCTATTTTGCATATTGCAAATATGACAAGTAACTAGATATGTCAGACGACTATTAGGAGCTATTAAAGGATTATCGGAGGGCTATCCACTTTTAAACTTACTACTTTTGCCATTTAAAAAATGTAGTGACATGGATTCTATTATTATAAAAAAAATTTGCTATTTTTGCAAACGTCCATTTTCTTTTTAATTTTTTAGAGTCTTGAAGTACGAAGTACAATGGTGGAAGTGTAAAGTGCAATAGCGTAATGAAGCAAATAAGTAAAATGTAGATTATATACATTTTGTGGTTTAACATGTTTCAACTTTAAAAATGTAGACCAGAGCCTATTTGGACGTTGCAATCACGTAGAAATCTTGATTATGTTGAAGCATGTTGGTTTTTAGTAGATTGCATTTGGCGTTGTTTGTAGTATTGATTATGTTCTTGATTTTTTATTTCTATATTGAGATGTCATGTGAGGTAGAAGAACAGATTGTATTAGTTATGAATTTTTATTCGGTCATCTGGTTCTCGTACAAATCACCGTTATTTAATGACCTCTCGTATTTTCCCAAAGATTTTATTGTTAGATCTCTATGTATAAAGTGATCAGACGAGTTTTTGAGTTGTAAACCAGCTGACTTCCACAACTGAAATGTATAGTTTTTACGTCGAAAAGTTAAGAGAAGCTTATGCTACAAATGGCTGCAAATTTATGAGCTCATTGAGCATTTGATGTGCAAATTAGGGTTTACGAATTAAGTTATTTGAAAGTTTGGACAAGGCCCCCAAACAAGATTCTTCTTCAGTTAGATTGCTCGTTATTCCACTAAAAAAAACTTACAAGTCGATTACGGGTCGAGCTCATTTGTGCATAATCATGCAATTTTGGGTTGGGTCGACGATTTTTTTAGGAAAATCGACCCAACCCAGCCCAATTACACCCCCTAATATTTATTTCTTTCTATAACTTTTTGTAAAAGGTCCTAAGTAAATTATTAAATTTATTATCACTAAACTAGATATATTTAAATTTGACAAAAAAAGAAGAAGTGATTTTAACAATTTCAAGATCCCTATAAACCATCAAAGGGTGTCAAATTCTTGACAGAATCAAATAATGTTTCTTTCTTCTATAAATATGTAGTTGTGGAATTACATGTTGAATCAATGGGAATCTTTGTGTTTCTCATATAGATTGCTTATGATTCTCAAGTAACTGAAGGGTTGGTTTGATTTAAATTCAAGAAAAGTAAATGAGAGCAAGAGAGGTTGAGATTAGGGGTGTTCATAAAAATGCGAAAATCAAACCATTTTGCAAACTGAACCAAAATTGAATTCATACAGTTTGATTCGATTTGTTTTAATTTGAAACTGCTTCTTTTATAATTTGGTTTGGTTTCGAAACAAAAAACTGTATTAAAACCGAATTGAACCACTTTGTTTAAAAACAAATTGAAAAATTACATATATCTATGTATAAAATTAGAATTCAGTTTTTTTTTCTACGATCTCCCTCCACCATCATAGAAAGAGTCTCCCATGTCATGAGCATGCTTGTCCAAAGTGTTGTTTGACTATGGCCACATGCCCAAATATCCTCACACCACCTTATGTTTATGGTTTTGTACTTAGCTTAGGTTGTTTTTTTTTTTTTTTAATTTCTATGTCGCTTGCTTATAAGTGATATTTCACACTTTTCATATGCAAGTTTATTGTAAAAAATGTTAAAAACGTACTATGGGGGAACCCACTAGTCAATCCCCTCACCAACCCCTTTTGTCAAATTATGCAAACCAAACTTTCTTACAATTGCCATTCTTCAATGCTTTTTTTAATGATGTTTTCAACTCTTTTCTTTCTCTCTCATGTTTAATAAAACCAATTTCTCTAAAAACAGTGAAGGAATGCTACATCATACTACGAGTTTGGCCGTAACTTTCAAATTTCGTAACACTGACTTGTTCACCAAGTTAGAACAAGTGCCGCAGAATCGCTTGTCCCGTATTTGAAAGGTTGCGATTATGACAAGTGGTATAAGAGTTTTATTAGCTCCTTGGCTAAATAAGGCGCAATTATGTCGGTAACCAAATAGTTGTCAAAGTCGCAGTTTAAGCGACTAACTGAGATTAAAGAACAATTCTTGTATCCGAGAGAATTACCAAACGAAGTGAGATTTCTCCGAACCCGACTGGATGGGTTGGACAAAAAGGTTGGAGAATTAGACGCATTGATTGAATGCCTAAATAGACGAGCTACCTATAAATGAATTAACGTTGATAGTTGATTTGATAGAACATAAAATCCTCAAGTGGATAGTTTTGAACGTGAAAGCAGCTCTTCAAGTTCTGTCACACACATGGAAGAGTGTGTCAAAGAGCTTAGTTGTTCCTAGAAAACCATGCTAAAGTTGTTCAATGATCTGTCAGACGACTTTAGAGTCACGATAGAGACAATCAAGTTCGAGATGGCCGAGATGAAGATATAAGTGAGTTTAATGATGCGAGCAGTGGGGAACTAGACCCCAAATCAAACATGTATTGTTTCGAGCAAGTTCAAGATCTTGGAACACAAAGTCTTCAATGGGAACCGCGATGCTAAAGAGCTTGAAAAATTCATCTTTGATATGAAATAGTTCTTTAAGGCTAGTGGAACCATCTCTGAGGAAACTAAGGTGACTAGCCTTCATGCATCTGTCTGATGATGCAAAGCTCTAGTGGAAGTCGAAAGTGAACGACATCCAAAATGGCAATGTACCATTGATTCATGGAAGATTTTAAGAAAAAAACTAAGAGTTTAGTTCTTCCCCAAGAATTTTGAATTTATTGCAAGAAGAAAACTATGGGAACTTAGACACACAGGAACCATCAGATATTATGTTAAATAGTTCTCTGTCGTTATGTTGGACATCCAATAGTGGTTCAAGCGAAGATCAAGCGACTGAGTGAGGTGAGAATAATTTCAGCTTTGCAACTAAAAAAGGAGCTCAGTCGATAGGAGCCGACTTTTATGGTCATCCCACTAGTGGATGGGCAATTATTTTCTTGTGCTTAACCAAATTAATTAGAGAAGCTAATTACTAGCTTAATTAAACTAACTAGCCCAAAGTGAATAAATGAAAAACATGTCCAAACGTCTTACTTACATTAAGATCTAGGTCAATGTTGACTTGAACCTTCAACTAAAAAGTTTGATTAAACATTCAATTTGATTTTCTTCTAAGTAGAAGAATGCTCATCATCATAGACACCAATTCACAAACTAAACTGACCTTTTGCTTCTTAGAGATTCAGAAAGTTAGGCAAGTATAAACCAACAGTGGTAAATCGTACCATCACAAATTATTTGTCAGATAATTGCAAGATAATATGATCATAATGTTTCGAATCAAGATGGAAATCAACAAACAAACATAAATCAAGTTCCAATCCTCTCAAGTTTTACATTATTAGAAGGGTGAAAATCCTACAAATCCAAACTAAAATGAGTACCTTCTCAGTAAACGTCTTCATAATCAATGATGATAAGTTCCTAAGCATTAATGCAAACCAAAGAGGAAAATGGAAAAAGGAAAAGTGCACAGGAGTTGTTGTGGCAACTCTCCCCTACCCTGAAATGGAAATGAGATATATATATATAAATGTCAAGGCACTAGGATGTAGAACTGCAAAGTTATGCCTTTATGTCCCCAACAACGATGTCACAGCGTCTAGGTGGTGTTGCAATGCCTTCATGCATACATGCCTTTGTCAAAGTTTAGATTATAGTGGTGCTCAATGCATCTTTGCTCTCGGAAATTAACGATGAGCCACTAGAGGTTTTGGTCACTCTAACTCATTCTTTTCCAGTTGATGCATTTGATCTCGGTTTTTGGTCTAGTTTGACACCATTTCAACTCTAATGCTCACCCTACCTCTTAGATGCATGATACTTCTAAAATCATTAAATAAACAAATAAAACCTAAGAACGACCTTAAATTAAATAGAACAAGACAATGCTATCAATTTCTCAACAAACCATCATGGGTTTACCTAATGATAAGAAAAAAAAAAACAGTCTCAATAAAGGATAAAAATGTCATGGATTTAATCTTTTACGAGTTTCCTTGGCACCTAAATATTTTAGGATTATTATCATGTGAGATTAGTCGAATTATTCGTGAGCTGACACGAACACTCACAAATAAAAAAAACACAATCTTTAAATGTACAATAAATGATAATTGATTCTAGGGTGTAAATGGAATGGGTCGGGGGACATTTTCAATCCAAATAACCCATATTTTCGGTTAGTTGGGTTGACAACCCGAATAGTATTCTCAACTCTTAAAATATGGGTTGGGTTGGGTTGTCATATTGTGCAAAAAAGAGAAAAAGAAAAGTATAATGTAACATTTGACCTAAATTTACCTTTACTAAATTAATAATAATAATATATATACACATATATTATATACAGATTGGGTTGAATTGAACCGAATTTTTCAATCCAACCCAATTCTTATAATATGGGTTGGATAGTCCAGATTGTTGTGTTATTCTTACACCCCTAATTGATACATGTTGAGCAAACACACTTATGGCTTCAAATTAATGGTACGGTTCGCATGAGATTTCTAGAGAAATTTGATTTGTGGAGTTGAATTTGAGTTGATTGATAAAACATGTGACATTATCAGAATTGGTCAATTTATGTTTTCAATTTTAATTTGAGACACATGTCAATTTTGTTTAATTTTTAAATTTAATTATTTGTATAAAAATCGTTAATTTCGTAAATGATGCGGCAATTTGGGATTGGTCTAGAAATTTCAGGTACTCATGTAAAAATAAAACTTAAAAAAATTAAAAATTAAAGGGTCTTTTTAAAAATATAACAAAGCAACCAAATATGTTCGGTGATTAATTGGCATTCAGCATGTAATGTATTTGGGAAACGATCGTTTAACCTATTCTTTCCTACACGATCGTTTACATTTGATCGTTTAAATTTGGGTAGCGAAATCTCAACTATTTTTTCGATTATATTTGAAAAACGATTGTTTAAATTTGGGTAGCGAAATCTCAACGATTTTTTCGATTATATTTGAAAAACGATCGTTTATATTTAGTATAGTATAGTTTAGATTTGACTATCAAAATCTATTTTTTAAAGATTCTTTGTACACGATTTTGAATCAAATAACAGTTTAAAAAAAATATAAAGTAAACCTGAAATATTAAAAGAAAATCAGTTTTATAAGTTTTTTTTATAATTATATTTATGAAAATTAACCAAAATTAAAAAGATGAAAAAAAAATAAAAAATTATTATATTATTATTTTGAAAAGTTCAGTAAATAAAGATAGTCGACAAATACAGTTTTGGAGAAAAACAAGAAAATCAGGTTGTAAGGCACACTATTGAAATCGGTTCGAGGGACCTTCACTGACTAGACTAACCCACTGAAAGATCACCGTAGATCGCTCTGCCGGTCTCAACTTCACCACCCTTAAACAACCTGGTAATTCTCTCCTTTTCTTCTTCGCTTTTCTACTTATGATCTTCAAATTTCTACAAAAATTGCACTGATTTCTCAGTTTGCTATAGTAGGATTCCCTTTGCCTTCTGTTTTGTTGTTCTGTTACTCGGAAAATGTAGCGAACTGTATGTCGCGGACCGTTTTAGGGAGGAAATGGGTGCTTCTCGTTAATTTTTATATTTTGTGAGGGTTTTTAGGATATAACGTCGTGCAATCCTGCAAGTTTTCGTGAGTATACCATTTCTCTGTCAAATTTTAAAAAATTTGCTGAAGTTTTCTTGTTTACATCTTGAGTGCAATGTTTTGGTTGACCCTCTCTGTTATTTTAGTTGGTTTCTTGAGGTTACATATAAAGCTTCATCAAGCAAACTATTGAAGAGAAATAACCAAAGATATAGGGGGGGAAGACTAATAGGCAACAAGAACTTTAATAAAAAGGGAAAAAATAATTAGGGTAACATAATTTACATAACTACTCTTGGGATTCCAACGCACATCAAGCCCACAAATTCTAACATTTCACCTCAAGTTGGAATGTAAATGTCAATAAGACCCATCTTGCTAACACAAGAGTCAAAGCTTTGTCTGAAAAGCCCATTGGTGAGAATATCAGCAACTTGTTGACTTGAGGGAATGTAAGGAATGTATATGCTACCATTGTCCAATCTTTCTTTAATAAAGTGTATATCAATCTCCACATGTTTTGTTCTATCATGTTTAACTAGATTGTTACAATGCTAATAATAGCCTTGGTATCGCAAAATATTTTCATAGGCACCTCATAGTCCTGACGAAGATCAGATAAAACCTTTTGTAGCCAAATCTCCTCACATACCCCCAAACTAATACCTCTGTACTCAACTTCAACATTGTTTCTTGCCATAACCCTTTACTTTTTACTCCTCGAAGTTACGAGATTGTCCCACACAAAAGTATAGTACCTAGAGGTGGATTTTCTGTCAACGACAGACTCTGCCCAGTCAGAATCAGTATAAGCCTCAATACACCTTCTGTTAGTCTTCCTAAACATCAACCCTTTACCAGGAGTCGTTTTCAAATACCTCAGAATTCTGTTACCTACCTCCAGGTTTTCCTTGTAAGGAGTCTACATGAACTGACTAACGGTACTTATAGCATAGGAGATATCTAGTCAAGTGTGAGATAAGTAGATCAACTTCCCCACCAGACGTTGATATTTTTCTTTATCAACTAGAACTTTATCAACAGAATTTCCCAATTTAGCATTGAATTCGATAGGTGTATTAGCAGTTCTGCATCCCATCATACCTGTTTCTATTAACAAATCAAGAGTGTACCTTCTTTGAGATGCAGAGATACCTTCTTTCGATTTGGCTACCTCCATCCCAAGGAAGTACTTTAGATTCCATAAATCTTTAATTTCAAATTCATCCGCCATATTCTTTTTCAGTTGGACGATTTCAACGGTGTCATCTATAGATAGCACAATATCATCAACGTAGACGATCAACATAGCAATCTTCCTAGACTTAGAGACTTTTGTAAACAGAGTGTGATCAGAGTGTCCTAGACTGTGCCCTTGGGACTTGACGAAGGTGGTGAACTTGTCAAACCATGCTCTTGGTGATTGTTTCAACCCATACAAGGATTTCTGAAGCTTGGAAACCCGATGGTCAAATTGGGCTTCAAAGCCTGGATGGGGACTCATATAGACTTCCTCTTCTAAATCTCCATTTAAGAAAGTTTTCTTAACATCTAGCTGATAAGCAACAGACAGAAGGACCCTAACGGTATTTAATTTTGCAACAGGAGAAACAGTCTCAGAGTAGTCGACCCCATAAGTCTGAGTAAATCCTTTTGCAACTAACTTGGCCTTGTGTCTATCAAGAGTTCCATCTGTTTTGTACTTGAGGGTAACACTTACTTACATCCCACAGTTTTATGCCCCTTAGGGAGAGCACAAAGCTCCTAAGTCTTGTCCTTTTCAAGGGCTCTCATCTCTCCCATGGCTACAACTTTCCACTCAGGACACTTTGAGGCAATGTGGATATTCTTAGGTATCGTGGTGGAGTCAAGACTGGCTGTTAAGACTCTGGACTAGGGTAATAGGTTCTTGTAAGATACATAGTTACAGATGGAGTGCTTCGTGCAGGACCTGATACCTTTCCTTAGCACAATAGGTATGTCAAGAGACGGATCATACTCATCAAGATTACCTGAATGATCTTGTTTAATCTCATCTCCTGCAGTTTCTGCCATGACCTCAATCTCATCAACACTGCCCTTTTCAGTTGTATCTTCAAGAACAACTATATTGGACTTGTCATTCTCACCCATTTTATTGTCAACATATGAGTCAATAGATTTAGTCATACCTTGATCTTGTGATAATTCAGAATCTTGGATTTTAGTTAGATGAGCGGTAGGGGACCCAAATTCCTTTTTGAGATTCCTCCTATAGTAGGTTATCTAGGGAACTTGGTTTGTTGGTAAGACCGTGTTGTAAGGATTGGGGTTAGGTAAGGTTACGAGAGTAGGATTAGTAGACTTTAAGGGAATCACACAGTTAGGCTCTTTATTTAACACTCTCCCCTTGAAGCGGGGAAAGAAAGGACAATCCTTAAGGAAAGTGACATCCATGGAAACATTTATAGCCCCGTTGATGAAGAGGATACCCAACGAACACACAAGCCTGAGCCAGAGGGGTGAACTTGGTCTGGTTAGGGCCATGGCTATGAATGTGGGTCGTGCACCTGAACACCCGAAGGGGAACCTCAAGAATGAGACAGGTAGAAGGATAAGACTCCTTGAGATATTCTAATGGGGTCTGGAGGTGGAGAACACGATATGCCATCCGATTAATAAGATGAGCTGATGTGAGGACAACATCGCCCCACAGATAGGATGGAAGGGAAGTAGACAACATAGAGAGCGAGCTACTTCCATAAGGTGGTTTTTTCGCTCATCAACTTCATTTTGCTGGGGAGTGTACGCACAGAAACTCTGGTGGACAATCTCTTTGGAGGACATAAACTCATTAAGGGTATGGTTTTGAAACTCACGACCGTTGTCACTTCGTAGAATTGCAACTTTGATGTTGAACTGCATTTCTATGGTGTGATAGAAGTCTTGGAATATGGAAGTGACCTTAGATTTGTCAAAGACGAGGAAAACCCAAGCAGGGTGGGTATGATCATTAATGAAGGTTACAAACCACCATTTTATAGAAGAGGTAATAACCTTGGAGCGCCCCCAAACATCACTGTGGATAAGGGTGAAAGGTTGGGTTGATTTATATGGTTGTGAGGGAAAGGAGGCTGATAGGCCCCCTATCATACACCAATATAGTAGAAAGAAGAAGAAAAGTTAGTTAGTTTGCTAGTCGAGTAGTTAAGAGTCAGTTAAGTCGGGTAGTTTGAGAGTTAGTTAATATTGTTAGTATAAATAAATGCTAAGGAAGAGAGATAAGGAGAGAAGATTTTAGTGAGAAAGTGAGTTAGGCTTCTGTGCACCTTTGAAAGACAAAGTAACAGAGGAGGTAGAGTTCCGATTGAGGCATTCTCAATTCGGTATTTGAGTTCACTAAGAGCAGTTGTCGAATACTATCAACAAAGTTTACCTTGATAACAAGTGTGGGTTCCATCATATTGGTATCAGAGCGTGATCATCCTGGGCAAGCAACAAAAGATGATGAAGCAGATGGAGGAAAGGTTCGAAAACATGGAGCAAGAAATCGCAAACATGAAGATGGACCTACAACGATTGCTAGAGCTCGAAGCCAAAATGACGAAACACATGAGGAAGATCGATGTACAAAACGAACTGAACACGCAGCAGCAACAAAAGATTCTGAAATATATCGAGAGTATGATGAAAGATCCATCTTCATCAACACTAGAATTAGAAAAGGCATCCAGCAAAATGAAAGCGAAAATGTTCGAATCAAATGAATAACTGAATTCAAACAAGGAGGAGGGCAATAAGAGTAGTGACCAGAATAAATTCAAGAAGGTAGAAATGCCCGTGTTCAATGGTGAAGACCCAGACTCTTGGCTATTTCGTGCCGACAGGTACTTCTAGATTCACAAGCTGACGGATTCTGAAAAAATGACGGTTCTGACAATCAACTTCGAGGGACCAGCATTGAATTAGTACAGAGCCTAAGAAGAACGGGAAAAATTTATGGGATGTTCGAATCTAAACGAGAGGTTGTTGGTACGATTTCGATCAGTGAGGGAAGGATCGATACATGGCCAATTCCTAAGAATCAGACAAGAAACCACGATAGAAGAATATCGAAATCTGTTTGACAAGTTAATGGTGCCATTATCCAACCTGCAAGATCAAGTAGTTGAACAAACCTTTTTGAATGGGTTGTTACCGTGGATCAAGGCAGAAGTCGAATTTGGCCAACCGGTCGGTCTAGCTCAAATGATGCAGTTAGCACAATGCAGGGAGAATCGAGAGATCATTCGTAATGAGGCTAATATCCAAGGATACGAGAGGTAATTCTTACTATTCCAATTTTTTGAAATCTAAACCTGGGGTGGGAGTAACAGTGAGAACAAAGGTAACACCACGTTACCTATGAGGACCATCACTCTGAGAGAAGTAGCGGCAGGAGAAGCAAAGAAGGAAGGACCATCGAAGAGGCTGAGTGATGCGGAATTTCAGGCTAGGAAGGAGAAGGGCCTATGTTTTCGTTGCAATGAGAAATTTTCTCATGGCCATAAATGCAAGGTGAAATAGCAGAGGGAACTCAGGATGTTTGTAGTCAAGACCGACAATGAAGAATGGGAGATCTTAGAAGACTTGGAGGACACAAAAAAGGAACTGAACATGGTAGAAGTGGCAGGGGATGACCAGATTGTTATAGAACTATCCATCCATTAACTCAGTCGTGGGATTATCTAACCTAGGTACTATGAAGGTCAAAGGAAAGATTAAAGAAAGGGAAGTAGTGATTCTGATTGATTGTGGGGCTACCCATAACTTCATCTCTAATCACGTAGTAGAAGAGTTACAACTTGCAACTAAAGATACCTTAAACTATGGGGTTATCTTGGGGTCCAGCACAACAGTGAAAGGCAAGGGGATTTGCGAAACAGTAGAAGTAATATTGAGTGGATGGAAAGTAGTAGCCAACTTCCTACCATTGGAGTTAGGAGGGGTAGAGGTAGTATTGGGTATGCAGTGGTTGTATTCCTTGGGTATCACTGAAGTAGATAGGAAGAACTTGACTATGACGTTGGTCCATCAAGGCAAGAAAGTAGTCATCAAAGGAGATCCTAACTTAACCAAATCCAGGGTCAGCTTGAAGAAAATGATGAAAACTTGGGATAATTCTAACCAAGGATTCTTAGTTGAATGCTGCGCCATGGAGACTAGTAATGAAAGAAGAGGATCTTGAAGAAGTATTGACAGTGGAAGAATCGGTAGCTGTAGTTCTAAAGAAATACGAGGATGTGTTCACTTGGCCTGAGAAACTACCGCCAAGAAGAGAAATTGAGCACCACATCCATATGAAGAAAGACACTGACCCAGTAAACGTAAGGCCATACCGCTATGCATACCAACAGAAGATTGAAATGGAGAAACTTGTAGAAGAAATGCTGACTTTAGGGATAATCCGGCCCAACAACAACCTGTATTCCAGCCCAGTGCTATTGGTAAGGAAGAAAGATGGAAGCTGGCGATTCTGCGTTGATTATAGAGTGCTGAACAACATGACAATACCGGACAAGTTTCCTATCCCGGTCATTGAAGAATTGTTCGATGAGTTGAATGGAGCATCGTGGTTTTCGAAGATCGACTTGAAGGCAGGATACCACCAAATCCGTATGTGTGGAGAAGATATTGAAAAACAGCATTTCAAACTCACGAAGGCTATTATGAGTTCATGGTTATGCCGTTTGGACTAACCAACACACCATCAACATTTCAGTCCTTGATGAATTCAATATTCAAGCCATACTTGAGGAGGTTCGTGTTAGTTTTTTTTTATGATATTCCCATCTATAGCAAGGATTTGGAAACACACTTACAACATTTGGGGCTAGCCTTGCAAGCACTGAGAAAGAACGAATTGTACACCAATCGGAAGAAATGTAGCTTTGCCAAAGAGAGGGTGGACTATCTAGGGCACATCATATCAGGACAAGGTGTTGAAGTGGATCCTGAAAAGATACGAGCCATCAAGAAGTGGCCAATCCCTACCAATGTCCGGGAAGTAAGAGGCTTTTTAGGGTTGACGGGCTACTACCAAAAATTCGTGCAACATTATGGTTCTATAGCAGCACCATTGACACAATTGTTGAAGCTAGGAGGATTTAAGTGGATTGAAGAAGCTCGTGAAGCCTTCCTAAAGTTACAGCAGGCAATGATGACTCTCTTTGTACTAGCATTACCTGACTTTAATGTCCCTTTTGAATTAGAGACAGACGCATCAGAATTCGGAATTGGAGCTGTGTTGATTCAGTCCAAACGACCAATTGCGTACTTTAATCACACACTTGTAGTCAGAGATCGGGCTAAGTCAGTGTATGAAGGGGAGCTGATGACTGTGGTATTGGCTGTGTAGAGATGGAGGCCATACCTGTTAGGAAGGAAATTTCTAGTTAAGATTGACCAGCGTTCCTTGAAATTCTTACTAGAACAGAGGGTGATCCAACCCCAATATCAAAAGTGGATAGCTAAGCTTCTAGGCTATTCATTCAAAGTATTGTATAAACTGGGATTAGAGAACAAGGCAGTTGATGCATTGTCAAAGATGCCATCTACTTTTCATCTAAGTAGTCTGACGACACCAACCCTGATTGACTTACAAGTGATTAAAGAAGAAGTGGAGAAAGATGAGCACCTGAAGGAAGTCATGACAAAAGTAGAAAAAGGAGAGGAAGGCCAATGGCAAAAGTATTCCATTCAACAAGGGATGCTAAGGTATAAGAGTCGACTAGTCATTTCGAAGACCTCAACTTTAATTCCTATAATCCTCCATACGTATCACGACTCTGTATTCGGAGGACATTCAAGTTTCTTACGAACCTATAAGAGAATAGCAGGAGAATTACATTGGGAGGGCATGAAGCAAGTGATAAAGAAATACTGTGAAGAATGTCTCGTGTGCCAAAGGGACAAGACATTAGCACTATCACCTGTTGGATTGTTAGTACCCCAGGAGATCCCGAGCAAGATATGGAGTGATATCTCCATGGATTTTATTAAAGGATTGCCTAAATCAAAGGGGTTTGAAGTCCTCGTGGTAGTAGATCGTTTGAGCAAGTATGGGCATTTTTTACCAATAAAACACCCATATACACCCAAGACAGTCACAAAATTATTTGTGAAAGAAATAGTTCGATTACATGGATACCCCAGCTCTATAGTATCCGATCGTGACAAAATTTTCTTAAGTAACTTTTTGGAAGGAGTTGTTCAGAATGGCAGGAACAAAGCTAAATTGAAGCACAGCGTATCATCCCCAATCAGATGGTCAAACGGAAGTCGTTAATAGAGGAGTGGAGACATTCCTACGTTGTTTTTGCAGGGAAAGACCAAAAGAGTGGGCTGAGTGGATACACGGGTCAATGTGCATGTCTGGTGGTAGTTCTATCTTGTAGGCATTGTCTCCAACTTTCTTTAGGATACGGAATGGGCCAAGTTGTCTGTCTTTGAGTTTATTGTATGTGCCAGTTGGGAATCGATTCTTTTGAAGGTGGATCATTACTAAGTCTCCTTGAGAAAAGTCAGCTTGTCTTTTTTTCTTATCAGCTGTTTTCTTATAAGATTGTGTTGTTTGCATTAGGTGATCATAGTTTTTCGATGTCCTCAATCATCTTTTCAGCTTCATCATTAATGTCCACGGCTGTTGGGAGTGTGGCAAGGTCAAACGTTAATCGAGGTTGTTTAGTATATACAACTTCGAATGGGCATCTGTTCGTTGCTCTATTCTTCATATTGTTGAATGCAAACTCGGCCTGTGCAAGTGCCAAATCCCACTGTTTCGGTTTAGTTCCACTAAGACAACGTATTAGGTTGCCTAGTGTTCTATTAGTGACCTCGGTTTGTCCATCTGTTTGTGGGTGTGCTGTAGTACTGAATTTCAGAGTTGTGTCAAGTTTCTTCCATAGGGTCCTCCAAAAGTGGCTTAGGAATTTCACATCCTGATCGGACACAATTGTTTTTGGCACTCCGTGTAGGCGTACTATTTCTCTGAAAAACAGATTGGCTATATAGATTGCATCATTCGTTTTTTTGCACGCAATGAAGTGAGCCATTTTACTGAATCTGTCTACTACAACCATGACCGAGTCATACTGTCTTTGAGTCTTTGGTAATCCTACCACGAAATCTACTGATAGGTCTTCCCAAATAGAAGTTGGGATGGGCAGTGGAGAGTATAACCCAGTGTTGGTACTTGAGCCTTTAGCTCTTTGGCATATAGGGCATCTTTTTACGAAATTGTTTGAATCTCTTCTGAGTTGTGGCCAATAATACCTCTTGGAAATTGTCTCGAATGTCTTGTCTTGCCCGAAATGGCCAGCTAGACCACCCGAGTGAGCTTCCTTTAATAGGGCTTCTCGTAATGAAGTGTGAGGTATGCATAGTTGTTCCCCTTTGAATAGGAAACCTTCCACAATATGGAAGTCTTCAGCTTTAATATAGTTAGTGCACTTGTACCAAACTTCTGAAAAACCAGTATCTTCCTCGTATAGGTCGGGAAGATGTTTAAATGCGACAACTTCTGAGGAGAGAAGTGTGAGTAAAGAACTCTTTCTGCTGAGGGCATCTGCTACCTTATTTTCTTTGCCACTTTGGTGTTTGATGACGAAGTCAAACCTTTGTAGGAAAGAGATCCATCGTGTGTGCATTCGGCTGATAGTTCTTTGGGACTGGAAGGTACTTTAATGAAAAATGGTCAGTCAACAGTATGAATTCTTTGCATAATAGGTAGTGTTGCCACTGCTTGAGTGCTCGAATAAGGGCATATAGTTCCTGCTCATACGTGCTCCAAGATTGCCTAGATGAGCTTAGCTTTTCACTAAAGTATTCGATGGGATGACTTCGTTGAGAGAGGACGGCCCCAATTCCTGTTCCGCATGCATGGATAGCCTCTATCTTTTTTGGTTCCATACTTATGTTCCCTTGTTTGATTATAAAGCCAAGAAAGGCAATCTCCTTTTTTAAAGAATGTGCACTTTCTTGAATTGATGTATAGTTCTGCCTCTGTTAGGACTTGGAATAGTTTTCTTAAGTGCAGTATGTGCTCATCATAGTTGGTACTATATACAAGTATGTCATTGAAATAGACAACTATAAACTTGTTAAGGAAGGGGAGAAGTACCTGGTTCATTAGTCTCACGAGGTACTAGGGGCATTTGATAGGCCAAAGGGCATGACCATCCATTCGAATAAGCCTTCATTAGTTTTGAAGGCTGTCTTCCATTCGTCCCCTGGTTTGATCCTTACTTGGTGATAGCCGCTCTTCAAGTCAATCTTTGAAAAGATAGTAGCCTTGCCTAGTTGATCCAATAAATCTCCAATTCGAGGGATGGGGAACCGATACTTTACAGTAATTCGGTTGATAGCCCTATTGTCTACACACATTCTCCAGCTTCCATTCTTCTTTGGTGTAAGTAAACAGCACATGGGCTAAGACTTGGCTTGATGTGGCCCTTTCTCAGTAATTCTTCTATGTGATCGTGCAGGATTTTGTATTCTTCTGGACTCATTCTGTAGTGGGGTAAGTTGGGTAGTGATGCTCCAGGGATGAGGTCAATTTGGTGTTGAATGTCACGGGTTGGTGGTAGTCCCTGTGGTTCTCTCTTTAGGCGAGGGAATTCTGTGAATAGTTCCTTCAGTTTTGGATCAGTGTTCTCATCTTTCTCTTCCTTGGACTTGTCCGTTACTACAAGTCCCAATAGGTCTTGTTCTCTTTCTCTCAATATTTTCTTCCCACTTACTGTGATGAAGAGCTGCCCTTTTTTCTTATGCCTTATGCCTTCTGTGTTTTTCTTTGTTAGTGGGAGAAGGACTACTTTCTTTCCCAGCCATTGGAACTCGTAGGTGTTTTCTCTCCCCCTGTGTAGGGTTCTAGTGTCATGTTGCCAAGGTCTGCCAAGTAGTAAGTGGCACACATCCATCTCAATCACATCGCACACAATCTGATCTTTGTAACTGCTTTCAATGGAAAGTGGCACTGTGCAAATCTCATTAATTGTGGCTTCTCCTCCCTTCTTCACCCATCCAATCTTATAAGGATCGGGATGAGGGTCTGTCTTCAAGCTAAGGACGGCCACGATTTTTCTTGCCACAAAGTTTTCACTGCTTCCACTGTCAATTATGACATTACATACCTTGCCATTGATAGTGCATCTTGTCTTGAATAGGCTGTGGCGCTGGGGGGTTGCTCTTCTTTAGGGGCAATGAGGATCCTTTAGATAACACGAGATCCTGTCCCCATCATCTGCTTCAATTAGCTCTGTTTCTTCTTCTTCTTGTTTGTCTTCTTCGCTCATGTCACTGCCTTCATCTTCAGCTAGTGCTATTGTTTTCCTTCGAGGGCAGTTGTTGGATAAATGGCCGGGCTCACCACATTGGAAACACTTCCCTAAGGATGGGCGAGTGTAATTGTTTAGGCTCTTCCCCTTGCCTGCTCCATCTGTCCTTTTGCTTGTCTCTTGAGTATCAAAATCTTTACCCTTCTCAGCCATTGATGTTGTTGGCTGTTCATCCGTCTTTCTGTTGTAAGGTTGCTTCTTGGAGGAATTCGTCTCCCATGTATTCTTTCTGTTAGAATTCTTCAAACGTGCTGTGATCATCTCCTCCACCGTCTCCGCAAGAGAAATAGCTTCAGACAAGAAGCGAAAGGGTTGTAACTTCACCTTTTCCTTGATATCGAATCGTAATCCGCCAATGAACCTTGCAATCTGATGCTGTTCGTTCTCACTCAGATAGGTTCTTGCACTCAGCCTGTGGAATTCTTCAATATATTCTGCCACGATTCGGCTCCCTTGGCGGCAATTCTGATATTGGTTATACAATGTCTGTTTGTAATTCGGAGGTAGAACGCGTGCCTTCAAGAGCTTCTTCATCTTCTCCCATGATTGGATAGGTAGTTTGCCGAATTTCTGTCGGTTTATCTCTAGTTGGTCCCACCAAGCCGAGGCTCCTCCCCTCAACTTCAAGGCCACCAAGTGTACCTTTTTCCTCTCGGGTGTATCCATGTAGTTGAAGAAGTTCTCTGTGCTTTTAATCCAGTCTAGGAAAGACTCAATATCGCGCTTACCATTGTACGTTGGCAAGTCAATTTTCATCTTGTAGTCATGGTGAGCTTCTCGTCGTACCTCATGTCCTCTGAAGCCTTGGGGCATTCGATATTCTTCGTGGTTATTCCAAATATTCCCCTGCTCGTCTCCACTTGAGGATTCGCGGTCTTGCGTGTTTTGCCAATCGTCAGTCTTCTTGGTCATCGTCGTCGGCGTATCGCGGTGGGGCATCCGCTTGTCTCCTTCTTTGGTCGTTTCTTTGATTGGGCAGGTGTCTAAAGTTCCTTCGTGCCCGTCGTCCCCTTCGGTTTCCTTCGTCTCGATCGTAGTTTTCCATCCTCGCCAGTGCTGGCTGCCCGTCTATTCTTCGGGTGAGGGTGTCCAAGTTGTCCATTACTCTATTCATTTTGTCGTGCAAATCTCCCAAGGAGTCTTCGACGGTCAGCAAGAGGGTGATCTCTTCCACCTCTTCTTGCTCGCAGTTATTCCCCGCGACAGGGATTCTTCCTCTCCGGCCAGCCATCCGTCCAAGGATCAGGGCTGCTCTGATACCACTTGATGTAATTCAAGTTGGACTTAATTTCTCAAAATGAATTCTCTGCATTTCTCTACTGGAGAAAGGCTATTTATTGATGAATTGTTTTGGTAGTTACAATCAGTTTAGGTAGGTATAACTAATCAGTTTTAACAGCTGATTAGTTTTTTTTAACAAAAAACAGATTAACTACTTTGACAACTAATAATAGAAGATAACAAACTAACTGACTATCTTATTACATCAGTATCATTACGGAAGAAGAGGAATGAGAAGCTGTCCCCCAAGTTTTTCGGTCCATATGAAGTGCTAGAACAAATTGGACCAGTAGCATATAAACTAAGGCTTCCAGATACAACAACTACACATCTTGTCTTCCATGTTTCCCAACTAAAGAAATCGATGGGAGAACACCAACAGGTACAGACTGATATGGTCTATCTTACGGACAACCACGAGTGGCGAGCAAAATCTGAAGAAGTATATGGCTATCTTAAAAAGAAAGGCAATAGCTGGTAGGTGTTAATTCATTGGAAAGGGCTTCCTAGACACGAGGCCACATGGGAGGACTATGATGAAATGCAGCAGCGGTATCCCCAGTTTCACCTTGAGGACAAGGTGAATTTGGAGAAGGAGTGTAATGATAGACCCCGTATCATACACCAATATAGTAGAAGGAAGAAGAAAAGTTAGTTAGTCTGTTAGTTGAGTAGTTAAGAGTCAATTAAGTCGGGTAGTTGAGAGTTAGTTAATATTGTTAGTATAAATAAATGCTAAGGAAGGGAGATAAGGAGAGAAGATTGAGAAAGTGTGTTAGGCTTTTGTGCATCTTTGAAAGACAAGGTAACAGAGGAGGTAGAGTTTCGAATTGAGGCATTCTCAATTCGGTAGTTGAGTTCACTGATTGTAAGAGCAGTTGTCGAATACTATCAATAAAGTTTACCTTGATATCAAGTGCTCCACAGTGGCCTGATGTTGTTAAGTCCGAATACACACGTCACAAGATAAAGTAGAGACATCAACTTTAGAAAAGAGATGAGGAAATAAATATTTCATATATTGAAAGTTTGGGTGGCCTAGACGGAAATGCCAAAACACAATTTTTTTTCAGAAGTAGTAGAGTACAATGATAAAAAGATAGTCCTAGAAGTACTACCAGAGGAAGCATCATCGTCAAGGAGATAGAGTCCCCTACTGTGGTTGGCAGTGCCAATCATCCTCCTCCAGCTCAAGTCCTGAAAAGAAACAGAATCAAGTAAGAAAGTTGCTTTGCAGTTCAGCTCGCGGGTAATCTTGCTTATAGATAACAAATTATAAGAAATTTTGAGCATATGCAACACATTTTGTAGGACCCCTTGAAAGGGAAAAATTTGCCCCTTCCCAGCAATGGGGCCAAGGAATCATATGCGATTATGATTTTTTTCATTAAGGAACATAAGAAGCAAAACTCTTAGAAGAACCTGTCAAATGCTTAGTTTTCCATTCTTCTTCTCATTGTCATGAGTGGAGGACCTCGCACAAAGGCAGAGGAATCAACGACGGGAGTGGTCAGGATATTCATATCACTCGTACGGTCCTCCTCAAGGTAGACTTCAGAATAGACCTCCATCAAGGAGGAAATAGGTCTCTGGCCCAGTATACGACCACAAACTACATCAAACTTGGAGTTGAGATCAACAAGAAAGTCATATATTTTGTCAACCTCTTTAAGTCTAGAGTGTTGTATGCCATCACTGGGACAGTTCTAGACAATCTCTCTGCAAAGATCCATTTCCTGCCAAATGAGGGAAAGTTTGTTAAAATAGGATGTTACATCCATGGTCCCCTGTTTGCATTCGTGGACTTGTTTTCTTAGGGTGTAGAGGCGAAAGGCATTCTGACGCTTTGAATAAAGTTTCTGAATTGTGTCCCATATATCCTTAGCAGTTGCATCACATAACAAGGGCTTGCCAATCTATTGCTCCATATTGTTGATTAACATGGACCGAATGAGGCAATCCTCCCCTTTCCAGAAACTTCTTGGGAATCACCTGGTGGAGGGCGAGGCATCTCTTCTGTCAGAAAGCCAAATTTGTGGCACCCCTTAAGGATCATTTTAACAGATTGTGACCAAGAGAAGTAGTTTTGTCCATTGAACTTCTCCCTTGCAAAGACTCCTTTATTTTGTGTCATAGAACCAGATATGTAAGTGGAAGACAAATTAGGGAATGAAGTTATCGGATTCTCGAAATACATTGACAAGTTGGTCGGAATGCTAGGACTTGATGTGTGTGTAAGGGCTCCAAAAGCAGCAAGTTCTTGTTGAAACATAGCCAATTGTTATTTGGTGGTATCCTGCACTTTTGGTTTGGATTGGGTCGAGGACTAACCAACTTCGAATTCCGACTGGATAGGGAGGTACCGACACCAAGATGATAGTGGGATAGGGTTTCTGGTAGGATATAATTTCTGGTTGGATAGTGGTGAGGAAAGTTTGGTTCGGCTGATCTAGGGCTTGCGGCTGCACCAATGGAGGCAGGATGAAGGAAGTCGACGACAGATTCATTAGAGTTTGGGGTGACTGTGTATGCGGTGCGTACAGATGTGGTGGCTGCTGCGGTTGGTTGAGAAACCCACTCGATAGCGCGTGCGGCTGGGGGATACATTGGCCGGTGTGGTTTGAAGGTGGAAAACAGGTCATTCATGGCGCGGTGATCCATTGTCAACAGCAGCGTTGATACCAGCTATTATCTATCCTACAGTGAGATCCTCCTCTGTTCAGGTTCCATCAAGAGTAGTGTCTAGGATTTTGTTGTTATCTCGCTCTAATATCATATTGAAAGAGATAAAGGGAAATAACACCAAGTTATGTGGAAACCCTAGTATTGGGAGAAAAACCACAAAAGAACTTTTCTTATTATTTTCTTGTGAAACCAAAGTACAAGAGGAGGCAGGATTTGCCAAGACTTACTTTTAGGTGTAGATTTATTAGTGGAGGTCTGTGATCTTATGTTGGAATAATGGAGGGACCTCACAGGATGCATGTGGTACTACTCTCATTATCGGTTGGTTTTGAGTTGGAACCCTGATGTAAATCAAAGTAGAAGTAATTTCTCAAAATGAATTCTCTACCAATAATGGCTAAGAGATGGAGTATTTATTGAGGATTTGTAAGTAGTTACAAGTAACTGTTTATGAAACAGTTAAGTATTTAACTGTTTCAACTAAATTCAACTTAACCGTTTTATTAACTTGAGTTGTCTTCTATTTTAACTAACTATAGCCTTATTCTTATTACATCATTCCACCCCCCTAGCATCAAACTTGTCCCGAATTTGTCATGAAAGTTGAAATCCATCTGGTGCAGTGGAGTATGACTAAACCAACCTCCTACATTTTGGACAAAAATATTGTGATCGAAGGGATAAAATCGAGACAAAAAATCAAATATGGCCACTAAAAGATGAATCTCTCCATTGGCCATAAACCCGAAAAAGACGTTTCCTTCAATCTCATTTAAAGCCGTCTTCAAAGAATCAATTTCAAAAGAATTAACTTTTGAAGAAAATCCTTCCAGAATCACATTTTCTTTATTATTCGCTTTAAGTTCTTCGACGGTTTGAAGATTCATTTCCTCCGCAACCAATGTGTCGTTAATCTTTTGCGCGGTGTTTGATACTTCTTTTTCATCTTCTTTGTTGGATTTTTCTTCACTTGTCACCACTTCCAAGTTAAATTCTTGTTCTTCAATTTTATCTTCATGATTTTCTATTTGAAAATTTTCCAACCGTGGTTTCTTTGTCTTCTCTTCTGTATATGAAACCAATCTGTTTTTGGACTCTTGCAAATAGATTGATGGTTGATCTACATGTTGAGTCTTTTTCTCCAATGAAGGATGATTTCTTGGAAAATTAGTTTGATTGGATCGTTGGGCCATTTTTTGATATTGTCTCTTTCTTATTCTGTCCCAAACTGTTTTAGAAACATCATCGAAGTCACTAGAATCATTTTTCCAATTTGGATGATGATAGGTTCTTTGAGAAAATCGAGCATGGCCAAAATTTGAATGTTGAAATTCTTCTTCCGAATCACTTGAATCAGAATTCCAGCATTGTTTATGGAAGTACAATTGATTTTCTTGTTTATACCAACGGCTGGTTTTCTTTCTCCTACCATCAGCATGTGACCAAAACCTTCTGTTATGATCATTTACTGTACTTTCTTGCCATTCATCATCATTGGAACTCTAATCTTGAAGTTCTTGGTAGTAATCTTGGTTTCTTGGACGAGGTTCTTGATAATCTTGGGCTGGTCTCCTTCTTTCTTGAGCTCCAAATCTTCCTTCTTGACTGTCATTATCGGCATACCGTAGTGGAATGTCCATTGGTCTCCTCCTTCGATCATTTCTTTGGCTGGGCGGGTTTCTAAAGTTTCTTCGAGCTTGCAGGCTTCCTCTGTTTCCATCGTTTCGGTCATTGGCTTCAATCCTCGCCGATGCCGATAGCCCATCTATCCTTCGAGTCAGCGATTCCAAGCGGTCCACTACTCTATCGATTTTATCGTGTAAATCTCCCAAGGAGTCTTCGACGGCCAGCAAGCGTACCGTGGATGTCCTTGGAGAGAGGGCGGCGATCTCTTCCACCTCTTCTTGCTCGCGGTTATCCCCCGCGGTTGGGTTGTTTCCTCTCCGGCCAGCCATCCGTCCAAGGATCGGGGCTGCTCTGATATCACTTGATGTAATTCAAGTAGAACTAATTTCTCAAAATGAATTCTCTGCCAATAATGGCTAAGAGATGGAGTATTTATTGAGGATTTGTAAGTAGTTACAAGTAACTGTTTATGAAACAGTTAAGTATTTAACTGTTTCAACTAATTACAGCTTAACTGTTTTATTAACTAGAGCTGTCTTCTATTTTAACTAACTATAGCCTTATTCTTATTACATCAAACCCCATGTTATGTATTGAGAGTGCATAAAACCTAGAGGGGTACTGGGTTGAAAAAAAAGATCCGATCCAAGATTGATGAACCCATGAAGGGGTACCATTTTAGATTGATGAACCCATTAAGAGGTACCGTTTTGAGGACATGTTGAGGATCCCATATTGGACAAATGGATAGACCTTATAAGATATATGTGAAACTCCTCTTATTGCTTTTTGATTTTGAATTGAAACTCCATGCTATTTGATAGTCGGATTTAATCATGTGAAGGTGTTAGGCCACCAATCCCGATTCAACATTGATGGAGGAGTACGATAGCTAGTTTGGGCTGGACTTGGTTTTGCGTCAGGGAGGAGGGAGAAACCACCCATCAAAATGTTTTGCAAGTGAGGGTTATACATTGGTATGTATGGGAGAGTAGGTTCTTATGTTTTTATACTGTCTGTAGAGAATTCTCAAAGAAAAGGGGAGAGCTTACTAAACTTCTCGAATTGGCTGGGAGCTTTGCACTAGCTCAGGGTGTGTGGATAAGGTTTATGTTCTTAAAGTGAGAGTTTAGAATTGAGTACGTGATGTTGCTTAAATCAAAACTGATAGAATCTTTTGATTTGATTTTTTTTACCGACCATATGATGATATTCTCATATTGAGTTACCTGAAAATTCTTATTATCAATGTTCAACATGTAGGTGGTATGGAGAACCTAGGTCTAAATCACCATCCTGAAGTAGATTCACTGCCAGATGGTTTTGTTGAAAGCTCTGCAGAAACTCAAACACCTTCAACACAGAATTTTGAAGAAGCAAAGCCATTAGATTGCCAACGAAAAACTTTACCAGAATCTGATTTTTCCGATGGTCAAAGGCACGAGATCATGGAAAATGTTGAAACTGAGAAATGTAGTTCAGAGAATACTCAAAAGTTGGAAACTTTAACTGTTCCTTCATCTGAAACAGAAAAAATTAATAATTTGGAGAGTTTGGAAAAGATAGCTGGTAAGGGTTGTATGGAACTAGCAGAAACTGACATTCTTAATGTAAAAGAAACTTCTAATGAGGCTGCAATTGACGAGTCTGGCTGCAGAAAATTAAAAGGAGAAGCTCAAGGTAAGTCTCAAAGTTCAGACAAGGGTGCGTTTATTTACCTTGCAGCACACACTCTTTGTTATTATTATTGATCTAAATCAGAATACTGATGAACTAATATAAACATGGCCTTCCTTTGTTTCATCCTTCTTTTTGCTGGATAATAAATAATTTTATTCAAGAATGTGGTAGGGTGCTGAAAATTGTGTGGTTAGGGAATGGATGTTCATGTGAATAAGACTAGAAGAAGTAGAGAAATGCAGCAATGCTGAGACTAGCATGTGGGAAAATAAAATTTGAAAAGGATGCCAAAAGAGATCTTGTCCTTCATGTCTATGAGGCAGTTATCAATTAGCAAATATTAGAAAATTTAGTTTTGATTTGCCAATTAACAGACTTAGAAGAGACGAAGTTTATGATTATATCTGTATTATCCTACTTAATCAGTAGAATACAGAGAACTCTCTTAAACAGAGCTTAGAAACAACTGCTTGACTGTTTATTAATACAATTGAGACTAACTAACTGACATATAAAATAAACATAACAATAACTGGTTACAAAGAAACTTTGTCTATTTTGTAGAGTTGGAGTCCCTCCATTTAGGTGGACTCCTTTGTGGGTTAGTCTTTTGTATGCCTGTGTATTCTTTATTTTTATCTCAATAAAATTTTCATAAAAATGAAAAAAAAAAATGAACTCTCTAATATCAGTGACATAGTAGAACATTTATATTGTAACATTAACCCGTTGTTGGCTTCTCTCTCATGGGTGCCAAAAAGTGGCTTGGAGTCTTTTGTTTCAAATACAGGAAGGGTAGGCACTATCACCTACCGTAAAATACACGGCCTTCTAATAATTAATTTGTTTAGTCTTGTTTGCCGCAATAACTGTGGACCCATTGGTCACAGGAGTAAGCAAAGTGTAAATGCTGTATTTGAGGTCACGAGTTTAGAAAGTCACCCATCTAGAATATGAAACGTTCTGGAAGTTTTTCGATGAGTCGATTTCTGGAAGATGGTCTGAGATGTGTAAATGAGCATGGAGCTCACATTTTTGCTATACCTATTACCAAAATCTATTTATTATTATCATCTTTTATTACTTCTTTCAGCCACTGGTGTCGGGTTTGATGCATCAACAGCACATGAGAAGGAAAGGTCTGTGACAAAGGTTGTTCAAACTACGAAAAATGTGAGTAATTTGCATTGCTTCCTTGGTTACGTTGCATTTTAGCATGGGCATTCTTTGTTTTGATCTTAATTTTGTATTTGTTAGCTTAATGCTAGATCTAGGAAATTAATGCATCCTGTCACTTCTTTGATAAACAATACCGATTCAATGTGCCACCCAAAGTACAATTAAATATTCACCAAAGTGAGCTTAGCTGAAGGATAATTGGCATGACCTATCATCCTGGAGGTGGTGGGAGGTTCGATCCCCTATCCTCACAATTGTTGTACTAAATTTTTTTTCAAATTAGCTCTTGAACTGGATATTAGGAGTAGCTTTTTTTTTTGTCGTCATCTTCTTATTATTATACATATCTCTCTCTTCCCCCTCCCCCTACCCATCAATAAATTTTCTCGTGCATCAATGTGAAAAGACCTTCGATAGTTTTATTGTTGTAGTTAATAATGGCCTTTTTATTGGATTGAAATGTGGGTCGCTTTTCTCCCCTTGTCTCCATTCTATTTAAAGGCCATAAATTTCTTTGGGTTACTAAGTTGCAATAATTTTCAGGAAAGTGCTGAACTCAAACGCAAGAATCCAAAGCGTACATTTAAGTCAGAAAAGGAGTTTCTTGAATTTACTTTAAAGTATCAGCAAGTTCTTGCAGAAAGAGATTCAGGCAAGTAAAGAAGTGAACAAATGAAAAGTTTCACTTTTTCAATACTGTCTGTTTTTCAAGTTCTTTTTATATTTATTCCAGATGATGATTCATGTGGGCTATTCATTTTGTGCAAAAGGTTGGTGTATAACAACAAATTAAGCTCTATACTACCTGCACGCTACAAGACAAGACTAGTATGAACTTTGATTGCTATTAGATTTTCTGGATGTTCGTCAATTGTTTCAAAAAGTCAAGGATTTTTCATTTATAAAATTCTAAGCTGAGTGAGTCTTTTCCCCCCATATCTTGAGTAAAACCTCTAGCTTCAGTTCAGATTGGAAATGAAAATTTTCATTTTAGCCGACTGCAATGAAAAGTTGCTTGTATATTTTCTTTAAAAGTGTTCACCTTTTTGTTACTTTGTTATAGTATCAAGCTGAAAATAATCCACAATGCTGCAGTTTATATGGGTCTTATGTTTGGTCACTGAAGAGTTTTTTGCAATTTGTCTTTGCAGATGCTTTTTTTATAGTATTATAATCCCTGTATTCAATTATTTAGAGGTCAAGAAAACTTTGTGGGATTTATTGACTCTTTATTATATTATTATTTCATTTAGGTGAAAGATTTGTATATCCTGATAGCAAAAGAATATTCTGTCATCTGTCATCTCTCTTTCTCTCAGAAAAAAATTGTTTTGTTCTTTCATATTCAAATTGGATGCATTCTAATTGATGCTTAGTTTTCTAATTCCATGCTATGAATTTATAATGTCCTCATTTTCTATGCACAGCTATTGTTGTCCGGGACAAGTTGGAGTCACTATGCAGGGAGTTGCAACGTCAAAATAAAATGCTAATGGTATGATCTACGTATTTAATCCATGCAAAAGTTTACTTTTAATTCCAATTCTAGCCTCAGTTTTGTGATTTGGAATGTTTTGGTATTGACGTATTGTACTAATATTTTTTTCTATTTAGTTATCATGCTTTGATAAATTTATAAATTTGGTTTCCGCATGTTAACTAAATTCTAGCCTCAGTTTTGTGATTTGGAATGTTTTGGTATTGACGTATTGTACTTCTATTTTTTTCTTTTTAGTTATCATGCATTGATAAATTTATAAATTTGGTTTCCGCATGTTAACTATTTGGTTAATTTGTAACGAAAAACTAATGTCACTGTGGAAGTTAACGTGACCCTTGTGTTGAGTATTGTCACTTGAAGTGTATGGTATTCGCCAGGCATGTATGTGGAAGTAAGCTTGTTGCATGCCTCTTTTAGTGGGCAAACACAAAAATAGCAATCAGGAGCAGGATTTGGTTGTTTGGACATGTTCTCTTTGATGTCATGTTATCTAAATTATTTGTTTAGTATAACTTAAATTTTATAATTAATTTGTAGGAAACTAACTAAAAGGTCAGGGTTCAATCCATGGCAGCTACCTACGTAGAAATTAATTTCCTATGAGTTTTCTTGGCACTCAAATGTTGTAAGGTTAGGCAGGTTGTGTCTTATGAAATTGGACGAGATGTGCATAAGTTAGTTCAGACACTCACGGATATTAAAAGTAAAAATTACTTGGTTACAATAACTTTTAAACTTAACTTTTATAAGATTAGTTTATCCCAAGCAGTTTTTAAAAACAACATTGGAAGGTCATTTCAATAATGGCTTAGTGAATGAGTTCTTTATTATCTTTCGAAAGGTTGAAGCCTTGATGGTTGGATCTCCAATACCAAAACTAGAAAAAAGAAAGAAAAAACAAAATAAATTTTGAGTATACCCTCAAAGTTGGTTCATCTTGTACTTGGGTTTTTGCAGTGATCTTTAGATATTTAATTCATCAATGAAATGGTTTCTTGTCCAAAGAAATATATGCTTAAACTGTGCATCAATCACCGTCTCTCTCCAATTTTCTCTGAACCTTTCTTGTATACCTTTATTTTCTCCAATATTTTCCCATATCCTTCTCGATTATTACTTTCCTCTATTTCATTTAGCTTCTAATAATTAATAATAGCTACGTGAATTGAACACAGGACGAATGCAAACGGGTCTCAACTGAGGGTCAAAGCCTCAGAACAGAATTATCAGTTAAGTTTCAAGATGCAATCAAGGTATGGTTTCCTTTGAGTAACTTGATCAGGAACTCCATAAAATAATTAGACAATCTAATGGTTCTTAACTCACTTTTCCTCCAGTAGAATTGTCTGATGGATTTGAGGCAACAATTTTAAATTCTGATTTTCAATTTTTTGCCAGCTGCAGTTGGTTACAATTTCTCTTTTGTCTAACAATTTGGAATATTTCTGCAAATACTGAAACACTTGTGTGCAAGAAAATCTTGAATTTTTTTTACTAAATACTAAGTATTTATACACTGACCATTCCTTATATTTATATTAAATGGAAAGATTTCTTCAATATCTCCCCCATCGAGAGAGAGAGAGAGAGAGAGAGAGAGGAAAAAGGAGTAAAATGCTACACTGGCTTTTGATACCAAGTTAAATTTAGTGTAACAAATTATTTTGTATTCCAATGCATAACCGTTGCTTTCTTATGTAGGAAAAAGACTCAATACATGAAAGGAAAGAATAAAATAAAATCACCAAAGGTGATAATGATGGTTTTGTTTCTGTGTTTTATCTATTGTATGGTGAGTTTCAAAAGGTAAGTTCTCTCTCTCCCCTCTCTCCTCTCTCCACCCCACTCCTTCCGATCTCCCTTCTCTGGCAGCCAAGTTCTTTCAGCAGTCCTCTCCGTTAAGTCTCAGAGATCACCATGGAGGTGGTTAGCTGTAAAATTGACCGGTCACACTACTGCATTTGGCCAGAAGGAGATAGTTGCTTTATTGAAGATGTAGAAGCCGGCAGAAGCATCTCTCTATCCATTTGCCAATTTAGATGGATCTGGTCAGCGTTAACTGATCTTATCAGTTTTCCGATAGGTAGACACTTTAGGAAATTTGGAGATATCGATAGAGGCAGATTGAGAATTTCAAAGTTTCAAGCTAAGTTGGGTTGGATACTGAGCTGTGATCACTGGCCATATTCAGGGGGTCTCTTCAATATCAGAGTGTGCTTTGGTAGTGAGAAGCAAGGCTGGAAGTTGTTTTGCTCAGTGCTGGATATATTTGTCGAAAAATTGGATTATGCTAGATGGTTTTCTAATAATTCCCTCAAGATTCCTCCTCCGAATGGGAAACTAAGTTATGTTGAAATGGCAAAATCAAGTCCAGTTCCCCTGCTCAAAGACCTAAATGTAACTGACCAGACTCCTAGTAAAAAAAGGAAGGTTCAAAAGTCAGTCCATTTTCCCCCTTCAAAACAGAAGCATTGGCTGATTAAGAATCATGAAGTTGTGAAAGTCAATTTTGAAAATTTATGGATTATAACAAAGTTATTTGCCTCAGATGACTGGAAACTGATCCATAAGAGGTTGGAAGCTTTTTTCCAATAAAAAGTTGTTATAAATCCTTTGTATGATGAGAATGCCCTCATTAGCATTGACCAAGGATCAATTTTAGATCTCATCCATGAGGAAGGAAAATGGCAAGCCTGGGGAATTTTCATCTCAAATTCGAAAGATGGGATAACTTTAAACACAGTCGGCCACTCGTTCAAAAAGGCTATGGCGGTTGGCTCAAAATTAAAAACCTTCCCTTGGATTATTGGTGTAGAAGTACCTTTGAGGTCATTGGAGATCATTTTGGAGGTCTCTTAGATATGGCCTCCGAAACTCTAAATTTAATTAATGTTAGTGAAGCTCGGATTCAAGTTAAGAAGAATTCTTGTGGTTTTATGCCATCCATGATTGGAATCATTGATCTAAAGAGGGGAAATATATATCTTCATTTTGGAGATTATGAATTCCTAAACCATAATATTCCCCTCAAAGCCCCTAACTTACGAGATGATTTTAATAACTCTCTTGATTGTTTGAGGATTAGAGAAGTTATGATTGATGAAGACTTTGATCCCTCCTCCTTTCCATTAGTCCAGAAAATCCCGAAATTAGTGTTTGCAACTCTCCTAGAAGCAGAAATCCATTTGAAATTCTGAAGATTTTTCCGACCATCCCACCGGTGCCAATGATGAAGACAGTGGCCGGAAATAAGGTTAAAGACGAATTGAATGTACAAGCAACTGAAAGCCCCCCTTTTGAATTTTGCTAAACCCAAGTCAGACAGCTATTGCAAGAAGGCAGTGGGGTCCTCTTCTAGTGATCCTGTTTTTAATATTCCAGTAGCCGAAGAGTCCTCTTTTGAGTCTTTAAATGAAAGGAATAAAATAATAGGGGCCCACTTCAATAAATCTTTGAGTTACCCAAGCATTTTGGAGGACAACCCATCAGATTTATTGCAAAAAACGTTACAAAACGTTTCAGACTCTCATTCTTCTCTTTTTGTTAGAACAGGGGGCCAACTTTCTTCAGAAGTGGGTATTTTCAACCGTTCCAAGTGTGGCAAAGACAGTAAGTCCTCTCATATTCCAAAAATTCTTAAGCACTATATCCGCAAGCGTCAACAATGTGTGGACTGCCTTGCTAAAATCTGAATTAAATGGGGTTTGCGACCTTAAAATTCCCCCTTTGGACTTTTTTTCGGACTAACACCATCAAGCATTCAGTTTCTGCCAATAACCCAAATCTTTTGGAAGTTTACAGCTCTAAAATCCAGGTCCCTGAGAGTTTTTACAGGTTAGTAAATAGCACTTCTCCTTCAAAGTGTCTCAACATTTCAAATTCCTCCACCTTCATTGCAAAGACATCTTGTCAGCAAGGCTTGCTCCCCATGCAAAGATGATTTAACTCCTAAAGACCAGCCCACCTATCAGTGTTAGTAGTGAAGAATCAGTTGATCTTAGTGAAGTTGACCCTAAATTAAATTCAGAAATTGAAGGGACGGACTTAAATGTTTTGTTTAATGAGGAGGGTTTTCTCACAAATAATTTTCCTCTAGATTTGCCCAAAGAGTTGATGTCAATAGTTAGTGATTTGTGGAATTATTCTGGCCTAATTTAGAAGTGCAGCCATCCCTCTCCTTCTCTCAGCCATAATGAAGATTGTCTCATGGATCACTAGGGGCTTAAATGATTCCTCTAAGTGTGCAACATTAAAAAATTCATCATAATCTGCAATCCAGATGTGTTCATGATTCAAGAGTCTAAGAAAGATAGTTTAAATTCGGTTTTCATAAAATCACTGTGGAGGTCCAAGGTTCTTACCTAGAATGTGACATTACGAGGGAATTCTTATCACATTTTCTTGGCTGGGAAAGGATTTTCTTTCTAGTGAGATCCTTTATCACATTTTTTTTGTTCTATCCCGTCTCTTTTTTTGGCTGGGAAAGGATTTTCTCCTTGTTCAATTTAGTTTGGACTTTTGATCGCTCTCTAGGCACTAATGTGGTTCAGCTGCTGTCGGGTCTGATTTTTCCCAAAAATCTCGCATCATTTGGGTAAATTTGTTAAAAGCTTTACTTTCAGAATTATGGTTCGAGCAAAATTAACATTCTTCCATGATAAAGCAAAGTCAAGGAGCAGAAATTATGTGTGCGGTAGATCTTAGTGCTGCATCTTGGTGTTCATTAAAAAAGGAGTCCACTAATTTTTCCATTCAAGTTATTTACCTCAACTGGAATGCCTTTCTTAATCGAGCCTAACCGTTGTTGGTTCATTTTCTCTGCATTGCAGTTCTCTCTGTCCGAAGTTTTGAACCTTTGAAGTCTTGACCTTGTTTAATTTTATTTTGAGATTGTACTTTTTTTTTTGGGGTTTTTTCTGAATTTTCTATTTTTTTTTCTGGACCCTTGTAATAGGCTGTTTGTTTTTAGGTTGCTCCTCTGTTGGTTTTGTTTTGCTTTGATATTTACTTTCTCGGGGGATATGATGATTGGCGCTATGGGGGTGTCAAACTAGTTGAGATGTCCCCTTTCTATTTCTTCTTTATTGCTCTCTTTGTATAATTCTCTTGTACCTAGAGTTTTTATTAATAAAAAGAAGTTTTGTCTCTGTTTCAAAAAAATAAAATAAAATCACCAAATATTTTACAGCTAATTAACCAACTTTCAACCAACGTAAACTTAAAATTATTTTTAGCCAAGTAGGGGGGGAATGTATTTATTGAATTTCTTGAGATTTCAAGTCTGAGGACAAGTTAATATTAGTTGAGTGCTAGCAACTTTACCAGAAAATGATTTACAAGGAAAGGAACTCAACAATGGTATTGAGCGTGTTTGGGATACCATACCTTCTTTCTTCTTTCTTTATTTAGGGTTCAACCTTCTGTTTTTCCTTTCTTCTTTACACTTTGGGTGTGTTTGGGGTGGGGATTTAGGGGGATTAGGAAAAGGATTATTTTTTGAGGATTAGAGTTAAATAACCTACAAACTATCCTACTTCATCTTTACATAATCCTACAAATTTCCCTACTTCACCTTTTCATAATCCTTCTCATAACCCTACAAATTTTTCTACTTCATCTTATCATAATACTACACTCATAACTCTTCCCCCAAACACATGTTATAATAACACCACAATTATAACCCTTCTCCCAAACACATATTATCATAATACTACAACAATAATCTTTCCCCCAAACACATATTATCATAACACTACCATTCATATTCCTTTCCCCAAACACATATTATCATAACACTACCAACAATAACCCTAACCCCAAACACATATTATCATAACACTAAGATTATTATAATCCTAGGATTATCATTATCATTTCCTCCATAACTCATTCCCTCCCCCAAACGCACCCTTTGTGTTCATAGAATTTATAATGCTTCCTCTAAAAAGGAATTTTAATGATAAGCAAGCATTTAGGGTTTGTTTGATAACAAATTTGTTTCTAGTTTCCTGATCGTAATTTCTCATGATGATTGTTACTTGTTTCTTTTTCTCATAAATCTTACAAATTTAAGGTTCATTTGGTAACAATTTCATCTTTAGTTTTTAGTTTTTGAAATTATACTTTTTTCATCTCAATTTCTCTCTAGAGATTTCACATTTATTTAAGAAACATTTGAATTCTTAGTTAAATTCCAAATATTATATGAAAAATTATTTTAAATGACAAAACATTTGAAAAAGTTTACAATATATAGCAAAATATCACAATCTATCTTGGTCTATTGTTGTCCATTGTAGATAGACTATGATCTTTTGCGATCTTTTATAAATATTTTGGTTTATTTGCTATATTTGAAAATAGTCCTATATTTTAAACTACTTTTCTTAGTTTTCATATCTTGCTTTGGATTTTGAAAAATCGTGAGAAAGTAGATATCAAAACAAAGAAACGTACAGGTGAGAGTAGTTTCTAAAAGTTTAATTTTTAAAAACCACGTGTTTATCAAACGAGGCCTGAGTTTAAAATGCATAATAAATATAACATTAAAAAATTCATATTTAATTTTAAAAACTTATTTTCATGTAATTTTTTGCATTCTTAGTTAAAAAAAAATTACAAGAAAGAATAAATGGTTCTCATAGATATTTCTTCTTAATGTTATGAAACACAATTTCATTTTTCTTCGTTAAAATAAACTTAAGAAACAAAAGTGGAAATGTTACTGAATGGGCCCTAAGTGTGCATGTAAACTGATATTGATGAAACTTGACAGGCAAGTCTAAAGTTGGGTTAAGAGAATGACGTCTTCTCTCTTTGTGCTTGTTATTATTTGTTGTTATATTGCTCCCGTTGATTATATTTCTGTGCATTCCTTCAACAGGATGTTAGCAAGAAGCTAGAAGAGCAAAAGGATGAATGCCTTGCACAGCTGAAAGAGAATGAAACGTAAGGCGAAGTACATTGCTGAGAATATATTTGATGCTAAAATAATTAACATAAACGTATTTTGTTTCTCTTTCTTTTTTTTTTTTTTTATAAGAAACCAGTATTGTGCTTATTGTTTTATTATTATTATTTGCTTTTTATTTGCGTGAAGGCAAACCTAGAATAAAGTGTACAGCCATAACCTGGAATGACTGCATGTCATCTTGATCTTACTATTTTCTAAAAGTGACAATGGTGTTACCGTATTGGGAGAAAGTAAAACTCCCTCAATACCTTTTTTCTTTTTAAAATAAGAGAGACTACACTCTCGGAGTAAAGAGAAAAATATGATAATTGTTGGTGTAAACTATAAAAGTTGAACTGCACGAGAGAATCTTTGAGGACTCGAAGGACTGAATACCCTGGTCTGTTTGCCCATGGGAAAGGATTGGGATGACGCAATAGCTCTTATTCATTGGAAGTTGACATAATAAAATCCACAGAATCAGGAAGTAATAAAGCAACTGAGGCATTTTTTAGGGAAAAGATGTTTAAGAGCGAGGGGACCTTATTTGATGAAGGCTTGAGCCTATCCAAATTGAAAATGCACTAGAAACCAGTTAAACAACGGAATTTCTAGGATTTCTTTGAGTGCAACTAGACTCCCATATTTGTACCAACCATTTTAGAATTCCCATTTATAGTTCAATTTCTTCTTCACCCATCTCTTCTTCGGCTAGAATCAGTAGTAGATCGGGGTCAAACGAAGTTCCAAAAATCAGAAAGCAGCGCATCCTTTCATTACTTTCCCAAAGCATTTTGTTAGAAGGTGAAGGATGGAGATAGCCAAGAAGACCTCTTCCAAGACAAAGATGTTTTCAGATTCTAATCCATATGTTTTAGAAAATAGTATCCATTCTCTTTCATCAGCTTGTTCTAGCAGCTCCAAGCTGTTTTTAGAGGCTAATCCAAATTTTTTCGAAGTTAGTTGCACCCAAATTCAAGCCCCAATTCATCTAAGGCAATTTCTCATCATTCTAACTTTACTCAATTTAAGTATTCTGAGTTCTCTTTGTCCAACACCAACGTAAAATTTCTGATAGGCTCTCTGAGCAAAACCCCTCTCCAAGAAAGGTGGGCCTTTTTTCGATTCCCCTTTCACGTTAGTAGTGAGGAATTGGAGCATTTGGATAGGTCAACTGAGCTTGAAAGTCAGAAACATTTTGAGCCTCTAGAAACATATCAATGCCCTGTTCACTGTGAGGAAGAGCCAGGTTCCATAAATTTGCCTTCTGCTACTCATTCTTGTCCCTAGTCTTACGAAATACCAGATCATTTAAAATCAATAGTTGCTAATTGTGGAATTATTCTAATTTGATTCTTCTGCCATTTAATGTATTCCTCCTCAATGTTGGATCAACTTCAGTCTTTCTTGGATTGCCTTTCATGTGTGTGGCAAGTACAGCCTTCATGCCAATGCTGAAATAGTGGAAGACTTTTTCGAGCTTCCTCTGGATTCTGGAATAATGTGGCAAGGCAGCTTTGAGGCAGCCGGTTGCATCTTCTTGCAAGTATTTAGTTTCAAATTAGTTCTTTATGAGAGAATTTTTCATTATGCTTTGTATTTAAATTTCTACGGTTATGGTTTTGTTTAGCTTGATCTCTTTTGTTTGGTGTTTGTTATTTAGCTTTTGTTGCAGTTGTAGACTGAATGTTTCTCTTTTCTCTCGCTCTTAGTATAATACTCTTGTACTTTGAGCTTAAGGCTCTTTTATTAATAATAATTTAAGAGGCTTGTCTCCGTTTAACAAAAAATCCAGACGTTTTAGAAGAAATTTGTTCACAGATTCAAGCTCTCAGCAAAAGTAGCAGATCAGAGGCCCAAAAATCTCTCCCTCCACAATTTAGGTACTCTGCATTCCTCAATGCAAAGGTGAAACTTCAAAGAGAAATTCTAGTTCACACTCCAATTGATCCAGATCCATCTGAGAAGAAAAGAAAACCTGAATTTGTTTCCCCATTCAGTGTAAGCAGTGAGGAATTTGACCAGTTTGAGAAATCAGATGAAATAGAAAAGCAGGATCAAAGGAACCAATAGAAGTTGATTTGAATGCTCTGTTTCAGTATGAAGAAGAACCAGCAGTTGAAAAACAAAATTTGGATTGTTTATCTCAAGCTCAGCTTTGTGAAGTTCCAGCCCATCTGAAGTCATTGGTAGTCGCTTGCAGTCTGATTCTGGGCTAATATCCAGCAGCATTCTTTGTTAGAGTTGTCCTGATTAGATGCCAATTTTCAATTTTCAGCTTCAGCAATAAGATTGGGAACTGTTTGGAGAAGCTTATTATTTGGAAGGAAGTTTTTTGGGAATGAGAGTTATATATATATATATATAAAAAATAATTAAAAAAGAACCACGATGGATGTGCTTTCTATTAGTGTAAGCATTGAAGAGATAGAAGACAGCGTGGGTTAGGGGTTTTTTTAACAAAAAGAAGCCGTTCCACTAGTCATCCTTGAGTGAGAATTTGGTAATCTATTCATGGAAGTTTTATCATCAAAAGATGTTGTCAAATGGCCTACCCTTTCATCTTGGGCTTGGATATATTCTCCTCAAGGGTGGTGCTTTAGTTATATTTCAGAAGTCTTGGCAGCAGCTTGTCTGCTCGTGTAGTTATGAATTTTTTATGGTTCAGATGTTCTTTGGTTGGTTTCGAGTTATCTCAGCTTCTTCATTCTTGTCCTCTTGAGCTGCATCTTCTTCGAGCTCTTCAAAGATTACTTCTCTCATGTTCATGGACCTTTGGTCCATTGGGGCACTTTTGTTTCCTTTCCCAACATTTCATTTGTATTGATTGTTTTCTTCTCAGTTGCTGTTTTGATTGTTTTTCTGCCCTGTTTTGGAATCTGTTAACCTCTTGGCCCTTGTTTTGTTAGTCTGTGTATTTGGTTTTTGGATTCTTTCCCTCAGAGATTCCAAATCTTTGTATAACACTCTTGTACATTGAGCATGTCTCATTTCATTATATTAATGGAGAGGCTCTTTTCCATGCAAAAGAAAAAGTATTCCCATACTTACGAAAAATATCTTGTACCGCCAAAGTCTTAGGCTCTAGTGAATTCTGGGAGAAAAATTGGGTTGTTCTTTTTGTTTTCAATATTTTTTAGAGTGGCATTTTTACCGTCCTCTCCTTTGATGAATATATCTCCTTGCTTACCTTCCTTTCATCCTTATCCTTGGACCTGTCTTTGCTATCTTTGAGCAATTAGTATATAATAGTTTCTGAAGTAATCAATATCAATGTTTTAGATTCTCCCTTTCACTAACGATTTAGTTAATAAGGAATTGAACTATAAATATGGCTTTTCTTTCTCTTTGTTTTCCAAAATTTTTGCATACCATGTCCAGCTTAAGGAATAAATTGAAGCAGCTTGTTGATCAGTTTTCTCTTTCCGAACAGCAATTTGCACAGAAGGTAAAGTTTACAGTTTTGCCGCTGAGGCTATGGCTTGGATGTTTAACTATTATTTTGTACGACTTAATTGATTCATAATGTTTTGTACATTAACACAGTTGAAGCAGAAAACGCTTGAACTTCAGCTTGCTGATCTGAAAACTAAGCAATGTGAGGAGAAATTGATTCAGGAACAAACTCAAATGAAAGTATATGCAGAGCAAATTTCACATTTATTGTCAACAGAAAAGAATCTGCGTTTACAACTAACAGCTGATGGAGAAAAATTTCAACAGTTCCAAGTAGGGCTTTAGTTTAGTAGTGTTTTTTAAATAATTAATTTAGAAATATATATTATATAGATGACAATGACATCTTGTTATGACATTTATAGAATGATTTACCAAGTAAACCTAATCTTAATTTATGTATTGATTAATGTTGCAGGATGCATTAGTAAAGAGCAATGACGTATTTGAAACCTTCAAACAAGCAATTAAGAATGTGATCAATTACCAGTCCCCGTTCCGCCCCCGCCCCCACCACCACCACCAACCCAACATCTTTCTTTCTGGGCATAGATCTCCAAATGTTTTATTATTGATGATACACTTAATGAAGCTGCTATTCTACATGTGCTCATCTCCCCTCAATTCTAAAAAATAATATATGCAGATGACGAAATCCATCAAGGAACTCAAGAAGGAAAATACATTCCTGAAGAGCAAATGTGAGAAATCAGATGTTACTCTTATTGAGCTTCTTGATGAGGTATGTTTACATTCACTATAATTTTATTGTACGCTTGTTTGGCAACACCAAACAGTAATAATGCCTTGTTTGGAAAACAGTTGCTTGTTTCTAATTTAAATAATAGATCAAAGAATTTTGGTTGAGGCACCTGGAAAAGATTAAAGCAATTGCATTTGAAATGGCTATTCATCATAAGTTCATGATTTTGGAAGAAAATGGCATTAGTTCTAAAGTACAAAACGGCCAATTTAAAATGACAGAAAAACGTTCAAAAGATAGCTATCTAAAAATATGTTCGTTGGATAGCCATCTTGTAAACAAACCCTAGGAAGTCAGTCGATTCATCACATGCTTAGTTCTGTTTTCAGCAGAATTTGTGCAGACGTATGTATTATTACCGTATTGAGTGAGTTTGATCTTATTTCCAACTAGTTGTTTTGATATTTAAACCTCTAAACTCGTTTCTTGTTTGAATGGTAACAAATTCAGTCATTTGTGGTTTTGACTTCCATGGTTCATTAATTGAATAATACGCTTCATCTAACTGCCCCGCGGACATAGTCAGATTTACGTGCACTGAATCACTATATAGACTAGTCTTTACATCAACCATATTGTTGGATTTTGAGTGAACTCTGGTTGAGCAGCGGGAGGGCTTGAAGAAACAGCTGGAGAAAACGAAGAAACAGAAAGAGAAGCTTGAATCCTTGTGTCGATCACTTCAGGCGGAAAGGAAGCAAAGTTCCATGGGAAGCAATACCTCTGATTCAGCTTCTTTGTGAAGTCTAACCTATTCTGTAAAATATGATTTGCTTCAGAAGGATTTCAATACACTAACTCTTATAATTCACTGTCTTTAAAGCTGAGGAATTAGTTATATTATTATTTTAAGATTACCATGTCCATTACTGTCAACTTTTCTAGGATTAAAAATGAATTTTATTGCACAAAGAAAACGAAAAAGAAGAAGAAAGTCTCTTGTTTCTAATGAACCTGGATTGAGTTGAAGCTGAGGAAAGTAACATTTTGTAAATTTCTATTTGAGGCTTGACATATTGAGCTCTTCCCTGTGTCCAAATTTGAACTTTTGGAGACTAAATTTTGATTTCTTTACCAAGAAAATAATGTGTTTATCCTACTAACTCATTTCAATGATATATTTGATGGCTTTATACTAAAAGATTTTCAAATTCTAGTTTAAAAGGATCTTAATTTATTGTTCTTTTAGTTTTAGAGGTGATTGAGTGTTCTTTCCCATTTAAAATAGGAATTGAGTATATTTGTACCTAAGTGTTAAATTTGAAAATGGAGCAAATTATACGACTAATTACGTACTTCATAATACTTCGGCTGTTAATTGTTGAATGAAATTTGTGAATTTGACTGTAATTTATGACACATTGTGTGGAATTGAGTACTGTAAGGATATTAAGTTTTTGCTTCCTTTAGTTTAATACAGAATCAGAACTACAAAGGCAAATATAGTTTCTTTTACTTGATACACTACTAACTTGACATATAAAAAGTGTTCTTCAACATTAAAAAAAAAATAAAAAAAGACAATTCTTTGGTTAATTGATTAAGGTAATTTTTTTTTTCTGAAACACAATAATGCAATTGGGGCATTTGAAGATTCTCATTTTCATTTACAAATTTTGAATTGTAATGGTATCATATTATTAAAGGTACACACATTTTACAATCTCTGTTGGAGAGATGTGAAATTTTATTCATAAATTTAGAGCTGGTTTGTTTTTAAAAAATGTAGATAATTGAAATCTTAAATGTCAGGAATTATAGATATACTTACCATAATTGTAGATGTTCGATATCTTTTATTAGCATGTTTGTTTTGTACAAATATTTTTGTAGATGTTTAGGAATATTTTGATTATGTAGTATTTTTACTTAGAAATTTCTTAAATTTATGTAATGTTTCAAGAATACCTTTAGATTATTTATTAATTTGATATAATTTGAACTTACATGACATATATGCTTTTATCACTTTGATTTTTTAAAGAAAATGTTAATAAAATTATAATTATTTTATAGAGACATTTTTAAAAATAGCAAAAATAAATTAAAATATGTACAAGCTATAGTAAAATTTTGGATTCTATCACTGATAGTCTTCTATCACTATAGCATATCAATAACTATCAGAGATAGAATTAAATATTTTGTAAAATCTACTATTTTTAAAAATTTCCCTATTTTATATATTATTTTCTCAACAAAATAATATATTATGATTTAAGATTTTCTATAAAGTAAATATTATTTAAATGTAAATATCTTGTTAACAATAATTAGAATTGCAATATAAAAAAAAATGATATGTACAGTTGATTATTTATTTTAAGTATATAATGCAAATGAATATATATATGTGTATGTATATGTATATGTATATAATAAAAAAAGAAAACAAAATGTAAAATGGAGATATCGAAAATATGTAAATCCACGTTGTAGAAATAACATCCAAAAACTCTTTAGATACCCTCCATCTAAGCATCCTAAGATGTTTGGAAATATTCAGATGTTAGGGCATCTTACAATACTTCAAAACAAATATTGTATGTCACCTCATAGAAATCTAGAATGTTCAAGAAACAAACGACCCCGTTTTATTTACAAATTACACCAAACCAATCAAATATTTTTGTAACAAGTATTGGATTACATCGTCTTAAATAAAACTTCTTGGATCACACGATCTTATATATAACTTATACAAGAATCTTATTCTTGTCACATACATCCATATATATATATATATGTTGCGGTTGAACGAAAACAAAATGAAAAGAGTATCTTATCAATTAAGTTAGGGTGGGATTTGCATAAGATCACAAATTCCACTGTCATGAGCATAAATCAAGTTAGACAAATTAAATTTTAGAAAAAATATTTGTGGACAATTTGCCCATTGATTGAAAAAACCGAGACAGTAATAATATAACATTGATTTAGAATGATGTGAGGATCCATATTTCTATTCCAAATCACTACCACCATTTTAATTTTAAATCATAATTGTCATTTGACTTGAAAACATCGTAACTATTTTAGGTTACAATTTTTATGAGAGGATGACTATAACCCACACTAGTCAACATTCCTACGCTAATAATTGTTTCGAGAAAGGTGAGTGTATTATTGAAACTTTAGAAAATGTGATATTTTAGTTAGCCTTAAATTTATAATTCAAAGTAGGTTAATGTTTCCGTTTTCTATTTTTGGTTTTCGTTTTCATCTTTTAAGAAACAAAATATTTGATAACCTTCTGTTTATTGTTTTTAAAAAAGTAGAAACGTTTCTCATTTTATAAGAAATTACTGGAAAAAAAAATAGTTTCTACCGTCCCGTTTTTCAATTATTTTTATTAGTTTCCTTTTTCTTTTTCTCAATTATTTCTATTAGCTTCTTTTTCTTTTTTGTTAATTATTTTTATCGGTTTTTTTCCGTTATTTTTATTGGTTTCCTTTTTTTTCTCAATTATTTTTATTTGTTTTTATTTTCATTTATTTTCAATTTTTTCTGTTGATTTTCTTTTCTTTTTTTTCCAATTATTTTTTCTCCGTTTTCTTTTTCTTTTTTCAATTATTTTTATCGGTTTCCTTTTTCTTTTTCTCAATTATTTTTATTGGTTTCCTTTTTATTTTTCTCAATTATTTTTCTATTTTCTTTTCCTTTTCCATTTTTTCACGTGATTTCTTTTTTCTTCCTCTCATTTCCATCTTCTTCCTCAAATAACCACTCTCTATGTGGTTTCTTTTTCTTCCTCTTATCTTCATCATCTTCCCTAAATAACCATCATCTTCCCTAAATAACCATCATCTTCCTCTTCCTCTCATTGTCTTCCTCTCAAACAGGAAACGGAAACGTTACCAAATGGACCATTGCAATTTTGTTCCCATAATTTGATTAGAGTTGTCATTTTGTCCCTATAATTTATAATTATATTTGTGTTTCCATAGTTAAATGAAACCTTACGAAACTACAAAGACTAGATTCTAACTTTCTCTGACTAAAAAGAACCAAACTTACCATTTATTGAAAATATTTTTCTTTAATCCCTATAATTTGAAACTAGTCCATATGAATTTTTTAGAAAAAAAACCAAATTTTAGTTCATATTAATTAATAAAACCTTATAAATAATCCGCATGATTTGTAGTCAGGACAAGAAATCTCTAACGTTCATATTAATTTTAACCATTTTCAAACGTTCACCAAATTTACTATTTAACATGTATAAAAAAGAAAAAAAAAAAGGCCAAGCCATGTGTAGCATGAGGTGAGCGGTGGCACCCCACTTTGAGCGCATTCTTGCATTGCAATTCCTCTCTCTATATATATAATCCAAATCTTTGAAGTTGAACACATCCACGTTACTGTTGGTTAAGGCTTGTTATTGTTGGTTACGGAAAAAAGCCTTTCTAACAAAAACCGTTTCCTTTCATTTCTTTTCAATTTTCCCACCTCCATTCCATTCATGTAACCATTTCTTCTTCTTCTCTCCAATGGACGTCGACGGCAAATCCATCGACCGTTCCACTTCCAGAAAACACCAAACCAATAAAAACAACATCGTTGTTGGAACCGACTTCTTAGAGACTAACAAGGCGGACAGAGCAATGTGGCTCTTGAAATGTCCCCAAGTTGTTACTCGCGCCCTTTCTAATTCACCTGATGCCCCTTCCCGTCCTGTCGCTAAGGTCATCGTTTCTGTTGACCCACTTCAATCCAATGACGATGATGATTCTTCCTCTACTGAGGTATATGATTACCTCCTGCTTTGGTGTTTGTGGTTTTCCATTGAGGCCTCTCTTCTTATTGCATTTTGTGATGTTTCTTACCTGCTTCTGCATGCCTTCCGTTTTAGGTTGGCTTGCTGTTTTTTTTTTTTTTTTTTTTTCCTTTTATGTTTCGTTTTATATTCTCTGTATCTTAGGGCTTTGTGTTCGTTTCTGTTTATGCATTTTCCGTTTTTTTTGTTATAATCCTTTGGAGCTATTCGTTGATTACTCGGACTGCATTTTTTTTTTTTTTTGATCTTTTTGTTCTTTTCTTGTTTCACTGGTAATGGAAAGTTTTGTTGTTTGTTAAAGTTTCAATGACATGTGGTTAGTCTAATTTGTTTTTTCACTATTGCGTTCTTATGATGCTTTTCTATGAATATGACCCTTCCGGTTTACATGCTTGGTTTCCTAACTACTAACTGTATTTGGGTAGGATTGCAGTTTTCAGAATATGGGGGGATCGGGAATTTTTGGAGATTAGAAAAAAAAACAAAGTAATTTAATGGTAGTTTTTTTATTACTCTTCACTGACTAAAGGGTAGGTGCATTTTCTAACTACAAGCTGTTGTTAGTGATCACTATCAGTCCCCATTTTCTCGTCTTTAACCTGCTTTGAGCCTATAACCTAATGGTTCGGGTCTATGCTCTTGGTCGTGAATATTTCCTCACCTTTTTTTCAAAATATTTTGTTTGAGCCGTGGATGGGGCACAATTTGCACATTGTTACGTTCATGATGTCTTGGACTCCGAGGCAGGGTTTCAATGTGTCAAACTTAAAACTTCAAATGTTTCATGATCTCTACCTTCTGCTCCCAAGTCACTCATTGAGAAATTGGTGATCCATTGTTTAAATTCTATGTAACTGAAGGGTATAATAGATTGATTCTTATTTCAACAACTAGGTTGGTGGGTTCTGCATCGCAAGGTAAATTATCTGGTTTCTTTCTTTTAAAATGGTACTCACTGGGTGTATGAATTGAATGACATTTCTTTTAAAATGGTAGCACATTTGTTAACTGCCTCATGTACGTTGAGCTAGGTACTCTGAAGTTTGGTTAGAGGATGGCACTGCCCCCCAAGGGCTCATCGTATTCTCCACCATGAATTAGGAACCTTGGATGTTACAGTTTTACCTTAAATTTTATTTTATGTTTGATGGTTATTGTTTGTTTTATATTTTATATCCTGGGTAGGTGGGGGGTAATGGATGGAAAATCTGGGAGTAGGTCTGTTCAGCTGGGTATAAGCTCATAAGATTCTAAAGTATTTGAGGATAAGTTTGCTGAACCTGGAGTTCAGTGCGATTGAATGTAACAATGACTTGTCATTTTTAGCTGGGGAACTATTAAAATATTTTTTGCATCTGTATGGCTGTATATGTGCTAGCACTAGCAGCCTCATGCTGACAGCAATTCTACACTGTATACCTTCTTGGAGTATAGTGATAGCCACTTTTAGTTGGTCTGGTATAAGGTCAATTTTATTTATTTATTTAATGCAGTGGGTGGATGGTGCAAATCCACCTATTTATGTTATTTAAGTTCTACAGGTTTTCTTACAACCAAATTGTATAGGGTCATGTGATTGTCCTATAAATTTAGTTGACATCTTTGTAAGTTAGCTTGGTTGCTTTGATACTCACACTTTGAAGAAAAAATATCTTAAAGTAATAACAATACTAATCTTTAGATTGTGAAATACTATATTATAAACTAAGTCACTGTTTAAAATTTCTTGCTATCGTCTGAAGGGAAACCAATCGTATTTTCCCTCTAGTTTATTAGCACGTTAAATAAGATGCCCTGTGGAATAGTTGTGACTTGTAAATGGTTTTAGCTAAAACTTACAAGACCTTTGGTTTGACTGCATGGAAGGAGGCTTAGGAGCCTTTTAGTAAGAAAATATATGTTTATCACAATTTGACTGATGACTCATTGCCAATTTGTAGTACTAGCCATGTCATATTAATGATTTTCTTGCTCTTTTTTAAAAATGAAACGAGCCTCTTCATTAATATAATGAAATGAGACTAATGCTCAAAGTACAAGAGAATTATACAAAGAGTTTGAATCTCTAAGGGTGCGTTTGGGGGAGGGAAAGAGTTATGGGGAAAAAGGATTACGATAATCCTAGGATTACGATAACCCTAGGATTACGATAACCCTAGGTTATGATAATATGTGTTTGGGGAAAAGTTTATTATTGGTAGTGTTATGATAATATGTGTTTGGTGGAACGATTATGAATGATAGTGTTATGATAGTATGTGTTTTGGGGGAAGGAATATAATAGGTAGTATTATGATAATATTTGTGTGGGTGATGGATTGTGTGGGAAGGATTGTGAAAATTATTATTATTATTAAGGTAGGATTGAGGTAGGGTTGAGCTAGGGTTGATGTAGGGTTGAAGTAGGGTTGAGGGGGTTGGGGAAGGGTCCCAAACAAGGAAAGATACCTTTCCTCCATAATCTTTTCCCTCCCCCAAACACACCGGGACAAAGAATCCATAATTCAAATACACAGACTAACAAAATGAGGACCAAGAGTTTAACAAAGACGAAACGAGGCAGAAAACAATCAAAACAGCAACTGAAAATACATTTAGTACAAATGAAACGTTGGGAAAGGAAACAAAAGTGCTCCAATGAACCATAACCATTAAAGAAGTAAACTTTGAAGAGCTTGAAGAAGATGCATCACAAGAGGACTAGTGTTTTGAATAGGTGAGGCGCATTGAGGAAGGCACCCGCCTTTGCATGCCTTCCACAAAGTGCTGAGGTGTGCTTAAGCGCGGTGACTATTAGGGTTTTTGTATTTCTTTTTCACAAATCCATAATTTTTTTTAACGGAGACAAGCTTCTTATATTAATAATAGAATCTCAAGGTACAAGAGAATTATACAATGAAAATAATAGAGAAGCCATAAAAGAGAGAGAGCAAGATAGGATCAGGAGGCGCACCCAGACATCTGAACTAGGTTAACACTCCCTTAGCGTCATCATCATGTCCAAAATAAAAGAAACCGAAAACAAATACAAATCAAATAGTCCGGGAACACACAGCCACAGAAGAAACAAAGACAGAAACCAAAATAAAAAAGCAGGTACAATGGAGGGAAAATACAGAATGCCCTCAAAGATAATCTCCTATATCTATCAAAACTGAATAAGAGGTCCTCTAAAACATCAAAGGCCATAAAGATGCAAAAACTTGGTCTTCTTAGAACTTCAGGAAAATCAGCCCCCATTAGAGTGGTTGATAAATGAAAGCTGCCCAGTCTAAACAAACATTCTGAATTGAGTAATCCTTGAATTCCACATTCAAAGAACACCATGCTGCAGTATTTCTCTTAACCGTGTCCATAGTGCAGCCTCCTGCCTTGTCGTGAAAAATGCGCTGACTGCACTCATATCAGATTTCTGCCAATAGTGCTTTTGACATGTTTGCCCAAATTAGTCTGTCTTTTTGGCAACAGAGGACCCCTCAATAACAGGAAAACATTTGAGCAAAGAGATCCGTTGAAAGCCCAAACTACAATAAAAATAGAAAGGAAACTTCTCCAACATTTAGTGGAATAGGGACATAAAATAAATAAATGTAACAAATCCTCACTGTTCTTCATACAAAGAGGGCCCATTGGGGGCAGCAAGCACTTGTTGGGGAGTTTTCTTTGCATGATCAAGGAACAATTTTGGAGACCGAAAGCCATAATCCAAATTAATATGTTGACTCTCCTTGGGCTGCTGGTCTTCCAAAGAGCTTTGAATGTAGCTTTGTTCAGCATGGGGCAAGGTCAGTTGAAATGGATTTTACTGAGGATCTGCCCGATGGGTCTAAAGACCATACTCTACTGTCTTCCAAATCTGCTACTCTTTTAGAAGAAGGTGAAAATTTTGGCCTCATTCAAACAAATTAATAACTTCCTTTTAACTTTAGGAGCATTGCCTCTTCATATTTACAAAATAGGATTGTATCATCAGCATGTTGGAAAATAGAATGTGGATCTTATCCTTTCCAACCGTGAAGCTTTCAAAATGTCCATTACTGTGTAACTTCTTGATAATGGCTCCTAGAACTTTGCTGAATAGCAGAAATAAAAAAGGAGAGAGAGGGTCTCCTTGTCAAATGCCTCTAGAAGCCATAATTCTGCCTCTTGGTTTTCCGTTAATGTAAATAGAGAATCGAGGGTTTTTCAGGCAGCCCATCATCCACGTTGTCCATTTATAGCTGAATTTCTTGCAAGGTGCACAAAAAGGCCCGCCTAGGCTCTAGAGGGCCATTGCGCCTTAGTTCGTCTTGGGCATTTTAAAACACTGAAGAGGACAAAAATGAAAATTCTGAGCTATCTTGAAACCAACCAAATAACATCTGATCCATTAAAAATCATTAACTACACGAGTCAACAAGCTGCTATCATGACTTCTTAAACACAACTAAAGAACCAATCTTGAGGATAATATATCTAAGCTTCAGTTGAAAGGGCAGGCCATTTGACGTAACATCTTTTGATGACAAAACTTCCATAAATAGTTTACCAAAGTCTCGCTCAAGGATGATTAGCGGAATGGCTTCTTCTTGTTAAAAACTCCTAAAGCGCACTCTCTTCTAACTCTTCATTGCTTACACTAATAGTAAGCACACCTATCATGGTTTATTATAATTCTCATTCCAAAATTATCTTCCTTCCAACTAGTAAGCTTCTCCAAACACTTCCCAACCTTATTGTTGAAGCTGAAAATTGCCATCATATTAGTCAACTTAAGATCATCCTTTTGGATACTTGAATTAACATAGATCCATATTATGTGACTAAAAGAATCTTTTGAGGGCCAATCTCTTTGATGGGTCTTTCAAAACTCTCGTGCTCCACGGCACGATTTTCATTCTCAAATAATCTTCACTCTAGCAAAGGATGCTGCTGGATATTAGGCCAAAATCAGATTCTAGTTGGCTACCAATGACTTCAGATGGGCTGGAACTTCACAAAGGTGAACTTGAGATAAAACAATCCAAAGCTTGTTGTTTAACTTCTGGTCTTCTTCACACTGAAACAAAGCATTCAAATCAACTTCTATTGGTTCCTTTTATCTATGCTTTTCTATTTCATCCGATTTCTCAAATTGGTCAAATTCCTCACTGCTTACACTGAATAAGGAGACAATCAGCTTTTCTTTTCTTCTGAGATGGATATATTGGAGTGTGAACTGGAATTCCTCTTTGAAGATTCACCTTTGCATTGGGGAATGATAAAGCATAGTACTTAAATTGTGGAGGGAGAGATTTTTGGGCTTCCGATCTGTTGCTTTTGCTGGGAGCTTGAATCTGTGAACATATTTCTTCTGAAACATTTGGATTAGAATCTGAAAACATCTTTGTCTTGGAAGAAGTCTTCTTGGCTATTTCCATCCTCCGATCTACCTCTTATTCTGGTCGAAGAAGAGATGGCTGAAGAAGAATTTGAATGAGAAGAAAAAGAATTACTTGTTCCCTTAATGGCATAGTCTTTGTTGGTCTCTAATAATGCAACTGAAGGAAGGGCTAATTGATCCGGGGGCAATGACTCGCTGCTGGACGAGATTTGGTTGGATGGGCCCATTGATAGACCTCCGATTGTCTACCAATACACTAGAAGGAAGAAGTTGAATAAATAAAGTAGAGGTAGTGTGGCGTGTGTTTAGTACGTGATTAATTAGAAGTCAGTTAGATGTGCACGTGAATAGCACGTGGAGGTTAGGATCTTGGGGGGGGGGGGGGGGGGGGGAAGTTGTGACGAAAATCAGGAATATATTGAAGGAGGTAGGGGCGGGAGAATGAGTGAGGTTTTATGTGGTGTGAGGTGTTTCTCTGTTGGGCAACAGAAGAGTGTTTCTTTTTACATTGTATCCTAGAACAATCTCGTTCTATAATTAATAAACAAGTAGCAAGTTCGTGCGATTGGGGTTCCATCACCCACTTGCCTTTTGGGCTTTCATCTTGAGAGAAACACCTGAAATTAACTTTAAATCCTGAATATCCACCTTATTAAGGCTTGAGTTCTCATTGGGCGAGATAAAGGACTTGGTTGTACTTTTCTCTGTAATCATTGAAGGGGACTTTTTAACTTCCTCAGCGGAATTCACAACTGGTTTGCTGCTCTTCTTCTTCGGTTTTTTGCGGGCAATCTGATTTTTCAGACAAGAAGAAGATGAAGACTCACCCGACCCTCCATGATCATCTTTTTTTAAGGCCTCGAAGGGAAACCAGGTTTTGAAAGTGAAGTAGAAGGAAGCCCCATTTTGAGTTCAAAATATTCAAATCTTTCTCTTCATCTAAAAGAACTAGATTTAGTCTCACTAAATCAATTGGATTAGTAAAGTTTTTTAAGAACAATGACTTTTGGGTCTTCTAGTGCTTCGAAGTCCCTAAAATTGAGCAAAATGTTGTTCTGATTTTCATCTCTTAACTCGATCATTGCTGGCAAGAAAACACACAGGTTCTGAATAACCTTGATTTTACCCTCCGAACAGTCAATCATATTCAAAGTATCTAAAGAAATACTTTCAACCAAAATATGCTCCAATAACATTAAATACATCAATACTCCAATAATCCAACGGTAAGTTATTTATAGAAATCCAGCCTCCATAACCCTTAACTACTTCCAATTGACTGTGCTTGAAGCTATTCCATTTTTCAAGAAGGAGATGAAATGGCCCAAACCTCTGCCGTTTACCTGGATTCTCAACCAACTCTTCAAAGTTTCATAGAGGAGCTCTGATTAAAGCTTTATCCACATATAATGTATTGATGCAAGTTTTTGAATGAGAATGTTCCTCTAAAATTTTGTGATTTTCTTCTAAGCTTTAAACGCTAAGAAATGGGTGATGACTCACAGGCTGCTGAAATATTCCTTGAAGACTCCACTTTTCTTATGAACCCATTAAGATTGAAGACCTTGATTTTTAATAGTACTCACAAGCATTGTTGTCCTCTTTTTGATAATCCACCAAATTGGTTGTGATGACTTTTGTCTGCACAGCCAGCAATTCTGTCATCTGAGAACTCTTCGTCTTTAGAACTTCTTTGCTTGCTGATCTGAGGGAAAAACATTTTAACATTTCAACGAATAAAATCCATCCTGGCAATTTTAGACCCAATGGAATATGTATGAAAGAAGGGCCTCTGGTCATCCCATCACCGATCCTAAAGTGCCTAAAAATTTAGAATCTTGACAACCTCACCTCATCCTTAGCCCTCCGTATAAAGAAAGAAGAGCTCTGTCCTTGAAGGAGCTCCGAAATTCGATCCACGAACCAGTCTAAGTGAGACTTGACTAATGGCAAGGATGTTTTGTATTCCACATCTTCCACGAAGAACTTACCCTCTTCAAACCAAATGCAGAAATAGGAATCATTTATCTTGCAACTATGAACATCCATGTTTTAGTTTTTTGAGCTGAAAAGTAACTTGAGAGGGCTGTGGGCCTATCTGGATGAACAAAAGGAGGCTGCTGGAAGCTACCGATCGGAGGAGAAGGAAGACTAAGGGGGGAGAGAGATGTGAAAGAGGATGAGAGAGGAGAGAGGACCTCTTAGTTAGTTATTGAGATTGTATCTCCTTTTTTTACAACTAGGCCAACCCATGATGGTTATTTTCTTGCTTCTTAATCATTTTCAAATGCATTTAAAGCACATTTCCAAGATAGTTCATAGTTATTTCTTCTTTAGTAAATTATTCCTTTGTCATAGAAGATGGATAATTTATTCATGGAGTCACAACAAATCCATATGTTGCTGAGAGCACACAATTAACATTATAAAATTTAATTTCATGAAAACACAGTCTACTTGTATTTATGATATATATCTGACAACAAACAAGTTTAAACTTGAGTCTCGTGACATATAATCCTAAGAAAAAGTTGCAGTGATTGTTTCATAACACAAGACTTTGGCCTTCCAATTGTTTTGCTATTTCAATTATCTCATCTAAATCTTCTAATTTCCATAAGGCACTGGTAATTTATTATTAGTACAAGAGGTTGGGGATAGACCCCTTTGTTTACTTTCACATGATGAATCATTTGGATAAAGGTCCCTTATCCATAATAGGAGAATTTTATATTAGCCTAGGGTGAAGTGTATCTTTGGGGTCTTAGAGTCCTTTTGAATGATCTTCTTGTAGCAATTTTCTCAATGGTGAATCCCTCTCCCTATTTATACTCTATCTTGTTGTGGAAGACGTTAAAATTTCAAAAACGTTAAGTTCTCATGTGATAGGCCTTTTATAGAAGAGTTACGACTTCAGATTGATTTGCAAGGAAGTTACCCTCCATGATATGGTCATAATGTTGTATTCTATGTAAAATTGCGTTAGAGGATGTGGACCACCTTCTATGGAGTTGGAATTTTGCCTTTTTGATTAAGAGTTGTTTTTTTAGCTATCTAGTTTTCATTTAGTGCAATCTTGGAGCTGTAGCTTTATGATTGAGGAGTTTTTTTTTTCTTCATCTAGCCTTTCAAGGAAAGGGGTGTTTTTTGTTGCATGTTAGGGTGTGTGATTTTGTGGGATTTTGGGGTGAGGGGAATGATATAATCTTTAGAATGTGTGGTAGGACTTCAATTGTTGTTTGGTCTTTCATTAGGTTACATGATTTTTCTAGTCTTTAGAGGTTTAGGCTCTTTGTATTTTATTAACATTCTAGAGGGGAATCTTTTCTTTGATCATTACTCTCTCCTCTCTCTGTTATCTTCTCCTTTGATTTTCTTCACATTTCCTGTTATCTCTTCGGCATCTCCAATCCTCGGCTTCACTTTTCAGTCATCTTTGGGGTTTCTTCAGCTTAGTTCTTGCTCATGGAAGTAGCAAGTTGCAAAATACTTCATACGCACTTCTGCGTTTGGCTAGAAAACGACCAGTTTCATGTGGAGGGTGTGGATGCTCAACGATGCCTAGTCGTGTCAGAAGCCCATGTGAATTGTTTCCTAGCAACGATAGCTAAGTTAGTCAGAGGCTCAAAGGATCGTTTCTTTCTGAAGCTTGGGGAGTTTGACCGTGGGAGAACGAAGCTTTCAAAGTTCAGATCTGACATTGACTGGGTTTTATGTTGTGATTTCTGGCCGGCTTCAGGTGGGCATTGAACCATTAGGGTTTCTTTTGGGGAAGACAAAAAGGGGTGGTTGTCCTTCCTTCAGCTGTTGGAACGGTTCTTATCAAATTTGGAGTATAAGAAATGGTTCTCGAGCCATCGCCTTGCATCTCAACTCCCTTCACAGGTCAAAGATTGTCTTATGTTGATAGCGTTAAGGCTAGGGATGTAGAGATCTTATGTTTTGGACCACTTTTACTAGCTCTGTGTCATTTCACTCCTCGATTTTTCGGATACGGTGAGGATGCTAAGGGGGTGTCAACCTAATTGAGTAGTCTGGGTGTGTCTACTGATCCCTAATTCTTTAATTGCTCATTGTATAACCCTCTTGTACTTTGAGCTCTGTCTCATTTTTATACTAAATGAAATTCATTTCCTTTAAAAAAAAAAGAAAGTAAACTCTGACCCAAGGGCAAAATCGAAAAAGAAAGAACGTTACAAAAATTTCCTGCATTAACTCAAGCCCTTCCCGAAGTTTTTCATCCGAAAGAAAAAATCTAAGAAGTCTTCTGCTAAACACTCATTCCTCAGTCCAATCCAGCAAATCCAAGTTGTTCTTAGAAGCCAATCCAGATTTGTTGGAAGTTAGTTGTATGCAAATTCTAGCTCCATCCCGTCCTACTAATTCGATTGATCATGATTCTCACCCTATGCAGTTTAAGTACGCAGAATTCTATTTGCCCAACTTGAAGGCAAAATTTTTAAGAGGCTCTCTGACCAAAATCCCTTTCAATCCCTCTAGAAAAAATGGTGAGTCTTCCTTCGACTCTCCTTTCAGCATTAGGGGTGAGGAGTTGGAGTTTTCTACTAAGTCATCCAAGCTTGAGAGGTAGAAACATTTTGACCCTTTAGAAACAGACCTTAATGCACTGTTTCATTGCGAGGAAGACCTGAAATATGAAAATTTGCTTTCTGCTTCTTGCTTTTGTTCTCAATCCTGCGAAATACCAGATCATCTAAAGTCAATAGTTGTCGATAGTGAATTTATTCTATTTTGATTCTCAGAAGCTTGGTCCAACTTTTGGCTTTCCTTAATTTCTCTTCATGTGGGTGGCAAGTAAAACGTAACTGATTGAGGTAGTTGACTTGAGATTAGGTTTGATTTTAATCTTCGTTTCTTTAGTTTGCCAAAGGGGAGTATCTTCTGGGGTCTATTTTTTGGTTTAGTGGCTGATGGTTTTGAAAACTTCTCCGAGCTTCCTCTGGGTTCAATTTATATTTCGCAAGACAGATTTGAGGCAACTGTTTGCATCTTTTCGGCAACTATCTTTCTCCATTCATTTTGAAGTTTTGAGCATGCAAGTTTTTATTTAAAAGGGATTGCTTTTGAGAAAACTTACTTTTGCTTTCTATTTAGCTTTCTTCATTTGCTTTATCTTTGAGTTGTTTGTTTTAGTTTTGTTTATTTTCCGTTAGAACTTGTTTTTAAGTTGCTGTCTTTTTGTTTGCCTAAGCTAGCTTCAGTTTTAGTCTGACTGTATTCTTCTAGTGCTCTTGTTCTTAGTATAATACTTCTGTACTTTGAGGTTAAGTCTCATTTATTATCATTAATAAAGAGGCTTGTCTCTGATTTCAAAAAAAAAAAAAAAAAAAAAACATCCTAGGGGGTGGGTCAAATACCTCAAATTACCCAGCTATCTTGTAAGTTTTCATTATTTACATTTCAATATAGATTGATTGTGTTTTAGTTCCTATCATAATTATTCTCTTAGTTTCATTTTTTGCTTGATTTGAGTCCTCTTTTATTGATTGGCTCCTTTTGTTTTGACTTAATTTTTTTTAATGTCCTTGCATTCTTTCATTTGTTTTCAATAAAAGCTCAGTTTTTAATTAAGAAAAATATTCTTCTATTACTATTAGTTATATGTGCCTGAGGTACACTTGCAAATTTGAAAAAAGCTACGAGTTATTAGTTACCAAGTTGGGCCGAAACCTTTTTTAAGAATGGCTTCTTACATTGGCTATTATATTAAAGAAGAAACATGAGAATAATTATATCAACAACCATTTTTTTCTTTCTTCAACTAACAATGGCTCTGTGATTTTAGTTCACCATGGAATTGGCTAGCACTGACTCTGGAAATGCATTAAGGTCCTACTCATTGAATATGTCTACAGACTTCATTCCAATGTCTGTATTTTCTGAGTCATCACAAGGTTAGTTTAGGTCACTCTGGCCTGCTTGTTAGAAAATGACCAATGAATATGATGTTTCAAATGTTTGCTTGTAATAAGCTGGATGAACTATTACCTGATTGTGATCTGAGATTGAATTTGTAGTATGTGTTCAACTGATATTGACATCTTCGTCAATCTTGGATGTGAATAACTATTTTTATTGACTTAAAAAATCAGACCATATGCAAATTAATAATTAATTTCACAATTTGTATGATTCAATATTAGTTAATCATTTTGTACTAGTAAAATCATGAGTTTGATCATCAATAGCCCTCAGTTTGTTTCTATTATCTCTTTCGAATTGAGGTTTGGGCATATCTCTTGATGCACTTCTTGCTGGATATTTATAGTGTGTTTATTGTTTAAAAAGGAAAAAGAAAAACAAAACTTTACGTGGGAGTTCGTATGAGCTACTGTGTTTAGTTGAATCCACACCAACGAGTTCATTAGGCTTGTGCTGTAATTTATATATATTTAGTTGAGATGAAGCTTTTGTGCTTAACATTGCCGTCCAAGTTCCATCCCTTTCTGTGTTGTTTCCTTCAATAATCCTCTTTAATTCCTTTTCTGTCCAACATCTGATGTGTCGAGACTCAGTCAGGTACCTTACAATATTTGGAGTCTTTTATAAACTAATTGTATCTGAAAGCTATTAAAGTGGACTACTGATCTCATACTGATGAATAGTATTACTATATCTGATGAAAACTAAAACATCTTTCACCAGCTAGGGATGTAATTTATCTCAATGCACATAGCGCCAGTTACTGATCAAATTCAGCAGAAACATTGCGTATTTGCTTATTAACAAGAGTTCTTAATCATTTGTTGTCATGACACATTTATAAGTTCTTTCCAGCATATGGTGCTGAGGTTTTATAATGTTAGTAGAGGAAATTTTCATTAAGCGAGTTATAGTATGGAGAACTCGTATTCAATTATCAGCATGATCAATTTTGAAAAATTCTACTTTGTACATGGCAAACAATGAAAGCAATAAGTTGTGTAGTAGGGTCAACTGCTAGAAGTCTGTAGCACGGCAGCTATAGCTTTCTATTTTTCATCTTGAATTTTTTAATTATTTACTGGATAAACATATATAACTGATAAACTCTGTGGGTGTACTGAAAATGCTTCAAATTCTTCTTTCATTTTAGGGAAGTTTACCATTGAAGGGAAAATACTGAACAAATTTGACATGAAGCCACATGATCAGAATCTTGAGAGGTATGGGAAACTCTGTCGTGAAAGAACTCACAAGTCTATGACCAAAAGCAGACAGATTCAGGTTTCTTTTCGAATTTGTGTTATGCAGCGTACTTAGGTGTTTGGTCTTTTTCTTTATTGCTCTCACGTTCCATTGGTTAACATTTCCAAATATTCTATATAGGTGATTGATCATGCCACAGGAGGACATATGAGGCCTATGCCAGGGATGGACGTGTTGTCATTTGGAGCTGCAGTAATTATACTACCTTCATTTCTTCTTTGATATCATTATCAAGTTAAATTTTGATTTCGCCTGTGCTGTATTACATTCCCTCGTAGCCAGTCAGCTTCCAAGAATTTTTTTAAAATACTAATTTTGGTACAGGAGAAGAAGAAAGTGGTGAGCAAAGGATCGGAGACAAAACGGTTGAGAAAGGAGCGTGGAGAATTGGAGAAGATTATTTTTAAGCTTTTTGAAAGACAGCCATATTGGACGTCAAAACAATTGATTCAAGAGACTGACCAACCTGAAGTAAGATTTATCTTAGGCTTTTTTTTCGTTTTTTTATATTATTTTATTATTTTACTTTTATGAAACAAAGAAAGTGCATTGACTTATCCAAAAGGAATACAGTCTATAGAATCGAAGGGTTGGAAGGGTGAAAAATTCCTTACCTCAGATTAAACTTTGGGCTATAAGCTATAATTACAAAAGTTTTCTTGTTTTCAGATCTCATAAGGTAGAGTTTGATTGTACACCTATCGGATACTAAGCTTGCATGTATAGTTTATAATGTAGATTTCGTTTATATAGAATAGAAACCATATCGATAAATGAAACTGGTTTTATGCCGAATCTTTTAACTTGTGACTAGAGTTTTACATTGTTTGTTACTGACCTGAACATAATTCTGGAATATAAAAATAAATCACTCCCTATTTTTCATTTAGAAAAAGGTCACTCATCTCTCAAACATATGCAATATGCATCTTTTGAAAAAATGCAAATGGACTGCTCACCTGAAACACTGCAGTTGTAATTGATATCTTGAATATGCTTCTTGTTAGGCTACCACGAGTGATTAAAGCCTGAAACATCCACTCTTTCTTTTTCTTTTTTTTATTGAAGCAATATATGAAGGAAATACTTAAAGACCTTTGTGTCTACAACAACAAGGGTGTTCACCAAGGAACGTATGAGCTGAAGCCAGAATACAGGGAATCAAGTGAGGAAACGAAACCGCGATAGGTGAGGAATGTTCCAAGAACTGGGAAATGGCTTTGGTTTTGGTATTTGACTGAAGCTTTGTGTGTGGAGGGAAGGGGGCTCTGCTCTTTTCTTTGGTTTAAGTGTAGGCTTAGGACTTCCCCGTTCTGGAGTCATCGGTAACCACTGAAATTTTGTAGACATGCGAACCCATCGTTGGTTTTTTCGGCAGGGGGTATATTGTTGTACATAGTGATTACGGTTGGTTGCTGCTTTTAATCCTAATTTCTGTTTAAAGTTCTTTTGTAATTTGCAAGTATTGATTGAATGCGGTCTCTCCTTAAAATTAAACTCATGGAATATCACATAAGATATACCTCAGGAAGACTCTCTTGTTTCCAGGTTCATATGCGCATTTTCCGTATATTGTTTGAAAAGTTCTATCATTTTTTTTAAACGTTATTTGAGGTTTGAACTTTTGATCTTTAAATTAAAAATAAAAAATAGTATAGATGGTTACTGTTGAGTTATGTTTAGGCTTACTTCTGAGTAACCCTTCAGAGTTGTTTCTGTTTCAACCTTGAATTTACTCCTAAGATTAATTTATTTGAACAAAGTGACATCCATTTCATCTTCTTTACGGTTGAAAGTCTGATTCATTATTTTTTCCATTTGTTGGGAAAAAAACGAGCTAGATTGTGTAGATGGAATCATTTTGTAATTAGATTTGTTTGTTTGTTTTATAATGAAAATTTTATGAAATAAACTGAAGGAGAATTATAGCAAATGATGTAATTTGAAAAATAAACTAAAAATATAGTACAAAAGTAAAATATTTGCAAAAGTAGCAAATGTTGACCTGTTGGTTGATATTTTTTTTTTAAACATGTCAAGTATGCTTTAGTGACTATCACTTGTAAAAGTCATCGATTATAATTGATATGATGGCAAACTGATACCACATTTATAAAATTGAACGCTCTTACTTGTAGCATTTATATCTATTAGGTGATAGTTGCTAGCAATAATATCTTTTAATTTGAGAAATTTGAGAAGAAACGTTCAAAATGTTGGTTGGACGTGAGGTTTTTAGTCTTTTTACTAATTTTCTTAATATTCATGCAATTATTTTATTCTTGTACTATAACATATAGTTGCTATGAATGATAAATTTTAATTTGAGAAATTTGAGAAGAAACGTCTAAAACGAAGGTTGCACATCATGTTTTTAGTCTATTACTAATTTTTGTGACATATATGCAATTATTTTATTTTTTACCATATATTATATTAATTTTGACTAAAATGTAGTCAAGTAAATGATCCTTTGTTGAGCTATTAAGCAAAAAAGGGTAGAAGATCGAATATAGAAAGGTAGAAATAACAAATAAAAAAAAAATAAGGCTAGTTAACAAAAGGTTTCTTTAACTTTTTTTTCATTGAAACTTATCTTCCAATTTTTTAATTTCAGAAACATTTAAGTAGGAGTGAAATCGGGTTGGAAGATATGCTCAACCCAACTCATATTTCGGGTTATATGGGTTGACAACCCGAATAACTCGAATTTAGTTTCTAACTCAACCCGTAAAATATGCGTTGAGTTATTGGGTTGTATAATTTTTTTTTTTTTCGTTTTTAGTTTCTAGATTATAAAAGTTCAAAATTGTTACATTTAAATTTCAAACATACATAATTCAAAATTTCATACAATAAATTCAAAGTTTATATACCTAATTTGTTTTTTTATTAAATAATATATATATATATATATATTATATTAATTCGAGTTGGGTTGTGTTGAACCAAAATTTTCAACCTTCCAACCCAAGACCCAATCCAATCAGAAAAAATTAAAATTTTTTAACCCAACCCAACCTTACATTCAACTCTCAGTCAAAATCTAAGATCTAAAAACAAAAATAGAATGTTGTTTCAAAGCCTTGTGTTGTTTACATATTAATAAGAGGATAACGAAACTCATTGATATAAATAGTTTGTATGAGCTTAGTTTTCAAAAATAAAAAAACTAAATGGTTATCAAAATCTAAGTTACACGTTTGTCCATAAACTATGAAGTTTTTTTTTTGAGTGCCCAAACTTTGAAAAGTGTTCAATAGGTTCCTAAACCTTGAGTTTTGTGTTCAATAAGTCATTAAATCGAGCAAACTTGAGGAATAACATTTTTCAAGTTTTCATTTGAAAAAATGGTAAACCTAATTTTACATTGCAAAAATGGCATAAAGAGTTAAAAATAAAATAAATAGCAAATGGACAAAATCCATCATACCCCTAAATATTACAATTTGTCAAATACTTTCTACAACTAAAAGAATATATATAGTTACACTTTAATAAAAACTGATATTAGAGCCTAATTAGTCACAATATCACTAACCGAGACGTTTTAGAAACAACCAACACCAATCCTTCATTTTCAAGCACCAGATCTTCAAGCCTTCATCTTTCATCTTTAAGCTCAACATACAATTCTTCACAAACTCACAATTTCATCCTCATAACATAAAAATTTGTTCCTTCATCTTTGAGTTGATGGTTTGCAAACCCTAACATCCTATTTTCAAACAAAAATTTCATCTTCAAGCCATTGAAACTCCATCTGCAACCTTACATCTTCAGACTAAAATTACCAAAATTTCATATTCAAGTTACTAAATCTCCCAATCGTAGCATTCCCTCTTCAGCATTTAGTGTTGGAATAAATGGTTATGATTCTTCATGAATGGATGCATCATGAGTGAAAAGTGTTAATAACTAAAAGACATGACTTTTCGAATGGCCACGAAAAGTCTATAAGTAAGTCTTTTTGTTTGAGAGAAAATATACATCAAATCATTTGTCTTCTATAAACAAATTTCTTTCCATATCCACAATCTTGACGTTTGGTAGATTCACAAGGTTTCGTTCGTAGATCTTCTATACGGGGTGCTACACTTAGAAGAAAATTGAAATGTTCTATCCTAGGAGGCAATTACTCTAAATACTCAAACACTAGGGTGAGTAAATTTGTCTTAAGGAGACAACGTGAATTTGTTGGACTCAGATCTATATTTATGTATGATATTCTGTTCACTGTGATAATAATCTTCATAACAATTTGATAATCTGAAGAACAATCTTAAGACAAATTTAATTTACAAATGTTTCTGTATAGTTGTTTTTAGATGCTTCTATATTTCTTCAATTAGCAAAATTTATGCATTTCATATTTGTATAACAATTTTTTTCTTTGATTTTATACGGACTGCTTTATGTTTTATCTTTAAGATATAAATATATATATATATATCCATCAAGGATTTTTTTTTTTTTTTTTTGATTTGTTTCTATTTACTCTATCCAAGCCATTCGCACAACAAAATGTATAAAGCCTGTGTAGTATTTAAAGAAAAAATTATCTTTTTGTATTGTTTTCTTTAATTTGTTTGACTTTTTAATATTTCTTCACTGCCTTAGTTTATTTCAGACATACATATATATATTAGTTTATTTCAGACATACATATATATATTGTTTAGATTTATTTCTTTTTCTTCAAGTATCAAAGGAAGCAAACTTAATTTGAGTGTTTTAAATATTCTTTTTATATTTAAATATCACAGTAAGTATATTAATTTGAATGTTTTTTAAATTTTTTTTTTCTCTCTGTATTAGTTTGTATGTGAGAGTTCTTATTTAATTATGTATTTAAATTTATCTGTTTTGAAGATATGACTTCAACAAACTTTAATTCTCCTGTAACTGGTGTTGCCCATGGGGAGAAACCTGAAAACTTTGGTGGTGTTGATTTCAAACGTTGGCAACAAAAAATGTTGTTCTATCTCACCACTTTAAATTTGGCAAAGTTTCTCACAGAGGATGCTCTCATTTTACTTGAGGGAGAAACTGACGAAGAAAAGCAACTTGCAGTTGATGCATGAAAACATGTAGAATATCTTTGCAAAAATTACATTTTGAATGGGTTAAACAACACACTATACAATGTGTATAGTAGGGTTGATTTGGTCAAATATCTATAGACTTCATTAGAGAAGAAGTACAAAACTGAAGTTGCTGGTGTAAAGAAATTTATTGTTGAAAAATTTTTGGATTACAAAATGGTGGACTCCAAAACTGTAATCAGTTAGGTTCAGGAAATCCAGGTAATTCTACATGATATACATGCTGAGAATATGACTTTGAGTTAGTCTTTTCAGGTAGCATCAATAATTGAAAAATTGCCACCCTCATGAAAGGATTTAAAAATTATCTCAAGCATAAACGCAAAGAGATAAAGCTTGAGGAACTTGTGGTCCGACTTGGAATTGAAGAGAATAATCGAAATGCAGAAATGTGTACTATGGATAGTACGATAGAACCCAGTCCAATATTGTGGAAAATAGACCACAATGTAACAAGAAAAGGAAGTTTTCTGGTGAAGGTTCAAATATAAAACCGCGATTAACAAAAAGGTTCAATGGCAAGTGTTACAATTGCAACAAAATGGGACATCAATCGAAAAATTGTCGTAAGCCAAAGAACCTTCAGAAAAAACATGCTCAAGCTCATATCATAGAAGTTGATGAAGTATCAGATGGTGTTGCAGATATTGACCTTTGGCAGTCATTTCAGAATGCAACATGGTGGGCAATTCCAAGGAATGGTGGGTAGACATTGGGGCTACGCGTCGTATTTGTGCCAACAAGAATATGTTCACATCATATGTGCCAGTTTCTAGTGAAGAACAACTATTTATGGGTAACTCCTCTACTTCAAAGGTTGAGGGACAAGGCAAAGTGATTCTTAAGATGACCTCTGGCAAGGAACTCACTCTCAACAATGTGCTTCATGTTTTTGACATTCGCAAGAACTTAGTTTCTGGTTCATTGCTTAGTAAGAATGGCTTTAAGTTGGTCTTTGTATCTGATAAATTTGTACTTTCCAAGAATGAGATGTACATTGGAAAGGGTTATTTGAGTGATGGTCTCTTTAAATTAAATGTACTCACAGTTGTACCCAACAATATTATTAATAAAGTATTTGCTTTTGCTTATATTGTTGAGTCATTTGTTTGGCATGACAGACTAGGACATGTTAATTTTAATTCTTTGTGAAGGCTAATTAATATGAACTTGATCCTAAATTCACGTTTGACACAAATCATATATGTGAGGTGTGTGTGGAATAAAAAATGACTAAAGCACCTTTTCATTCAACTGAGAGAATTACCAAGCCTTTAGAGTTAATTCACAGTGATATTTGTGACTTGAAATTTGTGCAAACTAGAGGTGAAAAAAAGTAATTTATTACTTTTATCGATGATAGCACAAGATATTGTTATGTTTATCTGCTAAAAAGCAAAGATAAGGCAATTGAAGTGTTTAAGCTTTATAAAAAAGAGGTTGAAAATCAACTTAGCACAAAAATTAAGGCAATAAGAAGTGATCGAGATGGTGAATATGGTCCTCCTTTTGAACAATTTTGTTCAGAACATGACATTATTCACCAAACTACTGCTCCTTACTCACCTCAATCCAATGGAATTGCTGAACGAAAAAACCAAACACTTAAGGAAATGAAGAACGCAATGCTTATAAGTTCGTTTACCCCAAAATTTGTTGACAGCAAATTATTTATTAAATAGAATTCCTCATAAGAAGTCACAAAATATTCCTTATGAAAAGTGGAAAGGAAGAAAATCTTCATACAAATTCTTAAAAGTGTGGGGGTGCCTAGCAAAAGTTGACGTGCCTAAACTTAAAATGGTTAAAATCAGACCAAGAACTGTTGATTGCATATTCATTGGTTATGCTAGTAACAGTTGTGCATATCGATTTATAGTTCATAAATAAGATATTTCAGATATACATGTTAATACAATCATGGAATCAAGGAATGCAACATTCTTTGAGAATGTTTTTCCTCATAAAATGTCTTGTGAAGCAAGGTTACAAAAACGTTCGTTTGATGCTATAACGAGTGAATCTCATAATAGATCAAATGTTGAGTTAACGAAGGATGTGGAACTCAGATGAGGTAAAAGGATGAGGATCTCAAAATCATTTGGGCCTGATTTTTCAACTTATTTGTTAGAAAACGAACCTCAAACATTTCAAGAGGCCATGTCCTCTCCTTAAGCTCCATATTGGAAAGAGGCTATGAATAGTGAAATTGAGTCCATTATGCATAACCATACTTGGGAACTAGTTGATCTTCCATAGGAAGTAAACCACTTGGTTGCAAATGGATTTTCAAACGAAAAATGAAGACCGATGGGTCAATAGATAAATATAAGACAAGACTTGTCGCCAAAGGCAAGCAACAAGAAGGACTTGACTATTTTGATACATACTCACCAGCGTTACTCGAATTACTTCCATTCGCATGCTCATAACAATGTCCGCTTTGCATGGATTTGAGATACATCAGATGGATGTCAAAACAACATTTTTAAATGGTGAGTTAGATGAAGAGATCTACATGCAACAACCTGAAGGGTTTGTTTCTTTCGGTCAAGAAAAGAAAGTTTGCAAATTAATTAGGTCTCTTTATGGACTAAAACAAGCACCAAAACAATGGCTTGAAAAATTTGACAGTGTAATGATGGCCAATGAATTTAAAATCAATGCATGTGATAAATGTGTATATGTCAAAAGCAATGAGAATGACCATGTGATTGTGTGCTTATATGTTGATGATATGCTAATTATAGGTAGCAATATCAACATTATTAAGGCAATCAAACAAATGTTGGCCAATAAATTTGAGATGAAAGGCATGGGTGTCGCTGACGATATTCTAGGTATTAAAATTTCTAGAACCCCACAAGGGTTAGTGCTGTCTCAATCACATTATGTTGATAAAATATTGAAAAAAATTCACAAAACATGACATTGTGATTGCAAAGACCCCAATTGATGCTAGTCTCCATTTAGGTAAAAATAATGGAGATAGTATAGCACAATTAGAATACTCTCGCATCATTGGTAGTTTGATGTACATCATGAGTTGTACACGTCCTGATATAGTGTACGCTGTAAGCAAGTTACGTCACTATACAAGTAATCCAGGTCATGATCATTAGAAAGCTATCTTGAGAATTTTGGGATACTTAAAGCGTACTAAAAATTATGGATTACACTATACTCGAAAACCTGCTGTACTTGAAGGTTATGGGGAGCCAATTGGATATCGAGCACTAACGACTCCAAATCCACAAGTAGTTACATTTTTACCCTTGGAGGCGGTGCTGTTTCTTGGAAATCTTCCAAACAAACATGTATAGCACGATCCACAATGGAATTTGAATTTATAGCTTTAGGCAAGACTGGAGAAGAAGCAGAATGGCTTCGAAATTTTTTGGAAGATATTCCCAATTGGTCTAAACCAGTGCCTGCAATATGTATACATAGTGATAGCCAGGCAACTACTCTCTAGTGGAATTATCATAATTGACTTTGTGAGGTCAAAAGATAATATAGCGGATCCACTTACTAAAAGCCTAACTAGGGAGTTGGTTGAAAATTCATAAAAAAGAATGGGATTAAAGCCTATAATATGAAGTTATCTAGAGAGGCAACCCAACCTAGTTGACTGGAGATCCCAAGATCTAGGTTCAACGGGAAAATCGATCTCTAAATAACACAACAAGCACTGCATTAAACAATTTTACCCCATTCTACGAATGATGAGGTAGTGCCAGTATGGTTTTAGGGTAAGCTTTATGCTTTTAATGATTTCTGTTAGTGATATTTATTAATAAAAAGAACATATACGATGTTCTGTACAGGAATCACCTATGTGAGTATGTAGGGGCCGCTTCTGGAGACTTTTAAAGAAAAATTCTCTAAAACACTCATGAGACCAGGCGATGTTCAAGGCCAAAACGAACACAACCATGAGAACAAACTTTGTTATAATGAGAAGTTGTGTGATATCTATTGTTTTAGTTTACTCTAGAACGGTTGACAGTTCAAGGCATCATGTCCACTGATTAACCAAGTAAACTCGATTGATTTTCACTAGGGAAAGTTCAAAGTTTATACTATTTATCCTCATGCAGGTTCTCCATTGGAAAATACCGAACGCTTATTTTATTCCATTTGTCAATTTACCATTTATGGGGGGGATTGTTGGAATAAATGGTTATGATTCTTCATGAATGGATTTTTTATGAATGGATGCATCATGAGTTGATGCATCTAAGTTAAAAGTGTTAATAACTAAATGACATGACTTTTCGAATGGCCACGAAAAGTCTATAAATAAGTCATTTTGGTTGAGAGAAAATATACATCAAATCATTTGTCTTCTATAAACAAATTTCTCTCCATATCCACAATCTTGACGTTTGGTAGATTCACAAGGTTTCGTTCGTAGATCTTCTATACGGGGTGCTACATTTAGAAGAAAGTTGATCTGTTCTATCCTAGGAGGTAATTACTCTAAATACTCAAGCACTAGGGTGAGTAAATTTGTCTTAAGGAGACAACGTGAATTCGTTGGCTCAGATCTATATTTATGTATGATATTCTGTTTACTGTGATAATAATCTTCATAACAATTTGATACTCTGAAGAACAATTAGATGCCAACTCTCAGTTCAACATACAACATCCGTATAACTACAAAGGAACAAAATTGCTTCTCAACAATTTTTATCCAAAATACACAATATTTGATTATCATCACCATTTTCATTCCTCGTAAGGAATAATATTTGATTTATATTAGATAATATTTGATTATTTATATAATAATATGTAAACCCAAGACATATCTACTGTCTTGTTCAATCACATATTGGTAGCAAGTTTATTGTTGCTTTACTACATTGAAATTGAAAAAAATATTTTTATTTAGAGTTAATTTTGATTTTTTTTTAAATAATGTGTTTTTTAAAATTATTGACATTTATAGAGTACCGTGGAACAAATGACAAAATTAAGGTAGTGAAGTCGTGTACCCGGTACACGACTTCACTAAAGCTGACTTGAGTTATGTACCCGGTACACGACTCCGGTACATCTGTACCTTCTGGCGTGCAGTCTGCAGTCAACAGTAGCGTTGACTGACAATTTGGTCGCATAGCAGGGTAGTCGTGTACCCGATACACGACTTCGTTCACGTGAAAGTCTGACACTTGTCCTTCATGCAGGAAGTCATGTACGGGGTACACGACTTCCCCTCTATAAAACCCTAATTTCGTTGCATTATGGCTTTAAAAAAAATCCTTTCCTTCTCTCTTTCGTTCTCTCTGGTTTTTCTCCATTTTTCTTCCATTTTCTTCAACAAAATCTTTCTATGCTTCCATCCTATATCAAAAATCATTCACCCCTTCCATTCTTCAAACCAAAAAATCATTCACCCATTCCATTTTTCACTAAAAATTACTAAAAAAAAAAAGTGTTGTTCCTCTCCATTGTTTATCTCCGTTTTTTCACCAAGTAAGTTTATTTACCTAAATCGTAGTCCGGGTACACGATTTTGTTGTAAAAATAATTTTAATTTATGTTTGTTATTTTATTTTATTATTTTGTTGTTAAAATAATTTAATCTTTTTTGCAGTTGGCTTTCTCCAAATCCTCCATTTTTTCTAACGATTTTTTCGTCACAAGGTATGTTTAGATTTTGTTATTTGATTTTATTAATTTATTTGTAAAAGTTATTTGAATAATTTAATTTAGGGTTTTTATTTGATTTTATTATTTTGTTATAAAATTTATTTGAATCTAGTTATGTTGTGTGCATTTTGATATATTTTTTGCATTTAGAATAATATATCAAAAAATTATGAAATATTAAATAAAAATATAGAAGTTTGTAGAGAATGGTGAAGTTATTTTATTAATCAAAAGTAAATAAGAAGATTTTGCAAAATATGCAGTACATCCAAATACTTCACTTTATAATTGAATTGGTCATATAACTTTGCTTCTTAAAATATTATAATTCTTTTAATGTAAAATTCAAAATACATGGAAAAAGTCCTAGGGTATGTAATAGGTAATTCAAAGGTAGAAAACTTGTAATTGAATTTATGAACATCTATATGTTTAATAAGTAGTAACTTCTTGTTTGTCTGATGGTGGTCTTCATATTTAACAGCTAGTCAAATATGTCGTTGCGATCTGAAGATTTAGTTATTCTTGAACCTGGTAATGATGGAGATAGTGATATAAATGTAGAAGTCAATGAATTATTTGGTAATGAAGAAAATAAAGAGGAAGAGAATGAAATGGTCCCTTCTGAGATATTTACACAAATAGATTGGGACATTGCGAATTCTATTTGTGAACAAGGGTCTACATTGACAAATAGGAATGTATCTGTAGACACATCATGTTTAATTAAGAAAGGAATGTTATTTGACTGCAAGGAAGATCTTCAGTTGACCGTTAAGAAGTATTGTGTGACACAACATTACAGAATTGTTGTAGTCGAATCAAATCAAAATATTTGGTATGTTCGATGCAAACAGTGGAGTAATGGTTTTAACTGGAGGTTACGTGGAAGTAAGCGTAAGAGCCACGGAATGTTTGAAATCACTAGACTGGAAGGAGAGCACTCGTGTCTATACTCTGACCTAATACAAGATCAATCACAACTTGATTCTAATTTCATGAGTGTAGAAATTCAAAACATAGTGAGAGCTAATCCTAGTGTTACTGTACCTGTGCTCATGGAAATGATAAAACAACAGTACAGTTACAATGTTAAGTACAGACGAGTGTGGCAAGCGAAGAGAAAAGCTCTCATTGCTGTTTTTGGTGATTGGGATAAATCGTACAACGAGCTTCCATACTGGTTGAGTGCTGTTGTACATTATAATCCAGAAATTGAAGTTGATTGGTTTTTTCTTCCATCTGATGTACCAGGTACGACCATTTTTGGAAGAGTTTTCTAGTCATTTGGTCCTGCAATAGAATGGTTCAAATATTGTAGGCCATTAATTCAGATCGACGGAACTCATTTGTATGGAAACTATAAGGGCAAAATGTTAAATGCCTTATCTATTGATGCAAATCCTCATATATTTCCTCTTGCATTTGCTATTGTGGAAGGGGAAAACGCGTCCAGTTGGTCATGGTTCCTGCATGCACTGCGTCAATACGTTACTGATCGAGATGGTATTTGCTTGATCTCAGACAGGCATAGAGGCATTCTTTTTGCCTTTAACAATGAAGAGGTAGGTTGGAGTGAGCCTCGAGCAGTCCATCGATATTGTCTTCGTCATGTTGCTAGCAACTTCAATCAAAAATACAAATCGAAGCAACTAAAAGATTTGGTGTTTAAGGCAGGTAATCAGCACCAAAGGCGCAAATTTATAAAGAGCATTAAAGAACTAAAACAATTGAACCCAGAGTGTCTTGAATATTTTGACGATATTGACGTTGAAAAATGGACTCAGTCACACGATAACGGGTATCGATATGGGTGGATGACAAGCAACGCAGCTGAATGTATGAATGGTGTATTTAAAGGAGCTCGAATGTTACCAATCACTTCTTTGGTTAGACTAACATTTTATTGCACAATTTTGTATTTCGAACGTCGAAGAGCTGAGATAAGTGAAGCACTCGACCATGGAGATGTTTATATGGAATATGCGATAAGAAAGCTTAAGAAGTGGGAAAAACGAGCTTCTGCACATTTAGTGACATCCATTGATAGAGAAACCCAGACGTTTGAGGTTCACACGGGTATGAGTATGATTTCTCCATACAAAGGCCAACACACACAAGTAGTAAGTTTGATGGAAGGGACATGTTCTTGCAACAAGTGGCAGTCGTTTAAGATTCCATGTTCACATGTAATTGTACTTTGTAATTACATGCACTTGACGTACATACCATACATTGATGAATGCTATTTGTTGTCCATATTTAAACGTTGTTATGACGGTCGCTTCCATCCAATTCAACACCCATATTATTGGCCAGAGTTATCATTCACTGAAATTCGCCCAAATGCGGACTTACTTAAAGGACCCGATTGACCAAGAACTACTAGGATCCACAATGAAATGGATTGGAAAGAGTCTTCTCAATCACTTAGATGCACGATTTGTAAAGTAGAAGGACATAATAGACGTACTTGTCCTCAACATGCTTCTTCTTCTTCAAGACATAGATGTGTATATTTTAGAGTTTTTGTAATTGTTAATGTACTAATGTAATTTTATAATATTATGCATTTGCTTTTTTGTTAAGGGATATATTAGTGTTTTTATGGAAAACACATTCAAAATTTATAAATTTTCAAATACCATAAAGGTTCAACTTTCATTAATTTTACATAAACATCCAAAACAAATATATGAAGCATTGGAAAAATATGTGAAGTAATTATATTAACCAAACAAATCCACTTAATTGGCCATACTCATGTTCCTAAAAAAGAAAAGAATAGGTAAATTACATATTTAAACTTCCTTTTTTATTATAGAAGTCGTGTACCCGGTACACGACTTCCTCCACGCGTCATTTTTCCATTTTTATTATAGAAGTCGTGTACCCGGTACACGACTTCTTCCACGTGTCCTTTCCACGTGGTAAAAATGGGCTGACGTGGATTCAGAGAAGTCGTGTACCGGGTACACGACTTCAGTTCAATTTCAAAATCACCCTATTTTTTACAATAGTTTGCCCATTTACCCTACTTTTATTATTTCTTCATTTACTCCCCTATTTTTGACATTAATTTCAAAAAACACTATATTTTTTAAAATACCCCGTTAATTTTAGAAAAAGAATTTGAAGAAAAGAAAAGGGAAAATTAATTAATAAGGAAAAAAAATGAAAGGAGAAGTAAAAGGAAGTAAAAGAGAAACTTGGGAGTGAAATCTTCTTTCCCGTCCAATTTCTCATCCATTTTCCATCCTTTTCTCTTCAAACTTCAAAGAAAAATCGAGGGAGAGATTGAGAAGAAAGAAAAAGAAGAAGTTATGATGTTTTGAGGTTGAAGATGATGGAGGAAAGCTAAAAAAATGACAACCATGGCAGTTTTTGGTTTTATCTGTACTGATACCTCTAGTTTTTAATTCTATTCGAACTAGACAAGAAGAACTAAAGGGTGAGGCCTAACTTGTTTGAAAGTTAATTCATTTTTTAACAAATTTCATAAAGGAAATTTGGGCAAATTTGGATGTTAGGTAATTAATTTTTGAAGAAAAAAAACAGATTATAGAATTCTCAGGCAAAATTGCAGAACCTCTAGTTTTTCAAGCAGCGTACAAGTTGAATTAGAAGCTCTATTTGATATGTGTGGAAAGCTTATTCAATTTCTACCACTTTCATGTAGGTCACATGAGCCAAATATTATTAATAATGAGTTTAATTTTAGAAAAAAGATAGAGGGTTGCAGAACATGGAATTTTAGAGTAGCTTTATTTAGAAGAATTTCTGGATAAATCCACTGGGAGTCTGGTCTTTATTCCTTCAGGTAAGTATAGAGGACTTTAAAATGAAGAATTTAATATAAAGTACACTCATTTTGGTTAAGTATTGAAATGTTTGAAGTTTGTGTATTGAATTTGGAAAATTATGGTAAACGGTGTGAAAATGTGATTTTATTTCTTAAGATTGGAATTCATGTACGACATCTTTAGTACATTATTTTAATTATGTTATTTTAAGCATATCATAGAAAGACAGGAATATCTACGATTCTAATGCTCGATTTTGGTTTGTTTGATAGGCCAAAAGGAAATAAGCCAAGTTTATATATCAGGAAACTAGCTCGAGACTGTGAGTGACAAAACAAGTTTTGAAAATGATTTCTAAAATTATTATTTACGATTAAATGTTTTACACTCTTGATTTCAAGTTTATGAACGATACATTGTTTTGTATGATTAGTTTTCAATCATGAGTTTTGAACTTAGTTGTCTTAATAAAATTTATATTTGAGCACATGAATCATTGAGTTTCTGAAAAGGTAGTTGAAATGATATCGTTTAAGCAAAGTATGTATTGTCAAGTATTGTTTTAAGACTTTCAGTTTTTCAATTTTTCACGAACAAGCTGAGTAAGCTTGAGTTTTACGCAAGATAAAGATAAGCAAGCATGTTTTAATTTTTTCATGTGATTTCCTAAGATTTCTATTGACTACAAGATTGAGGTATTGAGCTTGAGACTGTATGGTACTATGTGCACACAGATTATATGTTTCTTTGTTGACGTTGAGTGTACTCCATGACAATGATTCTTTCAGAGGTGATGGGAGTGATGGGCGTGCCCACTACATCGTAAAGTTAGTATTGCTATGAAATATTGGTTGTATTGAACAAGCCCTACACAACGTAGATTTGTCATATTAGTTAAAATGTTTAATATACATGAAATGTCTTGCTAGATTTTAGTGACATACTTGCTGAGTATTTGAGGAAGCTATTATCACTACATGTTCATATTTAACATTTTGCTTAAACAAATTTACATATAATTAAAGGTTTATCATGTGCTATATGATTTACAGATTAACAATTTTAAATTTAGTCACTTAGTGGACTTTATAGCTCACCCTTTTAAATTTTTTTTCCATTTACCAGGTAGAGATCGAGTTTCCGGTGTCTGATACATTGTCACAGTCCATTAGAAGCTTCTAGTTTGATTTTCAGTATATGGATGGAGTTGTATAATATGTTTGTATAATCCTATATGTTTGACCTTGTAAAACATTAGTAAAGTGTCGTAGCAATGTCATCTTGTAAATTAATATATGTTGGATTACAAATGCCTCTATCAGGTTTACTTTCCAAAGTAAGTTAAGTCAAGGTTGCACTTCATGTGTGTTTATGAGTTTATCATAGGTCCGTTGTGTTGTGTTACATGTTAAGTATTTCACATATAAGACTAACATGTTTATCAAGCTCAAGAGTTTCGTAGGGTCAACAAGTATCATTAGAAGATAGCGATGTCAATTGGCTTCATGTCGTCTCTCGGGCTAAGTTAGCAGGTAGTTCAGGCAGGGGTGTGACATAATAGATGTAGAGATTAGGGTAATGACCTCACTTAGTTTAAGAGTTTGGGTCGTTATATTCAGTGGCTTTAAGATAAAATTTCTGTTTGAAAATGGGACGACTTAGGGTTTGTAGAACCGTCAGCTCGAAGATGAAAGAACAAATTTTTATATTATGAAGATGGAATGGTGAGTTTGTTAAGAACATTGTATATTGAGCTTGAAGATGCATCTTAAAAATGGAAGATGGAAGATGGAGGGTTGAAGATAGCGAGCTTAAAAATGGAAGATGAAGACTTGGAGATCCCGTGCTTGAAGATGAAGAGTTTGTGCGTGAGTTTTTCTTTTCTAAAATGTCTTGGTTATTGGGATTGTGTGATTAATTAGACTCTAACGTCACTTTTTATTAAAGGTAATATATATTCTTTCAATGGTAGAAAGTAGCTGACATGCTATATATTTAGGGGTATGATGGACTTTTGTCAATTTTTATTTATTTTTTAAAATCCTTTTTTGCCATTTTTGCATTGTAAAATTAGATTTGTCATTTTTCTAAATAGAAACTTGAAAATTTTATTCTTCTAGTTGACCTTTTTCTTAATTTAAATTAGATAATACTGGTAGACAAGAATTTCTAAAGGAAAAAATTAACCTTTTTTTTTATATGGAACAATTGAACCTCTAAATTTGAAGTTGGTAGTACAAACTTTGTCAACCAAGTTATATACTCATTTTGTCAAATTAAACTCCAATTATGATCTAATTAATTTTAAGTTTTCACAACCACCCCAAATTTTCAAATACCATACATATCTTATTTTCACCATAATTTTCTTACCTTTTCTATTTTTTTTTTTTCCTTTTTTAACCAAAGCTAAGTTACCTTTTCACATATACCTTCATACTTCCTTTTCTCTAGACCTTTTTCTACTTTAAACCTACAAATAACCTCAATTACAAGAGGATTTGGCTAGAAAAACTAAAAAGTAAACCAAATTATTAGCATACAAAAAACTCTAACATCCCTCAAAATCATGAACAAAAAGTTTCCTATCACATTTGCTCTCTTAGCTGCAATGATCTTTTTCTGCACCCTCATTGATTCAGGTAGGGAAAATCCTAGCCTTAAAACACCTCCATTAGCCACTTTTTATTTTGCAGTATAACGGAACAGGGAATCATGTTAAAGAAAATGAACCTATAGAGATACCACTAGATGGTATGATTTCGTCAACTTTTGACATAAACTCTCATGACTTTGTTTTTTTGTTTTTACCTACAATGCTTCATGCTACTGAAATAATTGCATGTTCTCTCTCATTTAGTCAAATATGAAACTTTGATTGCATTTTCAACAAATCAAACCTTAAACTTTGACATCAATAGTACAATATTGTTTTTGCTAGTTGAACTATGCTCGTGTTCAACCAAACATTTCTAAAGTTAACTAGTTAGTTAATTTAGTTACTAATTTGAGTATTATTTTGATGTTATATGTGAAGTGGAAAGTGCATCATTGTCTACAAAAGGAAGTTATTATATATATTCATATGACTTGCAATAATGATCCAGAAGATTGTGGTATGAATTCAGTTTGTGATTGAAAATTTGGGCTGTGCATTTGCAAAGCAAAGAGCCCACCACTGCCCTTCAGCTTCTATTATCAAAAAATGAGTGATAAGACTGGGAGAAAATGGAAATTAATTAGGAAATTGTCTCGTGAATTAATCGATTAAAAACACTATTTAGTTCATCTTCATGCTAATATATATGAATCAATGAGATTATCATACAATTGGGTATTTCTCTTATAATGTTATAGATTACTCTTATTTATGTGTATTCAAGATCATGAGGAATGAAGTATGTGTGACTTTTTAGACAAGAACCGAGAGAGAGAGGCGAGAGACTAAGAGTAAATTAAATCTTATTTCAAATATTGAGATGTTTGATACATGATGATAAGGCCAGTGCACATCAGGATCCCCTCAAACTAGAGCCTTCTAAAAGTACAGGTGTGTGTAATGAAAAAGTCAAACTAAACAAAAGAAAATAATTATTCACCAGTTTTATTATGGAGACATTGGCCTTTATGCCCATGGATGAACAAAGTCCAATTTATTTGTAGGCCCATTAAGCAAATAAAACCCATCATCTTTAGCTACCCAAACACAATTTGAATTAGAGCAATGAGTTCCAAGCCAATTTGTTTTCTCTGGCCAAAAAACTTCAAATGAAGCATGCTTTAGTGCGCCGGCAAAAGTGCACCAATACAACGTTGTTCCAAGAATATTTATCTCAAATTGCCAATCGAATGACTGTCCAATGTCGAGAAGTCTCTGACCTAAATTCAGAATTTTATGTTACACATAATGTTCATGTACACAATTTTCATTAACAAAATTACTAGAGAGGTGCATATCTACACCTGCCAATGTTTTAGTCCATGTTTTAAACTATCGAGCCAAGTTTTGGAAGCTAAAAAAGAAAATAGTATTTAAAAACTTGTTAATTTTGTTGTGAATGAACTTGGCTAAAAGTTCAATTGCTATAGTTTAGAAAGATGAAAACAGTAGCAAGAAAACGAAACGTTGCTAAAAGGCGTTAAAAAAAAACAAGACTTTCAATAACTAAATTAAGATTTAAACCAAAAATGTAAAATTTAAAGAAAAAAACACACAACATTATTTACAAGTTGTGTTAACTTTAAGTTAAACACACAACTTGTAAATAATTTATCTATAGGCTATAAAAAACGAAAAAAAAAAAGAACGAAGTAATAAATATGTAAATTGTTGACCTAAATCAGTGTCTTTAGACTTGCAATCAACTGCCAAAGCAGTAGTTGGTTGAGAGTTCGTAATGGTCACTTTCCATGTTGACAACGGAATCATTCTTTTGGAGGCTGCAAAACAATTGTCAATGTTAAAAGATAATGCAAAAATTACGAACATAAAAAGCGCACACAAACTATTCAAAGCCCTCATTTTTTTTAAAAGTTGCCTTAGAATTTCTTGAGTGATTCATTTGACCCTTCAGGATATGAACCATTTATATATATTAAAATCAATTTTGTATATAGAAAGATCTAACCAGACATATACCATTTTTAATTTTAATTAATACATTTTGGCAAAGATGGGTAATTAATTCATGGATATTATTAAATAGGGATGTTTTTCTCTTCTGGATACTATGTTCATTTCCTTAATTATGTACATATTTGAGGAAATTTTCCTTGATTCAGTAGGATACTTCTGTTGATACATTTCAATGAGTACTTTTGGTATAAATTTATTTTTATGGTATTTCTACCTGGACGATCTATAAAAATGTATGATCGTCCAGAAATGTATCAATATTTTTCAATGTACCATTGATAGAGTTTAAAATTGTGTGTTTTTTTTTATAAATATTTTACCAAATATTTTATATAATTTTGTATATATTGATGTAGTTTTGACATTTACCGTAGTTTCCTTATAAATTTTTTAACTATTTTTTAAATTAATTAATAAACATTATCACTCAAGAAAGTGAATAATATTTAGTGAAAAATCAAGGTCAAAGGTGTAAATCTTGAAATCTAGGATACAAAACTTAAATATCAAGGATAAAATTATAGCAAATTGGAATTTAGGAACTAAATTGAAACCAAAACCGTAACTTAGGGAATTACAATCTAACATTTTAAAACTTAGGGAACAATTAGAAACTAGATTTGAAGAATGGTAAATAGCATAATTTAGACAACAACAGACATGTTCCAAAAACAAAATAAAAGACCAAATCATCATTAAACTGGGCATTGATTATTGTCAATAATTTATTGAATATTGTGTTGATAGTACTCGTTAACATGCATAGTGTAACAATTCAACTTTTTATACTAAGCTAAGGTTATTACCTAAAAGATAAATAACAATTTTGATACTTTATTAAAAACGGGAAAAACTACATCTTTATTAAAATAACTTTCAAACAAATTTTTATAAAAAAAAAAATTGGCAAAATCCATGAAATTCCATGAAAACATGTTGGAACTGGTTTTAAAAATTTTAAAGACAATAAAAATAAATAAAAAATTTAAATAAAATGTTTAAAATAAAAAATAGGGACATTTTTAAAAATAGGAAAATAAATTAAAATACTTACAAGCTATAGCAAAATTTTGAATTCTATCACTGATAATCTTCTATCACTATAGCATATCAATGACTATCAGTGATAGAATTTGCTATAGGTTGTAAATATTGTCAAATTTGCTATTTTTAAAAATTTTCCTAAAAAATACTGAAAAAAGTGATAATGAAAAGTGGAAGCAGGACTGAGTCCCCATATGATATGTCACGGGCCCTTTCTGTCGCTCGCCAGCTTTTCATTTCCTCTACCCTTGCCTGAAATATTAAACATATAAAAAATGGTGAGTATAAAAATATTGTAAGGCCTTGATCGCGTACACCCAACGCGACAAAGACGACCTTGCGATAGTGACACAATGAAGAAAATTCTAAACTGCAGAATATGCTTCGTGGAAGCAGTATGCGTACACAACCTGACTCATTGTTGAAGGAGGTTCGATTGAGAAAAATTATTGCGGAGAAATCACTTGGATAAGAGTGTAGTGCGCGAGAAAGAGAGCAAAAGGAGGAAAAAGGGCGACGCAGAGAGAAGTGCTTGCTTAAGTAAAACTCAAAGATATAAGCGACGCAATAAGAATAAGTGGCGAGTTAGGCGCTTGACACCGTAATACAAAACGAAGAATTTGTGCATAGGAAAATCGTAGATGTCCTATTAACAAGACTAGACGGCCATATGAAGAGAATAAAATGTTTGCAGCTTCCCGAGGAGATAAAGAGGGTCCGACGATTTGAAGAGTTCAGCTTCCTAAGGAGAAAAGGTGTGTCTCAATGAAAAGTCAAATCACCATTGATGTTTGAACCACGTGTAGGGTATGAATTGACTGAATGATGCGACAAAATGGTGAGGAGACACGTGTAAAGCATGGAAGTGACCTTCAAACAAGAAGGCCATTATAAATTTAGCTAACAAACAAAAGGAGGGGGGGGGGGGGGGTGGGGTTTTGAAGAAGAAAGTGAGATTTTAAATGAAAAGAATAAGAGGAAGTCTGAAGTGTGGAACGACAAGATGAGAGAACTGCTAAGGAGAAGAAAATGTCTGGTAACAGAGTGTCTCTGTAATCTTACATGGCGCATTGACTATGGAAATTTCTATTACATCTGAGGAGTTGGTTGGTAAGCACATCACTCCTTAGTGCGGATGGTTCGATTTGACAAGCAGGCGAGTGTAAGACCCAGGTTGGTGAAGAACTAACCTAATGAGCCAGAGAGCCAAGGAGCTGACTCGGAGGAAGAGTATCCCTAACACAACACGCTAAGAGAGGTGGATAGATGCTCGGGAAAAAGGGCTAAGGTGTGCCTTTACACCTCTAGGTAGTTGCCGCAATGAGCAGTGTTTAGCGGAACAAAGAGAAAAGGTTACTAAGAACTGCCGTCGAGAGGGAAGGTTGATGATCTAAGGGAAGGGGTTGAAGAAAGGGGTCTTGAAACCCTGAGGGGGCGTTTGGCGCGTAGGTTCGAAATCAAATGCTTGTGAATTAAATGACTGTGGGCTTATTTGATGAGGTTTTGATGCATGGGAATTACAGATGCCTGTGTTTGGGGTGCAGGAATTGAGTGCAGGAATTGGTAATCTGTATTTCTAATGCTTGTGTTTGGGGTACTGGTTTTGTATTCCTAGGCTTAGCTAATCTTTTTTTTTTTTTTTTTGTCAATTGTACAATCTAAATTTATAATGTATAAAATATTTAATTTTTTTTTTTAATATTTTGCACATATAATTCAATTTCTTGACTTATTGATTTTCATGACAATAATGTAAAAACAAAAAAGTTTAACATTCAATAACAATAATTTTGATTATACTTGCATTAACATGAATGGTCTAATTAGGAATATTACAAACTATTCACAAAATATAACAAGTTATACAATCGGATGGAGTTTACAAAAGTTTAAGTTAAAATTAATGATGAAAAATATAAATAATTGAATTTGGGACTAATTAAAAAATTGACGTGTGTCCCAAATTAAAATTGAAAAAAAAGGTAAATTGGTCAATTATGATAATATCACATGTTTTCATCATAACCGTTGGATCAAGTTAATTATTTTGATTCAATTAAAAAGTATTTACTTGGGCTAAGTTCAATTGTGTCCAAAAATAAGCTTAATTAAGCCCAAATGCTAAATATGATCCAAATCCATGTGGTTGAGCCCATGGGTATGGTCCATGAATCAACCAGGCTCAAGCCCATAAAGCCCACCAAAGAACTCTATAAATAGAAGAGTTCTCCTCGTTTGTAAGGGTTGAAAAATTTTTAACTTTAGAAGGTCTAAAGAGAATTCTCCCAAGAGCGAGAAAACTTCCTAACTCCTGAGGTTGACCATCCTCGAAGATTGAAGCTCCTTTGAAGATACAAGTTTTCTTTCAAGACTCCAACTTCTACAAGCTCTCTTGTAAGACTCTAATTTCCCTCGAAAATTGAAGCTTCTTTGAAGATACAAACTTTCTTCTAGGACTCCAACTTCAAGAACATCAAGTGCTTCGCTTCCTCAAATCAGGTGTAAACATCCAATTGAGAGAGAATCAGATTATCAAATTCTAGAGATTGAACCACATTGTATCAAATCAACAAAAATATATCAACTCAAGTTTAACTCCACGAATCAAATTTCTCTCGAAATCTCATGCGAACAAATTGGCAGGTCCAGTGGGACATCTCTACCTCTCATCTCTCTCTTGAAACTCAAATCAACAAACCAACTAATGGCACTAAGGAAAGCTTCATCCAAATCTTCTGTTGCAAGCGACGCTTACATGAGACCTATCACCAGCAGTCGTTCTAAGGGGATCATCCAAGAGCAAGATCAAGGTTCTGTCATCGCGCAGAGCATTCTTAAGCAACTGATGGAATTTTCTAAAGGCAAAATCATCATCAAAGAAAATCCTCTGTTCGACAACTCTACTTCTACTTCTAATCTATCAAAGCAAGAATCAAACCTTGACGTAGTGTCTGTCATGATGGCTAATGTAACTGTTGAGGCCATCATGGTAGAGATGGAGAGAAAAATAAATTTTCTAATGAAAGCAGTCGAGTAGTGAGAACATGATATTGCTACCTTGAAATACCAAATGAAAACTTGTGAAACTGCTGAGTTGAGCAAAACTCCTGCTGTCAAAACTGGCTATAAAGGAAAAACTGTGTTGCAAGAAAATCAAACGCAACAGTCCATCTCTGTCACCTCCCTGCAGTTGTTGCCTCATATGACCGCCACAAACTTCTTTTATGTACTCAAAGCCATATACCAAAAGAATCAATGGCCTGCGTATCCCTGTTGGGTACCAACCTCCAAAGTTCCAACAATTCGACGGAAAAGGCAGTCCAAAGCAACACATTGCTCATTTCGTCGAAACATGCGAGAACGCAGGATCAATAGAAGATCAACTAGTCAGACAGTTTGTTCAAAGCTTGAAAAGAAATGCTTTTGAGTGGTATATTGATCTGGAGCCAGAAGTCATTGATAACTGGAAACAACTGGAAAAAGAGTTCCTTAACGCTTCTACAGCACCAGACGAACTGTAAGCATGATGAAGCTTACAAACATGAGACAACGAAAGGGAGAGCTAGTCATTAACTACATAAACCGATGGAGAGCTCTAAGCATTGATTGAAAAGACAAGCTCACAAAACTGTCTATAGTGTAGATGTTCACCCAAGGCATGCACTGGAAACTTCTCTATATTTTGCAGAAAATAAAACCCTGTACATTTGAAGAATTAGCGACTCACGCCCACGACATGGAGTTGAGCATCACTAATAGGGGAACTAAAGATTTCTTAATCTCTGAAGTAAAAAAAAAGGGAAGAATTAAATCAATGACACTAGAAAGATCGCAAATAGTGTCATTAATGAGTCTATGGTTGTTCACAAGTCTCCATTGAAATCTTTCTCCAAAAGAAAAGAAACAAAAATTAAAAGAAAGCATGATGACAAAGAGAAGTGTCATCCAACTTTTAAAGAAAGGCAGGAAAAAGTTCGTCCATTTCCTGACTCTGATGTTGCAGACATGCTGGAGCAATTACTAGACAAACAACTTATTCAGCTGCCAGAGTGTAAACGACCGGAACAAGCAGAAAAAGTAGATGATCCTAACTACTGTAAGTACCATTGGGTCATTAGTCATCATATTGGAAAGTGTTTCGTATTGAAGGATCTTGGCTCATGAAAAGAAGATTGAGCTGGGATATTTATGAAGTAGCTCAGACGAATCATGTTGCAGTCGAGATGACTTCAAGTGTTCCACCCAATACAACTTTATGATCAAAGGAAAAGCTTAATTTAGTTTGGAACTTTCGAACCTATATTTGTGCAATTCCAACAAAAGATCGTGACGACGGACTCTCAAAACAAAGAAAAGCCTGTTGAAGATGATTGCGAAGCATGAATAATCGTGACTCATAAAAAAGGGAGATAACCAAATTCCATTCAAACGAAGTCGCACTTCTATCAGAAGCATGAAAAAGGAAGTAACTCTCATAAAAAGAAGAAGAAAAGAAACAAGAAGATGTTGAAGCCTAGGTCTATCAAAGGAAAAGACGAGGACTTCTTTCGACCTCGACGGTCGATAACTTTGACAGAATTTCTCCTAAGAAGCTTTCTTGATGATCATCCAAATGAAGTAATAAAAGTCACTCCATGTCATGCTGTCATCATAGAAGAAGTCGACAACAATTATGCATCTTCTGAAGAAAGAGACAATTCAAATGAAATTAAGCAAAGGACTTCTGTCTTTGATCGTGTCAAGCCTTCAATTACTCGATCTTAGTATTTCAAAGATTGAATATGGCCACAAAAGAAGAAGAAAACCAATGTCCAACATTTACTTCCACTCGAACATCAGCTTTCAAAAGGTTAAGTATCTTCACATCGAAGAAAGATCGACCTTCAACATCTGCATTTGATCGTCTAAAGAAGTCAAGCGATGAATATGAAAGAGAGATGAAAACTTTGAAGGCAAAACCATTTCATGAACAAAACAAGAACGATGAGATTCACAGTTGTGTCCCATCACGCATGAAGAGGAAGTTGTCTGTTGACATAAATACAGAAGGTTCCTTGATAGTGAAACCAAAAGTTATTATATTCACCAATTCTACAAATACAGAAGGTGAACAAATCCTTGATGGGAATATGAGCTACTAAATATGCGAAGCTCTTTATTACAAGAGCCTAAACTGCATGGTGCTCCTAGCCCACAAGAGCTTAAAAGGTGAATGGCAAAAAAAAAAAAACAAAAAAAAAACTTGAACTACGTTATAACTTAATCCCTATATTATATAGGGTATGTAAGCAACTTCAAGGAAACTTTAAGTTCAGTCCAGTAAAAAAGAAAAACTTGAACTACGTTATGGCTTTATTCTTTCCTTCAAATGATGTTCATCTCTACTAGGAAATCATAACAAATTGGGGGCAAATCCTTAAATCCAAGATGTTCATCCCTAGTAGTAATGTGATGCAATAAATTGAAGATGTACACTAATTTGTGCAAGACTACATACAAGTTGAGTGCATGCAAAAAAGGGAGCCTCAAAGTCAAGCTCAGAGGCTTCATCGATGATTCCTTCTATTCAAGCTTGAAGGCTTCGTCGATGTTGCAGCTCCACCTCTTCGAAAGAATGACGATGCTGCAGCTTCGAGAGGACGATGATCGTGCAGATCTGCCTTCGCCTCTCAAAGATGACAACCGCCTCTGCCTCTCCAAGAAGATGCCTACAATGCTAAAGCTCTGCCTCTGTCTCATCTTCAATGTGTTGCAGTTGAGAGGATTCATCCTCATCTTCTTCCATGTGTCGCAGCCGAGACGATCATCATCTTCATCTTCCATGTTCATCTTCTCTCATGTGTTGCAACCGAGGGGATTCATCTTCATCTTCTCTCAGGTGCCGTAACTGAGAGGATTCATCTTCATCTTCTCTTAGGTGTTGCAACCGGAGAGGATTCATCTTCATCTTCTTCCAGATGATGCAACCAAAGAGGATTCATATTTTATCTTCTCCCAGGTGTTGCAGCCAAGAGGATTCATCTTCATCTTCTTTCTGGTGCCGCAACCGAGAGGATCATCATCTTCATCTTCTCCCATGTTTCACAGTCGAGAGGATCATCATCTTTATCTTCATCTTCCATGTTCATTTTCTCTCATCTGTTACAGCTGGGAGGATTAATCTTCATCTTCTCACAACTGCTGCAGCCGAGAGGATAATCATTTTCATCTTCTTCCATGTGTCGCACGAGAGGATCATCATCATCATCTTCCATGTTCATCTTCTCTCATGTGTTACAGCCGAGAGGATTCATCTTCATCTTCTCCCAAGTGCCGTAGTCGAGAGGATTCATCTTCATCTTTCATGTGCCGCAGTAGAGAGGATTCATCTTCATCTTCCCTCATGTGTTGCAGCCGAAAGGATTCATCTTCATCTTCCCCCATGTGTTGCAGTCGAGAGGATTCATCTTCATCTTCTCTCATGTGTCGCAGTCGAGAGGATTCATCTTCATCTTCATCTTCTCCCATGTGTCGTAGTCAAGAGGATTCATATTCATCTTCTCCCATGTGCCGCAGTAGAGAGAATTCATCTCCATCTTCTCCCATGTGTTGTAGTCGAGAGAATTCATCTTCATCTTCTCTCATGTGCTGCAACCGAGAGAATCATTATCTTTATCTTCCATGTATTGCAACCGATAGGCTTCTCCATCTTCAAGCTTGGTGTGATTCATCATAAAGTTCAAGTCAAAATAATGATAAAGGCAAGTGCACTTTCATCTTCAATCAAGGTTGGTGTGCTCCATCTTCAAGTGCTTCATCTCCAAGCTTTAACACCATTGCTTCCAAAAAGGAAATAAGTCATTGTTAGAAAAAGAAAAAAAAGGATTTTAGTGAGTGAAAAAATAAAAAGGAAAAAGGAAAGAAATTATTAAAAAAGGAAACGAAAAACGAAAAAGAAAAAGAAAAAGAAAAGCAAAAGAAGAAAGAAAAAAAGAAAACAAAAAGAAAAATGAAAAAGACAAGAAAAAACAAAAAAAAATGAAAAAGAAAAGAAAAAAAATGAAAAAGAAAAAGAAAAGAAAAAGAAAATTAAAAGAAAAAGAAAAGAAAAGAAAAAAATGAAAGCGATAACGGAAATGAAAAAAAAAAGAAAACAAAAATAAAAGAAAAAAAAAGAACACAAAAACAAAAACAAAAACAAAAAAAAAAGAAGAAGAACGAAGAAGCTCGATCACTCCTACTAGGGAGATGGATCTGATGGAAAAAGCTCGATCATCCCCTAGTAGAAGTTGAATCGTTGACGGCGAAGCAGAACCAAGATATCTGATCGTTCCTACTAAGGAGGTGCATCTGACGGCAAAAGCTCGATCGTCTCTTAGTAGAAGTTAGATCGCTGACGACGAAGCAAAATCGAGATGACCGATCGTTCTTACTAGGGGGTGGATCTAACAGTAAAAGCTCGATTGTCCCCTAGTAGAAGTTGGATCGTTGACAACGAAGCAAAACTGAGATGCTCGATCGTTCCTACTAGGAAGGTGGATCTGACGGCCAAAGCCTGATTGCTCCTAGTAGAAGTTGAATCACTGACGGTGAAGCAGAGCCAAGATGCCCGATTATTTCTACTAGGGAGGTGAATCTAACAGCAAATGCTCGATCATCCCCTAATAAGAGTTGGATCGCTACTGGCAAAGAAGATCCGAGATGCCCAATTGTTCCTACTAAGAAAGTGGATCTGACGACCAAAGCTCGATCTCCCCTAGTAGAAATTGGATTGCTGACGGTGAAGCAAAGCCAAGATGCCTGATCGTTCCTACTAGAGAGGTGGATCTGACAGCAAAAGCCCAATCATCCCCTAATAGGAGTTGGATCTCTAATGGCGAAAAAGAACCAAGATGCTCGATCGTTCCTACTAGGAAGGTGGATCTGACGTAAAAAGCTCGATTGTCCCTTAATAGAAGTTGGATCGCTGATGGAGAAGAAGAATCGAGATGCTCGATCGTTTCTACTTGAGAGGTGAATCTGACGGCAAATGTCCGATCGTCCCCTAATAGAAGTTGGATCGCTGACAGCAGAGTTACCCTACAAACGATTGCAAAAAAAAGGAAAGAAGAAGAAAAAGTTCTTACCTTTAGCTTCTGTAAAAAAAAGGGAAGAAAAAAAAAACAAAAAGAAAAAAAAAAAAAAAAAAAGAGGAAGAGAGAAATGAAGAAGAGAAGTTTTTTATACATTTCTATTGCTGCATAAGAAATAAATGATCAAGGTGTGAGTCTATTTATAAGACCAGCAAATTCAATTCTTAAAAAGGATTAGAAATGATATTTAATCATTTTTATAAAAAAAAATCCAATTCCTAAAAAAATAGAAATAGTATTTAATCATTTTTTAAAAAAATATAAAGAAAAGATAATTCAATTATCCTATTATATTCAATATTTAAAATAGAAAAGATAATCGAATTATCTTTATCTTCTTTTAAATTATTTCATCTTTTGGGATAAATCTTGAATTTAATTTTTTTTTAGATAATCAAGATATTTAAATATTATCTCCAATTTTAAAATAAAAATTTAGGTTCAAAATCCAAGTCAAATTAACTTATATATATGACCTCCTTTTTATCTCAAATTTAAATCGGAGCCGTAAATTCAACATTATCTCAAGATTGATGGCCTCTTTTTATCTCAAATTAAAATTGACTATTTTCAAATTCTTGTGCATCCTCAAGACAAACTAAGATATGGTAGAAATCTCATCCTTATTTCAAATTAAAACTTTGACTATGTTCCAAATTTTATTTTATTTAAAAATCAAATTTAAATTTTTATCCTCAAATCAAATTAAATTGTGGATAAAACCTTGAATTTTTTTTTCAAATTAATTATGGTTGGGCTATATTCCAACTCTTATTTTAAATTTGAATCAAACTCATGTACTAAATTCATAGTTTGATTAATTTGATATCATGTTGAATTGAGAAAAAAAAAAAAAAAGCTCGTATTTTGACTTTAAATTTATCTTTTCCAAAATGTATTCACCCATATACGTGCATAAATCTCGAACATGGAGCATTTGTTGAATAGAAAATTTTTAGACCAATCACAAATTGTCACATCATTTACTAAATTAATGATGAAAAATATAAATAATTGAATTTGAGACTAATTAAAAAATTAACATGTGTCCCAAATTAAAATTGAAAAAACGTAAATTGGTCAATTCTAATAATACCACAAGTTTTCATTATAACCATAGAATCTAATTAATTATTTTGGTTCAATTAAATATTATTTACTTGGATTAAGTTCAATTGTGTCAAAAAATAAGCTTAATTGAGCCCAAGAGCTAAATATGATCCAAATCCATTTGGTTGAGCTCATGGGTCTGGTCCATGAACCAACCAGGCTCAAGCCCATAAAGCCCACCATAGAACTCTATAAATAGAAGAATTCTCCTCATTTGTAAGGGTTGAATTTTTTTTTACTTTAGAAAGTCTATAGAGAATTCTCGCAAGAGCTAGAAGATTGCCTAACTTCTGAGGTCGACCATTCTCGAAGATTGAAACTCCTTTAAAGATACAAGATTTCTCCCAAGATTTCAACTTCTACAAGCTTTCTTTCAAGACTCCAACTTCTCTCGAAGATTAAAACTTCTTTGAAGATGCAAACTTTCTTCTAAGACTCTAACTTTAAGAACATCACGTGTTCCGCTTCCTCAAATCAAACATAAATATCCAATGGAGAGAGAATCAGATGATCAAATTCTAGAAATCGAATCACATTGCATCAAATCAACAAAAATACAATATCAACTCAAGTTCAACTCCACGAATCAAATTTCTCCGAAAATCTCATGCGAACAAACGTGAAGTGGAAAAAATTATAACTAGTTTAAAGTGATTTTATTTCTAAAATGTACCCAATATATTTTTTGAAAATGTTTGTTTTTATTCTTCTTTTATCAGTATTATAAGGTGTGAGAATAAATCAAATATCAAGTTAATCTTAAGATGATAATACGAATTTTGTGCTATCTACGTTAAACGATCAATCTTTTTTTAAAGACAATTCCAAAAGCTATCTATTTCCAATTTAATAATAAAGTTAATAAAAAAAAGTATATGTTTTGGTGATTCTATACGAGAATTGTATGCATAAAAAAATGGAAAATTTAACAACAATAAACTACTAAAAGAAATGATATTTGCCCACAATATGATCATATGATAAAGTAAACTTCATTCTTTAAAGGGTTTAGAAAGAATCGTTACTCAATCAAACAACCAACCGACATTTTTTTTTCTTTTAAAAACAAACAAAAAGGAAAACAAAAAAAAAGTACGTAAATTAGAAACTTTTTTTGATAATCTATTTTTAAAATAAAATGACAAAAATGAGGTAGTCGTAAAAGCTAAGAAATGTGAAAAAGAAAATGGAGGATCTTTATGTAAATTATTTATTTAATTTTTGTCTAAAGTTTGTTGATGGTATTTTTATTTTAGAAAGGAAGTACACAAGGAAAAAAAAAAAAAAAAGGTGACACACAACACATTACAATAAGTTTTTCTTTTTTATTTTCTCTAAATATTATCGTCCCCTCACAACAAAAGAAATAGTAATAATATCAATATTAAAAAAAGAAAGAATCTTAAAACTAGAAGATTAAAACAGAATTTTTATAAAAAAAATTCCACTCTATTTTCATTAATTTTTCACAAAGTTCCCTGTATTTACACGGTTTGTTTCCTAAAAATAGGTAGTTTTTTAAACTCTAATAACCTTTTAAATTTGTTTAACGAAGTCATGTACCTTGTACATAAACTTCCATTAACTGGTCAATTATGCTCAAATGTAATTAATGAAAGTCGTGTACGAGTATACGATTTTCATCAATTTAAAAAAAAACACCTATTTTTTACAATAGTTTGCCAAAACATCCTATTTTTATCATTTTTTTTTCAAATAACCTTATTTTTGTTGTTATTTTAAAAAAACACATTATTTTTTAAAATACTCAGCTATACAAAGAACACCATAATTAAATCCGGTGATGCTCGCATTTTTTTTTAAAATGTTTTTTTATGAAAAATAATTAGAAAAAACAAATCGGTGAAATTCCTCGTAATAAAGAAGTATCTTCTAATTTAGAACGATTGGAACCAAGAAAGAGTAAAAGCAGTAAAATCAGTAAAAGTTTTTTTGGATGATTTTTATGTATATTTAGTTGAAAATGACCCAAATTTTTTATTACAGTCGTAAATATTTTTTTGTTTTATTATATTTATGTAAATTATACTTTTTTAAACTTAAATAAATTGTTTAACAATCCTCCATATAATTTATGATATTCCAAATATATATAAAAAAACAACAAAATGTAAGCATTTCTACAATGCAATAGAAGTAGGTACCTTCAAGGTTTGAACCTCCACTTGGTGAAAATAAGTATCCATTTGAGGAGTTGCAGTACACAGTCTTGAACTAGGTTTTTTTATTATCAAACTTCTACTTACCCCACACATAGTACAGATCTGTTTTGCGCTTTGGACGGTCATGCACACATATTCTATTTTCATGAGCGTTTTAAAGAGTAGTCCAACTTGATCCCTATTGTAGCAACCTCACTACAATATCCATATAAGTGAAACCTCCAAGGGTTGTTTGTGACTATAAGACATGTCTTGGTTCATTTAGAGCTTAACTCTTTCGTCTAGTTGTTCCCTTATAAATTAAATATTGTATACCCAACCCGAATCAGCATATTTTTTTGTTTTACGCCCCTTATGAGCACAACCACCCGAGGAATGAGACACAACTACCATACTTACTAGTACATCATAGTCGCACTCCAATTACGTTATTACTCACTGAACCTCTTTCATGGAATCTCCAGTCTTTGAACGTCAGTCACAATCCCCTCCACGATTCAATTTTTTGTGTGCAATAAGCCTTTTGTGAACAAATTCGCTAAGTTCTCTTCCGATACCATAAAATCAAGAGAGATCATACTATGAGATAATAACTACCTAACATAATTAATTATGATATGCCTACTTTTCCCATCATTTATTTTATTATTAGCCCTAGCTAAAGTGTAGCTTGACTATCAATGTAAAGGCACAATAGAGATATCAGACTTCTAGCGATTTTTTCTCCTTACTGGTTAATTCTATGGCAATAAACAATAAACTCAGCTTTCATAGTGAATATAGAAATTAATGTTTTGTCTTGTAGATTTACAAGAAAGAGGACCACCACCCAAAGTAAAAGCGTGTCCACTAGTTGCTTTAGTTTCATCTAATTAAGTTGTCCAATTGACATCACTATCCTCTTCTATTTGGGAAGAAAACCCACTATAACTAATAGCAAGATTAGATATACACTTAAAGATATCTACGCAATCGTTCAATTGCACACTGTATATCTACTTGAACGATTCACCACATATGAAATGTTTGATCTAGTGCAGTTAGCAAGATACATTAGTGAACAGATTATTTGAGAATATTTATGTTGTGAAATTAGTTTTTTTATATTCTTTTTCCGCTTCAAATTTGAAAGAGATATAGTCACCAGAAAAGAGTACCTTAACGCCAGCATTTTGGCAAAGTCGTACTGCATCTTTTACTCCTAGTCATCATGGATCCTAGAATCCAAAGCACATGAGTAAGAAAATAAGAAAATAAATACAAGCATAAAGAAGTTAAATGTACACCAAGACTGAAAACGGACTACTAAGCATGTCAAGCTTAAAGCAGTACAAGCCCATCTAAGAGAATTAGAAGTTCAAGGAAAACCCAAACAATCTTGCACATTCTCAAAACGTTGAGGTTATGTGTTTCATTCAAAGCAAGAACATAACCAGAATAAAAGTAAATTGATCTTCTGATAACTGAATAGCCACGAATCAAAATGGATAAATGGAGATACAATAAGTAAAACTATCAAGATTTTTATATAATAGAAGAGAAAAAAGAAAAGCTACAATCTTCAACCATCAGGAAATTTTACCAAAAATTAACATTATAAGAAAATCTTATAAACTAAATAAATTATTTTTATCTTATAATTGAGAGTGAAGTCTTATTAACTATATTTCTATCATTTTAATATTCTTTCCTGCTCTTAGAGCATCTACAGTCAATAATATTCTCTCATCCTATGTCTTGTTAAGGAATCAAATCAACTATATTGAAAGCCAACGGTGTCTTTGACTCTAAGCATCCAGCGAACAAAGAAGCAAGATCAAAAAAAAATCCAATTATCACAAATTAAAGAGGAGCAACAGACAACACACTACAAGAAAAAAACCCTTTTAGTGGCGCATTAAAAACATCCCTAAAACCCCAAAAATACGTCGCTAAAAGTATTAGCGACGCAAAGCCTTTCGTCGCTAGGAATGTCGCTGAAACCGCGTAGCTAAAAGTTTTAGCGACGCATCATTACGCGCCACAAAAGATACAGTTTTAGTGACATTTTCGCGTTACTAAAAGCTTACTTTTAGTAAGCTATGTTATGTTACTATTTATTTTTTTAGTAACGTATTATGTTCGTCACTAAAACGTCACTAAAGGTGATGTTTCAGTGACAAATAATGTTGTTGTTAAAGGTTAATTTGGGATCAGTACAAATATTTTTTGCGACGTATTGAAGTGTGCCACTAAAAGTTCAGACATATTTTTTTTTAAATCAATGATTTTGCGACGTTTTTAAAACGCCAATAAAAGTATTTTATTATATAAAAAAATAAAATGTCAAATATTATAATTTTAAGAACTATCACTTTGCAACATAGAATAACACCAACTTTATCACAAGAAACTTCAATAATTTCATAAATAGTTCAAGTATTGTCAACCTAAGTCATAAGTATGAAGTTACATAAAAAAAAATGGTTGTCCAAAGTTAGTTCTAAAGTTATATCCATGTAGTTACATCAAGAAGTTTCATATCTTGGAATTCTTACAAGTCTAACAAAAAATTTCTCTTTCCTAACAAAATTATAAGATACTAACCAAAAATTCTTTCAATATTCATCCGAAGTAAACTTCAAAATCTTGTATAGAACACCATTTGTACATCAAATCTGAAATGACATAACAAAATTATAAGATACTAACCAAAAATTCTTTCAATATTCATCCGAAGTAAACTTCAAAATCTTGTATAGAAGACCATTTGAACATCAAATCTGAAATGACATAACATAATAAATAAGTAAAACATGTAATGTAAGCAAAACTCAAATAGTGACATAACGAAACTTAGACACTGTAAATATGATACTACTTAAATGGATAAAACTCAAACATTCTAAAACAGTGAGAAGAAGGGCATGTCTAAAACGAAAGCAACAAATTCAATATAAACAACCGGAGATGGAGAACAAAATGAGAGAACACATGGAAACAAACGGAGATGGAGAACAAAACCAAAACAAAAACCAAATGAGAGTAGCCAAGAAGAGTAAGGCATTTAAAAACCAAACAGGAGAAGGCAAGAAGAATAAATTCTTCTATATAAATGTCTTATATAAGACATTTAAAAATGAAATTAACAAAGAAACAAAAAGTAAAGATTACATTTACATAAGAAATAATGTCCAAGAAAGAAAAAGAAAAAAAATATTCAATAAAGAAAGAAACAAAACAAAGAAAATTTTCAATTACCAAAAATGTAGAAACTCAAAGATTCAATAAACAAAAAGAAAGCAGAAAATACTTACACCAGTAAATAATTAAGAAGAGCAAGTTGAATTCTTTGAATAGACAAGGAAGAAGAACTCTTTAGGTTGGTATGTGACACACCACAAGCTACAATTCAAAACCCTTGAAAAACTGAGGCCGAAATCATGATCAGAACAAATAAATTAAAGGAAAATTACAAACTAGTGGATTGAAACTTGGAGAAATGAAAGACCCAAGGAGAAGAACAAGAATGTAACAAAATGTAGATTGAGAGGAAGCAGAGAGAGATGCAGACAGGGCGACAGGGAGAGAGTCAAAGACGGCTGCAGGGAGAGAGTTGAAGAGGGCGACGGTGAACATGGAAGGATGAACGAAAAGTGAAGGATCTGATACGCGTTTTTGGAGAGGTGGAACGCGATAGTGAACACAGATGGACGGACGATGAACACGACAAAAGTGAGGGATCTTTAGAGAGGTGGAACTTGACGTTTTCAAAAGGGGGAGAGACATGTCTACGACTTTGAAGGAATTAACCCAATATTTTCTTTTATATATACATATATATATATATTAATAACACTTTATGTTTTTAAAACGACAAGAAAAATGATCTTACTTGACGTTTAAAAAAAATTAAGAAATTTCGAAAATGACTCCCCTCCGCTTTTTTATAAATATTCTTGACGTTTTGAAAAAGTACATATTACTTGACTTTTAAAAAACGTCAAGAATGTCGAATTTATAAACATTCTTGACGTCTTAAAAACGTCAAGAATTTAATAGATATTCCTTGATGTTTAGAAATACATATTACATCTGAAAAATTGGTCTACCTCTGTCTTTTCATAAAAAATTTTACGTTTTATCTTTGAAATCACCCATTTCTTGATGTATTTTTTCAAAAAAAAAAGTCAAGAAAGGAAAACAACAACCGTCAAGAAATGCCCTTTTTGTAGTAGTGAAAAAACAACACCAACACAAAACAAGCACTTTTAGCAAGACTCACATGAATTATTTATTCTCCTTCCCTTCCTAAGTTGACTAAGTAGTAAAACAATATCTAATCAATTTACCTATAAACACAGAAATTTGTGATAGGGATGGAGATTTAGGAAGTATTTTTACCTAAAAAAAGCACCCACATTTACTAGATATTTTCTTATAAAAAACTATCACAACAAAACATGTCAAGAATAAGTCAGAATGGAAATATTGATGAAAATAGACATGTGAAAAATAATATCACAGATAGATTATATGATATAACGTTTATCTCTATTGGGTCAAGGATAGTAGCAACATTTCCATAACTCCTTATACCCATTCCATTCTAGCAGAACAGATGAATTTGAAATTTCCCAAATTTGAGAAGATGATATTTAATATTACTTGTCATCTCGATGAGAAATTAAAACAATTGGAAGTTAGAATACAAAATGCTAAGACATTGATAAATTTATAGATTGCATAAAAAGCGGGATATAAAACACAAACTAGCATCTTTTAAAGAGACATGAACCACCCAGTAGACTGCACAAAAAGAAGAAAAGAAGAGAACCAACAATATACAACCTAGAAACTAGCACAAACGCCTTGAATGAGATAAGCATGGGCTAAACATAAAGCAGACTGAGAAACATCAACTTTTTCAAACAAGAGAAATAAATATGTAACAAGAAATTGTGGAACATAACAGAAACCATGGAATTCGAACAAATAGGATAATGTAAAAGCTATTAGAAAAGGTAACAAGACATGTACTATCTACTACTTCATACCTCAAAGTTTTCCAAATTGCCAGATTTTCGGGAAGACATGTACTATCTACTACTATCAACCAGTTTTTCTTTTTTCTGAAGCTAGACCCTAGCTCCCAGTCCCCCCTCCAAAAGCATTTTGAATTCAATATCAAAATCATGTAAATACATTGCACGGTCGCTCCTTCATTGCTCGGGTTGTTTTTAATGGTATATAATTGAAGGTGAAGCGATCCTGGGAGGAGGTGAAGGGAATTTTGATTTATACAAATTATGCTTGAAACTTGGAACAGAGCAATAAAATTGAAGTGAAAAGCAACCTTTCATTGCTATAAATACATTGAAAAATGTATGAAGCTTCAGCCTTCAACTGCAAGAATCAATGGCAAAAAAGTCAAATCTCAAAGTTGAAGATGAAAGGATTGGTGGTAAAAGTTCGAGAGAGCCTCAACAAATGTCACTGAGATTGTGGAATCACTTTCTAGGTGATTCATGCTAATTAATATGTGTTGGAATTAGTATGGCCCAAATACTAATGGTAAGTATTGATTCAGCGATTAGTGTGTAATTGTTAGTTTATGTTTGATTAATAGATGAAGAGCTGACTCTTCTAAAGAATGTTTAAAAAGTACACATTCGACATTCTGAAAATGAAATCCATAATTTTAGCAGCTGCATCTATGTCACAGAGTTACATAATTTTTACTAGAACTTTTGGATGGGAAATTCCAAGACCTGGAGACAATATCTTACTCCCATTTCCCAATTACTTAGGTCATTCATTACAAAAGAACAAGCAAAATCTTTGACTTCATCATGTTGGAGCTTAAAACTCGAGGACACAATTGTACAACCTATAAGCACTTAGAAACCAACCTACAATAATCAGGAATCAACGAATTGCAGAGGAAAAAGAAAATAGCAAAGATTCAGCTTCAAATTAAGAAGTAGAAACAAGCATACAAGTAATAAAAGGTCAGCCGTGCGCAAATGCAAGATGGAGGGTTGGAGACTGCGACCTTTTGAAGATGAAGGCTTAGAGATTGCATGCTTAAAGATGAAGACTCTACGTGGGTTGTTTAAAAAATATCTTGATTAGTGAGATTGTTTGATTGATTAGGCTCTAACGTCAATTTTTATTAAAGTGTAATTATATATTCTTTTAGTTGTAGAAAGTAGCTGACATGCTAAATATTTAGGGGTATGATGGAGTACTTTTGCCAATTTCTGTTTATTTTATTTTTAATTCTTTTTTGCCAATTTTGCAATGTAAAATTAGGTTTGTCATTTTTCCAAATAGAAACTTTAAAATTCCATTCTTCTAGTTGACTATTTTTTAAAAAATTTAAATTAGATAATACTGGTTGACAAGAATTTCTTTAAAGAATTTTTTTTTCCATATAATTTATGTGGTTGACACAATTGAACATCTATAATTATAATTTAAAGTTATAGTACAAACTTTGTCAACTGAGTTATATGCTCATTTTGTGAAATTAAACTCCAAAATTATCATCTTCTCATTAATTTTAAGTTTTCACAGCCTCTCCAATTTTTCAAATATCATACATCTCTTATTTACACCATAATTCTCTTACCTTTTCTATTTTCTATCCCTTTTTTAAGCAAGCTAAGTTACCTTCCTTTTCACATACATCTTCATACCTCCTTTTCAACTAAACCATTTTCTACTTTAAACCTACAAATAACCTCAATTACAAAATGGTTTGGCTAGAAAAACTAGAAAGCAAACCAAGTTATAATTAGCACAAAAAATATCCCTCAAAATCATGAACAAGAAGTTTCTTATCACATTTAGTTACTAATTTGAGTATTATTTTGATGTTATATGGTAGTGGAAAGTGCACCATTGTCTACAAAAGGAAGTTATATTCATATGCTTACAATGATCCAGAAGATTACTGTGGTATGAATTCAGTTTGTTAATGAAAATTTGGGCTGTGCATTCGCAAAGCAAAGAGCCTACCACTACCCTTCAGCTTCTAATAATATCAAAAGATGTGTGATAAAAACTGGGAGAAAATGAGGATTAATTAGGAAGTTGTCTAATGAATTAATCAATTAAAAACACTATTTAGTACATCTTCATGCTATTGAATGATGATATATATAATATATTTCACACAAGCTAGTTGTCATAGCAACCTTCTATTTTGTATTTTTGGATGTAAAAGTTAATATATGAATCGATGAGACTATGATACAATTGGATATTTCTCTTATAATGTTGTAGATTACACTTATTTACGCGCATTCAAGATCATGAGGAATGAAGTATGTGTGACTTTTTAGATAAGAACCGAGAGAGAGGCAAGAGAGAGTAGCAAGAGACTAAGAGTAAATTAAATCTTATTTCAAATATTGAGATGTCTGAGACATAATAATGAGGCCAGTGTACTTCAGGATCCCTCTCTAGAGCCTTTCTAAAAGTACAATTGCGAGTAATGAAAAAGTCAAACTAAACAAAAAATAATTATTCATCGGTTTTATTATGGAGACATTGACCTTTATGACCATGGATGAACAAAGTCCAATTTATTTGTAGACCCATTAAGCAAATAAAATCCATCATCTTTAGCTTCCCAAACACAACCTGAATTAGAGCAATGAGTTTCAAGCCATGTATGACCTGTTTCCTCTTGCCAAAAAACTTCAAATGAAGCATGCTTTAGTGCGCCGGCAAAGGTGCACCAATACAACGTTGTTCCAAAAAGATCCATCTCGAATTGCCAATCGAATGACTGTCCAATGTCGAGAAGTCTCTGACCTAAAATCAGTGGCAAATTCAAAATTTTATGTTACACGTAATATTCATGTACACAATTTTAATTAACAAAATTAATAGAGAGGTACATATCTACACACTTCCTACCAATGTTTTAGTCCATGTTTTAAAATATCAAGTCAAGTTTAAAAGCTAAAAAAGAAAATAGTATTTAAAAATTTGTTAATTTTGTTTTCAGTGAATTTGACTAAGAATATAATTGCTATAATTTTGAAAGATGAAAACAATAGCAAGAAATTGAAAGAAAATGAATGGTTGCTAAAACGGGTTAAAATAAAACAATACTTTCAATAACTAAATTAAGATTTAAACCAAAAACGTCAAATTTAAAGAAAAAATACTCACAGAAATAAACACAACTAGTAAATAATTTATCTATAAGCTATAAAAAACTGCAAAAAATGAACGAAGTAATAATTTTGTAAATTGTTACCTAAATCATTGTCTTTAGACTTGCAATGAACTACCAAAGCAGTAGTTGGTTGAGAGTTCTTAATGGTCACATGCCATGATGTCAATGGAGCTATTCTTTTGGAGGCTGCATAACAATTGTCAATGTTAAAAGATAATGCAAAAATTACGAACATAAAAAGCACAGCCTTCATTTTTTTAAAAAAATTGCCTTAGAATTTCGTGAGTGATTCATTTGACCCTTTAGGATATGAACCATTTATATATAATCAAAATCAATTTTGTATATAGAAAGATCTAACCACATATAGCATTTTTAATTTTAATTAATACGTTTTGAAAACGATGGGTAATTAATTCATGGATATTATTAAATAGGGTATGTTTTTTCCTTCTGCATACTATGTTCATTTCCTTAATTATATACATATTTGAGGAAATTTTCCTTTATTCAGTAAGATACTTGTGTTGATACGTTTCAATCTTATTTTATATATGGCATGTTTGAAAGTACTTTTGGTATAAATTAATTTTATGGGATAAAAATTGTCCTTAAAAGTGAAATCTGAAGCATTAAATTGATTTTGCTTAATTAATTACATATTTTGGTGTAATTCTAAAAAGGACAAAAGCAATTTATTAATCGTTTAAAACGGCCATCTCCATATATATAATTAGTTAAATAGGTGCTAGGGTTAATTCTATGGAGTTCGAACATTCTAGGTAATAGGCATTGGTATAAACTTCTACATAATCGATCTATCAATAATATTGATATAAACTAATTGAAGTGTATCAATATTTATCAGTGTCTACCATTGATAGAGTTTGAAATTCTGTTATGTTTTGTAAATATTTTAGGTAGTTTGTCATTTACGATGGTTTTTTTATAAATTTTTTAACTAACTATTCTTTTAATTAATCAATAAACATTATCACTAAAGAAAAGTGAATAATATTTGGTGAAAAATCAAGGTCAAAGGTGTAAATCTTGGAATCTAGGAAACAAAACTTAAATGTCAAAGATAAAATTATAACAAATTGAAATTTAGGAACTAAATTGAAGGGAATTACAATCTAACATTTTAAAACTTAGGGAATAATTAGAAACTAGATACAAAGAATGGTAAAAACCATAATTAAGACATAAACAAACCTATATTTCAAAAAAAAAAAAGACGAAATCATCGTTAAATCGTGATGATTATTGTCTAATAATTTATTGAATATTATGTTGATAGTACTAGCATTAACATGTATGGTGTAACGATCTAACTTTTTATATCAATCGAGATCATTACTTATAAGATAAATAACAATTTTGACATTGTCTTAAAATGGGAGAAAACTAGATCTTTATCATAATAACTTTCAAACAACTGTTCATAAAACAAAATTTTACAAAATCCGTGAAAGACCATGAAAACATACAACAACTAAGCAACTAGTTTTACAAAATTTAAATATAATAAAAATAAATAATAAATAATTAAAATAAAATGTTTAAAATCACAAATACTAAAAAAATGAATAATGAAAAAGCAGAAGTAAAATTAAGTCTCTGTATGGAGTGTCATGGGCCCTTCATAGCTTTCCATTTTCTCTACCTTTGCATGTAAATCTCTTCTTCTAATTTACCATTTAAGACAATTGTCTTAATGTCCATTTGGTGAATTTCTAACTTAAGAATAGAAACAATGGCAATAAACACTCTAAAGGTGGTTATTCTAGCAATAGAGCTTTGGTTTGGCTATTGGAAGCATATCCCTCTTTCACGGTTTTCACGATGTTTGTCTTCAATTCTAATTCATCACAAGAAAAATTATCAAGTTTTTGTTTTGAGACTCCCTAAAAATGTAACGACCCAACACTCTTCAAGCTAAGCTAAGATCATTACTTTGAAATAAATAATACTTTCCAATGATTTTAAAACATAGCAAAATTTACTTCTTTATTAAATAAATGCAAAACAAATGTTTCTCAAGCAAAGTTTGGTACATCGGTAAAATATTAGAAAATGTAAACCTAGTTTAGACCCTGTCTAATTTTAAAGAAATAAACATAAAGTATTCATTAAGTTCAAAATAAAACTCCAAACAATTGCATCATGTAAAAACACGTAAAGAGCGAAAGCAAAAGAGAGTCCCTATATAGCAGGTCACGAGCCCTTCTTATCGCTCTCCAGTTTGTCATTTCCTTTACCTCTGCCTAAAAAATTAATTGTAAAAGAGTACCACCATATGTATTTTTTAGACTTGTACCATCAATAGACAGAACACGACGCCAATGCTGTCAACTAGAAATTGAAGCATATAATGCCATAAAGAAATAGAGGAATCTACCTTCACCATCAACCTTGTATTCAATAATAGAACCTATGGACATGAAAAATGAATATATTGATTCAACAAATAATGTCTAATACGTGACATCATAGATATATATATACGTGACATCATAGGTATATATTATGAACATATATACATGGGTTGTTCAAATTCAACATGTCGTAAATGCTGGTAACATCTTGTACGAGTCCTCAAGAGATCCTCTAACTTCTTCAATGCAGCTTCGCATGCACGCCAAGCTTTTTGGTAATTAGTGTTCAAACCATGCTCACAATGAATATAATGTACTATATCTTTAGAAGTGCTCAACTCCGACCCAAATATACTTATTTTCTTCTTTATTAGGTCCTTGATAACAGAAAAAGTAGCTTGTCAATGATCTATTAAATAAACATCTAAAGAGTATATGTATGTTCACCATCAAACCTAGTAACAACCCATAAAGATAAGTCACTATGGAAACAACATGAAGCACGTACTGACTATAAACATTTTTTAAATATGCACTGCAAAATCAAAACTTACTTGTTTGATTTAATAGTACGGTATTGAAAATTGTCTCTAATGGCAATGACTTGCAAGGATTTTTTAACAAAGCTTTCGTTGAAAAAAAGTGATGGTTTTTTATTTCAAAAGTGGAAGAAATATTTGACATATCAATATTTTAAAGAAAAAACAGCTCTCATCTGCCTAAATGTTTGTTGGCAATGAATTGGAAGGTCTAGAATCCAAAATAGTAGCGTAGCGGCCAATAAAATGAACAATGAGAGCAATGTGTTGGTTCACATTTGATATTATTATGTGGTAACACCAGCAGATTTAGTATAATTAAGCCCAGGGGACTTGAGTCCCCTTAACTTTATCGTCTTACATAATATATGTAAATAAATATATTTAATTTCAGATTTTTCTTTTTTTTCCAACAACCTTTCGATTTTCATCCAAGAAATAATAATTATCCCCTCTTCTCCACCTAAATTAAAGCTACTAGACTATTCAACTTCATTCAAATTAAAACTACTAGCTATTCAACTTCATTCATTTTATTATTTTTTTTATTTTTTTATTTTTATAAAACTTCAATTTAATTTTTTTTAGCTTTTTAATTTTTTCAACTTCCAAGTTTTTAATTTAGCTATTCAACTTCATTTATTTTATTTTTTTATTTTTATAAAACTTCAACTTAATTTATTTTAGCTTTTTAATTTTTTCAACTTTTTTTTTCTTCTTCAACATCTTTTCATAGATTGTGATGTAAGTTTTTATTTATTTATTTTTCTTTTTCTTTTTAAGTTTGTTATTCTATTTATATGCATTCGTATTAATATTTCCTTATTTTTTGTTTTAGTTTTTAAATTTTATTTTTCAACTTCTTCTTGGCTTATTCTTCAACTTTATCTTTTAATTTATGAGGTAAGTTTTGTAATTTATTTATATGCATTTGGTCTTCATATTTCAAATCATTCTTATTTTTTGTATTAGTTCATTTGTTTTATACATATTTTATTAATTCTTGAAATAATTTATGGATCTTAAGTAAACTTGTTGGGTTATTTATTAATTTTTAAAACCACTCACTTATAAATTATTTTGACTAAACTATAAAGCCTCGTTTCAATAAATTTTTTAGATCTGCCACTATGTGGTAAACTCATTTTACATCGTTAGCATTGGTAATAGGCTAAGTCTTTTTTCAGACATTCTATAGAAACTAAGCAAAGATATATATCCAAATTATCCATATTAACAAAACTATCTAACTTGGATATAAGACTAATGTGTAACTCTCGAAAAGACATCTATTCATAAACTAAAATTTCTGATATATTGTAACTAATATACTTGTCTGAATCATTGAAAAAACCATCATCATATATTGTAATGTTGGTCATATCTGATAAAATATATATATGAAAAAAATATAAACTCATCGAAAAATATTGATGTATATTATGATAAAATATAGATGAGAAAAATATAAACTCACAGGAAAATATGAAGAAGATGAACAAAGGAATACAAGATTTTATCGGAAGAAGAAAAAACAGACGAAGAGAGAGATTGGATGAAATATTCTAGATAATATATTTCTATGGAGATGAACGGTTGTTGAGCAAGAAATTTTGACCAATTAAATTATGCCACATCATCACAGTAAATATGGTCCAATAAACAAATAGGCTCAAGCCCAAGTCCAAGAAGCGGATGGGCTCAAGTCCAAGCCCAACTCGCAAATGGGCTCAAGTCCAAGCCTAATAAGCAAATGGATTCAAGTCCAAGCCCACCAAGCAAATGAGTCCAAGCTCACCTAAAGCCCATAAAATTTCTCTATAAATAGAAACCCTTGCCATTCATTTTTGGGGGTCTTTTGGTTGAATGAAGAATTGAAGCTTTGAAGCTTTGAAGAATTAAAGATTCAAACTTCTACAACTTCTACAAGCTCTCTAGACGTGCAAGTTCGTATCAACCTCGAGATCAACATCTTCTGAAAGATTGAAGATTGAAGACTTGGAAGATTAAACCTTCCTTGGATTCCAGAAGATCGAAGTTCAAATCGACTTTCAACTACAACATCCTAAAGACCGAAGACCAAGAAGTTCTAAAATTTTTATCTTGTATTCAAGAGAAAGCATCAAATGAGTAAATATTAGAGATTGTATCCACTATATCAATCAATATACAAAGTTCAATTCCACGAAATACATTTCTTTGAAATCTCGTGTGAACAACGACATAAAGAAATACAGTCTAAATATTTTGCTAGTTTGTTATATTTTAAAAAAAAAACTCCTAAATAAATATATCCATTTTCATATACATCTATTACTTTAAATTAATGATAAAGGTCAAATTTATCTATAAAATTAATCATATCAATAAAAATAATTGAGAATTCAATACATAGGTACATTAAGTGATTCCTCCAAAGTTTTGTAATAATAATGGAAAGAAAGAAGAGAGGGATGGGGCGTGGGCCCAGAATGAGGGAAGTTTAGACCATTTGGGTAGGAAGAGAGAAGCATAAGAATGAGCGCTGTACAGCGTTGACCAAAGATTAGGTCGCCCGCCAACGCCATACAAAATTACAAATATCATAAACATACGTACGCCCCATTTACAAATTACAATTATTTTGATTTTGCATTCAGAAACTGGAAACCAACTAAAGGCGTGTGTCTTGCACGGTGTCGTTTCATCTCTCTTCTCTTCTGCTTTCCTCTGTTTTCGTTTGTAAAATTAAAATTAAATCAAATCAAAGCATCTTCTCTTTCCTTCCTTCCTCCTTTTACTCTGTCTCTGCCTTCACCTACCCTCTTCTCCACAATTCCTTCTTCAATCATCTCCTCTTCCCCCCTTCTCTTTCTCTCTCTCCGATCTCAATCCTTCAGGTACGATCTTGCATTTTCTCTCCGATTTCACTTTTTCCGCTACATTTCTAATTTCTGCCTTTTATTTTCGTTTCTATGTTTCCTGTTGTAAATTTTATCTTTTTTTCTCTGCGATCTGACTTGCTTGCTTCACGTACATGCGTTTTTTTTACGAGATTAATACGTTTTAATTGTTCTGGATTTAATGTTTTGGTTTTGGTATTTTCTCATCTCTTACCCAAGGATTTAGCTCTGAGTTGATTGTTTTTTTTTTTTTTTTTTTTTTTTTTGGAATTGTTTTAGATATATCATGAAATTTAATTGATGATCGTTTTTTCATTTCATCAGAATTGATCAAGTTGAAAGTTGACTTTTTAAACAACTGGGTTTTTGTCGTCTTTTCTTGTAAATTTGAGTTTTATTCTGTTACTTGTGTCTATAATTACTTGCTGCTTCTCCTGATCGTTGGAGTGCTTAAAGTAAGTTGGGCCTCTAGACGAAATAGGCTAAATTCTTTGGTTGACTTTTCTGGGTTTTGGAGCTTTTAATTAAAACCTTCATTTTATTGAAGGTACAAATGGATAATTTCCTTGGAGGTTTTACAGAGGACTCTACAACCTTTAATCAGGATATTCAAAGATGTCCATTCTTAAGGAATATTAATGAGCCGACAAATTTCTCATTTTCCTCGTCCATGGCTTTCCCAATACCTGTAAGTTTCTTCTTTCTATGAATGTATAATTTAATGCACTTGTTTTGTCAAAGATAACAAACGAAAATATTAATCTACCCTCTAACAGTTTGTTTTACAAAATACAACATTGGTCAAGGTTCAACTATGGAAAACACATGGAAAATCAGATATGTATCAATGTTTCCATAATTATTATTACCATATTTCAACGTAATAGGAATAAAATTCTTCATGTTTATTTTTATAGTTATTTATAATACTACATAGATATAATTAGGTAGATATTAATTAATTTTACAAAACTTGATACATGTAAATGTTAGTTTTACTTTATACTAATTATCTCTTATAATTTAGCTTAGTTATTCTGGTGTACGTGATAGGCTGCCTCAATTTCTGGCTAGTCTGACTTAATAGATGAATTATTGGGATGTTTTTGTTTAGTTTTCCTCTTATTGCATACTTTACTTTTACCATTTAGCTCTAGAGTTCAGGTTTTATATTTGCTTTTCACCTTACAATCTTCAATATAGGTGGTTGTTATGTCTTCCATGGAATTCTTGTAATTTAGTCTTCCATATAATTCTCATGTTTTTCTGAATTTTAGTTAATCTGATAGCTGTTCCTACTCTCTTGATTAGGTACGTGGAGCTAAAGGGCCAATTTTTGAAGATGGTCCCAATTTTGATATGGCATTTAGGCTTTTCCATGGACGAGATGGAGTTGTTCCACTCTCTGGAAGATCCATGCATCCAGGGAGTGTAGAACTCAAACCAGCCCCATCACAGTTCAATCCTTTAGCAGCGAAGGCAGCCACTATTAGCCTCTCATCCTTCGGACCTGGTGGCCCCTTCAGTTTTGGTTCATTTTCAGAGAAGTGGAAAAATCAGAAGAAGAAATTCGAGTCATCAAAGAAAGAGTCTTCTTCCCAGGTGATCAATTGTTAATCATCTATGGGTTATTACCATTGAGTACTTTAGCTGTGAGATGAAGAATGATGAAATTTTTATGCTGAGATTCCCGTTATCTGAATTGTTGAAAATTTAGGATGAATGCAATCCGTCCTTATCATTATGTTCATTTTCAGGGTGGAAATTCACAGCATGAAGCAGTGGGCAATGAGTGGCTGCAAATGGGTAACTGCCCAATTGCAAAGTCATACCGTGCTGTTAGCAGTGTTATACCGCTTGTTGCAAAAGCTCTTCAGCCCCCACCAGGCATGAAGTTTAGATGCCCACCAGCAGTAGTTGCAGCAAGAGCAGCTTTAGCAAAGACTGCATTTGCAAAGAATCTCCGTCCCCAACCGTTGCCAGCAAAAGTCCTCGCAATCGGTCTTCTTGGCATGGCAGCAAATGTACCTCTAGGAATATGGAGAGAACATACCGAAAAATTCTCACCCTCTTGGTTTGCTGCCGTTCATGCAGCTGTTCCATTTATAGCTATGCTAAGGAAATCTATCTTAATGCCTAAATCAGCCATGGCATTTACCATTGCAGCGTCAGTTTTAGGGCAGGTTATCGGCTCAAGGGCAGAGCGACTTCGACTCAAGGCAGTGGCTTCGAAAAAACTAACCCTACAAGATTCCCTCACGGAAGCTACCCTTTTGCCGGTGGTTAACATGAAGAATGGTCATTGTGGCGACATAGAAAGCTGGAATCCAGTTACCACTCTTCAAGTAGCAGGTCCAGCTTCACCAAATAAGGTGCCGTGCTGATCTCTTCTTAATCATTTATTACGAGTGTTTTGCTCTGTATCCTAATGAGTGTAATTCTTCGATTATACACCAGTTTGTTCATTTGTTTGGAAGCGTTTTGACAATTCAAAATATAAAATGATGAAATAAAAAGTCTCTCCGTGTGTGTGAACTAAGTCTTGGTGGGGCATTTGTGATAAATTAAATTCAATATAGTCGGCTAAAGCACTCGTTGTTTTAGTTGACCCAAGAAAATTGGAAGTGTTTTTCCTTCAACCTTCCAATAGTAGATGCAGAAACTGCACGGCAAATAGGCCATAATTACTGTATTGTATCCCTAATCACTTAATCTTTATTTTATCATGCCAGACCTAAGTCTTAGTAAATATTAGTAAGGTCATTAGAAAGGGCTTAGACAGTAAGTTTGTTAAGGCTTTTAGTTATAAATAGTGAGTGGATTAAGTGGAAGGGAGTGGAAAATTTTGTGAGATTTCATTTAAGAATTAGGAAGACAGTAGCCTTTTTGAAAGGTTATGGTGTATTATAGTTTCTTCATTGGTATTACAATATAAATCTATCTTTTAGAGTTCTTGGAGAAGTTGAAAGTTTTGACGAGTGGCAACCTCCAAGAGAATTCTCATGTTGCTCAAAAATCCGTTGCTATCTTCTTTGCAATGAAAGGTGCCAGCGCAAGCACATTGTTCCCACAAATGAGCAGCTTTAACCTGTTTGCACCTACCACAAACCAAATCCTGCACGTGATAAGCACGCTCTCTTTGCATAACAATTTGAATAAGAGCATTCTCAATTAATTCTTGGTTGTATGGTTGTCCACATTCTGCCACACCACAACGCCATCCTTCTGCTTTTAAACCTCAGTCTCGGCACAAGTCCAAATCTCGACAGTCGTTGCAATTGCTGTCCTCACAATCAAAAGAAAATGGGTAAGAACTTTGGCAATTTGGTTTTTGTATCTATCGAAAAATGCCGCTTACACTTTGGGATTTATCAATTTAAACTCTAAAATTTATTTTTATGTGAATTGACAATTATATTTTATTTGGATAAGCATTATGTGAAACTACTAATTTTATGGTCATGGGTTGGTTTTCAAAGGTAATTTTAATAAAGAGTTCATTTCTAAAAATTTTAGAGTTTATTTGATAAATGAAATGTGAAAAAGGGGTAAGTAAGTTAATAAACTTATGAAACTTTATATATATATATATATATAAATAAATAAAGTTAGATAGATTACCTGCAAATGACATTGGGTAAGATGAAAGAAGTGGAGGGATTAGAAAACTGAGCTTCTGGTGCAAACTCTTTGAGATGCATATACTTCAGTAAATTCTTCTTCATTTTCTGTAGAATAAGAAACAAGAACGTTCATCATAATTGGCACTAAATGGAATGAATGTTATTCTAAGCTACTTGGACTACAGTTTACATGCAACTCAGTAACGAAGTAAAACCATAGTTCAAGAATATGTAATGTAAATAAAAAGAATAAAAAACAAACTTACTTGAGGAGCTGTTTGGGAAAATTGTGTTGATTAGGACCCTAAGGTATTGCTCTAGGAAGTTTGAATTTAGGAAAATTTTACATAGAGACGTGTTTAATTAAAAGGTGGTAAAAAATTAAAATTTTCAAGTATAGAAAATTTGTGTTGGAATATAAGTTTAGGAAGTCTAGATTTGAGAAAATCGTGCATGTTAGAAAATATGAATTAGGCTTAAGAAGCTAATAAAACTATGGCAAGAAAATATTAATTTATTTCTCTAAATTATGTGAATTATATCGATTAAAACCCTGTCAATTTAAACTTCTAACTTTTGTAATTATCTCTTTTTACACTCTCTTAAAACTTTGTTTGAAAATGTTAAGTGAGACTAATAATTATATCAATTAAACTCCCAAAATTCTCAAAAGTAAATCAATTTATACCCTTTATTAAGATTTTTAAAAATGGTTGATACATCAATTCTTACAAATTTCTTAAAATGTAGACTAACAAACAAGTGGTTTCAAATAAAATCTTAACTGAAAATTTAAATGGTGAATTGACTCATTTATGAAAATTTAAGATTTAATTAATCAGATTACAAGCATCATATACACACAAAATATAAAAGATTATATACATTAATACACGTACGAAAATCATGTTTTAAATCGATACAATTATTAGTTAAAATTTTAATAGATAGATGGGTATAAATTTGATATTTTCTCAAATTTCAAATTAGCATTAAAGCTGAAGTAAGATGGTAATACCCAAATATCATCCCGGACATTTTGGTCAAGTTGTAAAGCAGCGCAGACGTAATGAATTTCAATGGAGCATCTTCTTTATAGAGCCTGCCGGGAGATCTTTCAACAATCTCAAACAGTTGGTTACTGAAGTAAGAACTCAACTGTGAATCAAGGTGAACATGATAAATATTCCATTAAGAATCTTAAAAAAAAGAAAAATATTGGGAAGAAAAAAGCTCATAGTTACTAGAAGCAGATGAGTGTTTTATACCTGCTCTTTGAGATATTGAGTCACACGTGATTCAAAAGATTCAACGGATACAGAACGCACGTCGCCCCGCTCCAAAGATGCTCTTCTTGCTTCAGCTTGTTTGGTTGCATATTTCCATGGAATGTATATAAATTGAGAAACGAGACTAATAAAATAATCCTACAATGACCGTGACAAAATCTAGCGAATTAATCTCAAGTCTAGACTAAGTTTGTAGACTTTACATTCTCTGGTTGTCAAGAAAATTCATAAAAATTTAAATACTAAGCAGTTGGCAACTATAGTTTGAACTATTAAACTCAAATAGTAAGGATACCTGAATTTTATCTGGTAGCTATTCGGCAATTCCCCAGTTGGAGAATATGTCAACTTGGGATTCAGCATCAGTAATTTGATTGTCTTTTGCTCGAATTCCACCATAGTTGTACTAGAATAAAAGAGTTTTAGAAAATCAGAGAGTGAAAAAAAAAAGATATAAATAGTATAACTTATGGAGATAAGATGAAGCTTAAATTACTTGACTATTATAATATATTAAAAATGAAGCAACAAAATGTCAAATGTTAAGAAAGAAATGCTCATATATTTTAAAATTTTACTTCTTCAATGACACTAGCCTAGGTTTTTTTCCCTGCTAATGGTGCTTGAAGGCATTGTAACGCAGGTAACTTAGTGCTTCCAACTTAAACCTAACTAAACTAGTTAAGGCCATAAGCTTATCCTTCCCCACTTAACTACTATTAGAGTTATTAAAAGACGAAACAATGAAATGTCAAATACCTGTACATTTTTTCAATAAAAAATTAAATGCTCGTATTTTGAGCTTTATGTCTTCAATAACACCAGCTAGCCATGGCTAATGGTGCCCAAAAGTGCCGCTACATAAGTAAGTGCTTTTCTCTAATTGATCTTTACCAACTTGAGCCTAACTCAACTAGTTAAGGTAGGAGAAGTTAGTTCAAATTTCCCAACCCATATGTTGAACTAAAAGAATATAGAATTTGAGTTTCTTCCTCTTTTTTTATTCAAGAATATGTTGTTCACAACAGAAGCAATATAAATTTCTTTACCAAAAAGATTTAAAGAAGCGACAAACAACAAGAAAGTTAGACATGAGGTCGTCAAACCTGATCCATAAATAATAGGGAGTGCCAGAACTCTACCGGTTCCAGCTCAATCCACTCAAACAGGTCCCTATTTAAATTGAAAAATAATAAGGCAACACAGAAAACTAAAAACTGTGTTGGTAACCATTTCATGTTTTTGTTTTTGGTTTTTGAAAATTAAGCCTATTTTCCTTCTCAATTCTTATAATATTTTTCATCTTTCTCAAATACAATGATTGATTTCTTGTTTAATTCTAAAAGACAAGATACAAGCTTTTAAAAGCTACTTTTTTAGTTTTCAAAATTTGGCTTCATTTATTTTAAACCTTTGGGTAAAATGTAGATAACGTTGGAAGAAATTTGAAGGTGAAAGTAGTGTCTGTAGGCTTAATTTTAAAAATAAAAACAAAAACAAAAAGTCAAATGGTTACCAAATAGAGCTTGAATAAAAATATTTTAAAAGAATGACAAAATTCCGGAGGGAGGAAAAAAGAACAACCTTGTTTGCAGTGTTTTCAGCAAGCTATCACAATATGCTTTAGCAGCAGAAAGATCAGACTTTCCCGTGTGTATGATAACTTTTGAGAAGTTTGCAAAAATAATAGTGGCACCTAATTGGCGTAATACAGCCAACAAAAGAGCAAACACCTTTTGCATTGCCTAACAACAAGTTCAAAAAAGTAGCTCAGTTTATTGGAGCATCAGCAATAGTAAATACGATCCATTCAAAAGTTTTACATTACTTTCAAATATTAGTCTTTGTACTTAAAAGACTTGTTTCCTTTGAAAACCCTACGCTAGACTCTCAATAGAATTAAATTTATTGTAACCCAATACCTTTAAGCTTTTGAATTGGTTTGTGATTTAACATGATATCCGAGCAAGAGGTCTAGTGTTTGAACTCTTTGACACAACATTTGTGTACCAAGGGAAACAGTAGAGTAGAGTATAAATCCTAGAGGTAGATGGCCACCATGAATTGAACTTATTTTTCATTTTTTATCTCAGTGTATTATTCTATTTATTCCTCTCTTGTACCTTTTGTAATTATTAAATAATAATAATAATAATAAAAAAGAAATATCGTAGTTTTTCTTCCGGAACTTGAGTTTCCATGTAATTCAATGTTTTCATTGGTTTATCACTTTCAATAGTGATAACAACCTATATATCCAAATGTCCAATTTAGCTCCTAGTCCACGTTAATCCTTCCCTCTAGATTTGGAAATCATATTCTTATTGTATCACTCCTAAGATGAAGGTTTTCTTTTTGTTGCTGTTAATTCAAATGAAAAATAACCCCAACTAGCCGTGAACTTCTATAATTTCATGAGTATAGGGATTCGACTAAAATAGAATAAGTTTTAGGTTAATGCATACCTTGTGAAGCAAGTGATGAAGAGCTGGATCGTGAAGCCTTGACTGGGGGCTGCAATGCAAAAGCAAAAATGAATGAATACAGTCAACTAGCCAAGTTTAGCATTCAGATAAAATCAAGAAGATAACAAAGCAGAAACCTGCAAATCCAACGGTACATATGCAACAAAATTTCATTAGCATACACATTTCTAGATGTAAATACATCTGCAAGACATCTTTGAATCAATTGTTTAAGAACAGAAAATGCTGGGGCATTTGATCCAGACTCATCAAAGCCACCTCCTTCCATTTCATTCACTTGCCGCTCTTCAGCAGAGCATTCACAGCCAAGTGATGGATCTGCACAGGTTGGGACAAAGATACTTAAAGACTATCAGTTAACTCAACTTTAAGGTCAAATATACCATATTGTCCCTAACCTTTAAGATATTTCTCAATTTTCGTCCTTGTTCTTTTAAAATTCTCAGGTAAGTTCTTTCAAAAGAATCTGTAAAATGTAGTTGATAGAGAATTGAAGAGTAATTAAACTTAAACCATTATTTAATGGATGTATTTGTACATGTGCCTATGCCCCTTGGAAGAAATGAGTCTTGTTATTTCATTAATGGAAGAGTTAGATTTTGTCAACAGGACAAGTTGAATTTCATTTGTTAAGTGGCATTTCCATGTTTCCAAGGATGTGACTAAAACAATGATTTAGAGATAACGCCTAGTTCAACTGGCATAATTTAGAACTATTAATCTCGAAGTTAAAGATTCGATCCTCCAAAGCCGTATGTTATAAAAATAAGTTGTATTAAGGGACCTAATTGAAAATTTTAAAAGATTAAGGGAACATTTGAAAGTTATCAAAAAGATATGGGACACTTTTTGTATATTTAACCCAAACTTTTATTATCAAAAGTATGTAGAAATACTCAACCTTTAGCTCCACAGAAATGTTTGTATATGCACCAGAGCAATTCTGGATAGTAGGTTGAACCTATTACCAAGAAACCAACGGTAAACACATCCAGCAAAATGGATAAAATATGCATATGAATGTTTTTAAAGAATAGAAGCCAAAAATAAAACTGTTCAACCTTTTTGTGAGAGTTCAACACTTAAAATAAAATAATTACTAACTATACCATACTATTATTAGAAAATAAGTATGAAGAAGAGTTAAGTACTAGTTGTAACAAACCACATCAACAAAACAAACGTCTTCAATATTATTGCTTCCTATATCGGGAACACCGTCATCTGATATCCAAAGAACCTTTTATGCCAAATTTAATATCCTCAAGTTAGGAAAAAGTTCAATCAGACCATACAAATAAAAAGAATATGCATGAGGCAAATTTTTTCAAGTACTTAATCAATCAACCAAATTCTTTAACATCACATTAACATCGGTAGAAAAAGCATATAACCAAAAAGGCAGCAAGCCCTTAAGAAGCTTGTTCTACCAAAAATTAAAGAACAAAATGGAATTATTTATAATAATAATTAAGAATAACAAGCAATCAAACAAACATACCTGTTGTTGATCATGTAATGCCCTTGAAAAGAAAATATCTGCTGTAAAAATTTTCCAATCAACTTCAATATTTCCCAGTGGTACCTGCCAAATATGATTCAAAATTAAGATTCGTATCAACTCCTACAAATAAAAAAACTGACAGAGAAAGAAAAGAAAAGAAAAGAAAAGACGATGGGCATATCTTGCAATAGAGATTCTATTATTCAACCATTTGGATGAAACAGCACAGTGTCGCATTCCAACCTCAGCAGCTTTTTGTTGCCAAACAAGAAACTGCAACACATACATTAATACAAAACAATTCATCTTACTCATATTAAGTAACTAATCTACAAAATCAAACACTTTAAGCTAGAGTTCATATGCTTGTGCATACTATTCTTGCTAATTTCAATAGAGAGAGGCTCAAGCATGACATGGCAAATAAGGCCTACCACAGACTCTAACCATAATCCAGAATAAAAAGATATTATGGATATTTCATATCATATCTCCAACTCTTATAACTCTTTTCTCTGGCAAAATATCAATAATTCTGAAAGTTCCACAGTCAAGGATTCCAACACGCAATGGCTATCCCGTGGGATCTTTAGAGAGAGAGGAATAATAGTCTTTAGGACTTTGGCTAGTGATGTGTGGTCTCTTTATTAGATTATATGTTTCTCTCTAGCCTTTGGGATGAAACTTTTTTGTTATTACCCTCTAGGTCATATTTTACTCGACTGGGCCCATTTTTGAAGTTTGACTCCCTACCGTGGGTTTTTCCCTTTTTTCTGTATGTTCTTGTACTTTTTTTTCATTGTTTTCTCAATGAAAGTTCAGTTATTCAAGGTTGCAACTTCAATTTCTGTATGTAGCTCTATGACATGGTGCAAATCTACATTTTTGTATGACTCTTGCAGTTGCAACCTTACTTATCTTTTGACAAATTGAAGTACTCTTTTGTAACTCCTGGGCTTATGCCCTCTTTTTAAAAATTTCATACATCAATGAAATTTGTTTCTTATAAAGAAAATAAAGGAACTTATAAGTAGAAGTAATGTTTATAAACTTAATTTTTTAAAACAGAAAATCAGTAACCAAATTGTTATCTGACGGAGATAGTTTCACAGGTCCCTTACAGGAGTGAAAGTAAGCAACCATCCAAGCCTCTTGTCGCCTTCAGAGAAAAGATTGAATCCAAACTTTCATTCAACCTCCTCCTCAATTGACTGGATTATCCTTTTCTTCTTCCACTTATAGTTGACTGTGAAGTCTCGCCTTCGGTTTACACTACTCATCGGATTGGTCATCCTCTGAAAGAAAAAACAATAGTTTACCAAAATTAAATTATATTTTTATATTAGGTAAAAAAGTACTAATTAATCAAAATTTGGAATTCAAACTTCTAACTTTTGATATGGATGATATATATTTTAATTATGCCCAAATTTGACTCGTTGAATTCAAACTTCTAATGCTTTAGTTGATAGATGGTAAAATATAATGAGCTAAGCTATGCTCGGATCATGGAAAAGATATCGGCACCCTGCAACAATTACCATAGTTTAAATTTTATATATAATTCATTAAATTAATAGAAGTTTTATGTCAGCAACAAATTTTGAAATCTTCAATTTACAACAGATATATATTTAACTAATAAAGCAGCTATTTAAACCTAACTTTTAAAAAAGTATATCTCCAAGAAATCTTGAACAAAGTGGAGAAACCTTACCCACCACTAACCAAAAAGAGGTAAAAAAAACGGTGAGAGAGTGGAAGGAAGCGGAACGTACTAAAATAGAAGAAACCCTGGAGAAGTTAAGAAGCCATTGAAACAAGAATTGAGGAAGTCGAAGGATTCTGAAGCAAATGACAAAGAGGAGAAGCCCTGCGAAGAAGAAGAAGAAGAAACGAAGAGCGGAGAGTGGGGAGAAGAAAATGAAGGGAAGAATGAAGAAGAAAAAAAGTTTATATGTGAGTGTTTTGCATGGAAAGTTTCTTTTTCAAGGCCATAGATATTGGATTATAACTTTTTAAGATCCCAATAAATATTGCTTCTTTTTATTTTTATGTAAATATCGTGTACTATACTACTATAGGCCAGTAGGATCCAAACATTGGTAGTCAATAGTTATAAATTAAAGGCTTATTTTGTTTATTTTATTTACTAAAATATGTTCAAAATTGTCTTAAGCTTTTGATAAAAGATCAGGGTAATATTCTCAAATCGATTTTTTAAATATTTATAGGGGCTCTTACAAAAAATAACAAAAGAGAAAAAGAATTATGATATGAAAGTGAAAACTTAAAAACATCTATGAAATGATGTCTTTCTCAAAAAAAAAAAGTAATAATTTTCTTTTCATGAGTTAAAAACCTTGCATTGATAGTACGTCGTAATTATAAGAAAAATTAGATAAAAGGTCAATATCTACATGTAAAAAATCAAAATTATTAATGAAATATATGAAAAGTGAGAGAAATTTTTTCAACCGAGTTCTATATGTTGTTGGATAAAGCGATTAGATATAAACAAAAAATAAAAAGATCAGACAAAAAAACTCATGTTTCAAGCGGCTATATAAAGCATATAATGAAACAGAAAAAAGAAGAAAAAAACAAACCTAAAAACTAAAAAGAATTCGATCAAATTTCGAAATTATTAGAGATAATTAAATAATTTACTATCCATAAGAATTTCTCTATACATAGGAATTTTAAAAATCTATTAATTTTTTTAAGGAAATTTGTTCCCCCAAGAAACTATTATATATATATTTTTTAATTTTTGTTCATTACTTGAATATTTAAAAATCTATTTTTCTTTTGAAAAAATTGTTCCTTTTAGTTATCAAACTACATAATGTATATTTTGTTTACTAGGTCAATATATCAAAATCTATTAATTGCTTTTAATTTCATTTTTATTTTTCAATTTTACATGTGAAACTAAATAATTGAGATTTTATTTTTCAATTTTACGTGTAAAACTAAATAATAGAGAATATATAAGTAGAGATTTTCTTATAGTTTTCTTCCAAAGTTTATTTGATGATTTAATTGGTATAGATTTTTCTTTTCAAATTTATATTTAACGTGAAAGCCAAAATAAAATTTTAAAGTTTTTTTAAACAATATATAGTTTTTTAATAAAATTATTTTATGATTTAAATATAAAATTACAACGAAGTACTAGTTTGATACTACATCCCTTGCCGGTGTTAGTTTGATACTAAAGCTGAATTAAATATAAAAGTTTAACAATATAACTCTAATATATAGTGAAAAATTAAAATAAATTTAAAATATTTATAAAAAAAAACAATATTTAAAAAAATTAAATGACAAATCTTTTGAAGACAATAATAATCAATATTTTAAAAGCAAACAAAAATTTAATCTTTATAATAAAAATAAAGTTATCTATCCAGGTATCAAACCACAACAATTTTTTTTTAAAAAAATATTTGTATTAGTTAAATACGGTATTACATTTAAATAAAACAAATATTTAAATACATTTTAGAATAGTATATAATTATTTACTAGGAGGAACAGAAAAACAGTGAGAGTAAAAAAAGGAAAGAAATGTGTGAATAATTACCTAATTGAAATATGACTTGCAATAATATAGAATATTAAGAGATTTTTTTATGATAAGATTTAGGAGACTCACATATAGATAATAAAACTATTGATTTATCAATATATATATTTATTATAAATAATACTCTATATATAAAAGCTCCTGTATGAGATTTTTTTCTCTCCCTATTTTACTCTTTCTTTATAACTATTTTTAAAATTAATTTGATGAATAGTTTTGTCATTTATTAAATTAATATTTCTAATTAATAAAAATAATTTTTTTTATTAATAATTATCATTAAATGTAGAATATGAAATGTCTTTATTTATTTATTAAAAAAATCACTATAGGATTTGTGACTTTACCTTTAATTATAATTACATTGGTTTCAAAACTTTTGGAATTTTAGATGTTTTGCAATTACATTTTTGTTACTATAAAATGAGTCTTCTTCACTATATTTTCTAAAACTTGTATTCTTTTGGTTTTGAGATTTAGTAGTTTAAGGATGAAATTTTATTAATTTTGATTTGAAGAGGTAAGGTTACGGATGGAGTTTTAGTGGCTTTATGGCAAAATTTATGTTTGAAAATGGGGATGTTGGGGTTTGCACACTGTCAGCTCAAAGATAAAGGAACAAATTTGTGAAGAAAATGAAGATGAGTTTGTGAAGAACGATTGTATATTGAGCTTGAAGATGAAAGATGGAGGGTTAGAGATTGGGAGCTTGAAGATAGAAGATGGAGGCTTGGAGATCACATGCGTGAAGATGAAGGGTCAGTGTAGGTTGTTAATGTTTTTATGATATTTTCATTATTGACTTGATTCTTTTTTTGTACTAAAAAAGGTAACTGCAAATATGTCTTTTATGTTTTTCATTTTCTTTTAATTGATATAATAATCTTCTTGCTACAATAATAATAAATAATGTGAAGTAGTCTTTTATTTTATTATGTATTTTAAAATCAAAGTAACCTACTTTTAAATAAAAATATTTGTTATAATTTAAGAAATTTTATATTAATTACAACCTCTCTTTTCTTAAATATTTTGTTTTACATAACTCATTAAACTTGAATATTTTTGCTTTCAAATACAAAAATCTTAGCATTCTCACATTTTCCCTTTTTCCTTTTAGATAATTTTTTTTATTTATACAAAATTCATATTATGCTATTTATACAAATCTCACTCTTTTTATATACTAAAATAAAAATGACAAATTATACTAAAATAAAATGATAAATTTCACGTGCAATGCACATGTTACTAACTAGTACTATCAAAATATATAGATGTTCATTAGTGTGCATATAGCCACACGTTAAGCAAATATTATCATTAGTGTCCACCATGTGTCAAGCAAACATGGCCTCTTAGCCATGTAATCCACCTCCTACTTGTCAAGTTGTCTATAAATAGAGAGATTTGGTGGATTTGTAAAGACACACCAAAATTGGATGAGTTTCCAAATTAAGGGTAGATAGTCGAGAAATCTAAGATTTGGTTTTTCTTAATTATTTTCTTTTTTTCTAAATTTCTTATATCTTTATTATATTATTTAAATATTATATTTTCTCGATTTTCATATTTCGGTTGTGCTCCGTTTTCACAACACTTTATTGACGAAGCTCCAATTGCTTCCTCCTTCGAAGGTAGGTCCTAACAGTATGATAGTTTTTCCCTACTTGTTATAATAAATATTATTTTACATATTTAATATATATTAAATTTCTAATATAATTATAATATTTTATGATAGCATTACCATGAAAAATCTTACAAAATTAGAATTTACGGCTCTTCACAATAACGGTAGCAATTATTTGTCATGGGTTCTTGATGCTGAAATGCATCTAGACGTCATGAATCTCGAAAATACAATTAAAGAAGGAAATGCAATGACCAGTCAAGAGATAGCGAAAGCCATGATTTTTCTTCGTCATCACATTCATGAGGATTTAAAGTAAAAAATATTTAACAGTGAAAGATCCTTATACGTTGTGGAATAAATTGAAAGAAAGTTATGATCATTTAAAATTAGTTCATCTTCCTCAAGCTCGTTATGATTGGATATATTTGAGGCTACAAGATTTTAAATCAGTAAGTAATTACAATTCTGAATTATTAAGAATCAGTTCAAAATTGTTGTTATTTGGAGAGAAAATTACTGATATGGACATGTTGAAAAATATATTTTCTATTCTCCATATCTCAAATATGCTCCTACAGCAGTAATATCGAGAGAGAGGTTTTTCAAAATATTATGAACTTATCTCATGTCTTCTTGCTGTCGAACAAAATAATGAGTTGTTAATGAAAAATCATGAATCCCGACCAATTGGAACAACACCATTCCCTGAAGCGAATGTTGTGAATTTTAATCATGGACGAGGTCGTGGTCGAGACCGTGGAAGAGAAAGAAATTATTATTATTTCCATGGTGGTCGTTCTTATAATCCAAATTTCAAAAGAATCACACGAAACGATGATCATAAAGGGAAAGCTCCACAAAAATCAAAAGTGATGAAGAAATATGCTATCGATGTGGAATGACTCGACATTGGTCACGTGTTTGTCGTACATCGAAACACTTAGTTGAACTATATCAAGCTTCCCTAGAGAAGTAAAAAATAAAAAATATAGAAGCCAATTGTGCTATCAAGATAATGATATATTCGATCCATCCAACATGACTAATTTGGATGTGGCAGATTTCTTTGAAACTCCTGAAGAGAAAATCGACACAATTGGTGGAACAACAAATGTTTCTTTTAACTTTGAAAATATCTAGAATAATATTATTGTTTTGTTATCTTTCTTCATATTTTGTTTTTATTAATATACAAGTATATTTTACTTATTGTAATTATTTTATTTTAAATGAAGAAATATGAATCAGACAGTGTAACCACACATACAATAATTACAAATAAAAAATATTTTTCCAAACTGATAATGCTGTAAGTAAAAGTCAATACAATATCAGGTTCTGCAAATCTGATTGAAGGGATTGGAAAAGTAAATATTATTTTTTCTAGAGGAACAAAATTCACAATTGATAATACATTGTTCTCTAGTCAATTAAAAAGAAATCTATTGAGTTTTAAAGATATACATTGCAATGGTTATCATATTGAGACTGATAGAAAGAATGGAATAAAATATATTTATATTATATCTACTGTCTCAAATGAAAAACGTATATTAGAAAGGTTGTATGCTTTATCCTCTAGATTATAGTATCTATAGTATATATAAAATTATGGATGAGGGGAAACTTTTTGTTTCCAATTTTGCCCTTCGTCTTAATAGATTTATTTGTTTCTTACTTAGGTTTTATTGTAATTTATTTTTTATTTATTTTTTAATTTAAAATTAATTATAAAGAAATAATTGGGTATTAATAATTTTAACTTTCTCTCTATTGTAAATATAATTATATAGATATCCATAACTTACAAGATGTTACCAATATTTCTATTAATTTCCCTTTATTCCATGTTGTAACATTCATCCCATTGAATTCTATAGTGAAACATATACCATAGGATGTCCTATAAATAGAGGTATGTGGTGTCTTTGTAAGATACACCACAATTGAGTTTAATTGTTCTCTACTTCCTCCATTCCTTATTTCTTCTCTTTGGTTGCTTCATTCTTCTTATTTAGCTTTTTTGTTCTTGTTTTATAACACGTTATCAGCACGAGTCTCTACAATTTTATCATTTGCAAAAGGTAGGCTATAAAGTATTAGTTTGATTTCTTGTTTTGTACTTGTGAACATTGCATGAACTATTTTATATAAACTTTATGCATAGTTTAAATGTTTGAGAATGTAATCTTTTGAACCTATTGCAGTTGTAATTTTACGTATTATGTTTACAAAATTATTGTTTGTTAAAAATATTGTTAGTTCATAATAAGATTGTTGTTTGATTCATCTTATTTATTTATGATTTATGTGATTGTTTATGTTTATGTTTATGTTTCGTTCTTATTTCAATTATTTTAAGATTTATGTATAGTTTATGGGTACTTAATGGTTTGTGTCTATAATTTAAATATCTACTTTCTATTAGTATAAGTTTTGTAACTATTTTTATGATCTAAATTTTTTTTTTATGAATTTACTTAAGCATGTTGTTTTAATATATTATGTATAAGTATGTTGTAAAATTAACATTTTTGGTGTGTGTTGTTGTCACAATTTTTCATAATATGATATTTATCTAAGTTGTTTTATAATACATGTTTAACATGTTTATTACATTTCTAATATAAGTAAATTTATTTGTTATAGTTTTACTATGTCAAATCTTACCAAGTTAGAATTTCTAGCTCTTGATATCAATGGTGATAATTATTTATCATGGATGCTTGATGCTAAAATTCATTTGGATGCCAAGAATCTTGGAGAAACAATTAAAGAAGAAAACACCACTTCAAGTCAAGAAAAGGCGAAAGCGATGACTTTTCTTCGACATCATCTTCATGAGGGACTAAAAATTGAATATCTTACGGTAAAAGATCCCTATAAATTATGGTAAAGTTTAAAAGAAAGGTATGACCATAAAAAAAGTGTGATTCTTCCTAAAGCTCTATATGATTGGATGCACTTAAGGTTGCAAGATTTTAAATCAGTAAGTGATTATAATTTTGCATTATTTAAAATTTGTTCAAAATTATTGTTATGCGGAGAAAAAATTACTGATGAAGATATGTTAGAGAAAACATTTTCCATATTTCATGTCTCGAATATGCTCCTGCAGCAGCAATATCGAGAAAGGGGGTTTAAAAAATATTCTGAACTCATATCATGCCTTCTTGTGGTTGAACAAAATAACGAGTTATTAATGAAAAATCATGACTCTCGACCAACTGCAACAACACTATTCCCTGAAGCGAATGCTGTATTTTCAAACAATAATGGTCGAGGTCGAGGTCGAGGTCGTGACCGTGGTAAAGGAAGAAGTAATTATACCTTCCGTGGTAATAATCATTTAGATTTCAAGAAAACCACAAATGATGATCATAGAGGAAAAACTCCACAAAATAAGAAATTAAAAAGTGGTGAAAATCAATGCTTTCATTTTGGTATGAATGGTCATTGGACTCGTACTTGTCGTACATCCAAGCACTTAGTCGGCCTCTATCAAGCCTCATTGAAGGAAAAAGGGAAGAATGTGGAAGTAAACTTTGCCTATCAAGATGATGTCTATGACCCTTCGAATATGACACATTTGGATGTTGCTTTTTTTTTAGTCCCCTGAAGAGAAAACAGATGTTAATTAAGGAGTAGCAAATACTTCATTTAATTATGATAATGTCCAAAACTGATATTTACATTATGTTTCGGTGTTTGTTTTTTATTCAACGTTTTTCCATTTATTTAAATTATGTATATTTCAATGTTAGTTTTTTTTACTGTGAGACTTATTGTAAATGTTTTTTAATGAAGCGTTATGGAATTTCTCATATATTGGCTGACTCAAATGTGAATAATGAAGACTTATGTTTGGCAGATAGTGCAACTACGCACACAATACTTAAGAGTAAAAAGTATTTTTCCACATTGACAATGCTTGAAGCAAATGTCAATACAATATCAGGTTCTACAAACTTGATTGAAGGTTTTGGTAAAGCAAACCTTATTTTGCCTAGAGGAACAAAATTCACAATTAATAATGCTTTGTTCTATAGTAAGTCAAAAAGAAACTTATTGAGTTTCAAAGATATACGTAAAAATGGTTATCATATTGAAACTAGCAATAAAAATAATATAGAATATCTTTATATTACATTTATTGTTTCACATGAAAAACATATATTGGAAACACTGCCTGCTTTTTCTTCTAGATTATATTATACTCATATACGAGTAATTGAAACATATGCAACCATGAACCCGAAGTTCATAAATTTAGATATGTTTACTGTTTGGCATGATTGATTGGGTCATCCAGGATCAATAATGATGAGAAGAATTATTGAAAATTCTCATGGGCATCCATTGAAGAACCAGAAGATTCTTCAATCCAATGAATTATCATGTGTTGTTTGCTCTCAAGGAAAATTGATTATTAGGCCATCACCAACCAAAATGGGAGTTGAGTCACCTACATTTTTAAAACGAATTCATGGTGACATATGTAGACCCATTAATCCACCAAGTGGACCATTTAGATACTTCATGGTTCTAATTGACGCATCCAGCAGATGGTTACATGTGTGTTTATTATCGAGCCGAACCTTGCGTTTGCAAGATTACTTGCTCAAATAATCAAATTAAGAGCACAGTTTTCTGATTATACAATAAAAAATATTCAACTTGATAATGCTGGTGAGTTTACATCCCAAGCATTTAATAATTATTTCATGTCAATTGCGATAAATATTGAACATCCTGTAGCTCATGTTCATACACAAAATGGTTTAACAGAATCATTTATCAAGCGTTTACAATTGATTGCCAGACCATTACTTATGAGAGCAAAGCTTCCATTATCTGTATGGGGTCATGTTATTTTGCATGCAGCGTCACTTATACGCATAAGACCAACATCTTATCATAAGTACTCCTCGGTACAATTAGCTTATGGCCATGAGCCAAATATTTCTCATTTGCGAATTTTTGGTTGTGGAGTATATGTTCCAATTTCTCCACCACAACGTACTAAAATGGGACCTCAAAAAAGGTTAGGAATATATGTTGGATTTGAATCCCCATCAATTATTCGATATCTTGAACCCCTGACGGGTGATGTATTTACTGCACGATTTGTTGATTGTCATTTAATGAGACAACTTTTCCAACATTAGGGGGAGGAATTAAGAAGTTGAAAAATGAAATTGCCTGGAATGTATCGTTATTGTCTCATTTAGATCCTCGTACAAGACACTGTGAATTAGAAGTTCAAAAGATAATTCATTTACAAAGTGTAGCAAACCAAATGCCAGATGCATTTACAAATACTAAGAAAGTGATCAAGTCATATATTCCAGCTGCAAATGCTCCATCTAAAATTGAAATCCCAATTTAACAAGTTGTTGAATCTGTGTTGCGGCAAAAACGTGGTAGACCAATAGGTTCAAAGGATAAAAATCCTCGAAAAAGAAAAGTGATCAATAGTCAAAATGACTTAATTGATAATAGAAACATTCAAGAAGAAGTCCTGGACATAACTAATGGTAAAAATGTTGAAGAGACTCAAATAGATAACAATGAGATCTCGATAAACTATACCATGACAGGAAAAAAATGGAATAGAACTGATGTAGTTGTGGACAACATTTTTGTGTATAATGTTGGACATAATATCATTCATGAAAATGAGGATTCTGAACCTAAATCTGTTGAAGAATGTCGTAATAGAAAGGATTGGCCTAAGTGGAAAGAAGTCATTCAAGCAGAATTGAACTCACTTTCAAAATGTTAAGTTTTTGGACCTGAAATTCATACACCTAAAGGTGTAAAACCTGTGGGATTTAAATGGGTATTTGGTAAAAGAAATTAAAATAATGAGAGCACTAGATATAAAGCACGACTTGTTGCACAAGGATTTTCTCAAAGACCGGGCATTGATTATGAGGAAACATATTCTCCTGTAGTGGATGCGATTACATTAAGATACTTAATTAGTCTGACTGTATGTGAAAAGCTTGATATGCATCTTATGAATGTAGTTACAACATATCTGTTTGGAGGATTGAAACAATCAGGACGAATGTGGTACAATCGCTTAAGTGAATATTTATTGAAAGAAGGTTATCAAAATAACTCAATTTGTCCATGTGTTTTTATTAAGAAATCACAGTCAGGATTTGCTATTATAGCTGTATATGTTGATGATTTAAATATAATTGGAACTCCTGAAGAGCTGTCAAAGTCAATAGAATATCTCAAAAAGGAATTTGAGATGAAAGATCTTGGCAGAACAAAATTTTGCCTTGGCTTGCAAATTGAGCATTTAGCCGATGGAATTTTTATTCATCAATCGACATGTACAGAAAAGATTTTAATAAGATTCTACATGGACAAAGCACACCCATTGAACATTCCAATGGTGGTTCGATCACTAGATGTGAAAAAGGACATCTTTCGACCTCGAGAAGATAATGAAGAATTACTTGGTCTTGAAGTACCATACCTTAGTGCAATAGGTGCACTAATGTATCTTGCTAATAACACGAGACCAGATATAGCATTTTTAATAAATTTATTAGCAAGATATACTTCTTCTCCAACAAAAAGACATTGGAATGGAGTTAAGCATGTACTTCGTTATCTTCGAGGGACTTTTGATATGGGTTTGTTTTATTCAAACAAATCAAACTTTGATTTAGTTGGTTATGCAGATGCTGGATATTTATCTGACCCACATAAAGCAAGATCTCAAACAGATTATCTGTTTACATGTGGAGGAACCGCTATATCTTGGCGATCTGTAAAGCAAACCATTACGGCCACTTCATTGAATCATGTAGAAATTTTTGCAATTCATGAAGCTAGTAGAGAATGTGTATGGTTGAGGTCAATGACTCATCATATTCAAGAAACATGTGGTTTGTCTTTCAATAAAAATCTACCAACATTATTATTTGAGGACAATACTGCATGTATAGCACAAATTAAAGGAGGGTATATAAAAGGAGATAGAAGAAAACATATCTCACCAAAACTCTTCTATACACATGACCTAAGAAAATGGTGACATCGGTGTTCAACAAATTTCTTCAAAGGACAACTTGGCGGACTTATTCACAAAGACATTACCCACATCAACATTTGAAAAGTTAGTGCATAATATTGGAATGCGACGACTCAAAGAACTCAAATGATGTATGCATTAGGGGGAGTAGAAATCTTGCTTTCAAGGAATAAAAATACTGCACTCTTTTCCCCTTGACTATGGTTTTTTCCATTGGGTTTTCCTAGCAAAGTTTTTAATGAGGCAGTTATTAATATATAAAATGATGTACTCTTTTTCCTTCACTAGGATTTTTTTCCCATCGGGTTTTTCCCTAGTAAGGTTTTAACGAGACATTTATTTTATATAATATGGATATCTAAGGGGGAGTATTGTAAATATAATTATGTAGATATCCATAACTTACAAGATGTTACCAATATTCCTATAACTCTCCTTTTATTCTATGTTGGAACATTCATCTCATTGAATTCTATAGTGTAACATATACCATGGGATGTCCTATAAATAGAGGTATGTGGTGCCTTTGTAAGATACACCACAATTGAGTTTATTTGTTCTCTACTTCATCCATTCCTTATTTCTTCTCTTTGGTTGCTTCATTCTTCTTATTTAGCTTTTTTGTTCTTGTTTTATAACACTCTCCAATTAATTATATCATTAAAATTTATCTAAAACCATTGACATCTCCTTATCTCCCACCTATTCACATTCCACGTCCTTGCATATTAACTATTTTGTAATTATTTCAACCTTTCAAATTCTTTTCCCTTTTCAAATCTTGGGGTATAAATATCCCATTCTTTTTCTTTTATATGCGGTTCACAATAAAATGTTAAGGGTGTGAATAAATTAGTCTTCCAACAAGTTTAAATGAAGATTTGTGGGTCAAGGTTGTTACAAAAGCGTCCACGAACCTTCATCATATTTTTGCGATGCCTAGGAGCAAACCAATCAACCCAATAAAAAAGATGCAGAGAAATAGTTGAGAATTCAAGGATGAAGAATTTAAAAGTGGGAGACTAAAGAGAGAATGGTCAGAAACGTCATTGCCAAAAAATAACAAAGTGGCATGAACTATTTTTCAATTTTTAATTATTGCTTTGTAATTAAGTTCACTTTCTTTGCCCATGTTATTTTTTTCATTTAATTAATTTTGTTTTTTATTAGAGTATTTTTTATTAATAAAATGGTGAAGTGTGATTAATACACTTTTATTGTGTTTGAATTATGTAAATTTTATTGAAATCTAATTATTAGTTATAGTTAAAGGTAATACAATATGTAAAGGTATAAATATGAGAGTAGTTTCTCCGTTTTTGTCCTAAGAAATTCATTAAAAATAATAAAATTTTAAATTTAATTTATTTTAGAATTTTAAAAGTTTTAGAAGTTGAATAGTTTTATCAAGTAATTATTAAAAAGTCATAACAATTTTATGATATAATAAATTTTAGAATTTAAAAAAGTTTGAAAATTTCATAATTTAACAAGACTGCTCAACTCTTGAAATTAAATAGAGCATAATAGATAATCACATTTTTTTATAAAAAGTTATGTAAGTTTATTTTTTCTTATTAACAAAGAATTTATTCATTTCGTATGATATGAGATATTAGATAAGTGCACTAAGGGTTTTTTTTTTCCTTCCTAGAATAAATTATAAAGTAAGTGCTTTAATAAACAATGTATGGTTATTATTGAAAAATAATTTTTAATTTAATTTTAAACATCAACAAGTAGATTAAAAAAATCATGTTCTGATCTCTTCCCTCCAATAGACGTTTTCACATTTTCTTTAACGAATACAATCTTTTTTCTAATAAGAAATGTTATAAACTTTAAAAAATAATATACATTTTTAAAATGAAAGTAGCATGTTTTGCTAAAAACAAAGTTTTGTTATAATTCAAGAATTTAACATTGATTGCAAGTTTATTTTTTTAATGCATTATATCTTGTAGAATATATTAAACATTAAAAGATTAACATAAAATCACTTTTAATCCTCTCCATTTTCCATTTTTATGCAAACATTTTTTCTTCAATAAACTCATTATCCAATAAGTTTAATGATAACAATAGTAATGTATCTTTTATACGTTTTTGTTTTTAAATGATGTATCTTTTGTACTTTTGAAAATTAAATTTGTTGAATTTTGTTATATGTGAATTTTTTTCCTCATGTTTTTACATTCATTTAACAAGTTAAAAGAGACATGTGCTATGCACGTGTTGAAGGTCTAGTACTCATATAAGAGTAATTGAAACATATGCAACATTGAACCTGAAGCTCATGCATCCAGACATATTTGCAATTTGGCATAATCGATTGGGTCATCCAGGATCCATAATGATGAGAAGAATTATTGAAAATTCACATGGACATACATTGAAGAACCAGAAGATTCATCAATCTAATGAATTATCATGTGATGCTTGCTCTCTAGGGAAATTAATAATTAGACCATCAACAGCTAAAGTGAGAATCAAATCACCTACATTTTTTGAACGAATTCATGGTGATATTTGTGGACCAATTAACCGACCAAGTGGACCATTTAAGTATTTTATAGTCTTAATAGACGCATCCAGCAGATGGTCGCATGTGTGATCATTATCTAATCGAAATCTTGCATTTGCAAAATTACTTGCTCAAATAATTAAGTTAAGAGCACAATTTTCTAATTATACAATTAAGAATATTTTACTTGATAATGTTAGTGAATTTACATCCTAAACATTTGATAATTATTGTATGTCTATTGGGATAAGTATTGAACATCTTGTAGCTCATGTTCATACACAAAATGGTTTAGTAGAATCATTTATAAAACATTTGCAATTAATTGTTAGTCCGTTGCTTATGAGAGCTAAACTCCCTACATCTGTATGGGGACATGTTATTTTGCATGTTGCATCACTTGTGCGTATTAGGCTAGCGGCTTCTCACAAGTACTCACCATTACAATTAGCATATGACCATGAGCCAAATATTTCTCATTTGAGAATTTTTGGATGTGCAATATATATTCCAATTGCTCCACCACAATGTACTAAGATGGGTCCTCAAAGGAGGCTAGGAATATATATTGGATTTGATTCTCCATCAATTATTAAATATCTTGAACCCGTGACGGGTGATGTATTTACTACACGATTTGTTGATTGCCATTTTAATGAGACAAATTTTCCAACATTAGAGGGAGGAATTAAGAAGTTGGAAAAAGAAATTACATAGAATGTATCATTATTGTCTCATTAGATCCTCGTACGTATCAATGTGAACTTAAAGTTCAAAAAATAATTTATTTGCAAAATATAGCAAATCAGTTATCAGATGCATTTGTAGATGCAAATAAAGTAACTAAATCACATATAGAAGGCGCAAATGTCCCATTAAAGATTGATGTCCCAACACAACATGTTGTAATTAATTAATCTGGAACACGCTAGAAGCATGGTAGACCAATAGGTTTCAAAGATAAAAATCCTCGGAAAAAAATCGAGTCAATAACTTGATTAAAGATGTGGATGTTTCAGAAGAAATCCAAAAATTAACTTCTAACAAAAATGTCAAAAAAGATAAAACAACCAAGGATAATAATGAGATCTTGATAAACTAACTGTAGAGGGTCGAGACCAACTGGTAATAGCTTCAATATTTGCAGAATCCACAGAAACTCCCTCACTAGATACCACATGACCAAGGAAAACCATCTGCTTCAACCAGAATTCACACTTTAAGAACTTAACATAAAGTTTATTGGCTCGAAGAGTCTCTAAAACTTTATGCAAATGCTCCTCATGTTCAGTCTCTGTCTTGGAGTAAACCAAGATATCATCAAGAAAGACTATTACAAAAGTGTCTAAAAAATCCTTAAACACTCTGTTCATTAGATCCATAAATATAGCGGGTGCATTTGTCAAACCAAAAGACATTACAATGAATTCATAATGTCCATACCTCAAACGAAAGGCAGTCTTAGAAGTGTCACTCTCTCTAATCCACAACTGATGAGAACCTAAGCGTAAATCAATCTTAAGGAATACAGTGGCTCCTTGCAACTGATCAAACAAATCATCAATTCTGGGCAATGGATACCTGTTCTTGACTGTTACTTTATTAAGTTCCCTATAGTCAATGCAAAGACGCATCAACCCATCCTTTTTCTTCACAAAAAGTACTGGTGCTCCCCAATGCTAACCACTAGGTCAAATAAAACCTTTGTCTAGTAACTCCTGTAAGTGTACCTTCAGTTCTTTCAATTCAGCTGGAGTCATTCTGTACAGGGCTCTAGAAATGAGAGCGGTACCTGGCTCCAACTCAATAGCAAAATTGATCTCCCTGTGAGGCGGAAGTCCTGAAAGCTCTTCTAGAAACACATCAGGGTATTCTCTTACCACAGGTTATGATATCAAAGAAATCTTAGCTTCCCTAGTATCCACCATACTGGCCAAAATAGTTTAGGTACCTTGGTTGAGTAGTTTACTGGCTTTCACAGCTGAAATTACTTTAGGCAGTACCACAGTCTCTACCCCTTTAAATTTAAAACTATGCTCCGTAGGAGGGTTGAACACTACAGCCCTGCTATGACGCTCTCGCTCCATGATCGCTCTGCCCAATCTTAGTATATCTCAAAGGACAACAATCAACTGTATGTCCCTCTTGCCTACAATTGAAGCAAGTCCTAGTCCCGAATAAACAGCGACCCAGATGGTGCTTTCCACAAGTGTTGTACAACATTTTCTCTCTAGTAGCTTCATCTGCCCCAATGGGATTCTGTTGGAAACGGCAAAAATCGCCACCTGACCTCAAGTTCCTCTGATGAACTTCCATAGACTTCTGATCTGCTTTCCTCTTCTGACCAAATGATGTTCCCTTATCAAAGCTCTTTAATTGAACCTCATCCTTCCGAATACTCATGTCCAGTGTCAGGCGCAGTGCTTCAGCTTGAGTAGATGGCTTAATTGCTCGCACAAAACCTCTGATCTCATCTTTCAAACCTATAACAAATCTCTCTGCTCTGGCCTGTTCATTACCAATAAGCTCAGGGGCAAAACGTGACAGCATATCAAACTCCTGATCATACTCCTCTACTGTCATCTGCCTTTGCTTTAATTCCAAAAACTCTTGGCTCTTTGCATCTCTAAGATTAGCAGAGAGAAACTTGGTATAAAAGCAATCTTTGAACTGGTTCCAAGTGATCTGGTTCAAATTTCCACCTAACATACGCATTGTGGACCTCTCCACCAGATGACACCCCTATCCCTGAGAAGAAAGACAACACATTGAACCTTGTGCTCCTCTTGACACCTCATATAATTAAAGATGGTTTCCACAGAGGACAACCACAATTCTGTCTTAGTCGGATCCTCTAGTGATCCATAAAAAATTTGAGGATCATACTTCCTAAAATCTCTCAAATGTTTAGCTCAGCAGAGAGCTGATCTGGTACATTCTGTGGCTGTTGTACAGCCGGTCCCTGTGCAGGAGGAACTACTGGTGCAGGCTGGTTTTGAGCCATAGCAGCAGCAATAAGCTCTATGAATCTCTTCTCTAGGTGAGCAGATAGAGCAACGGGATCAGTTTGAGTCATAGGTGCAGCGGGAACATGTTGTTCAGCTTGGCCCTCAGTAGGCTGATAACGCCCTGCTCCTCTTCCTTGACCTCTAAGACCACCCTTATGTGCACCTCTCCTTGGTGGCATGTTTCCTATTATCCACCAATAATTCTTTGTCTTAAACAACAGAGCACCACATACAATCTAGTTTAACTTAGGCAAGGTTATGCTGATAAAACCATACATTTAATGCATAAAAGCATACCTGACGAGTGACGAAGGGTCGCGTTAGCCATAGGGACAGAAAAACATAGACTTACATCATAAGTCAGTCTACAGAACCTAAAACTTAGGCCCTAATACCAACTGTAACGGCTCAACTTTTTGAATTAAGCTGAAGTTATTACTTTAACACTAGACTCATCCTTTAAACATAAGACTTTATAATTTAAATAAAAAAAATTTAACAACATCAAAGAGTTTTTATTAGGGACCTATTTCAAACAAAATTTTTAAAGTTTAAAAGTAGCAATAATAAAGAAAGTTCAAGAAAATAAAAGTCGTTCAATCATGAAACCCAAAATAGTCTCAATTACTAAGGAAAAACCAAAAATATAAAGTGGAAGCAATTTGAAGGACATTTCCCCTATGGTAATCACGTCTCCTTCTTGTCTCTCGTCGATCAGCCTCTCGTGTTACCTTTGCCTGAAAAGTTAAACATAAAATGGTAAGTATAAACATACCCAATAAGAGAACCACTACTGGTCCCGTTAGGAGAAAAATAAAACTGTTAACGTCCTATGGGGGGTACCCTTCACTTTAACAGTCTTGTGATCCCGTAGAATACACATAATCAGTCTAATGCCCCGAAGGACGCATATATCAGTCTAGTGCTCTGTAGTAAATACATGTCAGTCTAATGCTCCTGAAGAATGCACAACAGGTGGTGATCCCATAGGACACTTGCAAGGCACACTACTCAATAGACAAAGCTAACAATTTCCCCTTAGTCCGTTATAAACATTAATCAATCCATTCCTAGTACAGTCCAACTATCCCATCATATGATCAATCCAGTTTAACACACTTACAGTCAGTCTATTCAATCTATTACAATATCAGTTGATAATATAACAACACATCAGACAGTCAAGATATATATACATAACACCCTTCTCAATTCACAAGTACACTGTCCATACTTCAATATACTATATACATATCAGTCAATCACATTATACATTTATCATCATATCTACTTCTATATATACCAGTCAACTATACTTAGTTCAGAGGTATCCAAACAGTCAACACATTTCAAATCTTATAAAGAGTCCAGTAGTAGAAAACTCTTACCTTAACGTTACCTAAGCTCCTTAATCGAACTAAAGTCCAACGAAGAAACCCAAACATAAGGATAGGAAATTCGATTACTTTTACAATACATTCTCCGATTTAATTTCTTCAAAGAGACTTCTACATTTACCCAAGTATTAGCGAATAGAGCTCCAACTAAATCTAAAATTTGTTGTGAACCCAAGGAATTCAAGCGCTACTTTCAATACCTTCAATAATCGAACAACAAATCAAACAATTAATCCAACCATAACACTTGAATTAGTTTTGAAACAACTACTAACCCATAACTTCAATTTTACCAACAAAAACTTCGACGATTCACAACAAAACAGAGGCAGCGGCGCTCGAACCTAAACGAAAATTGTGCAAACGGATCAGAGTGTAAGTCGGCTTGCGATTCGCGGTTGGAAGAAGGAGAGTAGCCCGACAGACGCGGGCTTCACGGCGCACAGCTTCGCAAAAGGAGCAACGACTTCGCGAAAGGTCGGCGGCTTCGTGAACAGAGTGATTCAGCAATGGAGAGACGACAACTTTGCAGATGGTGAGACGTTGTGGCTCGACAGTTGTCGACAGTAGAAAAGAAACGCGCCCGACGATGGTGCTTCACAGGGGAGACCTTGCGCGAATGAAGCTTGGGGTTCGGCTTGATGTTGAACTTGAAAAAGATACAAAAGAGTTAATATGAGAAGAGGATGTAAATAGTTGAGAAAAATGAGACAACAATTACAATAATTAATTTCAAATTGAAAAATAAAGTTAAAAGAAAAATTACAATAAAACCAAAGTAGGAAACAAGTAAATGAACAAGAAAGAACACGTGCAAAGCACGTGAAAAGTGAAATTTGAAATTTAAATTTTAAAATAGTGTGTAACTATATGAAAAAATGTCAAAAGTTTAATTTAAAGTTTAAAATAGTATATAATTTAATTTTTTTAAGATATTCAAATATTATAAGTTGGTAAAGTAAAATATGTGTAATTATATAATATAAATAATTTATACAAAATAAAAGAAAATTTAATTACAAAGCAAAATATCTATTTAAAAATTTTAAATTATACATAGCTTAGAAATTAAACATTTTCGTGATATTTTAATTTTTTTTATATGGAGTTGATTGATTAAAACATCTCCTTGTTCTTTTGTTTGAAAATTTTGTATTATTTTGATTGTACCCATCGACGATTATTGTTTGATAAAATCATAAGATCAATTTAAAAATATTCCCAAACTTAAATTTTATAAACTATGTCTAAATTGTAGGAACTACATGTGTTATTGAATCAATACAAAATTAATAAACTTATAGTGTCACGACTTAAAAACTAATTATAAAATATATCTTTACTTTATATACACATATATATATACACACATATATAGATATACACATACACATACGATATATATACACACACACACATTATACATATACATATACATATACATTATACATTATACACATACATATACATATACATATACATACATATATATACATATATGTATGTATGTGTATGCTATTATTAAATCCAAATCTATCAATGATAATGAGGTGACCACATTGGACAATTAGATGTTATCTAGATAATATAAAAGACCTACATAACAACATAAATTTATGAATACACAACTATATAACTACAAAATAATATATATAAACAAAGAGAAAATTAGTGAGCAACCATAATATAACAAAATATACTTTTTTTCATTAAAAATAAATTAAAGAAATAAAAAAAATAAAGAACAGACAAAAATAAAAAATGAAATGAAATGAATAAAAACAAATGATGGATAAAAAACATATAAAAAAGAAGTCTCTCCAATCCAAAATATAATGCTAAAAAATAACCAAAATTTAAATTAATGGATGAAATAATATTGTAGTGCTTGGTAAGTATTGTGAAAATATTGCTTATTCGACATATAGTTGATAGTGTCGTCGGGGGCCTCCATGCATCTCTATACATTGATTGGAAAACACAAAAATACCTCTTGTTTTACACCAAATTCTCCAATATATAAATTTATTTTATTGCTCACAATTTTATTAGATTGTATCTTATATAAAAATACTTAAAGATAAAATGAATGGGAGTGTAAACATGAGTCACATGGGTCATAGAAGGGAAGAATAGAAATTTATATAGCTTTAAAACCAAGCTATTGAATGGTCATACATTTTTTTCTTAATTTAATATTGTGTTAAAGAGTTTTAATGCATTAAAAAAAATTAATAAATTTAATTAATTAGGATATAATGAGGAATGTAACCGTTAGTTGACAAAGGATAAATGAAAACCCTTAATAATTAGAAATTTCAATAAAGTTAAAAATGTAATTACATTAAAACCAACATTGTAAATAAAAAATCAAACTATGAAAAGGGTAAAATGGAAAGAAAAAGTTTCTCCCTATTGCTACTTTTATATATACTATAGATATAGACTAATCAGTAACACGTGCATTGCACGTTAAATTTGTCTTTTTATTTTAATACATAAAAATGGTGGGATTTATATAAATAGCATAATGTGAATTTGTATTCAAATATATTAGAATTTCATATTGTATATAATTAAGATAGTTGTGTGATCTCATATTATTTGAACATATATAATTTCTATGAACATGAAAGTAAGCACACATAATGTAATATTAAGCACTAAACTTCCTCCATATACATTTTATAACTAACAATTAGATAACTTTATTATTTAAATAATTCAAAAAACATATATAGAAACTAAACTAATCTAACGTGGTTAATTTGGAAAGCTGTAAATTAAAATCATGCACTATATTTCACATCTCAAAGAGGAGTAATTTCATCATAACAAACTTTAAGCAATAACCAATTTGAAATTTTGATGTGAAAATTAAAGCTCATTTCAGAGCGTAATCAACGTTAGAATTTCATTTTCGATATCTTCATAACTCTTCCAAGCTCATCATTTTTTACAACCTCATAAGACACATTTCTTCAAATCTAACACCACTAAACTGTTCGTAATTTGTCATAATCAATCACTCTTTGATCCTAAACCCTTCTTCACTACTCTACATACAAACAAACAAATTTTTAGAGGGTGATCAGTTGAGAAGAAAAAAAAAACAAATTACGAAAAAAAGTGTTTTTATATAAAAATAAAGGTTGACTTTACATAGTTTGTTATAACTAGCTAGCAGTTGTATTATAAAATGTTATAGTGAAAGACTTAAAACAAAACATTCTATTATTGGTGTAAGATCATTATATAAAATAACTTGAAAATATATATATATGGAAGCCAAAAGTATTGATACCTTAGTTTGACAACATTTGTCAAAGCATATATACATCTCTTATTAATGTAAAAATATTGCTCTCCACTTTTTGAATTTTTTTTAGAGATTGAATTAAGAAAAAAAATACACAACAAACAAATTAACACAAACAATAAACAAATTAAGAAAACTGAATAAAGATTTTGGAATAAATAGTAGAGGCCCTTTATATAATTAGGAACAAGAAATATAAATTGAAATTCTAAATAAGCATAACTCTTGGAATTCTCGTATTAAATATAATTAAAGGTAAAATTATGAATTATTTAATTAAGATTTATAAATTGAAATTAAAAAAAAAAAGTTCATGCATTCTAGTATTTCGTCTTTTAACCTTTCTACTTTTTTTTCTTTTTTTTATTAACCTTATACCACTTGTCTTAAATATTATTTTTATTAATTTAAATGTGTATAACTCTTGAAATGCTGTTATGAAATATAATTAAATATAAAATTATTAATATTTATAAATTCAAATAAAAAAACTTTATGCATTCAAGTATTTTATCTTCTAATCTTTCTACTTTTTTTAATTAAATAATTAATAGTTAGTTTTCTTAAATAATGAAATAGAAACTTCACTAATTAATAAATAAAATTGTCAATTACAATAAAACCAAAGTTGTAACTAAGTAAATCAAACTTTTTAAAATTGCAAAATGGAGAGCAAAAAGTTTCTCTATATAGCCACTTTTATATATATAGTGTGGACTAGTCGATAACATGTGTTATGCATGTTAATTTTTCACTTTATCTGACTAAATAAAAAAAGAGTAATTAACTACACAAAATGTATTGTTGAATAAGAATTTTTTTTGTAACTTGTGAACATGAATAGAAAACAAAAAGAATTTATATTCAAAGATTTGTAAATGGAAATTTTTTTTGAAAGGTTGTAAGAGATACAAAATAATTAGTATGTGAGAATGAAATATGAATAGGTGAGAGATAGAGAGATATAAATAGTTTTTAAAAATATTTAATTTTTAATTAATTTCTAAAATGTAAATAAAAAACTATTTAGCTTCCAACTTTTCACATCCTATATACTTTAATTCCACTAAACTTAAATATAATAACTAATTCAAAAACTAGTGGGAGAGAGTGAGTTTCAAAATTAATCATGTTACAAAAAAACAAAATTAAAATGAATTTATCATGAAACAAACAAGTGATTTGGAACACAAAACTAAACTTAGCGGTATAATGGAGAAATTTTTTTTTTTCACATTTAGGCTTTTATATATACTATAGATATATTATATATATACTATAAATTATATATACTATTTTAAAAATTTTGCAGAGAGGGATTAAAAATTTGAATATGAAAACAATTATTTGGATCATTTGTGTTTGTTTAGAAAATAATAATATGTTAATTTGGTAAATTATTGTAAATGACAAAATTGTTAAAAATATTTACACACTATAATAACATTTTAGACTCTATCAATGATAGATATTGACTATCAATATCACCGATAACAATTGATAGAAGTTTAACATTGATGAAACATTTGGCTAAACGATAAATCAAAATCAAATGTACAAGCCACACACTAGCAAAACAAACGAGGCTAAACGATTATGCTAGACGACATATTTCAATCAAATGGTTGAGTCGAGTGTTGAAACTACTTCGCTGGAACACTTCATTAGAACGACAAAACCTGCAAAGCAGAAACTTGTCAACTGTTGGGCTGAGTCGCTAAACTCACTTTCTTTAAGACGTTTAGGGAACTGCTCTAGATGCTAGCAGTTGCTACAACTTATCGTCCCTAGGATAAAATAGCATTCTGCGTCAGTGAAAACAACACTTGAACCCACCAGGATACCAACACTTAAAAAATAACACTTACTGCGCTCGAAAATAAAAAAAAAATAAATACTATGAATTTTTTTTCTATAAAGAAAAAGATATAAGAGAAAGAGGTTTTCGTTGTTGTGAAGAAAAGAGTATGGGAGAATGGGTTTTATTAACTTTTAATTCTTTTAAGTCTTTCTTAACATTACTTTCATGTTCTCATGATCCCTCTCATTCAGATGTGATATCGGTTCATTCATGTCTCCTTCCTAATCTCTGGCGTTACATTTACATACATACATATATAAATACATATGTACGTACGTTTATCTTATTTTAATATACCACCTTCTTAGTGAGGCTGACCACATTCAATCTCACAAGTTTGAGATTGAATTCAATTTGGCATACTATACAAACATATTTATCTCATAGTTTAGATAAAATAACTTTTGTCACTTGTAGTATTACCTTTTTCTTATTTTCTCTTCTCATCAATCTAATTTTAATGTTTTTGTTTAGTGATATTCCAAAGTCCTCCCTCTCAACACATTCGGGTATCCACAAATTCTTCTTGTCTAAAAGTTACCAATTCATTACCAAGGAAGAACTTAAGCACAAGACCAAATTTGAAATTTAACTTATTTTATTTATTTATCCATCACTTTAATTTCTATTATTAATAAATAATACTTTTGAGATTTTATTTATGTTATTAATAACTGCATCTTTGAAATTTACAGTATTAACATAACAAAGGATGTAGATTCAGTATTGACAAAAGTTGAACGAAGTTAGAGACATGCAAGAAACCATATTTTGAGAATTATCTTGACAATTGATTTAAAACATCAACTAATGCTTTCAAATTTACAACATAAGTAATATAAATAGGAGTATTTGATACTTTTGCTTCACAAATTTACAATCTCATCAAACTTGAATAAAGTTGAGAGGTGTTAGAGAACTTTATCTTGAGTCTTAGAACACAGTAGGTTTAAAACATTAATCAATGCTTTGAAATTTATAGTATTAATAGGAGTATGAGTCACTTTTGTAACTTTACACGTTTACAAATTGATGTTGTGATAAACTCACATCCTTGCACCTACCTTCATTTGTCTGAATAAATTGTAATATAAACATAATAATACAATAAAAATAAATTTGTACCTACTATATTTTTTTGGATTTTTTTGGATTTTAGTGTTCATTCATGTTATAGTATTTTCTAGATTTTAGTTTTTTTTTATATACTTTTAGATTATGTTTTTTTATATTCTTTTAATGAACAACTTATCGAATCTTGAGCTAGAAGAGATTTTTATGTTACTTTGGATAACTCAATACATCTTAATTATGACTAGCTTGGGCTAGGTTTAACTAACTTTATTTTGAAACATGTTTAATTCATCTATAAAAGTAAAAGGAAAAGTCAAACACACATCAAATTGTCCAACTCAATCTCTTCTCTTCTTGGAGAAGTGGATGAGGTATTGGAATATCTTGTAAATCTGGTTCCAAAAAATCAATGTTTGGTGGGAAAGTTTACAAGTGAGATCCTGCTTGTAATCATTTGGTTTTTTAAAATTAGGTATATTTTCTCTTAATTCATGCAATGATTTTAATTTTATTAAAGTAAAAAAGTTCCATTCTTAACTAAATTCTAAAATCCAAAACATGTTTTTAAATATAATTCTTTTTTAGTTTTCAAAACTTTACTTGGTTTTTAAAAATTTTGGTAAAAAATGGGTGACAACTAAAAAAAATTAGACAAAAAATGAATATTTTATAGACTTTACATTAAAGAAAAACAGAAACCAAGAAACAAATCGATTTTAACTACTTTATTTTTGCATTAGAATAAAAGTTTAACACTACCATTTTTTTTTCCTTTTTTCTCTAAAGAAAATTCTATTTTATCTCTTAGTTTACATTAAGGTACATTATAAATTTTGGCCTAATTTAAAAAATATAGAATTTAGTTTATGGTAGTTTTAAATGTTAGAATTTAGTCTTTAGTTACATATAATCTCTAATAAAATCAACATAAACAGTGGGTAAATGTTTTTTAATTAAGATTTCATTAAAACATGGACTAATTCTAGTACTTATAGATGAAGGAGAAAAAAATTTAAAATTTAACTTATTTTATTTATTTATATCTCAGTTTCATTTCTATTATTAATAACTAATACTTTGAGATTTTATTTTTGTTATAATAACGACATCTTTGAAATTTAGAGCATTAACAAGATAAATGACGTAAATTCGATATTGACAAAAGTTGAACAAAGGTAGAGAGATGCAATAAACCATATTTTGGGAATTATCGTGACAATGGATTTACAACGTCAACTAATGTTTTGAAATTTACGGCATAAATAAGAGTATTTGATACTTTTGCTTCACAAATTTACAATCTCTTCAAACTTGAATAAAGTTGAGAGGTGTTCGCTAACTTTATCTTGAATCTTAGAACACACTAGGTTTAAAACATTAATCAATGCTTTGAAATTTATAGCATTAATAGGAGTATGAGACACTTTTATAACTTTACACGTTTACAATTTGATGTTGTGATAACCTCACATTCTCACACCTACCTTCATTTGTCTTAATAAATTGTAATATAAACATAATAATACAATAAAAATAAAATTGTATCTACTATATTTTTTTGGATTTTAGTGTTCATTCTTGTCTTTTCTAGATTTTAGTTTTTTTTAAATACTTTTAGATTATGTTTTTTTATATTCTTTTAATGAACAACATATCAAATCTTGAGTTAAAAGAGATTTTTATTTACTTTGGATAACTGAATACATCTTAATTATGGCTGGACTGGACTAGGCTTAACTAACCTTATTTTGAAACATGTTTTTTTTTATTCATCTATAAAGGGAAGTCTTACATCTAAAATTGTCCAACTCAATCTCTTCTCTTTTAGGAGAAGTGGATGAGGTATTGGAACATCTTGTAAATCTGGTTCTAGAATAGATGTCCAAAAAATGAACGTTAGGTGGGGAAGTTTACAAATGAGATCATGTTTGGTAACCAATTGATTTTTTAAAATTAAGTCTATATTCTCTTAATTCACTCCATGATTTTAATTTTATTAAAATAAAAGAGTTTCATTCTTAACTAAATTCTAAAATCCAAAACATGCTTTTAAATATAATTCTTTCCTAGTTTTCAAAACTTTACTAGGTTTTTAAATTTTTTTTTGGTAAAAATGGATGACAATTAAAAAAATTTGGAGGAAAAATGAATATTTTTTAGACTTTAAATTAAAAAAAAACCCAGAAACCAAGAAACAAAACGATTTTTACTCTATTTTTGCATTAGAATAGAAGTTTAACACTCTAACATCTTTCTTTTTTTCTCTCTTTTTTTTTTTTCTAAAGAAAATTTTATTGTATCTCTTACTTTAGAAAAATATAGAATTTGGTTTAGGTTAATTTTAAAAATTAGAATTTAGTCTTTGGTTACAAATAATCTCTAATAAAATCGACATAATAGTTTGTGACGACCCGGACTTTTCGGACTGATCGTCTAAGTCGTCAATTTGACACAAAACCATTTGTTGACACATAAACATAGCAAAATTTCCGTTGAACCATGAGAAAACGAAATAAAATTTAATCGGGCCCTATCTCAAAATATGAAATTTTAAAGTACTGTTTACAAAACTTTAACTATTTGTAAATTCAGTTCAACAAAATGTTTATAAAACCGTCAGCGGAAGCAGTATAAAGGACAGTCTTCTATGGCAATTCACGAGTCCTTCTTGTCCCTCGTTGGTCTGCCCCTCGAGTTACCTTTGCCTGAAAAGTTAAACATAAAAAGGGTGAGTATTAATATACTCAGTAAGGGACCCACTACTAGTCCCGTTAGGGGAAAAATAAATTATTAGTATCCTATGGTGTACCCTGCACAGTCACAGTCTAGTGCTCCCGAAGGATGCACATATCAGTCTAGTGCTCCCGA